>JAOPSE010000012.1:9907879-10507879 GCA_029449295.1 Zea luxurians | reverse complement strand
TACAACAACAAACATCTCGTTGCTATATGTTTCTTTTAATTAAATGGTGGTCTTCCTTGGAAAAGGAATAACTACTCTCTAAGGTTGTTGAAAGACGAGGAGAAGAACAAGATGTGCAGGATAGGGGCATGATCACAATAAAGGATGGAGTTAAATCAAGCATTGTAAGCGACCAAAAAAAAGGATACGACCAAGGGCATAATGGGTAGAACACCACTCTCGAGCTGAGATGGAAAAGGGGAGATTCCAAAAAGCAGACTTAAGATAAGCATCAAGGCAAGATCTAGTGATTACAAAGGTAAGGGTGATATCAAACAAAAGCTAAGAACTGCAATGCGGCAGAGGAAAAGGGAACGACCAAGAGCGAGATGGGTAAGACAACACTCTTGAACTGAAATGGGAGAGGAAGCTTTAAAATTGTAGGTACATGATAAGCATCAAGGTAAAGATCGAGTGATGACAAGGGTTAAGGTAATAACGGACAAACACACAACAAAGGATGTATTTGAGGCAAGACATGCAAGATGTCAAAGAAGGGGGAGCAATCAATTATGAAATAGATGAGGCATTATCCTCGAACATGGATGGGAGAGAGGAGGCTTTAAAGGGTAAGTTCAAAGTAAGCATGAAGTAAGGGTATAGATATTACAAGGGTTTTTTTAAAGGTATTAACGAACAAGGATGTATGAGAGGAGGTAAATAGGCATAAGACGTACGATATAAGTACCATAAAGGATGGAGTTAAGACAGGACCTGCAAATGGAAAAGAAGAGGATATGTCCAAGGGCTAGATAGGTAAATTGTCACTCTCAAATCGAGGTGGAAGAGAGGGGATTTTTTAAAGAGCAAGAATAGAGATAAATGTCAAGGTAAGATCGATAGATGACAAGGGGATGATGATAGCAAATAAAAAACACATCAAAGGATGGAATTAGGACAAAACCTGTAAGGCGACAAGGAGTGAAAGAAAAAAATCAAGGGAGAGATATGTAACTCATAGCTTTCAAACTGGATTGAAAGAAAGGGGAGGCTTTTTAAAGGATCAGTTCAAGGTAAGGATTTAGGTAGAAGACATAAATATCGCAAGGATCGAAGGCGATAACAGATAAGAGTATAAGAGAAAAGATGAAGGCATAAAAGAGCCAATGGTATAAGTACAATAAAGAATGGAGGTCTGTCAAGGCTTACATGCGGTAAAGAAGAGGGTACTGCAAAAGGGTAAGATAAGTAAAACACCGCTCTCAGATTGGGATTGGAGATCTTAGAGGATGGACATAGTGTAATCGCCAATGTAAGATCGAGAGATGAGAAAGGTAAACGTAATACCCAACCGGAGCACAACAAAGGATGGGGTTAAAAACTCGCAAGCGACAAGGAAGAGAATACTACCAAGAGAAAATGGGTAAAATACCACTCCAAAATTGAGATGGAAGAGAGAAGGTTTTAGAGGGTAAATATAATGATGATAATGATGAAAAGCATAACCATGGACAGAGTTAAGGCAAGACTTACGAAGTGGAGAAAACAAGCAAGAGTAAGATAGGTAAGGTTCCAACAAAATGGTTGAAGTAACCGAAATTATTACCGAGGGAAGTTATAAAGAAACAATGAGATCACCAAGGATGTGCGAAATAGAATGAACGCTCATGGATCACCAAGAAATAAGGGTGGTCAAAAGCATGTAAACTGAAATGTCTTAAACAGACATCAGGGGTATAAAGGTAAGCATTTATATAAAAAGTAAGAGTATGCAAGATTCCGAAGGTGCGAGCATACCAAGACCAAGGGAGTATGAATTACCGAAAGATAGCGACTCAACAATAGAAGAGGAAAGGGCCTCAAAAGACAGGAAGATCATGGACATATAATCCGAAATGTTTAAGTAGGTAGTAGAAATTTAGAGGCAAGTATTTGAAACAAGAGTATTGAAGAATTCAGGGATACGAGTATGTCAATACCAAAGGACTAGAGTTTATTACCAGATGGTAGCAATTTATGACGAAATAAAAAAAAATCCCAAAAGACAAGAAGGTTATGATCAGGGGGCATCTACAAAGACGTCGCAAGCACAAGAGTGAGATCAGATCTAATAGATTGAGAGAAGTATAGACCATACTAGAATAAAATATTTTTGCCAAGGGGGCATATAGGAGCACAACATAAAATTAGTCGAGGTGACTAATATTTTGAAGCAGAATCAAGGATGAGGTGGAGTAATAGTCAATAAGTCCTTAAAATGGCCAATGCTACTCTAGGTCAGCGGTCCTACAGTCAGCACGGCTTTGATACCACTTATGTCACACCCGGTTTTGGAAGGTAAACCGAATGCGAACCATGTACGTGCCAGGATCAGAAATTCACGTACACGGCGATTACATAAATGACTCATCATAGCACAATGCTTCGAATAACAATAAAGATAAGTAATAATATGAAAGACTAGAGTCATTTACATAATATAATCAAAGTACACAGAACAGAAACGTAGCCAACGTAAATAAACCCACCACAGGCAGCTGACTGGGGGAGGTCGCTAGCCTAATCCTCAAACTCGTCGAAGTCCTGGAACTCCTGGAGATCCGCCTCGACGCCTTCTTCTTTACTTGAGCATAGATTGCACCAAAGGCAACCTGGTGTTTTGTGAAAGCAAGGGTGAGTACACATCAACGTACTCAGCAAATGTCCTGTTTGGCTGAAGTGGACTAGCTTTATGTGGGGTTAAGGTTAAAGCAGATTGCTTTTAGTTGGTCAGGTATTTATTATTAGTGGAAGCCAAGTTTTATCATATAACCAACCCGTGAACCATTTCCTCATCGAGGAAACCTCATTATCATCATCGAACCGAAATAATAAAAAGAACCATTGTATCTCGAACCATCTGTATCTCTAATCAAAGAGGATCCCAAGGCTGCTCTTAACCGTGAGCACGGCTGATATATCAGTTCCACTACCCTCTGCAGAGGTCGCACACTTTACCCATGAGCCGTGATTCCCTTTCTGCCCGGGGAGAGCTAATCCCCATTGACCACTACCTAGGTGGTCCGGCAGGGTATCACTACGTAGCTTTTACAAAGATTCCCTAGAGGTCATAGTCGCCCGTTAGGTTTCTCCAGTTTGATAAACACAGTACTCCTCCCCGCAGGAGAGTGACTAACAAAAGCAAAACGAAAGAACCTCGGCACTCAGCCTCGGCAGAGCAAGCACTGTGCCTGGACCCCATTGACGGCACGACGGCGAAGCAACTACACCTCTAGTTCCTCTGATTAATTAGCTAAGGGCATCCCATTTCACCCTCATGGTTGCACTGTTATCTCGGGTGGTCTCTCAACGAACAGGTCCTTACGGAGAGGTACTCGGGAAACAACCCGAGTCCCCTAAATGCCACAAGTATATCATCATAACCAAAATAAAATCATAGTATCATCATTGTATCTCATCATGTTCATTGATTAAAATAAAGCGCTAGCATGTAGCTAACCATAGTAACCCAAAAGGTAAATCAAGGACGAGGTAAAAAGAAAGCTAGTAGATCCTTAGGTTCCAATTAAGTAGTGCAGGACAGTGAATTATAAATAGATAGGACATAATGGGTCAGAGGACACTTGCCTTCACCAAACAGATGCTTAGAGTCTTCAATCTCGTGGAACTCGAAGAACTGGATCACTTGGTCACCAACGCTTGATCTTTGATCCCTCGAAGCTCGGAAACGGATCACAATCTATTCACGACGTACAGCGAATACAAACAGGCACAAACAAACATATATATATATACATAAGAACATTACACCATGCCAAAGAGAATATAATAAAAACATGCAATACGAAATAGAGCTCGCTACTACGGTCACGCAAGTAAAAGAAATACGATAGTCTGAGCTACGGTCGAGAGGTTATGACTTTTACGCTACGCAAGTAATATTAGGACATTTAATTCGACATTATCAAATATAAAATATAACTGCTATTTAGTTTTGATTATATCTGCTACACTAACAGCTATCAAATAAATATAACTGCAAGTTTATGATGCGCGAAACGGCACGACAGCATGCAACCGATGCGTGGACACGTGCAACATAGCATGCTGACGACACATGAAACAGTTCACGTGACCAGCGCGAACGACACGCGAATCAGCACGCCACCACGTGTGGAACAACACGCGTGATAGACAAGAAAAACTAAATAGGCGACACGTTTATACTAAACAAATATTAAATAAATAAAAGTAGTTAAGTTAATATAAGCCATGTTAATATTTATTATATAAGCACAATTTGAACACTACACATTTAATCTAATTGGAATATTAATCTAATAAATATTAGTTGAGAAACCTTAAGTTAATTATCCAAGATACGAGACCCAACTATTTAACGTTACTACTATGAGTGTTTATAAGCGAAAATAATTTATTATCACACGCACACGTCACGCGACAATGCGTGAAACAGCACGCAGATGACGCGCTATGACGTGCACGGACAGCACGCGCGCCATGCAAAACAGCATGCGCGACACGCGCGGACGACACGCGAACAGCGCGACGATACGCTAGAATCGCTAAACGCTAACCGATATCACATTCATACTAAGAAAGTGTTAATTACAACATTTGAGTCGACATAATCACATTAACGGGTATTTATAAAAGAGCAAGTTAAAACTTATAATTTTATCTTAGATTGCTACTTTATTAATTGTCGGATAAATAAATAATCGATAAATTAGCTAAGACGTGTATCGCGATGAAATAATGTTACTAACACGCACACGATGAGGTTACGAATTTAATGCGACTGAAATGAGTCAAAAACAGATTTACGATGCATAATATATTTAATAAATAATAATTCACGGATTATAAACAACGAGGTATATGAGAACTACTAAACACACGTCGCGATTACACTAAGAAAATATTGAATCAAAGTATTTGAGTTGGTATTAATTGCGTTAACGTGTATTTATAAAGGGTAAATTAAAACTATAAACTAGTTTTAATTAGAATGTTATTTTATTAACCATCGCACAAACCAATAATTAATTAACTAACTAAAACATGCGTTACTACGAAACTAACACAATTGGAACATATCAAAACAAAATTTTAATGCAAAAGATATGAATTTCTTTTAGCGAATTGGACGACCTGGCGAACGTGATCGGCCGAATCGAAGCCACACAGAGGGCTTCAGGGATCACAGGCACAGAGGATATCCAAGATCTGATATGGCTGAGTTGGAGTCTGGTGTGGGATCATATACCATAAAACATGACAGGCCAAGCATGTGCCATAACGTGGAGGGGAGCAGTTTTCCACTGCATGGCTGCACGGTGCGCAGGGGCAGGCTGCGCGCGGCTTGCCATGGCAGGGTTTGCGAAGGTGGACGACGCTTGTCGGAGCAGCGGCAAACGGAACGCAAGCGAGAGCTATGGCACACGCGGCATAGCAGGGAGGGGGCTAGAGCGGTGAGATGGCCTTACCGAGCGAGGAGCGACGCGGGCAGCTCGCCGAGGTCGAAGAAGATGGCCGGAACAAGCTGCTGACGGCTCGCCGGCAAAGGGGGCTAGGCCGGATAGGCATACTGGGTCCGGCGCGCAGGGGCTCTGCCCTGGCCGCTGCTTCCGCTGTGCCTGGCAGCAGGCCGGCCGCACCGTCGCACCGAGGCCTCGCCATGGCCGAGTGAGCAGGGACCAAGGGAGGCGGTTGGGCGTCGGATGGAGGGAGGGAGAAGGAAATGGGGTGATGGGGCTCCAAATGAAACCGACGAGGGAGAGATATGCGTGGGAGGCAGTTTTGGAGAAGAGGAATAGGGGTGGGCAGACTGGTGGATGGGGTCCACGCGTAGGACGAGCGCAGGCGCGCAACGCTCACACAATCGCTGGCCACGGGGCGCACAACGTGCCTGCGTGGCTGGCTGGGCCGCCTGACGCGCAACGCGGGGGGCATGGCGCGGGGCCGCGGACTGGGCTGAGGGAGTTTTTTTTTCTTCATTTTCCATTTCTTCTCCTTTCTATTTTCCTACTATCAAATTCATTTACAATAAATGAGCTACATATTAAATGGATACACACCAAAGCAAAACATCACGCAAAACAGATATATTTCCGCATGACGTATCAATCATTATTCCCTTAGGGTTTTATTAATAGCTATAACTGGAGTAAAATTTCCTATAACTTGGAAAGAAATAAATAAAGGAGCGAAAAGAAAGAGGAACAAGAAAGTAACACCTGAATTTGATGGATATTAGAGAAAAATTTTATACCCCCAAATTCAGGATGTTACAGCTAGATCTCGCTCCGCGAGCTGATCTTGCAGGTAGCGGATGTCTGCTCTTAATTCGTTTATTCTTACACCATCCGCAACCCATATGTCATTCCTGTGATAGAGTTCTGTTCGAAGCTGATCAACTTGGGCTTCCAGATCCCCGATTGGATCGTTGCTACCACTACTGCTATCTTCATGCCGTGGGGCGAGTTGATGACGAGGTACGCCAATCGGCCCAATAGACTTGCGTGCGGTCTTTCTTGTGCGCGGCGACATTTCTTAAGGGGGAAAACCTTATTAGCATAGTTTTTAGCATGATGCATGTGTAATTACAGAATCAACCTTAGTCGATTCACACCTTTTATACATTGCTCTCTATATCTGGTCTTTCAAATAAGTACTTCAGAAGGAAGCTAGATAAGAAAGAAATTTTTCTAGATAAGTCCTTGAAAATTCTTTTGAAGATGCATCATAAGATCTGCAGAGATGGGCTTCGCTTTAATAACAGCTGTGACGGAACCTCCCAAGTTATTAGGCCCACCTACAGTTGTCCTTGTCCAACAAACCTCAGACAACCCTGCAGGTGCTCCTGAATAACTTGACAAGTTCGGTATCTGCTTTCCTTACCTTTCCCAAGAGCGTTTCACCCGTCACGCAGACATTACAAGCATCGGAGATACGAAAATGCGGAAGCAATTACAATAACTTACTTTTATTGAAAAGTAAGGCAGAGTTAAATATTTACAGACCAGAACATAATATAAGAGTGCTAAGTATTATTATTACAAACCATGGGAGGCAAAAACCCCTCCCGATAAGTTTAAACAAAAGTTTTATGGAGGATCCTTTCCTCCCACAGCTTTACTCCTGGTGCTCTTCCTTAGGTACCACCTTTGAACAGAAGCAACAAAAGTTGGTTGCTTCCTCACCTAAAAACAATATGGGACAAAGCCCTGAGTATGGAATTACTCAGCAAGTCTTACCCGACTAAAGAAAAGACTCTCAAGGGTATGCTGGCTAGAGGGAGTCAAGGTAAGGTTTCTCAATAATCAATGACTCTATTTGCAGAAATGCTTACTAAGAGTGGATCCTTAAAAATCTAGTTTTATTTGTCAGGTTAAGTAAAATTACCTGCAACAAGGGTTCTCTCTATCCTAGTTCAATGACTTGACCTGCACTAGCCAATTTCTTAACAACCCTTCATCTTTATTGGATTTCTACGTATAGGCAGTGACCAAGTCTTCATAACCGCGAAGGTACGGCGATCCGAATCGATTATACTCAGCTGACGATCTCCGATCACACGACATATGTAGCACTTAACCCTTGCATATGTCAACTCGCCACCGGGGTTCTTAAGACCAGATCAGGTTCACGCCAACCGAGAGCATAGATACCACCGTCCAGCCTCTTGCCACGGATGGTACACGCTACTCTCGCCATCTCTCCACTCCCATTGCATGGTATCTTATTCTGGTATTAGTCTGCCCGAAGCAAAGCTTACCCATGACGAGGCATGTGACTAGTTAAAGGGTCCTCGGTCATCAAGCCTACATCGACACAGTCCTTAATCGACTCAGACGAAGACACTACACCGAGACTCCCTTCTCGTGCAAGTCACCCGCCCGGTCTCAGCTTAATCATTTCAAACCCCAAAGTTTGGTACCTGGCAGAGGTACATCTTTTCCGATGTTGAACCCATCATGGCCATGATGGATCCACCATCAAGTTTTATTTTTGAAAACAACCCACCCACTTTGCAACATCATCTTTGAGAAAACAAAACATTTTGTCTTTCTAAAGCAAAGCTAAGCATAAGAAAACCTTTTGTAAAACAGGGATTAGGAAATAATCCAAGGAAGGAGATGCAGCAATAGTTTAGCACACAACTTCTATCACCTAATGCATCAAGTAAGTGAGAAAGAGTTTAAAAGTAACAAGGAGGTGGCAAATGCACCGGGCTTGCCTTGTTTTACTGGTGAATCAGGCACAGATCCGCAGATATCAAAATAAAAGTAGTTGCCTACCTGATGTTCCTCAGGCGGTGGTGGTGGAGTCTTCTCTTCTTCTACTTCTTCTTTGTTTTCTAAATATAACCATACATAATAATGAATGCTCATGTAATGCTCATGAGAGTGCAAAGATAATAAAAGTTTATTATTTAAAGTCTTGAATACAATTTTCCTTCACGGATCTTCGAGAACTTAGGGTTTCCGGAGTCAACAGTGAAGTTCACAGGGCATGGGGGGTTAGGGTTTTGGGGTTCTAAGTATCAAACATAGTCCAATTCATATCAAACTTTACCCAAGGCTTCTAAATAATATTTAGAGTTTATCCTAAAATTTTAGTGAATTTTGGATTTATTATTTATTCTCTAAAAATCCAGAAGCATAGTCTTAGGCTGTTTTAAATACTCTATAATTTCCCCTTCGGACTAAAAATCATGAAACTATTTTTATTAAATTCTATAGGAAATTAGGAATCTAGCAAAATTGGTCTGGTATTTTTAGGATTTTTCTATAGTTTCTTTAGCTCTGGTAGAAAAGGAAAAAGAAAAAGCATGAACAGTGTTGGACCTAAACTAGCCCAGTCGGCCCAGTTTGCACAGGAAACATGGATGCGCCCACGCGCCCGCGATGGTAGGTTTGCACCGAGGCCCCCGCTGTTGTGAATATCCGTTAAGAATCCCTAGTTGTAACACCCCAGGTGTTACCATTGCTAGAGCCCACCTTGTTACTAAAGGATATGAGCACCTGTGGAAGAACTTAATGAACAAAAGCATAAGGGCCTTGGAAAGCTAGAGGTTAACCAAGGATTGTGAGTAACCAAAAGCATTACTCTAATCCTTGCACACTTACTACCTTGGATGAGAGGGGAGAAGAACCCTAGACCTCTCTTAAACCCTATCTCCCAAAACCCTAGATAAGAGGGAAAAGAGAGTGTACAAGTGTGCAAAACATGAGTAACATTTACCCAAACCTTAAGTAACCTTATAACCAGCAATTAGGGGAGGGAAATATTGCAAAAAGACCCCTGGAGAAACCCCAATTCAAATCTCCAAGTGGAGAGAGAGCTAGAGCTCTCTATTTCTCTCTAAGTCCAATTTTTAACCCTAATCTAAAGATCAACCGTGTTCACTTTGAAGATGGCACCAAAACCACTTAGGATCTATACCAAAAATGTGGCATACCACCTAAGGCACCCCCTGGAAAAAGTGGAGACCGAGCCTTTGACGTTTGACAGGTCTTGGCATCAGTTTTGTCGCGATGTGGGCAGTGAGACAAGCTAGATTTGGCGCCCGTCTATCTCTTGATCTAGGGCGTATCCTCCATTGGAACTCACACATGAGAGATAGCCCTAGGTGCCAGGAAGAGGTCTGCGCCGGATTCATGGCAAGATTCGCACGTTTGTGATCTCTGCAGGCATTTGAACAATGGAAGAAACACACCTCCACGTGTTCGACGCATTCTGCCCGCGCCAGAGCACGCCCGCGCGCGCGCCCCCGCATGCCCAGCGTCGCGCCCGAGCCAAGCCAGCGCCATGGCCCGCGCCCGCGCCACGGCTATAGAACCCAACCCCAGTGCTCGGCTGTTTTCCCCGTTGCCTCCTCCGTACCTCGCCTGACCTTCCCGAGCCAGCCCTCAGCTCCGGTGACCTCCCCGCGACCCACCAGTGCCGCCCAAGAGCAACCACCGTGGCCAGCCCCTTTCCCGTCCTCCTCCATTCGATCCAAGCCTTAGATAGCTTCCTGGTGAGGCCGTGAAGCTTACTCAAGCTTGAATCGAGGACCCGCTTCACCGGATTAGCGCAATCGTGCTCGCCGGAGTTCAAAGACCCGCCGGCGCACGTGGACCGGGTAAGCCTCTGCACCATTTCCCAATTCGTTGCACGCATGGCCTCTACATCGCCCCGTGGAGCTCCTCGTGCACCCTAATTGAACTATACCGTCGTGATTTGGCCGGAACAGGAGCCGCCGACGACCCCCGCCGCCTGTGCTCGTGGCCAGGGTAGCTCTGACCACCTCCGACGCCGACCCGCACACCAACGTGACCGTCGTGACCTCCCGGACGTCACCGACCACCCCGCCGGAGCTCTACTGCCGCCGGTGAGCTGGATTTTCTCCTAAATTCACTTGGCAACCTACTGATCAACCAGTATGAAAGTTGTCGTCGTATGATCCATCTACAAACCAACTATAGTCACCATACTCAAACATCCACGGAATCATCTTCAAAATAGCCCCCAAAGTTCATCCCATAATACTGAATATCCAATTTCAGGCTTCAGACAGACTGACAACCTAACTTTGGGTGTATTTTTCTTCACATTTTTCATAACAATAGTGTTGAATCCCTTAAACAAAGTTATTCTCCTTTGATAGATCTATAATATTGATGTGGTGACCTAGGGTAAGATCCCTTTTGTTTCGAAGTTACAAAGCCCCAAAGTTGAACCCATTATAGTGAAATTCAGACTTAGTCTAAAGATTCAAATGTGGCTCTTTTGCAAATTAGTCCAAAACTCAGGGTTTAGGTTGCAAATCTTCATAATTGTGGACCATATGACTTAAGATGCTTTAACTTCATAGTTTTTGCACTTTAGTCCAAAAGTGCACTTAGCCCCCTAGGGTTTAGGTTTAGGGTTTTCTAGGGTTCTTTTTGAAGTTTTTGATACTTCTAGGGTTTGGATATCCCATAAGTCTATTCAAGGTGACATTTTATGGTTATTTTAATTGAGTTTTGAGGTTTTCTTTTGTTTAAGCCTTATTTGTTCTATTACCCCCAATCTAGGGTTGAGTTCCCTACTGTTGGGGGCCTTCGGCTCCCGAAGGTCCTCAAAAACAAAGTTTGACAATGTTTTTCGAGTGTAATATGTGAATAGTCACCTTCAGAGTCAGGTCGCGAATATACAAGAGCAGGGTTAAGACGAAGCTTGACTGGAATGAAAAACGATCATGACGAAGGATAAGACGATCACGAAGCTATGTGCAGAAAAGCTTCGGCATAATGACAGAAAAGAGGAACCGACTTAAAGATGAAAAGCCAAATTGGACCTTGAAGAATTACTATAGAGTTATTGATAAATGTAAGGGGCATCAATGTAATTTTACAAGGACTGCGTCCCGTGCCTATAAATAGGTGAACAGTACTCCCGTACTGTTCACGCTGACTTGGCATGCGCTTTTTCGCATCACGTCTGTACCTTTACTTTACATCAAACTGAAGGTACATTTGTAATTCGTTTTTATAAATTCAATAATAGAAATACATTGATGATAATACCAGTGTTATTATTCGTGTATTATATATATGATTGCTCTGTTTTATCACTTATCAACCTTACGCATGTCTTTTCTTTGGTAACCTTCATCCGAGATTCATTATATCCAAAGGGGTATACTGTTTTTAAGGACGAAGGAGTTTTACATTTAACACTTTTATGTTGTCTTGTTCTTAATTCATAGCATTTGAGAACAAGCCCACAACATTGGCGCCCACCTCCGGTGAACTCATTTCCACTTTTTGAGTTTTGAAAACCTTCGGCAAGCATCACCTTCGTCATGCTGCCGAAAAAAGCTTCAGCGACAGGGGCTGCCACTCTGCAGCCGCTGGACCCCAATCAGGATGTCGTTTCTCTTAGGGAGGCCCGAAGCCAGAAGAGGAAGGCCACCAGTCCAACACCTCCGGAAGACGACTTGGACCAAGAAATCCAAAAAATGGAGATGCTCCATCAACAGGTCCAACGGAAGAAGGAGAAGATGGCTCGTCTAGCTGATCTTCAAAAGCAGATAGATGAAGCTTCTGAAGAGCTTCGACACCTCGCTCAAGATGACCAGAATCAAAGGCCCCCGCGCAGAGAGCTTCATCAAGAGGGTTTCTACAACGAGGACGACTGGTATGAAGATTTCCATCATGGAAATTTTGCTTTTGATGACACTTCTCCCCTGTCAACAGAACTGCAGGCTACACCTTGGCCACAGTCTTATAAGCCACCTTAGCTCCCCATGTACGACGGTCATCCAGACCCGAAGCAATTCTTGATGAGCTATGAGGCAACTATATCTTCGTATGGTGGCAACACAGCGGTCATGGCAAAGTCCTTCGTCATGGCTGTCAGGAGCGTTGCACAAACCTGGTACTCCTCCCTTAGGCCAGGAACAATCACCTCATGGCAAAAGCTGAAGGATATGTTGATAACCAGCTTCCAAGGCTTTCAGACGAAGCCAGTCACTGCTCAAGCTTTATTCCAGTGCACCCAGGATCACGAAGAATACCTTCAGGCATATGTCCGAAGGTTTCTACGTCTGAGGGCACAGGCCCCAACAATGCCCAATGAAATTGTCATTGAGGCCATGATTAAGGGGCTTCGGCCAGGACCTTCAGCTCAGTACTTTGCCAGGAAGCCTCCTCAAACTTTGGAGAAGCTGCTCCAGAAGATGGACGAGTATATTCGAGCTGACAATGATTTTCGCCAAAGAAGGGAGGAAGCTCTCAGGTTTTCAGAAATGACCAGGGGCTTCGGAGGAAGGTTTTATCCGAGGCATGTCAGGTCAATTCACAATTCTACTCAAAATGATGACAAAGGGAGTCAGCAGCAAAAGCCAAGAGGCAGAGGTGCCAGGGGCTTCGGGGGAAGATTCGGAGATCAACCAAGAAAAATTTACTGCTTATTCTGCGGTGAAGGCAAGGGCCATACCACTAGAATGTGTCATGTTACCATTCAAAAGCAAAAGGAGCTAGCAGAGGCTGCAGCACAACAGAGCCAGCCGAAGCAGGTTATGCATACTGCTTCGTACCATTCGCCTTACATTCCAGAATATGTGGGCAATCACCCTACAGCCTCTGTTGCTTCGGCAAGCCAACCCCAAGCTTCCTGGCAACAGCTTCCACCGCCACCACTAATACAACGAGCTCCGTAGCCAGAAGGGAGCCAGAGGGACTTCAGAGAAGAATCCGAAGCTCGCACAGTCAATAGCACTGTGCCAGAGTCGAAGCACATTTACTGACAAAATATCCTACCTCCACAGCAGCTTTTGCACTTTCACGTTCAGTTTTACTTTCTTCGTAGTAAAGAACAATTATGGGAAGTTTAAGTGTTTTTTATCGTTTTTCAAATTCTTGTAACAGTTTAGCTTATTATCATAATGAAAATATATCTCCTCCATAGGCTTGAGTTGCCGAAGCACAAGAATTTATGGAGGCACGGAGAACCTTTGGATTATCGAAAACTTGTCCTAAGGGACGAGCCGTAACTTTTTTGAAGTAATAAAAAGTCGTTCCTAAGGGAGCGCAGTGTAAGTTTTCTGCTCGAAAGTCGTTCCAAAGGGAATGCAGAGCTTACTGCGAAAAATAAACGCTGATTCCGCTGAAAGTAAAAGGCGAAGAAGCTCCTAAGGGAGGCTTACAGCGAAAAATAAACGCTGATTCCGCTGAAAGTAAAAGGCGAAGAAGCTCCTAAGGGAGGCTTACAGCGAAAAATAAACACTGATTCCGCTGAAAGTAAAAGGTGAAGAAGCTCCTAAGGGAGGCTTACAGCGAAAAGTCAGCGCTGAGATAAAAAGATTGTGTGCTCTATTACAGGGATATTTGTATTTTCAGCATAAATGTCATTTTGCATAACATAACATCATTACATCATTTTGCATAACATAAGCATCATCCATCATTTCGCATGTAGAACAGGAAGGGGACACAGCATTGATCTTCGAAGAATGTTTTGAAAAAGAGAAAATCGTGCTAAGGCACAAGATAAATCGAGAAGAAGTGTAGCTTCATTTGAGAGGCAACATAAGACTTTTTTATGGATTCAAAGAATGTTATCACGAAGTTTGGAGATTCTTCATCAAAGAAGTATGGCAATTCTTGTGATACATAAAAGATTTTCTTTACGAAGCATGAAAAGAAGGGAAGGTGTTTTTTCGCCGAAGGCTCAAAAAGCGGTATGTATGAAAAAATTCCATGCATCGTTAAGAATTGAACCATAAATAGAATATATATTACATTCAAAGTTACAAAGTTTTACACATGTCATGTTCCAAGTGTTTTACAATAGCATTTAATCTTCCCTAAGAACTACTTCTGCAGCTTTGTTTAGTAGCTGATTGACAACTTCGTCCATGATGGCTTCGGCCATTTGTCTAATTTCGTCGTCCCCCTTTGGGGGAGGGTCCGCAGATGCCTCAGCGGGTTCTGAGGGAGGAGAGGACACGGCTATATTACTATTACAAACTACGAATAAAGTTCAAAATCAAAAATTACAGCAAAATAAAAATCACTAATTAATACCTATTTGCCCTTCGGGCCCTGTGCTTTTTTCAGCAGCTCTCGCTACCTCCCTAGCATCATGGATGCCTTTTTCGCTTCTCTGAATGATCTCTTGAGCCATTTCTCGGCCGCCATTGTCCCAAATGTCAGTGAAAAATTTTCCACCGACCTGGCTTGCTTCGGCTGAAGGATCTTTGATATCTTCAGAGGATAAAGTAGCTTTAGACTGTGCCAAAGATTTCACATGCTCGCACCCTTTCTTCTCTAAAATAGTAACAATTCCCCAGGCGCCCGAAAAAGCACAAATGTCTCCATGACTATTCAAGATTTCGTCGAAAGCATTAGCTTCGTGACTAATCCATTCAATCGGGCCTTCTGGATTTCCCCTTGTGAAATTTTCTTCACTAGAGAACGCGCCAACGCTGTCGAAGCTGGATTTTATTTTCTTAACACTCTATGGATTTATCATAGCACTTCTTCTTCGAAGCACGAAGCTCTTTAACATTTACTTCCAAATGATTTTCCCATTGATCACTTAATTCTTGTTTTGTTTCTTCAAGAATGCGTTCTTCTTTAGCTCGGGCTAGTTGTTTCCGAAGATCTTCGATTTCGCGCTTCTGAGCTTCGGCTTGAGTTTTAGAGTTAGCTTCGTCTTCCTTCATTTTTTCCACCAACGTAAGCAGAATTTTGTCCTTCTCCAAGGCTTCGTTTCTTAGCCTAATAACCTCTGTTCGAAGGTTGTTAAGAGCAATGGTGCAGCTCTCATCTTCGGCATTCTTCTGTGCCCTCAAGGCATTGCTGAGTATTAAGCCCTATTCAAAAGAATGTATGAGTTAACATAAGAACAAAAGACTAATTCAAAATTCATAAACTTCAAAATTCACAATTTTTGTACCTTCAGACTATTGTATGCCAGGCTATCCGCAAGATCGTCCTTCGTCATGGTGCAAAGGCCAGCTTCGAGTTTTGGGAACCCCATGCTTCTAGCCATCTCCCGGCAGACGGATAATTCTTTATTGTCTGGGAGACAGTATAGGAAGTCATCTTCGTTTGTCCCATTGAACACTACGGCCCCCCTCGGATACTTTAGTTCTTGGGCATAGTGATTGGCTTCAAAAATCTCTTCTTCGGATAGTTTCTTCCCCGAAGCATGTCGCACAATATAATCACGTATTTTGGAAGATGCTTCGGGGGTGGCAATGTCGATTTCCTCAATCAAAATCAGCTCTGTTGTTCTTGTTTTTTCAGCTTCTAAACTTGCCTTTGACATTTTTCGGCTTCCAAAGGTTGTATCTTGGTGGACTCTGAAGGCCCAGCTTCAGTTTCAAATTGTTGCTTCGAAGTTTCAGCAATAAAGGCTTCAGTAGGCACTTCAGAAGTTTCAACGGTTTTCTTTGGAGTTATGCTTGAAGATTTAATTGTCTCCAAAACATCCAGCACATTAACCATCCTTTTTCTTTTCGGGGTCGCTGCTGGCCCCTTTTGGCTTTTAGCTGCCTCAACTTTTGATGAAGGACTTAAAATGTCTAATGTTTTTCCTTCTTCAGTTCTCCGTTCTTCCTTTTTCTCTATTGCTGGTGCTTCGGCCATTTCTTCGGATTTTGGCGCTAGAGTTGGTTCTCTGGCTTCGGTGGCCGAAGAAGCCTCACCAATAAACTCAGGCACTGTGGCCGGCTCAATACAGCGTGGAGGGTGGGTGAGCACTTTTACCTTCTTCCTCTTCGGTGCTGGCTCCCTAGGAGCAGCCGAAGTAATTTCCTTTGCAGGAGAAGTATTTTTCCTTTTTTGGCCTCGCATTGGATAATAGTAGTCGGGGTAGATAAACCCAATTGCATCAAATACTCGGTTGAGTCTCTTCTTCTTTCGGCCTCCGAAAGCAGCTGATAATGCAGTATTTTCGGCCTTTGAGTATGCCCCAAGCAATTCATCACTTACATTCTCAATGCTTTTTAGCCAATCATCATCTGGTTCAACGAACTTATCTCCATACTTGAATGTATATTTCAGCCTGATTAGCCCACCCTCGTCAGTTCCTTTAACGGTCTCCTTCGGCATTTCCCAGTTATCTGCAAGTGGCCACACTCTGAAGGCAATGTGCTCTTGCATTAAATCTCTGGTCCCAATAAATGAGCAGACTACGCCGAAGGCTCTCTGACATTCTTCAGCTGCTTCGTCCATTTCTACCTTTGGTTTCTAAAGTCTGAAGCACTGCCAGATAGGGCGCATGATGATATCTTTAATATCTTCTCGAACCTTCAAATCATTTTTCACATAGAACCATTCCTTCATCCATTCCCCGGGCCATCTCTTCCGAAAAGTTGGCACGGGACAGCTTGACCCAGAGCGGGCACCGAAGCTATAACAACCAAAATTATTATGATATTGCTCCGTACCCCAGGGCTTCGTCTCATATACTAGCTCGTGTATATTGCAAAAGCTTTTTGCACTTGGCTCCAGGCCCTGGCTCCTCACGGCCCAGACGAAGATTCCCAATCTTATCACTGCTTCAGGGGTAAGTTGATGAAGGTAAACCTGATATATTTTCAGAACTTCTGCCACAAATCTGCTTAGAGGGAATCGTAGCCCAGCTTTAAAAAAGCTTCGGAAGATCACGACTTCATTATCTTCGGGAGTCGGCGTAGTTTTCTCTCCGTCATCTGCCCTCACGATGGATATATCTCGGAAATATCTCCCCCTCATATTTTCAAGGTGACTCTGCTTTATAGTTGATTTTCCGAAATTTGAGTGACTAGGCCGCCACGGGCGATCTTCGAAATCCTCCCCACCACTATCCACATCATAACTATCACTGTCGCCAGTATCTTCAGATAAACCCTCTAAAGTCTCCCTGACAATCTTCTTCGTATTGGTCTTCGACATTGATTCAAGAAAACCCAGGTGCATTTCCTCAGAAAGACTTAGCTTCGAAGCACCAGCAGCTTTCTTATCCTCAGACATCTTCGCGAATGCTGGCAAAACAGACTTGAAACCGAAGCTTAAAAATTTAAAACCGAGCAAATGCTGTCGCGTGCAGGCTGAAAAGCTAGGTGAGTAAAAAGCAGATGGCAAAAGAGCGTGCCAAATAAACTCGTGGTGAGCTCGTATTTATACACCCAGTGCGTCGAAAACTGGAGGGCCCCGCTTGTCAATGACTGTTGCTATTCTAGCAAAAGGAAGGTGTTTTTTCGGACCTTCGGCATAAAGCCTTCATCCATGTCGCAATACGAATTTATCATTACAGTAAATTAATATTGCGAGGGGCTACTGTTGGGGGCCTTCGGCTCCCGAAGGTCCTCAAAAACATAGTTTGACAATGTTTTCCGAGTGTAATATGTGAACAGGCACCTTCAGAGTCAGGTCGCGGATATACAAGAGCAGGGTTAAGACGAAGCTTGACTGGAATGAAAAACGATCATGACGAAGGATAAGACGATCACGAAGCTATGTGCAGAAAAGCTTCGGCATAATGACAGAAAAGAGGAACCGACTTAAAGATGAAAAGCCAAATTGGACCTTGAAGAATTACTATAGAGTTATTGATAAATGTAAGGGGCATCAATGTAATTTTACAAGGGCTGCGTCCCGTGCCTATAAATAGGTGAACAGTACTCCCGTACTGTTCATGCTGACTTGGCATGCGCTTTTTCGCATCACGTCTGTACCTTTACTTTACATCAACCTGAAGGTGCATTTGTAATTCGTTTTTATGAATTCAATAATAGAAATACATTGATGATAATACCGGTGTTATTATTCGTGTATTATATATATGATTGCTCTGTTTTATCACTTATCAACCTTACGCATGTCTTTTCTTTGGTAACCTTCATCCGAGATTCATTATATCCAAAGGGGTATACTGTTTTTAAGGACGAAGGAGTTTTACATTTAACACTTTTATGTTGTCTTGTTCTTAATTCATAGCATTTGAGAACAAGCCCACAACACCTACTCTAGGGTTTTATTTGCAAAAGGTCATATCAATACAACTTGTTTGAAATTTTTGCCTAGTGAATGCACTCTAGGTGTGTCAAACACATGAAATGCCAATGCTTATGATGTTATGCTCAAGTTTTAGTGACAGTAACACCAGGGGTGTTACACTCTTCCTCTACGATGGTGCACCCCCAACTCAAGATGGTGAATAGGTATCTCAAGAAGAGGGGCAGGATCAAGAGGGAGCACAGGAAGAACAGGTTATGGAGGAAGAAGCATCACAGGCTCCTCCAACTCAAGTCCGAACAACGATCCAAAGAAATCACCCTGTTGATCAGATTCTGGGTGACATCAGCAAGGGAGTAACTACTCGCTCACGATTAGCTAATTTTTGTGAGCATTACTCATTTGTTTCCTCTATTGAGTCTTTCAGGGTAGAAGAAGCCTTGCAGGATTCGGACTGGGTATTGGCCATGCAGGAAGAGCTCAACAACTTCAAAAGAAATGAACTTTGGAGCTTGGTGCCACGTCCAAAGCAAAACATTGTGGGAACCAAGTAGGTGATCCACAACAAGCAAGATGTGGTGACAAGGAACAAGGCTCGACTTGTGGAAAAAGGTTATGCCCAAGTCACAGGTTTGGATTTTAAGGAGACTTTTGCTCCTGTGGCTAGGTTAGAATCAATTCGGATTTTATTAGCCTATGTTGCTCACCATTCCTTTAAGCTGTTCCAAATGGACATGAAGAGCGCTTTCCTCAATGGGCCAATCAAGGAGGAGGTATACGTGGAACAACCCCCTGGCTTTGAGGATGACAGGTATCCCGACCATGTTTACAAGCTCTCTAAGGCGCTCTATGGACTTAAGCAAGCCCTAAGAGCATGGTATGAATGCCTTAGAGATTTTCTTATTGCTAATGCTTCCAAGGTTGGGAAAGCTGATCCAACTCTTTTCATAAAGACTTGAGATGGTGATCTTTTTGTCTGCCAAATATATGTCGATGACATTATATTTGGTTCTAGTAACCAAAAGTCTTGTGAGGAGTTTAGCAGGGTAATGACACAAAAATTTGAGATGTCGATGATGGGCGAGTTGAACTACTTCCTTGGATTTCAAGTGAAGCAACTCAAGGAAGGCACTTTCATCTCCCAAATGAAGTACACTCAAGATCTTCCCAAGAGGTTTGGGATGAAGGATGCCAAGCCTACAAAGACACCTATGGGAATGGATGGACATCTCGACCTCAACAAAGGAGGTAAGTCTGTTGATCAAAAGGCATACCGGTCAATGATAGGTTCATTACTTTATCTGTGTGCTAGTAGACCGGACATTATGCTTAGTGTATGCATGTGTGCTAGATTTCAATCCGACCCCAAGGAATGTCACCTTGTGGCTGTTAAGAGAATTCTTAGATATTTAGTTTCTATGCCTTGCTTCGGGATCTGGTATCTAAAGGGGTCTACCTTTGACTTAATCAGATACTCAGACTCCGACTATGCTGGGACTTTGACTACAATCTGAGCAAAGTCCCACTCCTATGTGACAATGAGAGTGCAATCCGCCTAGCGGATAGTCCTATTGAGCATAGCCGCACTAAGCACATAGAGATCCAGCATCACTTCCTAAGAGACCACCAGCAAAGGGGAGATATCGACATCTACCATATTAGCACCGAGAACCAGCTAGCCGATATCTTCACCAAGCCTTTAGATGAGAAAAGGTTTTGTAGGTTGCCTAGTGAGCTAAATGTCTTAGATTCATGTAACTTGGATTGATCTATAGCATACATGTGTTTTATGCCATTGAAAATGTTATTTTAAGCTTTATTGTCTTATTGCTTATATGTGGTGCTCAAGTTGTACGAGTCATCCCCAGACCTCACAAGTCCCTATGCAAATGATGCACATGTTTAGGGGGAGATGTGCTACAACTTGACCCCTTTGAGACTAACTTGTTTGTTTGAGTGCACTTGAAGTAGACTCAAAGGAATATTGAAAGGAAATGTGAACTTGGACAAAGAAAAGAGCTTCCACTGCATTCCGGTAAACGGTATCTTGTCCTAAGTTCTTTATTGTGTTCTCATTGCCTTTTCGCTTCAATTTGACATTTTGGTGAGGCAATGGGGTTATCAGGCCAAAAGTTATCCCGTTTTGGTGCTTAATGCCAAAGGGGGAGAAATTAAGGCCAAAGAAAATGGATCAGCTAACCATTTGTGAATTTCGAAAATTATAGAGTTAGAATTTTTATTTTGTCCAAAATCCTCTTATTGCAAAATTTGGTCTCTTATGGGGGAGAATTTTGATTATGGGAAAAGGGGGAGTTTTTGCCACTTGGTCAAAATTATTCTTGAAACATCTCTCTATTTGCCCAAACAAGTGTGTTTAACTTAGAGATAGGAAAAAGAATTTGATTTGTGAAAACAAACTAAGTGGTGGCAAAAGTGATCCAAATATGCCAAATCCTAAGTGAAGAAAATTTGGTCTTCAATTTGCACTCTTTAGTTGCTTTTTAATGTGTTGGCATAAATCACCAAAAAGGGGGAGATTGAAAGAGAAATGTGCCCTTGGGCCATTTCTATAAATGTTTTGGTGATTAGATGCCCAACACAAAATACATTGGTTCATAAGTACTAAGATGCAAATCAAAGAACAAGGTATGTATCTGGCCTTAGTAAATTGTTTTTGGGTACGAATATATTTATCTAAGTGCCAAGAATCTTGCCAAGTTAAAGAAACTGAAATGGAGAAGAATTAGCTGAGTTCAGCCAAACCAGCACCAGCCTGTGGTGCACCGGACAGTGTCCGGTGCCCAGGCTGGCTTGGCGGCAAACTCGTCGCTCTCGGGAAAAAGGAAGAGGCGCTGCGGCTAAAAATCACCGGACTGTTCGGTGAGCCAACAACGCTCGTGGCCAACGGTTGGCTGTGCAATCAGCAGGCGACGCGTGGCCCACGCCAACGGTCGGTTGGTCACACCGGACTGTCTGGTGTGCACCAGACAGTGTCCGTTGCGCCAACAAGACCGAAGGCCCAACGGTCGACTGCGCCCGATAAGGAAGGAGATCAGGCACCGGACAGTTACTGTTCATGTTTGGTGGTGCACAGGACTGTCCGGTGCGCCACTCGGCAGAAGGCAAGAATTGCCTTTCAATTGGATCTCCAACGGCTCCTAGCTGCCTTGGGGCTATAAAAGGGACCCCTAGGCGCATGGAGTAGTACACCAAGCATTCACTAAACATCCTAAGACTCCTAAACTCTGCTGCCACGCATTCAGATTGTTGTGTTAGAGATTTAAGCACCATTTGAGTTGTGAACTCCCTGTTGTGTGTTGTGCTCACATCTTGACTTGTGTACGTGTGTTTGCTACGATTTGAGTCATGTGTGTGTTGCTTTCCCTCCCTTACTCTTGTGCCTTCTCTTGTGATCAACATTGTAAGGGCGAGAGGCTCCAATTTGTGGAGATTCCTCGCAAACGGGAAAAAACTACTAAGGAAGAAAACTGTGGTACTCAAAGTTGATCATTGGATCACTTGAGAGGGATTGAGTGCAATCCTTGATCGAAGGAGGTCACCACAACGTGGAGTAGGCATTGGCCGAACCACGGGATAAAAATCACTGTGTCTTGTGTCCATCTTCATTGTGATTGGTTTTCTTCTAAAGTTCACACTTTAGCAACTTGGTTTTAATCGCACTAACATTTCATAACCAAGTTTTGGCTATTTAGTATTTGATTTTACAGGATCACCTATTCACCCCCCTTTAGGTGCTCTCAGAAAGGGGGCTAACCCAGTACCACTGAGCAACATCAGCACTATAGGATTATGGCGAGGCTATGCTAGCGGAAAAAAATTTCGACCCCATAAAAACAAGAACTACTGCGGTTATAGGTCATGGAATTACCACTAGATGCGCAGGGCAGCGGAAGACGTCTCGATGTAGACGAACATGTCGAGCAGTGTCGTGTAGTTGCCGACGTCCTTCATGTCCTCGCGTGGTTCGTCCTAGTGCTCTTGATGAAGCACCTCCGAGGTATCCACACGTACAGGGAAGAAGCGTCGTGTACCGAACTGCTAGGTTCACGATGGCGGCTGCGCGAGGGCGAGAGGCAAGCGGCTGCTCGTTTGCTGGTGGCAAATTAGGGTTGACCTAACCACGCCCCGGGCCTCAATATATAGGCGTTGTGGTGGGCTTCTAACTCCGAGGCCCATCAGTAACCCTAAAGCCTAGTCTAACTTTAGATCTAATCCGAATTAGGCTTCCTTCCCCATAAGTGTGTGACCCTATAGGTTCACGTACAAATAGACATGGCCCGAGTACTCTTACTTGGCCCAATAATTGACAGCGGCCTCTAGCAAAACATGTCAACTCTTATGCGCACGTAAAGATCATATCAGACGAACCATTGCAACATTACGTATATGTTGTTCCCTTTGTCTCACGATATTTGGTCTGGCTCTAAGCTGACCTCTCTTTCTCGATACTGTGAATTGGAATCCTTTCAATGGTAAACTCTTAACCCTAGCACGACCATACATTTCTTGATCCAATCACTCGAGGGGCCTAGAGATATATCTCTCAAGAAGGGAGGGACAAATTCCATCTTGACTGACCATGCCTCACAGCATGCTTCCTAAAAAACCCAAAACTACCTTTATAACTACCCAGATACGGAGTAGCGTTTGATAGTCCCTAAGTAGGTCAATCCACATCTTGATAACATGCGACAATCTCAGGTCTAAGGACACATTATACATGTTGCAAAAATAGAACTATATTACAATATCTCACATTGGGTCGCTCCAGCCTCATGTCATACATGCACCCACATTATTAGTTCTACATCTCCATGTCCATGACTTGTGAAATGTAGTCATCAACAAGTATATGTGCTGGTCATCGACTCTGACCAGGGACATCATTTAGAATAACCATACAAGTAAAGAATCTCACAAACAATTCACATAATTGCTAATCAATACAAGGTGCCTTTCATGGATATTCAATTAAGAAATATATATCACGGATACAAAGAAATATGCTCATCTCTATGATTATCTCTAGGGCATATTTCTAACAAGCACAACAACACAGACCATCACTAAACCACGTCCGGGTCATGGGAACTGTGTCGAAGGGACCTCTATTAAACAAGACCCCCAATGCATTCTCGAATGTGCCCCGCTGAGCGGTGGGACCAATCAACCCTGGTCATAGGGACCTCAGCATCAGAGCCTCTATAGTTACTGAAATACATGAAAGAACGGGACAATACGCCATACCGGGGTGAATGCCAACACGTACCGAAAGGTGACACCAGGGTCATGATGGAAGATGAAGTTGTATTGAATACAACCCTGAACCTTGTTGTGAGGCCACTTTATGGGACCCACCGAGTACCGCTACATTGGCATCAGACAAACTACAGAGATACAAATGTCGGGTAGACAAGATAGAATGCCACATCAAGAATACGGCAGCGTGTGCCCCTACGAACAATACTAGGAGGGCTAAGGCAACCCAAGGCAATAGGTCGAATTCCTCTATAACATCCTGAATTTGGTGTATAAAATTTCTTCTCTAATACTTACCAAATTCAGGTGTTACTCCTTTTCTCACCTCTATAGGTTTTCTTTTCTATTCTCTTTGATAGGATTTTTGGTTAATTATGTGAGAGATATACTATTTTTTAGAGTATTAAAACATAGGGGAGATATGAATGTTTGCATCATGCTGAGATTAAGCTTTGTTTTTGACTTATGCACATGTTTGAAATATTTGAATTTGAATTGTGGTTTGATTTGAATTGAATTCCATAGAGAAATTAAAAAGAAAAGGAATTAGAAATTCAAAGGAAAAAGGAAAAAGTGTTTTCAGCCCAATTCGGCCCAGTACGGCATAGCCAGCCCCCCCCCCCCCTCGAGCGCTCACCCTCCCCCTGACAGCTAGGACCCACCTGTCGACGCCAACCCGCGCCCGCATGTTCCCACTCCCTCTACCGTTGGGGCCGGCCTGTCGGCGCCATTCCCCCTCGCATGTGTGTCCCGTTCTCTCCCACCTGTCAGCGCTGACAGTCTGTTCGTGCACCAGCTCTCGCTGGCCCGTGGGCCCCGCCTATCGGACCCATCCCCCCCCCCCTGAACCACCCGCGCGCATGACCCGTGCGTCATCGTGGACTCCGCGCCCGCCCACTCTGGGCATTTCTACCTGCCCGTGCCCCACTCGCTCTCGCACCTCCCTCATTCGCACACTCGCAGAACCCCAGCACCTGCCTCGCACCACACGCGCACACTAGGAGCTCCGCCGTGGTCTCGGGCTTGTTCTGTGGCCGTCGTCGAGTCCCCGTCGTCCTTGTTGCCCCGGTGAGCTCCGCCTCAACGCCACCAACTCGGGACGCCTCTCGGTTCGCCCCTTCCCCCTCTATCTCCCTCTGCTCGCGTTCACTGGACCTCCACCGTGCAGCCAAAGCCCGCCACCATCGACCCAAGGCCTCACTATGTCCCTGTCACCGTTCAAAGGTCCCAGAGCCCTTTCTCAAGGTAACAAACCTCCCCTATCCCTAATTTCACCTTTCATGTCCTTGTGTGTGCGCAATCGCTCGCCGAAGTTGAGCTGTGCCGCCGTCGAGCCACTCTGCCGCGGACTACCACCCTCCGGTGTTCCTACGCCAGTGTCACGCCCACGGTTGTGTTCGATGCATCACCCCAAACCCACCTGAGCCCTTCCCAGTGCCACAGGGACCCCGGCGTGCCCGCACCCTCGCCTCCGGCGAATCTTCGCCATAGAGTCGGGCGGCGCCACCGCCGGCAGCCAGGGAGAGCAGACTAGGGTGGGCCATCTGATCTCAGACACCTATCCTAGATCGGGTGGCCCTGTTTTAAATAAACTAGATCTAATCCTAACCGTTCGTTCGGGATCCGGCCGCTCGAGTCCATTCCCTCACCCGTGCCCCTGCAGCTAGGCCTGGCCGATCAGCATGCCTCGCCCCAGCACCGCTGACTTCCCTGCGCGCTTGTTAGCTCGCGATCATGCCCCTGCGCACGTGTTCACCCACATGGCTGATCTCGGCTGTCGATCTGTGATCGGATGGCTGAGGACACCCCGTACCCCTTCGCTTGGTTATTTTGTTAAAGAGCCCCCCGGTTTCTTGGAAATAGAACCCGCAACCCTATTTCTTGCACTCAGGCCCCTGGTTTCTTGCAGAGAAGCCCCTGACCTTTATTTTTATCATAGAAATTGGTCTAATTTAGTGTTTTAAATTCCAAAACTTGTTTATTTCTTATCTTTTGCATATGAGCTCCAAATTGGGTGGTTCAAATTGCAAAATGTTCATAAAATTATTTTCTACCTGTTTAAATTATAATCTTTCAGTCTCTGCATGTCTGAATTTTATGACTAGACAATAGGTTCAGTTAAAGTGATGGATTATTTATTAAAAGGAAAATAAATAGGAAAACACTAATGAATAATTAAGTGGTTAACTTTATGAAATTAATCTCAGATATTATATGGTCTCATCTCCGGAAGTAACTTTAATTAAGTAAGTAATTCATTAAGATAGCTATAGTTAAGTTATGTAATCCACTGAGATAGGCAGTACTTAGAGAACAATAGATCTCTAGGTGTATTAATCTACCCTAGAACCTAGAATTCACTTTTGTGTTTATACTTTTCTATTGAACTTGTGTTCACTCTGTTGCATATATTTGGTGTATTGTTTATTTGTCATTTCCCCAAATGTGTTGAATGTATGGTTGCTTTGCGTAGACAACAAGCAGTCCAAGGTTTCCGAGTGTGTTGCAGGAGACTTCCCTGAGCAGCAACTTGGTAAAGGCAAGTGTTCTTTAACCCATTATGTCCTATTTACTTTATAATTCCTTGTCCTGCATTACATAATTAAAACCTAGGGATTGACTAGCTTTGTATTTACCTTGTCCTTGATTACCTTTTGGGTTACTATGGTTAGCTTCATGCTATTTCTTTACTTCAATCAATGAACATGATGAGAACATTTATGATATGATGATGTTATCTGGATTATGATGATGAACTTGTGATACTTTAGGGGACTTAGGTTGTTTTCTGTGTACCTCTCCGTAAGGACCCGTTCGTTAAGAGACCAGCCGGGATAACAGTACAATCATGAGGGTAGAATGGGACACCCTTAGCTGATTAATTGGATGAGCTTGGGGTGTAGTTGGCTTTGCCGTTGTGTCGTCAATGGGGGTCGGGGCATAGTGCTTGCTCTGCTAAGGGTGGGTGTCGAGGTTCATTCAATTTGATTTTGTTAGTCACCCACCTTAGGGAGGAGTACTATGTTTGTACGACTAGCAAAACCTAACGAGCAACTGCACACCAGGGGAATCTTTGTAAAGGCTACACAGTGATATCATGCCAGGCCACCTAGGTAGTGGTCAATGGGGAGTAGCGCTCTCTAGGCAAAAAAGGAATCATGGCTCATGGGTAAAGTATGCAACCTATGTAGAGTGTTAGAAACTAGTATATCAGTCGTGCTCACAGTTAAGAGCAGTCTTGGGATCCTCTTTGATTAGAATAACTTTGGATACTTTTATGTTGATGGTAAATGGTGATGGTTATAACTATGGTTTCTGGTATTTTCTCTTGGAGGGAGTACTTTTGGGTAATAACTGGGTTTATTACTAAAGCTTGGCTTACTACTAGTAATAAATACCTGACTAACTAAAAGCAACTGCTTTAAGCTTAACTCCACATACAACTAGTCCATTTTAGTCAAACGGGATATTTGCTGAGTATGTTGATGTGTACTCACCCTTGCTTTAAAAAACACTCAACCCCATGTTGTCCCCATTGCAATCAGTGTTCAGGAGAAGATGAAGGCAACATGGAGGGCTTTTAGGAGTTTCAGGACTTCGATGAGTTCTAGTTGTGTTTAGTGGCAAACCCCGAGTCAGTTGTCTGTGAAGGCCTTATCATACTACGTTTCGTATTCGCACTTTGATTATGTTTAAGACTTAAGTTGATGACTCTGTGGATGTCTTGGATATCTTGATGTAATGAAGTACTTATTTCCGCTATTATTTTGAGCAATGTGTGATGATGTCCAACTATGTAATCGTTGTGTACGTGAATTTCTGATCTTGGCTCGTACATGGTTCGCACTCGGTTTACCTTCTAAAACCAGGTGTGACATCCTCCCACGAAGAATACGAGTTCTCACTGTAAAATCTACCCTTGAGCTATAAAAGGGCAAGACAACCCCCATCTTTTACACACAAGCACTCAACTATAACACGTTCCAAAGCAAATACTACGATCAACACTACACTAGAGTAGGGCGCAAGCCTAAACTAGTATATCCCCTGTCTCAGATCTACCTTTGAGTCCCCCGTGGCTCACTATTCGGAGTGAGTCCACGCTAGCACCCCTGCCAAACAAAAATCTTATTGTCCATCGGTTTCCGAAACCACGACACTACCATTTTTATAGTTGAATTATGGTAAAATTTCTATGCTGAGCTAATCAATGTTATTGTTGTAGCTTGTCTAAACTTTTATGTAATTAATTTATAGTGGCAATTTCTATGGAGAAATTTTTATAGAGACCTAACCATTGTTTGTTTCTTGCAGTAAAAAACTTCATGCTCATTAAATCATGTATTATTGAGTTAGACTTATCTAGGCTTATGTTGGTTAAATAGTTTTTAAAGTAGTGAAAATGTGTAAAAGTAGAAAATATTTGTTCTCTACACAATAATAACAACTAGGGCTGGCTCTAACCCTAGGCGGGAAGAGCGAACGGATAGGGTCCAAGCAAAGAGGGGCCCAATTTTTTTTTCAAAGACTATTCTTAGTAAAAAAAATTATTACACAATTTCTAAAAGTATCATATTAGTTTTTGTCTATAAAATCGTGTATCATGAGTTTCAAATGAATGAAACTAAATTCTTGTCATGTCATTAAATTTACTTAGATGGTGAGCTAGTTAATGAAGATGAAACTCAAACAAAATCTCTTGTTGGAAAAGCCTAATACCAAATCCGCATATATGATCTTTTTCTCCTGAAGGTATATTCGTATATGCATCCCCAATTATGTTTCATGCATCATCTATATATCAGTATAGTTATATTTGTCGGTATTTACTTTTCTTTATGAATTTAGTTCTACAAGGTTGCCTAAGAAACACTCATGTGGTACTTAAAAGAGAAACAAAAGAGAGATTGTAGCATCAGTTAAAAGAACTTTCTCAAAAGTTGAAGTTATTTAAAAATATTTGAGGTCAGCTATATTGCAATAAAGATTAAATAGGTTAGCTACATGTTTTTGAGAGCACCTAGAGGGGGTGAATAGGTGATCCTGTAAAAATGACTCAACAAAACAAACTTAGACTAATATTGGATTAGTGAAAGCAAAATGCCAACTCCAAATGAAGAGTATCAGAGGAGTGAACTTCTTCACTTAATTGCTCTCACAAGGTGAGTATTAAACTTAGAGCAATTATGAAGTGAACCACTAGTAAGAATAGAATCGCAGTAAAGTGAAACCGATAGATGACACAACGATTTTTATCCCGTGGTTCGACCAAGCGTAAAAGGCTTGCCTACTCCATGTTGTGGCATCCCAATGGATGAGGGTTACACTCAACCCCTTTCAAGTGATCCAAAGATCAACTTGAATACCATGGTTTTCTTTCTTATCTCAGTTTATCCCGTTGTGAGAAATCTCCACAATTTGGAGTCTCTCACGTCTTACACAATTTGACCTCAAATGAACTCAAGAGTAAGGGAGAGTAGAAACACACACAAGAGACAAAAATCACAGCTACACACGCTCACAAGTCGAGAGAGGCACAAGAAACAACACAATGGAATTACAACTCAAAGACTTGCTCGAATCTCAAACTGTCAAATCTCCAACGTGATCGCAGTGTCTCGGTGTCTTAGGATGTTCAAAGGATGCTAGGTAGTATACTCCATGCGCCTAGGGGGTCCCTTTTATAGCCCCAAGGGACCTAGGAGCCATTGGAGCTCCATTTGGAAGGCTCTAATTGTCTTCTATCCATGGGTGCATCGGACAGTCTGGTACACCACAGGACAATTAACAGTGTGCGATTCCCTTCCTTATTTGGTGAAGCCGACCGTTGTCAGCCTCTGGTCCCATGGCACACCGGACAGTCCGATACAGCCTGGTGACCGTTGGTCGGGCACACGTGGCGCCCGCTGATCGCGCGGCTGGCACACCGGAGCGTTCGGTGTACACAGACCGTCCGGTGAATTATACCCACGACGCCCTGGCTTTTCCCCAAGAGCGGCTTGTTTATCGGGTGCGCCATCCTGGCACCGGACACTGCCCGGTGCACACCGGACTGTCCAGTGCACCGCAAGCTGGTGCAAGTTTGGCTACCCATAGCCAAACTTCTCCAATAGAACTTCTCTCGTTTTGAGAAGTTCCCTAGCACTTAGTAGAACATAGTTAGTACCTAAAACAATTTACTAAGTGTTAGAATCATACCTTCATTTCTCTAGTATTGTAGAGTTTGCAATTTATCTTTACAACTCTCAGTTTGCTTCTTCTTTGACTCTGAGCTCATACTCACAATTGTATGTTAGATCAAAGTGACGTGTTAGGCACTTAATCACCAAAACACTTAGAAATGGCCCAAGGACACATTTCCCTTTCGGTTTTAACGAGAAGGATATATTGGAAAAGATTAATCTGAAAAATGTTCTCTGAGATTTTGCTTCAATAATTGCTCGACAAAATTATTTATTATGAGACATTAATCTGAAATTGTTTAATACTCTAAATTTTATTCTCTCTTAAGGTAATCCATTTAACATTGTTTATCTATTTTTATTTTTTTTCTATTTTACTGTAAGTATTTACGATAAAAAAAATAAGGAACCAAACATTAAGATTGGTCTAGGGCCCTCTAAAACCCATAGCTGGCCCCGGTAACAACATGATCGTTATTGGTCTGTAAGAATATGGTTGTTATATGCTACTATCTCCATTCTTAAATATTTACTACCACCATGTTGTAACGAGAAGGATATATTGAAAAAAATTAATCTGAAAATTGTTCTCACAGATTTTGCTTCAAGAAATGCTCGTCAATTTTTTTTATTTTGAGACAGTAATCTAAAAATTGTTTAATACTCTAAATTTTATTCTCACTTGAGGTAATCAATTTAACATTGTTTATATATCTTTATTTTCTTTTTTACTATAATTATTTACGATAAAAAATAAGGATTCAAACATTAAGGTTGGTCCAAGGCCTCTAAAACCCAGAGATGGCCCCAGTAACAACATGATCGTTATTGGTATGTAAGAACATGGTTGTTATATGTTACTATCTTCATTCTTGAATATTTACTACCACTATGATCTAACGAGAAGGATATATTAGAAAACATTAATCTAAAATTTGTTCTCACAGATTTTGCTTTAAGAAATACTCGACAAAATTATTTATTTTGAGGCAGTAATCTGAAATTGTTTAACACTCTAAATTTATTCTTACTTGAGATAACCAACATTGTTTATCTATTTTTACTTTTTTCTATTTTACTGTAATTATTGACAATAAAAAAATAAGGTTCCAAACATTAAGAATGACCTAGGGCCCTCTAAAACCTAGAGCTAACCCTGGTAACAACATGATCGTTATTGATCTGTAACAGCCTGGTAACAACATGATCGTTATTGATCTGTAACAGCATGGTTGTTATATGTTACTATCTCCATTCTTAAATATTTATCTTCAGTTAATTTATTTATCGTTAGTTAATTTATTTTTAAACTAAAGCGCGATAAATAAAAAAGAATATTCGATCCAGGCAGCGCAGTTCAAGTCGCATCGCATCTCACAAGTGTGTCGCGGACGCATCGCTCGTTCCGGCATCTGTGCCGTGCGCATCGCAGTCCGGCCAGGAAGCAGAAGCAACGCCATGTGCAACTTGTCACCGCGGCGACTCAAAAATACTATACAACACATGGAGACAAAACCACAAGAACCTGATCTGAATCGTATCTCTCAAATGAAAACCTGCAACATCCGTGCTACAATCCCTGTGCAGATCTACAGCCTGTATCTGTACGCATCTCTCCTGGATCTTCTCACCCCGCTCAACAGCCTGTGAATCCCGAGCTGAGAATTTTCAGATGCATGAAGATGCGCCTGCGAATCTACCCCAAAGTCTGAAACGAGAGATTCTGTCACGAAAAAAAAGAGCACACATTGCATTAGAAACACAGCCAACTGTTCGAACTGCTGCAACTACGATCTACAGCTGCAAAAACACCGTAAAAACAGTAGAAGCCGGTACAGTAAACAGCGCGAAACCTTTTATTATTGTAATCAGACACATACAGACAGCTTGCTCGCGTCGCTCTCGTCACTAGAGCCATGGCCTGCGGCGCACAACAGCCAACAGATTCACTAGCCAGCGTGCGACCCAGGCGCACAAAACACTAGGAGTCCGTTCATTTTTACAGCAGGGGCTCGAGGAGGAAGCGCCACTGGCTGTCTCGGAAGATTTACACAGCCCCGGTCGTCAAGGTGAGAGGCTTCAGAATGTGGCGAGCTTTTCCGTTCAGGTACCTGTGGTGGTGGCCGCGGCCCGCAGCGTTGGGTCACCGAGCTAGCCTTCTTCTCGCTTGGTTACGGTTCCAGGAGCCTTGAAACTGTCTCTACGTTACTGCAAAAGGTTGAGAAAACCACTGGAGTCAGCTTCAGGTGAGGCATGGTAGTATGTGACTGTTTTCAGAAACTCTAGTTTACTGATAGCTTGATGCTAGAGGGGAAAAAAGGTTGCAAAAGGCAGTTCCAGGTATTATAGATTCTGACTATGCAAATGTTGCCGCTTACTCAGGGGCTGCGGTGGTCTCGCTGGGTGGTCTCACATTGGAATGGTTCTTCTTGTAGAACCTGATGGAGATCAGACTGCTGTGTGCTCTGACTGAGGACTCGGGCGATCCATGGAAACTCACTGCCGACTCGTGTCCCGAGAAGAAACCTGCAAAAAACCCAGATAGACACATGTTTTCTGATGAGTGAGCTCTTAAGTGTTACGCATCGTTTGACTAATCACAGCAGCTGGTTAAAAGTCGTACTGGACCAACAGGCCATGTTCTGAAGCTTTCTGGACAGGAGTTGACAGTGTTGCACAAGCCATAGCATGCTGCCACTCAGATAGAAGGGACGTTACCAAGATCGCTGGATTTTATCATTTGACCATATCTTAAATTAACTATCTCCATGTTGAGTACATATTATCAAAACTAGCCTCGTTAACCATTAGTTTGTGTCATGTGCTGACAACATAGGATCACAGTGCCCAGTTATCGTAAAAGGGTGGTACATAAAGTTACACAGCTTTTATCTTTGTAGACTCACATAGTAGAACATAGAACGGCTATCGGTGTACTAGTTCGCAACTATGTAGCTAGGTTTACTAAGGTCCGACAAGATATTACCTGTGAGGTGAATGCAAAAAGAAAAGGAAAAGAAAATGGATTGGCAGCTATTAATATAGCAACCAGAAAGGTTCAATTCGACGTTTGAGTCAATGTTTTATTCATGAGGCGCAAACTTCTATTGTTGCATACAAACACGGCACCACTATCAATAGTAGTGAACAGATCTATATACCTTGCCACAGTATGACGATGCAGAAGATAATGGTAATGATCAGGGGGCACAAATTGCCACCCGAGGACCCTTGCTTGGCATTCTTCATCTTCTTCAAAGCCTTCATCCGCTCAATCCTTGCCCGTTTCAACACCGCAAGCTCACTCAGTTCGTTGAGGAGCTTCTGGTCAGAAACATCCAACGGCGTAGGTGTCAGCGGCCTTGGCGGCCGCGGTGGCTTCTTGGACCGCTTCTTCTTCGTCTTCTCCCCTCCTGAGCTGTCCATAAGCTTCTCCTCCCCCTCAGACTTCCTGTCATCTCCACTTCTAGCAACAGCATCCAAAGCAGGAGGGGAGCAATCCATGTGCTGGTTCCTGTCGTCCCTCGGACACCCGTTGGCACACACGCAACCATTCCACGCACCATTAGGCGCTGTTCTTGCTTGCCCCACTGTGAAACTAGCATCCCCACCATTGGTGTAGTTGCTTACTGTAGTGCCATTGCCACTCTCCAGGTCGATCAAAGCATCCTGATCACTCACACGCTTAGACTCCATTGGAACCACAAAAGCTTGAGTACTTGACTAACACATCGATAGGAAAACCGTGTCCCTCTCTGGTACTAGGGATCACGAACCAGATTTGCTCACTGTCAATGGGGAGAAATCACCTCTGGAATACTAGGTACCTGCAGAGGAAAGTTGGGCACAAATTAGGTTACTCAGCCAATCAAAAGTCTAAACCAGGGGACAGGTGCAGCCACAGAAATGAACCAAATCAAACAAGAAACAATTTCAAACTTGTCTACCCGAATTGTCAAGCCAGAAAACCCGATCGGTGCCAAGAAAGCCTAACCATGACAAGAAAACCACCCATGTAACACGCAGGAGCGCTGTGTTAGCTCTCACCAAATGAAGGTGTTGCAAAAATAGAGGATGCGGCACTTATACTAGGAAGAGGTGGCACAAAGGGAGGAAACGGGGTGCGTAAATTAAGAAGGAACGCAGGAGGGAAACACGCAAAGTTGGCAACCTTTATCCTGATTGAACGCCACAAGCAACGGCCGTACCCTCGTTCTCCCGGATTCCTCCCTTTCACACGAGGCTTTGCAAGCAAACAAAGCATTGCCGTTGGCCGTTGCTTACACATGGCAAGGCGGCGTCTCTCCCCTTGTTCTCCGCTTGCTTTCTATTTTATTTCTTTATAATCAAAAAAATGTTCAGCTAAGCGAAACAGGGGCACCGGCAACCTTCTTTTTGCTTGTGGCAGAAAGGGGATGCCATTTCTTGCCCAAAACTACACTAAAAATGGGTGTCAAACCATCGCCATTTGAAGCCACGCTACTCAGACTCCATGTGAGAACGCCAACTAATCTTCTTTTCGCTACACCCGAATGTGGGCGACGACCAACCCAAAATGCGCACGAGAACTCATCCCCAGATCAGAAAACCAACTAATCATCTTTTTGTTACACCTAAACTCGACGGCGGCAGAGGTAGTTAAAAGAAAGAAAGAACGGGGTGGGGGTGGACCGGTGGACGACGGAGGCTAATAAAACGAAAACAATCAAACAAACAAGAATCTCGATTTGGCACCTGAAGGAAGAGTTAGGTGACCAAACACAAACAGAAGCGAAGGAATTGTTCGAATTTGCTGGACAGTTAACAGCTAGAGCGGCCAGAAACGACGAACGGGAAGAAGATACGCGGTAGGACAAGGCTAGGTAGTAGGTACGGTCTTCGCCAAGCAGGCTTATCCGGTACCGAGAATCCGACAGGGGAAGAGACAAGCGAGCAGGCGCACGCGCAGCGCGGAGAGGAGAGGAGAGCACCCGATTCCGCACGAACGCCCTTGGGCGGAGAGCGGTTGGGGATGAGGCAGGGAGGGAGACGCTCAGACGCGGCGGAGGAGAAGCCCTCGGTGGATGGATGATCCTAGCGGAGAAGAAGGGGGAAGGGCTCGCTGGAAGACCGGGACTCCATCAAAATCGAAGCCATATTTCAAGAAAATGACAAATTCCACCAGAATCCACAAAATTCCCTGAAAAATTCACGAAGTTTGCCGCGCCAGGGCACATCAAGCGGCGGATATATATATATAGAGAGAGAGAGGGGCGCAAGAGCCCACCTACTTACAGAGCTGCAGCGGCAAGGTGAGGTCACGACAGCCAGCGGCGCCCTCCCATGGCGATGGCGGTGCTCCCCGCCGAATCAAGGAACTCGCTGGGCCGCAGCCGCGAGCACCAATCAAATCCAGGGAGGAAGGGACGGCGGCCGGCGGCTCACCAGCCAACCCAACGGGAGGAGGGGAGGGAAGAGGAAGACTGACTGCTTGGGGATCGAGGACGAGGAGGTGTGGCGTGGCCGTGGGGTGGGGTCACCGATCACCGTACGTCCCGGGGCTGTATGGGATGGGTCGGGTGGAAGGAAGCATCCAGATTTGCCCGCCTCGAGGGTCACGTTCCGTTCCTCCCGCAGGCTTCATCGCCGGCCCTCGCGGCCCGCCGTCGTCGCCCCTGCCAAACAGTTTCGGCATTGGTATTTTTTTGGTGTTTAGACCGTCTCCAACTATTTACCCCATATTTATCCTCTATCTCTACTAGTTATATCTACTAGTTATATGCCCGTATGTTGCTACGGAATCAATATAATAAAATATAATAGTACGCAAAAACAGTAATTATTATTCTATAATTTTGTTAGCATCACTAAAAATGGATGATTACATACCTGGAAAGATATAGTAAGATGCATGTGCGTTACTAAAGAAATCAAAAATCTTAGTGACGCATGAACACCTTACTATATCTTTTAAGGTATGTAAATATTCATTTCTAATGATATTAACAAAAGTATAAAATAATAGGTGTATGCTTGTGCGTTGCTACGGAGTCAATATATAATAATAAGATACATTGATATATATAAGCGTATTGATATGTTGATATGCAAATACATGTCTATATACCTCAAAAAATATAAGATTGTATCGTGCTTTATCATTAAATCTCAAATAAAACACGTCAATTCCATAAAAGAATAGTGTATTATTATATAAGATTTAGCAAGAAAATTTAATGACAAAATTAAAAAATGCTCTTTCATAGATCATCATAGTTTATATATTTAGATCAATAAATATAAGACTGCGTAGTAGACGGAAGGATCCTGGGTGCAGATGGATTGAATGATACCCCTATGTGTTTTGTGTTGATGTAGTATCATGCGGTGGTGTGTGGCCAGATTAGGTTCTAATGTAGAATTCTTAGTACTTTCTAAACTAAAGCTATAATCTGAAAACTGCATAATATGAACTAAAATCAACAGTCCTACAAACTGGACATTTTATTATCATTGGCAGAGTTGCAGTAAACTGGACATGTTCATGACACGGTTGGTGCACTCCACTTCCCAGTTCATGACACAGTTGGTAGAGTTCATGACATAATTCATGTCACAGTCCATGACACAATTAGCAGAGTTGGTGCACATGGACATGTTCAAAATTATACAAGAAACTGCACTCCACTTCCCGGAATTTGAAGACATAGTTCATGAAACAGCATAGTTCATGACACACTAATTTTGAAGTCATAGTTCTTGACACAACATAGTGGATAATACACTAATTTTGAATATACATAAGGTAGTTCAGTTGCTTTTCTTCCTTGGAGTAATCTTTTTGGACATCTTAGGTGCATGTGGTGTTGTCAGATCATCTTGTGCATCTTGACCTTCAGTAACAATAGTGGGTACGTCTGTCTTGCTTCTAGTATTGATTGTGATGTACCAGCACCTTCATCTTCTCTCCTTTCACCAAACCATGGTATAGTGCTACTTTTCATGTAAAGTGGAAATAAAGAGAGTCATGTTAAATAAAAGTTTGGATTTACAGGATTTAGCTTATCATAAACAACAATTGTATCTTCTGATATGTACTCATCATCAGGCATAGAAAAATTTTTAGTACCAGCATCATTACTCCAACTGTTCCCCATCGTAGTTCCCCTATCATACTCAAGTTGCAATCCAACTTTTAGGTATACAACATCCTCCTTAGGTATTTCTTGTGTTCCTTACTCTTCTCATCTACTTTCAATTGAACCAGGGGAGACATCCTACCCCTTAGATTCTTCATAGTAGTAGAGATGTTATCCCAATCAATTTCTCTTGTAGTAGAGTATATTTGACAAAAGTTGAGCCATTGCTGGGTAGCTCATCTTATTATCATTGTGTTCATAGAATTGAAAAGGTGAAAATGCAAAAAAGCATCACAAACCTATACTAATATGGTTCAAGGTGACACAACACTTACTCACATTATTCTAGCTAGCTATATTATCAATGTAGTCATGATCAAAACTGAATAATACATATCTATTGAAAACACCATTTAGGAACTGGTGGTCCTTGAATAATACATAGCTATGCCAACAGATCCTAGTGACTTGCAGATGAGGAAGTATGGTCTTGAAATAACAGTCTATCAGTGTTTATATATGTATGGTAATGGGACCCTTGCCGACAGTAACAATTACAAGAGAACAGAATACGCTATTTGTTTGGTTTGGCTCCAGTAGTACTTCCTCATTACATTACATTACACTGTTTGGTTTGAATCAGACAAACATAATCAACAAAGCCAACGAAAATACATTACATTGTTTGGTCCGCAGGCATGAATAATACAAGTTACTAAAAATGTCATTTAGGTCAAGTGAATTATGTATTCATGATCCACATACAAGGAATCATTAAATATAAGAACGTATTCTTTACAAATATCAATCATGATCCCATCACACATTTTACTATGCTTTTAAATGACTCGGATGAAATGATTAACTGAAGTCTAGAAAAACCATAATAGAAATATGCATCATCCATTGCAAAAGCACAACATTTACATACTAATTACCTTTCGAAGCCTCCCAAAAATGATTTGATGAAGAAACTTAAGCTCAACAAGTATTTTATTTGATATTCTCTTCGCAACTGCAAACATTTTCAGGTCTGAATCAGCAGAGTATAGAATAATAAACACTTGCATCCAGAATTGAAGTTGTGAGTTATTGAACTGTAGAAAAAGGATGTGTATTTTTGAAAAGCTTCTTCCAGTTCAAGATACTTTGTCCAGTTTACTGGAATGTTTTATTTGAACATAGCCCTCTTAATCAAAGAAGCATATAATCAGACTAACAAGTTGTCTTATTTTTACTGGTGGGCCACACAAAGTGACAGACATTGTTCTTTGTTCAAACTGCTTCCATAATGCAAAATTTAGTATTGGGCATTCAAGCTTAGATTTTCAGAGAGTGGATGGGATGAAAGATGGATCTAGAAAAAAATGATGATAAATATCATATATTGTAGTTCAGATGAAAATAGAAGTCTTAGAAAGAGATCACACATCATGAAATAATAGGTATGTGCCCGTGCGTTTCCACGAAGTTAAAAATTAGAATAAAACATAGATACGGAATGGCAAGCATGACTATAATATATAAATTTCTATTTGAGTTTGCGTAATGCTAGTGCGTTGCAAAGACACACAAATTATTTAATAAAATATTATATCACAAAAATAGAATTTTAATGCATGTTGGAACTTAGCGACACCCTCGCCTTTTGATGCAACTCCAGCTTCTTAGATACCTGCAAATAACTTCTTCTGTAATTTGCTAGATGCCATGTGTATTGACTGCACCTTAAAAAGCAAAGTCACTGTCAAAGGCATTGTGATGGGCTGATCAACATATAAAACAAAACAATGGATTAATGAAAGAACCATTCTGTCCATTCCAAAATTCTTGGGTCAAAACGAAGTTAGGGTTGACTAAAGTATAGTAAAAAATATCAACATGTAGAACACTAAATTAGTATCACTATATTAATTATAAAATAACTTTTACAATGTACTTGTGTAACTATTTTTCCTATAAACCTGGTCAAAACTAAAACAGTTTGGCACAAACGACGTACAGAATCATCCTGCCAAGTGCCAACAACAGTCATCATTGGGAAGACCAAAACAATAACACATTAGCTACCAAATTATGCTCCTGCAATTACTGAGATATCACAAAGCAAAATCTACAGCATAATTTGGTAGCAAAATCTACAGCATAAGTTGGGGAATGCAGATGACTAAATATGCGGTAGAGAAAATGCAATCCTTGCCTACCTTTTGATGAACATGTAGAACAAAATAAAATGACATATTTACTAAACAATTATAATTTACTTCACTGTGAACCAAATGATACCCAGGCAAATGTAAAGCAAGACGAACCAGCATGAATAGCAAGGTCAAGCTCTTACATTGTGAGTCCTTATTGCAGTTGTGCTCCATAGCGAGATCAAACAGACTTTGTAGGATAAATGAAAACTGGTCACATGCAGTATCGATAAGAAGAGCAAGCCATGATCGGTTGGCTGCACGAGCTATCTCAGCTGTTGCCTTGGTCAACCTACTGCTTCCATGTCATCCAGCATGAGCAAGTAGTATGTTTGCAACCTAATGACATAATTATATAAGCAATTCTCGTAATAAATTGTGTATGTGTATGGTTGCAGGCTAAAGACTACCTTCTCCCTTGAGACTGGACTTGTGGGCATTTCATTAAATACATTACACAATGAAATCATGCATGTCTCCCAAAAGCTGCACCACCATACAACTTAAGGCTGGAGTTGGTAGGTTTTACAGACATATTAATGCCAGGCCAGCTAGCAATATCACTATGTATTTGTTCCTCCTCCGTAGTTTCCCCCATATCTCTAGAGCTAAATCAGCAGAACCATCAAGCAACGCATGATTTGAACCAAGAAAACAATAGAAACAAATATGAAACTTTGACTGAGGCACATAATATCAAGATGTGAAAGCACAACACAAAACATGAAGGCACTATCAGGGAAAAAATATAAATATAATAGAGAAATAGTTGCATAATCGTCCATGGGTTGCAAATAATACATATGCACTGACAAGAGTAGCCTATCACCAGTTCACCACTCCCGGCCATATAATAAAACAGCAACGTTTCCCATTTAACAACTACATTCGCTCATCACGGATAAGGCAAGTACCTTGACCTGCTTCTCGGTGGGCTTGGCAGCCTGCGATGCGAAGCCCCTCGAAACCTACATCAGAACAAACACGTCAATCCCCAAAAAATAGACATAAAAATCACAAGGGTGACTTTCCCCTGCAAAAGACCCAATAACTTTAGGAGATATATCACATATTACGAATGGATGCATAAGCAGCAAGGCTCCACTTTATGCTCAACACGGGTTGAAAAACTGACAGTGACCGATCACTCAGTAAGCCAGATCTGACTAAAAAATAAAGGTCACAATTCAATCTGTTTCTACTCGCTTTCCTATGCAAGTGCTCGGGCCTCATAGATGCTCTGCATTAAAATCCTATCAGAAGTGCACCTTGGACAGAGAAATTTAAAAAGTTAATTAAACTTTACAGCTGCTCAAAAAGTGTAGTTCAATGCATTTCATAATTTCATATGTAAGATCATAGTACAGAAATACTGTGTCGCTATGTTTCAAACAAAAAATCGAGTTCTATTCTATACTATATAACAACCATTACAGAATGGACTCAATGCATATTCTTCTTTTTAAGCTTCGCAACTATACTTTCATAGCAGTACTTGACCAAGCACATAAACCTTACCAAGGTACTTTTCTACAGATCTCAAAGATGTAGTTCAAACGATAACTTTAGCAACTTTTATATTTGATAAGGAGTGATATTTACTTAATGAATAATCAAACAACATAAGTTCTTTGTTGTCTGTGAGTGTATTACTTAGCTTATAATTCTAGTCTAAGGGGGTGTTTGGTTTCTAGGGACTAATTTTAGCCCCATTTTATTCCATTTTATCTCTAAATTGCCAAATACGAAAACGAAAATAGAGTTTTAATTTCCGTGTTTAGCAATTTAAAGACTAAAATGGAGTGACTAAAAATTAGTCCCTAGAAATCAAGCACACCCTATGTACCATTTGAGTGAAGTTTATTTATTTGGAAATCATGAAGAAGTTTCGGTGATAATGTCATAGCTAAAGCAGATCCACGTCTATAATGCCATATAAATATTAAATAAGCATAAACCCTCCGTCCAGGAATGATAAGCATATTTTGACTATCTATACAACACTCCAGCTCATTGACTCTTCTACGTCAAGTCAAAGAATCCATATTGATAAAAAGATAACAATATCCACATAGGAAAACGTCCTTTGCCATATTTTATTTTTCTCAAGCTAATGATAGAATCTGACTTACAACTTCAAACATTTGGAGTTCCTGCAGTTGCAACACTTCTTCTTCGTGGGAGTACTATCTTTCCCTTCGTACAGTCTTGCCCATAGTTTTGGTGACTCTGGTTTCCTACACAAGGTCCCAAAGCACAATTAGAACACGAGCAAGATGCAAATTTTAAAGAGAGAACTTGAAATATTTGGATCTTTGGCAGGGAGAATGCACTGAAAATTTCATAGAATTGTTAGTTTAAGATCAATAAGCTCATCTAACGCAAATATGTGCCTTCTTTTCCGAGGAATGACAAGGCCACACTAAAATTTGGGAACTGCCTCGTGTTGAGGCTCAGGAAATCGAACGATCCCATGTTCAGCATATGGATCAAGACGACAACGGGCTTGGTCATCGAGCAAAACGAACCCCATACCAAACAGAGAGGCAGAAGTTTCAAAACTTCTAAATCTCAGAACGGGGACACTCACAATGGAACGGCGACCGGGGGCGCTGGACTGGCTGCGGCGGCACCGGACGAAGCTGCGGTACAGAGACCGCCAGCGGCACATGCCCCACCACCTGATCTTTCAGGCAGGCTACGTGGTCTCATCGATGCTGATGAAATCTTCCATGAGCCCCGACCCCAAGTACTTGCGCCCAGCCCACATGCTTCATGCCCAAGCTCTTCGGCCAGAGGAGCCCAAAGAGCAGCAGTACCGACAAGAAACCCAAGGGCGGCAAGCCCAGGCAGCGGCCTCGTGTATCCTAAAATCGCCCCCCAATGATCCCCAAGAACGACAGGATTCGATTTTCGAAATGCAAAATCACAAGCAAACAGGAATCAATCAAGAACGTAGGGCGTGGAGGAAGGGGGAAGGGGGCTTGCAGAGCTCGGACCTCTGGTTCTCAAGGCGGAGGGAGGGCGTGGATGAAGAAGGAGCTTGCCACCTGTGGAGCTAGAACCTTTGGTTCTTGGGGGCCGATTGGCGGCCGCGGCGGCAGTTGCAAGGGGACGATTAGCGGGCGGGGGTGGAGCGCATCCCGTGCGGCGGCAATTGCGTTGAGGGACGGTGGAGACATCAAGCGGGAGGCTTAGGAAATAACGCTCGGTGGTTTTCCTCTCCCTCGGTGACGCTCGCTCGACCTCGACACCGCACGCTCTTCTATGCGCTAAATCAGGCGAGGTTGAGGTCGTGCGTGCGTAAGTGGCGGAGCTGGCAGAGCGGTTGAGGTCGTGGTCATAGGGGAGGAGGTCGAGGTCGTGGGCAGAGTGCGGCGCACCGTCGTGGAGTGGAGGGCACTGCCCACACCGAAGAAGATGACAGGCGCCGTAGGCTGGGCTGCACAATGGGTCGCACCAACTGTTGGGCCGCACGAACCACTGGGCTGCATAAACCGCTCGGACACAGGCGCTGCTATGGGGTTTTTTGATTAGTGCCAAACCAGCCACTGAAAACGTCAAAACGTGGCTTATAAATGTTAGTGTGTGTTGTTTGTTGTTCATACTAACGCCTCTAGTGCCGCATCAAAATGATTTTTTGGCGCGGGGCTGTACGACCGTCGGTGGCAGAATAGGTCAGTGGCAGAACAAGTGAGAGGCAGAACACGTCAGAGGCAGACTACTATTGCAGTCTTAATAAGTAGTAGAGATTATATTTTACTCAATCATTCTAAAAAAATATCACATAGAACGTCTCCAACCATTTATCCTAACCAAATGCCTCTATATACTATGATTCAGTTATTTGATATTTTTTCATCAGTTTTTGAAAAATACACATTATTATCAGGTATGATACTTAAAAATATTAATATCAAAAACATTTGAATAATGAAAGTGGGGATTACAACTCACCCATATATGAAGACAGTGGCGGGCACATGACCAAAATTCATGGAGGCCAAAAAACACATTACAAAATCAAGCAAGACGATAAAAACTATAGTTGCATAAAATTCAAGTTCCATATCTATCAATATAACATACAAGTTCAAATAAGAGCAGCAAACATACAACGAAGTTCTTTCTGACCTGACGAATAGATGCGAGGAATGGACCAAAGAGGATGAAAGTTGAGAGAACTGCTCAGGGCAATTTTAGCCCATCCAAACCTTCAATTTTTATATACTTTACAGTAAGTAAACATTAGGTATAAGAGGTTATAAAAATTGAGTGGGTCCTTCTATACTGATATTTACTGAATATTAGTATATAAAAACTGAGAGGGTCCTTCTATACTAATATTTTTATAAGAGGTTATAAAAATTGAGTGGGTCCTTCTATACTACATATTACTACACTATACTAATATTTATGTCGGTGTCACCCCGCCACCGACATTGCCGCCACCGCCCTTGCCACCGCTGCCCTTGCTGTCGCCACTCTTGTCGTCATCGTCGTAGCCGCTGTCGTCGCCGTCGCCCTCGCCACCTCCATTGTCGTTGCTGGCGCCATTGTCGCCGCCCTCATAGTCGCTCCTATCACCACCGCCACCATCCTCCTCCTCGGAGTCCTCCTTAGAGCCCTCCTCTCGGAGTCCTCCGAAGAATTCTCCTCCTCCGAGTCATCCGACTCTTTGAGCCCTACTCGCTCGATAGATCGGATGTAAGCTCTCTCCGCCACCGACAACCCCCATCGAGTCGTCCGAGTAATCGGACGACGGCGAGAGGGGAGCCGGCAGCGGGGAGTCTTCGCCCTCAAAGGAGAAGTGTTCCTCCGAGAACTCCGAGTCGCCAAAATACTCCAATGAGGAGTTGGAGGGCGCTTACGCTTTCCGTCACTTTGGTTGTGCTTGCCCCTGCCACCCTTGTTGCCTTCCATCGTGGTTCTGGTAAGTGGAGGAAGAAGAACGAAAAGAAGAACAATAGCGAGTGAAGGAGACGTTCGCAGGCAGATAGTTTATTTAAAGAGGCCAAGGGACGAATCTTCGCCTCCCGCCCATATAGCGAATAGTCGCGAGAACTTCAATAGCCACGTCAATTTCCAAGAAAGGGGTAGATCACTGACACCCATTGGCGTAACACGGCACCGAAGGGGAGTAATGCCAACAGCTCAGATGCATTATTACCCCGCTCGTCGTGTCAGGTTACGATTTTGGGACAAGACAGTGTACACACCCATTGGGTGTACAAACCAGATTTTTCAAGATTTTCTGAAGCAACATGATCCACAAAATATCTGCAGGAGTTACAAAACGACAAACTCAAGATCAAACAAACTAAAGTTGACCGAACCTCTATCGGCCAGAACCAGTCAGCGGTCGTATTAAAACCCCTGGCTGAGTGCCGTCCAGCTAGACCTTTATCGGTTTGGACTTAATTGGCTAGATTTCAGTCAGCAAGGGCCTCAGCCAAAACAAGTTCAATCGGACAAATATTAGTCAGACATGATCGTTATAATAAATCAAATTTTTCTAAAGACAGTTTGTGAAGACCTTTAAGTTTATTAGTACCCAAATCAATTCAAAGCTCGGGTGCTACACCCGTTGGACACAAGGACCAAAAGAAAATGCTAAACCCAAAAGCAGGTAATGAAGACCTTTGAGTTGATTAGTACTCGAATCAATTCAAAGCTCGAGAGCTACTCCCATTGGGTGCACCTATGTTGCACCCAATGGATACAACAATGAACCAAAATGGCCTTCGAAAAGCTTAGAAGAAACAAAGGACATCGTTCTTTTTTAGAGTCTTGAGCCAACTACTCTCAAAAGTTGGCTTGAGCATCGGGGGCTTGTGGGGGATAGATATCCCATGAGTCCTCATGCACACCAAAACATATCACAGGCCGCCTGACGGGCTTCTTCCAAAGTTGTCCTATGGGATGGGCCAGCAGGATGTAGCAACTCAGGTGAGCCCAATCCAAGATGATGAAGACCGACGTCCGAGTTAAGCATCGTTGAAGCACGGATGTGTCGGGTGATGCGGTTACAAGCACCCGAAGGGCTATGCACTCGGCGATAACTCGGGCGGCTAGGCGATGAAGACCCCAGATATGCAAGGGTGCAATCTGTGACAAAGAAGGAGATAAGCAAGTAGATAGTAGTCACAACTTGTAATGGCATAACTCTCTCTAGTCGTGTATATAAGGCCGAGGGGGGCCCCTACCATTTCATCTCATCACCAACCACTCTAGCTCATCTTCATCCACAACCCGCAGCTTGTAACCCCCGTACTACAAAGATCAATACTAAACCACAATAGGAAGTAGGGTATTACGCAATTCTAAGCGGCCCGAACCGGTATAATTCTGTGAGTGATTCCAGCGTGTCTTTGCACAAACTATCGAGTCGCGATCAACGACGTCGTTGAGAGCACCTAGAGGGGTGAATAGGTGATCCTATAAAAACAGCTCAACAAAATCAAATTTGGTCTAAAATGGATTAATTAGACCAAAAACCAAGTTTGAATGAAGAGTGTGAGAGGAGAGGACTTCTTCACTTAATTGCTCTCACAAGATGAGTATTAAACTTAGAGCAATATTGTAAGTGAAGTGAAGTGCTAGAAAAATAGAATCGCAATAAAGTAAAGTAGACAAGTGACACGATGATTTTTATCTCGTGGTTCAATCAAGTGTAAAATGCTTGCCTACTCCATGTTATGGCGTCCCAATGGACGAGGGTTGCACTCAACCCCTCTCAAGTGATCCAACGATCAAACTTGAGTACCATGATTGTCTCTCTTATCTCAAGTTTTTCCCGTTGTGAGGAATCTCTACACTTTGGAGTCTCTCACGCCTTACACAATTGATCTCAAATAAACCACAAGAGTAAGGGGGTAGAATCACACACAAGATACAAAATCATAACAACACATGCACACAAGTTGAGAGAGGAGCACAAGAGACAACACAACGAAATTACAGCTCAAAACACTTGCTTGAATCTCAATGTAGCGAAGCAAAGGTGTGAATGTGATGTCCCAGTGTTGTAGAATGTTTAATAGATGCTTGGTGTAGAGCTCCATGCGCCTAGGGGTCCCTTTTATAGCCCCAAGGGTCCTAGGAGCCGTTGGAGCTCCATTTGGTAGGCTCTGGTTGCCTTCTATCCGCAGGTACACCAGACTGTCTGGTGCACACCGGACAGTGAACAGTGCAATGACAAAGAATCCTCTGATTGGCTACTTTCTGCTTTTGGGGGCACTGGACTATCCGGTGGGTGTCACCGGACCGTTCGGTGCACCATTTGACCATTGGCTCGAGGCCGACGTGGCCACTAGCCGTTGGCTAGCTAGCACACGAACGGTCAGACGCTCCACGCGGACGGTCCGGTAAATTATAGTCGGCAGAGGTTGATTTTCCCGAGAGCTGGCTGTTCGACGGACTGTGCACCAGACTGTTCGATGGGTAGCACCGGATCGTCCGGTGCTACGCAGACCAGTCCACTTTCTCCTTTTTCAACCTTAATCTCTTTTGCTCCTTTTGGTTTGACTTTATAAAGTTTCTAGCAGTTAGAAAAATATGATTAGTACCCAAAACAATTTACTAAGTGTCCAGAGCTTACCTTTTTCACTTGGTCCCATATAGATTTGTATTTTGCCCTCTTCCAAGCTCAATTTGCTTTTAAGTACCTATGCTCATTTCTCATATTAGATGATGTTAGTCTAAACAAAATCTGTTGAGCATTTAATCACCAAAACAATATAGAAATGGCCCAAGGGCACATTTCTCTTTCAATCTCCCTTTTCGGTGATTCATGCCAACACATCAAAAGCAACTCAAAATGCACTAACATATCCAAATGCGAGCTAAAAAGTGCACATTGATGTCGAACTTAAAACAAATTAAATTAACACATGATTTGGCATATTTGGATCATTTTTCCACCACTTGGTTTGTTTTCAAAAAGCAAATGCATTTTCCTATCTCTATGTAAAAAACACTTTGTTTTCGCAAATCAAAATATCTTTCAAGACTAGTTTTGATAAAAGGCCAGAAACTCCCCCTTTTCTCGTAATCAAATTTATCCCCACAAGTGAGTAGTTTTTGCAATAAGAGGGTTTGATCGAAGACAAGGTATACTTACACTTAAATTTTTGAAAAATTCACAAGTGGTAGTTGATCTAGTTGCTTTGGCCTTAATTTCTCCCCCTTTGGCATCAAGCACCAAAACGGAAGAACTAATGGCCTCTTAACCCCATTGCCTTACAAAAATTGCAACTAAAAGCCAAGGACAATGAGAGAGCACAATAGTGACTTGGAACAAGATACATTGATACCGGAATGCAGTAGAAGCCTTTTCTTTGTCCAAGTCCACCGTTTCCCTTTCAATCCACCTTTGAGACTATATAAAAAGCACTCAAGCAAACATATTAGGGTCAAGTTGTAGCATGTTGTGGCAGAACCTCCAAGTTATTGGGCCCACATGCACCTGTCCTTGTCCCAAAGACCTCAGACAGCCATGCATGTGCACCAGATAACTCAACAGGATCTGTCCGATTGCCCCAAGGACATCGGATAAACCACTTTCAACCAGAACCGCGGGATTAAGTAATACAAATCACACACACCATCATTTTTGCAGCGGAAATACTATTACCAAATTTTACAGGTTACAAAAATTTTATATTATTTTATCGGAGTGGTTACAAAGTATAAGTTTGAAATATATGCTAGCTCAAATGACCATCCTCAATAAGAAGTATAGAAGGAGTACTTAGACTTATAAGAAGGCCGAGCCCACCGGCACTTAAAACCATCAATAGCATCACAAAGTTAGAACCTGAAAAACAACAGGGAATAAAACCCTGAGTATGGAATTACTCAGCAAGACTTACCCGACTAAAGAAAAGACTCTCAAGGGTATGCTGGTTATATGGGAGTCAAGGTAAGGCTTTTCAGTAATCAAAGACTCTGTTTTGCAGAAATGCTTACTAAAGTGGATCCTTAAAAATCCAATTTTATTTGTCAAGTTAAGTAAAATTACCTGCACTAGAGTTCTTTCTACCCTAGTTCAATCACTGGTCCTGCACTAGCCAATTTCTTTAACAAAAGCCCATCATCTTTAGTGGAATGCTACGTGTAGGGCAGTGACCAAGTCTTCATAACCGCGAAGGTACGGCGATCCGAATCGATTATACTCAGCTGAGGATCTCCAATCACACGACATATGTAGCACTTAACCCTTGCATATGTCAACCCGCCACCGGGGTTCTTAAGTGTAACACCCACTTTGTAATTGCTAGATAAAATACCAATAGAGAAAACAATTTCTCTCTTTATGTGAGTTTGATCTTTATGCATCATCATATGTGAACACCATATTTTAAAACAGATAATTATAAAATATATGCCACTAACTCATTGCATCATGCTGAGATTTTTATTTTGTGTGCATTTTATGACAATACAAAAATAATGTAAAAAGAAATATATTAAAGTCCAAAGTGGAATTTGACATCTAAATGAAATTCTAGAAATTAGAAAAGAGAAAGAAATATTATAAAATACAAGATAAATTCATAAATGAATAGATCCTATATTGGTAAGTTCAAAATTGAATATATAAACTGAGAATAAACTTGCCACAAAGTTTGGAAACTTAAACCTGGAATTGATTTGAAAATTTGAATTTGAAATAGAAAGAAAATAAAAAGAAAAAGAGAACAAAAGCTTACCTGGGCCGCAGAACCAAATTCTGGCCCATCTAGTGATTCCTCTGCGCCAGCCCACTCTGCTCTTCTCTGGTTGAGACACTTACAGGTGGGGCCCACTCGTCATAAACCGATCCCGGGCCCACGCGGTCAGCCGTTACCGTCGTCCGCGCGCTAAACCTTGGTGCTTCGCTCTCTCTTCTCCCCGTGAGGCTTACATGTGGGTCCCGCGTGTCATCTCCTTCCTTACCGAAACGGCCGCGCGCGCGTGGAGCTCAACGGACCGCGCGGACTCTGCGAAGCTCGCCGGTGATCTCGGTACCCGTGCAACAACCGCGAAGCGCTCCCTGAGTATAAGTACGTAGCCGCGACCCCCCTCCTTTACATCTCTCTCCCCGGGACCGAGCTCTCTCCCCGCGTCTCCGTCCGCCGCCGGAGATCTCCGCCCACGGTGGCGAATCACCCTCGGCGTGTGGGCCTGGGGCTTCGGGGTTGCACGTGGAGCATACACGATGGGGTGGCCATGACCAAGGAGCGTTGAAGACACCGGAATTTCTCGCCGTCGCTGGGCTCCGCCGTGGCTCCGCCATTCCTTCGCGGCCAACACCTTGCGCGACAAATATCTCGGGTACGATTACTTCATCAAGTTCGTTTTGGTCCCGTATCACGTAGGAGCGGGCGAATTGAAGGCTTGGGCGCTCATGCACGGGATTTGGGCTTCACCGGCGAAGTTCCGCCGTGAACCGAGGGCGGCGCCGCCGTGCTTCGGCGGGGGGGTAGGGGATTAGTTCCGGGCCGTTAGATTCACCAGCGATGGCTCAGATTAGAACGAGGACACCGGTTCGGCCTGATCCGTTCTGGATCGTTCGCCTTTGATCGGACGGTTCGGAGAGGATCAAGCTTCATAAAAATCTGAGTCGTTGGATTCCGATCCTGCGGCTATCAGCGCGTACCGGTTCGTGTGGCTGTGGATCTAATCCTCACCATCGAGATCTGATCGAACGGCTGAAAACGCTCGATACCCCTTCGGCCAGGCGCTTTTCATAAGAGACCCTCTGTTTATTTGAAAACAACCCGCCATCCTCGGTAACAGTAAGCTGTGTCTGAGAATTTTATCCCCGAGCCCCCTGCGGTTTTCTGTTATTGAGGCCCAGTCCAGTGCAGTATTAAAGTGATTAAATGAATTAGAAATTAGATTTTTAATACAAAAATAATTGCTAGAACTTAGATAATTCATAGAAAATTCATTTTAGCTCCAAATTGAACCATTCCAGTTTCTAAAATTTTGTAATAATATTCTTCATCATTTTATGCCTCTGTTTGGTCATGAAAACAATTAGAAATTTAATCTTTCACTTAATCCATTTTAAACACATAAAACCTTTGAAAATTCATAACTTAAAATCTATAACTCCAAAATTAATGATTCCTGTTCCTGTGATCTTATTTTAATATGTAGACTATTAATATGTATTTTGGCATACATGTTTGGTGTAATGTTAATTTTGCCTATACACTGTTTGTTTGTATTGCTACAACTAGCAGTGAGGATACGTATCACCTGAAGATCATCCTGGTACCTGGAATCTCAAGGCCCAGGCAAGTTGTGCCCTTGATCACTTCTTTTCACCTACTCATGTTCTAATTAATCATAATGATCTGCATAGGTTAATTTTGATGGGACCCAATAGGTTACCCTAGTTTGTCTATCTTTATACCTTGTTTACCACTGAACCTTCTGGGTAGTACTTGCTAGTGCTTTATGTGGTTTTGGGTATGAAGATACAATATTCATGATCATACTTTCATTATCAGTTGTTATTTACTGTTCATGATAAGATCATTATGTTAATTGGAACATGGAGCGACCACCCGGGAAAACAGTGCTACCACAAGGGTGGAATGGGACGCCCTTGGCTGATTAATTAGGAAAGCTAGTGGAAGACTACCTTACCCGAAAGGGGCAAGGGCAGTAGGGGAGAGGTCAGTGTAGGGAGGCCCTCGGGAGGATTTTGCTGCGATGGCGGTCCTGCAAGGGATTCCTGCACTGGATCTTCCTATAAACTGTAGCGGGTTTTCGGAAGCTAGTGGAACTTTGTAAAGGTCTCGTAGTGGATCCCTAGCCATTCACCTCGGAAGTGTCTAAGGGCCTTGCAAACCCTGGCGACATGGGATACACGACTTGTGGGTAAAGATGCGCAACCTCTGCAGAGTGTAAAAAAACTGGTATACTAGCCGTGCTCACGGTCAAGAGCAGCTCGGACCCTCACATGATTAATTTATGGAACTAAATTCAATTTGTCATATGCATTGCATTGCAGGTGATGTTGTTATTACTTTTGTTCTATTACTTAATTGGGTTGGTATTTACTTATACTTAGTAATTGCTAATAAAATTTTGACCAACTTTAAAAGCAATGCTCAGCTTCAACCATCTCCTTTGGTAAGCCTTACACTTCACGTGAGCTCCCACCTTTGGCGAGTTCATGCACATTATTCCCCACAACTTGTTGAGCGATGAACGTATGTGAGCTCACTCTTGCTGTCTCACACACACCACAGGTCAAGAGCAGGTACCACAGGATGAGGCGCTTGGAGGATGCTTCGAAGTGTTCGTGAGTGGTCTAGGTCGTCGTCTCCCAGTCAACTTTGGGTTGCTGGACCGTTGTCTCCTTATAATGTAATTATTTATTTTGTATAGAACTCCTGTTATATATAAAGATGTGACATTCGATCCTGTGCCATGATTCATCATATGTGTGAGACTTGGTCCCAGCACACCTGGTGATTATGTTTACGCCCGGGTTTTGGTCCCCAAAAAAATCCGGGTGTTATAGAAGTGGTATCAGAGGAATGTTGACTGTAGGACGAAACCTAGATAGAACTGGACAACCCTTCTTTACTTACCTTACTCTGATTCTTTTCTAAACCTATCTTAATCTTTTCTCATCTATTTCCGCTTACTCTGATTTTTCTTACCTTTTCATTCTAAAGACAAATGTGGATTTCACACTTTGAAATCCTGTACCTAAAGTGACTTTTAGGAATAGGAGACCTATTCTTAGGAACAAAAACAAAACTATTTTTATAGATATCTATGAACTTGAATGTTTGTTCTTATGATACTTGTCTGATTTGGATCTTTGTTTGAGTGTGATGAGTTGTGGAGTAATGTCCACAATTGCATCTGCATATACACATAGGTATAAAAATATATTCATAAAATAACTAGACAACCTAGATTATCCCCATTGGAACATATCTAGCATAAGAGATTTATCTTATCCTAAAAAGATCTCATTCTAACCAATTCATCTTATCTTAAAAGATTCTCCCCTATCTTAATAGATTCATCTCACCTCAAGAGATTCTATCCTACACTCATAGATCTATCTTATCTCAAAAGGTCTTAACTTATCCTAATGTATATAGATCCATTCTATCTTAAAAAAATATATATATTCTCTTATCTTAATAGATCCATCTCATCTTAAAAGATACTCATCTTATCTTGAAAAGATTTTATCTCAGCCTAATAGATCTAACTGACCTCAAAAGATTCATCTTATCCTAATAAGCATACTTATCCACCCTAGATTAAACAACCATGATCTAGTGCAACTTAATTAGATCTTATTTAGTCAAACTAGTCATACCAATCTAACCTAGATTCAATCTTGTGTAATAGATCCATCTTATCTTAAAGGATATTCTATTACCTTAATAGATTTATCTTACCTTAAAAAGATTTTATCTGGTCCTAATAAATCTAAAGATTCTAACATATCCTAATAATATTTATCCTACCCTAGTAGATCTATTTAACCTAAACTAGTCTAATCTAGTCATATTCAATCTAATCTAGCTCCTACTTAATCTAATATGATCTAATCTAGTGTGTGTTACTTAATGCTGGTGCAAAAGATATGGCCATGCTCCTAATTCACTTAAGTCTAAATTGATGACTTAGATCAGCTCAGCCATACCCAGGTTACATACCCTATCCAAACCATACAGAAGCAAAACAATCAAACCAGACTCTGACTAAACTCATTTAACTCATAGCCATCTACTAAACTAATCTAATGTGGCCTACTTAATCAGACTAATGATACATGTAAAAAGAGATTAGACCTTACTAGCCAAGTGTTAACTTAGCACATTAGACTAACTCAACCATGAGCAGAAGATCTAACTCGACCAATAGATTCATAATGGATTGCATGATCTGTTTATCCCCACCTAACATCAAATAAACTTTTGATCTACATCATGTAGTCTATCTCATCCATACCTATATTAACCATATTCCCCAGCCCAATAACATACACTAACTCCTAATTACTGAGACAAGACCGAAGATGATGATCAACTTCATCAAAGGAAGGATGAACACCAACCCAAGTCTTCAAGGATCAAGTGAGGTCACCAAGATGAGTCAAGATCCACAATCTTGGATGGAGTTTTTCTTATCCTACTCTTTCTTACCCAAACCTATGTATACCCTAAAGACATCTTCTATCCTACATAATAAAGTGGACATACATATAATACCCATGCTCTCCTATCACTTACTAATAATAAAAAGAGAGACCCTTGATTTAGAAATTAAAAAAAAAACTAAATTGCAAACCAATCCTTTTTGTATTCCCTTTTCTTACAAATCTCGAGGACGAGATTATTTTTAAGGGGGTAGGATTTGTAACACCCACTTTGTAATTGCTAGATAAAATACCAATAGAGAAAACAATTTCTCTCTTTATGTGAGTTTGATCTTTATGCATCATCATATGTGAACACCATATTTTAAAACAGATAATTATAAAATATATGCCACTAACTCATTGCATCATGCTGAGATTTTTATTTTGTGTGCATTTTATGACAATACAAAAATAATGTAAAAAGAAATATATTAAAGTCCAAAGTGGAATTTGACATCTAAATGAAATTCTAGAAATTAGAAAAGAGAAAGAAATATTATAAAATACAAGATAAATTCATAAATGAATAGATCCTATATTGGTAAGTTCAAAATTGAATATATAAACTGAGAATAAACTTGCCACAAAGTTTGGAAACTTAAACCTGGAATTGATTTGAAAATTTGAATTTGAAATAGAAAGAAAATAAAAAGAAAAAGAGAACAAAAGCTTACCTGGGCCGCAGAACCAAATTCTGGCCCATCTAGTGATTCCTCTGCGCCAGCCCACTCTGCTCTTCTCTGGTTGAGACACTTACAGGTGGGGCCCACTCGTCATAAACCGATCCCGGGCCCACGCGGTCAGCCGTTCCCGTCGTCCGCGCGCTAAACCTTGGTGCTTCGCTCTCTCTTCTCCCCGTGAGGCTTACATGTGGGTCCCGCGTGTCATCTCCTTCCTTACCGAAACGGCCGCGCGCGTGGAGCTCAACGGACCGCGCGGACTCCGCGAAGCTCGCCGGTGATCTCGGTACCCGTGCAACAACCGCGAAGCGCTCCCTGAGTATAAGTACGTAGCCGCGACCCCCTCCTTTACATCTCTCTCCCCGGGACCGAGCTCTCTCCCCGCGTCTCCGTCCGCCGCCGGAGATCTCCGCCCACGGTGGCGAATCACCCTCGGCGTGTGGGCCTGGGGCTTCGGGGTTGCACGTGGAGCATACACGATGGGGTGGCCATGACCAAGGAGCGTTGAAGACACCGGAATTTCTCGCCGTCGCTGGGCTCCGCCGTGGCTCCGCCATTCCTTCGCGGCCAACACCTTGCGCGACAAATATCTCGGGTACGATTACTTCATCAAGTTCGTTTTGGTCCCGTATCACGTAGGAGCGGGCGAATTGAAGGCTTGGGCGCTCATGCACCGGATTTGGGCTTCACCGGCGAAGTTCCGTCGTGCTTCGGCGGGGGGGTAGGGGATTAGTTCCGGGCCGTTAGATTCACCAGCGATGGCTCAGATTAGAACGAGGACACCGGTTCGGCCTGATCCGTTCTGGATCGTTCGCCTTTGATCGGACGGTTCGGAGAGGATCAAGCTTCATAAAAATCTGAGTCGTTGGATTCCGATCCTGCGGCTATCAGCGCGTACCGGTTCGTGTGGCTGTGGATCTAATCCTCACCATCGAGTTCTGATCGAACGGCTGAAAACGCTCGATACCCCTTCGGCCAGGCGCTTTTCATAAGAGACCCTCTGTTTATTTGAAAACAACCCGCCATCCTCGGTAACAGTAAGCTGTGTCTGAGAATTTTATCCCCGAGCCCCCTGCGGTTTTCTGTTATTGAGGCCCAGTCCAGTGCAGTATTAAAGTGATTAAATGAATTAGAAATTAGATTTTTAATACAAAAATAATTGCTAGAACTTAGATAATTCATAGAAAATTCATTTTAGCTCCAAATTGAACCATTCCAGTTTCTAAAATTTTGTAATAATATTCTTCATCATTTTATGCCTCTGTTTGGTCATGAAAACAATTAGAAATTTAATCTTTCACTTAATCCATTTTAAACACATAAAACCTTTGAAAATTCATAACTTAAAATCTATAACTCCAAAATTAATGATTCCTGTTCCTGTGATCTTATTTTAATATGTAGACTATTAATATGTATTTTGGCATACATGTTTGGTGTAATGTTAATTTTGCCTATACACTGTTTGTTTGTATTGCTACAACTAGCAGTGAGGACACGTATCACCTGAAGATCATCCTGGTACCTGGAATCTCAAGGCCCAGGCAAGTTGTGCCCTTGATCACTTCTTTTCACCTACTCATGTTCTAATTAATCATAATGATCTGCATAGGTTAATTTTGATGGGACCCAATAGGTTACCCTAGTTTGTCTATCTTTATACCTTGTTTACCACTGAACCTTCTGGGTAGTACTTGCTAGTGCTTTATGTGGTTTTGGGTATGAAGATACAATATTCATGATCATACTTTCATTATCAGTTGTTATTTACTGTTCATGATAAGATCATTATGTTAATTGGAACATGGAGCGACCACCCGGGAAAACAGTGCTACCACAAGGGTGGAATGGGACGCCCTTGGCTGATTAATTAGGAAAGCTAGTGGAAGACTACCTTACCCGAAAGGGGCAAGGGCAGTAGGGGAGAGGTCAGTGTAGGGAGGCCCTCGGGAGGATTTTGCTGCGATGGCGGTCCTGCAAGGGATTCCTGCACTGGATCTTCCTATAAACTGTAGCGGGTTTTCGGAAGCTAGTGGAACTTTGTAAAGGCCTCGTAGTGGATCCCTAGCCATTCACCTCGGAAGTGTCTAAGGGCCTTGCAAACCCTGGCGACATGGGATACACGACTTGTGGGTAAAGATGCGCAACCTCTGCAGAGTGTAAAAAAACTGGTATACTAGCCGTGCTCACGGTCAAGAGCAGCTCGGACCCTCACATGATTAATTTATGGAACTAAATTCAATTTGTCATATGCATTGCATTGCAGGTGATGTTGTTATTACTTTTGTTCTATTACTTAATTGGGTTGGTATTTACTTATACTTAGTAATTGCTAATAAAATTTTGACCAACTTTAAAAGCAATGCTCAGCTTCAACCATCTCCTTTGGTAAGCCTTACACTTCACGTGAGCTCCCACCTTTGGCGAGTTCATGCACATTATTCCCCACAACTTGTTGAGCGATGAACGTATGTGAGCTCACTCTTGCTGTCTCACACACACCACAGGTCAAGAGCAGGTACCACAGGATGAGGCGCTTGGAGGATGCTTCGAAGTGTTCGTGAGTGGTCTAGGTCGTCGTCTCCCAGTCAACTTTGGGTTGCTGGACCGTTGTCTCCTTATAATGTAATTATTTATTTTGTATAGAACTCCTGTTATATATAAAGATGTGACATTCGATCCTGTGCCATGATTCATCATATGTGTGAGACTTGGTCCCAGCACACCTGGTGATTATGTTTACGCCCGGGTTTTGGTCCCCAAAAAAATCCGGTTGTTACATTAAGACCGGATCAGGTTCACGCAAACCGAGAGCACAGATACACCACCGTCCAGCCTCTTGCCACGGAGGGTACACGCTACTCTCGCCACCGCTCCACTCCCATTTCGTGTTATCTTATTCCGGCCTTAGTCTGCCCGAGGCAAGGCTTACCCATGACGAGGCATGTGACCAGTTAAAGGGTCCTCGATCATCAAGCCTACATCGACAAGGTCCTTAATCGACTCAGACGGAGACACTACACCAAGACTCTCTTCTCGTGCAAGTCACCCGCCCGGTCTCAGCTTAATCATTTCAAACCCAAAGTTTGGTACCTGACAGAGGTACATCTTTTCCGATGTTGGACCCATCATGGCCATGATGGATCCACCATCAAGTTTTGTTTTCGAAAACATCCCTCCCACTTTGCCAAACATCTTTTGTAAAACAAATCCTTTTGTTTTTCTAAAGCAATACTAAGCATAGTAAAACCTTTTTGTAAAAACAGGATTTCAAGGAGGGTAATCAAGATCAAGGAAGGTAATGCAGGAATTGTTTAATCAATCAACTCCTATCACCTAATGCAGCAAGCAAGTAAGAAATATTTTAGAAACATCAAGGAAGGTGGCAAATGCACCGGGGCTTGCCTGAGTAACACAAGGTTAGTGTTGTTAGACGACGACTTGGCGAGTATCCTTTGGCTTGACACTCGTTCAGATTATCCATCTTTCGGTTTGTTCATCAGTATCATCCTGCGGATTACCCGCACTTGGGGTCGACTTGGCTCGTCTTTCGCATCACGCGATCAATTATCGTACCTAATTGAGATGCACGATGCACATGAATGCATATAAATTAACAGGAATATTTCAAACCTAAATAGTACTACGCGATAGCGAATTAAACTCCTAGCGGCGAGACGATGTACTATTTTAAACGGAAATACTAGTTATCGGCGTACGACTAAGCGCAGTAATTACGCTTCTCTAAGTTAAACGAACCTAACGCAAACATCACGAGCAATAAATTATACACATGAAGCACAATTTGCCTAATCAACTCATCAGCTAATTAATTTAAATTCTAAATTTATCCCTCGTTTTATAATTGATACTACATCGTTCACAAAGTACTACTTTAATTTTATTTTACTTCTCACATATTTTACATGTCCACAATTAATCAAACATTTCTTTATGTCATTTATTTAGTGCAATTGACAATGACAAAATTCATCAAATAGCTATATGAAATACTAATTCATATCTATCCTTTATGTCGCCACCTCGTTTAGATATCCCTAAATTAATCTACCTTTCACATTACTAAACCTATCGTACTTCACTTATTTTTGACACTACCACAACGCGCCTGCGCTAAATATGAGGATTATTACGACTAATAATTCTAGTTAATCCAATCATCAGATAAACGTACAAAAATTATAAATCGGCTCACCAGCACCAAACGCGACCCAATACTTGTACGAATGCTGATAAATTCCGGCTCGAGCTTCCTGTCGTGCACTTGGTGAACACCATGCCGTTGGCTCCGTCTTCATCCGACGCTTGGAATTTCTTGATGACACACGAAACGACGACGAGATCGTGTTTGGAGCGAGCTGGTGAGGTGGGGGTCGAGCAAGGGATGATGGGTTCGACGACTCGACGGAAGAGTGACTTAGAGCTGCATAGATCTGGGGCTGCTGCATACACGACGCGATGATGAACGACGACAACCAGCGAGGTTGATGACACGTTGGGAATTAAGACCGAGCGAGCCGAGAGGGCGCGCTGGCGAGCAGGAAACTGCGCGTGCACAGCACGGAACGATGCCCCGCCTGGCCGAGCTGAAGGAAGCGCGGACCAGAGACAGAGTGGGCACCAGGGGCGAGTTCATGGCAACAGACACACTTGACAACTACCGACGCAGCCGGATAACTAAAAATACTGCGACAGACAAGACTCGGCTCGGAGACGACGACCGGCACGCAAGAGAGGAGCTCGATGCGGAAACTCGACACACTGTTGCAAGCAGAGAACTTCGCGCGCACAACAACGCGACGGAGGAGAACTTCGCGGCAGCACGCGCAGGAACAACGGAACGCGCGCGCAGGAAAGAGGGAGGCTGAAGAGCGAGCTGGAAGCCACGGCGCTGGGCAGAGCCCCGACGGGCAAGCGTGCAGGGACGAACAGGCGAGGCGACAGCGTGAGCAGGGAGGAGCTCGAGCGTGCCATAGCTGAGGAAAGAGTTCTAGCCAGGGAGAAGAAAGTCTGCGCGGTCGGCCGAACTGGAACCGGCGTGCGCAGAGAGCACCGAGCGCCAGGGAGTTTGCAGAGGAGGCCGACGCAAAGAGCCGGCCATGGAGGGAGATCCGAGCGAGTAGAAATCCGGGCACCGAGCAGAGGAAAAACGATTTGCGTAGGGGAGGAAGAAGCTGCACAGCATGGAGACTCAGGGGGCTGGGGCGAGTTCGCCAGGGAGCAGAGGAGCTGGGGCACCATGGGGAAGAACCTCGGCGCGCAGAGCTCCACGGCGAGCCAGGCGAGCAGAGGGAACCAGCAGCGGGCGAGACCTGGGACAGGGAGGAGGAAGCGGCTGGGATGGGCGCGTAGAGCAGCAGGGCAAGGCCGCGGTCAGGCGAGATCCGAACAGAGAAGCTCCGGCCAGGGGCGAGCGATCGGCCGGCGATGGAGCAGGCGGCCATGGGAAGGGCAGAGGAAGCGCCGACAGAGGAGAGAGAGGAAGAGGATAAGCGCACGGTGTGCCAGGGAGAACGGCGACGAGATTTGTAGGAATCCAGGGCGGCGGGATTTTCTTCTCAGGCACAGGCGGCGCAAGGATAACGACGGTGTGATTTTTTTTTCCTCCAAGTACCGAGCGTGCGACCAGGACATAGGGATAATGAAGCAGCCCACGCCGGTGAGAATATCAGATGGAATAGAGGCAACAACTGGAGAATAAAAATGTCGGCAAAAATGTGAGCTCGTTAAAATATCAGAGGGAGAGGAACGTGTGCAAGGTTGATGTGTGAGGAAAATAATGACTACACGTGTAGAAATTATCAGCTGGAGAGGATGGGAACGTATAGAAACTGAGAATAATGAATTGACGGTATCTGCGATACGGTTCGATTTATTCGAAACTAAATAGGATTCATCTGAATCTTGTTTATTTTAGTGAAACAAATTTCAGACATCCGGCTTTTGATATTAGGATTTGGGCGTGGTCTAATTTAGTCGGATCAAAATTTTACTGGTGACAATAAATGAGACAAATAGGATTAAACTGATTTTGACTCTGATAATTTGTTCCAAAAACTTCCATCGTCGAGTTCTAAATAAATTTGTTTGAGGATAAAAATTATTCAAGTGGGTTGGGCTTCCGAATTCGTGTTCGCGCGAGCGATGTATTTTAAATAATCACCGGACGCACCGATTTTCGGAACGACGATGTTCCGAACATCACGGAAATTTAGGAAGTTCCCGGATTAATAAAAATAAAAACAATGTCGCACTCGCGATAGATGAAACAGATGCGATATTAAAATCGCGATAGACGAAAACGATTAAAATTTAGCATTCATTTTATCCACTTATTACGTGCTTAAATCCGTACTCGTTATCGAGCAGAATATAAACACCTGGGGTGTTACACATGTCCTCCCCTTAAATATATGCATCAGTTGCACAAGGACTTGTGAGGTCCGGGGATGACATTGCACAACTTGGGCATCAAAATAAGCAAGTAAAGACAATAATGCTCAAAGGAATAGGATCAAAGGCATAAAGACACATGTATGCTATGGATCAATCCAAGTTCCACAAATCTAAGACATTTAGCTCACTATGTAGCATGCAAAAACCTTTTTCTCATCTAAAGTCTTGGTGAAGATATCGGCTAGCTGATTCTCTGTGCTAATATGGCAAACATCGATATCTCTCCTTTGCTGGTGGTCTCTCAAAAAGTGATGTCGGATGTCTATGTGCTTAGTACGGTTGTGTTCAATACGATTATCCACCAAGCGGATTGCACTCTCATTATCACATAGGAGTTGGACTCTGCTCAGATTGTAGCCAAAGTCCTGGAGGGTTTTCCTCATCCAAAGCAGTTGCGCGCAACACTGACCTACAACAACATACTTGGCCTCAGCAGTGGATAGTGTCGGTGTTTTGAGTCCGACCGCACACCCGGGGTTGCCCCTCGAGGTGTTTTTAGGAGTAGGACGGTGTCGCCGACTGTAGCAAAATGGTTCGTGCCAGACGCACGAGAGACAAGGGACAATGTTTACAGGTTCGGGCCGCTTAGAGATGCGTAACACCCTACGTCCTGGCGAAGATGCTTTGTGTAATGGGTTACAAGGTAGTTCTCTAGAGCGATGACGTGGAGGGTCGAGGTAGATGGCGGGGTAGTGTAGAGTTGGAATCAATCGTTCTGAAGGGGTGCCCCCTGGGCCTTATATATTCGACCGTGGGACAATACATACGGATATGATAACAACGTGCGCCTAAAGGATAGTGAACCGTTTGAGTCTATCTTCCTATGATTCAGCCGACCTATCCTCGCCTGGCTCTGCTGCATGGGGCTCCAGCGCGGGAAAGTCGGATCTTCTGTTGTGGTTTCTTGCTCAACGTTGTGGGGCCATCTGGACTCTCGTCGATCCGGCCTTATATCGATCTGCTTTACTCATTGTCCCTCCCCAGGCCCATGAAGGAATGACCTTACGATTTATTGGGTCCTTGGGCCTTTAGTGAGGTCTTTTACCCTTCCAGTGGACCCGGGGGATATCTGTCCCCCACAAGCCCCCGATCTTTGGGTTGATTTTGAGGTAATCGGCCCAAAGATCCTAGGCCTAGCTTGCAGGTAATTTGGAGAAAAACGATTTCTTACTGTCTCCTTCTGCTGTGATCACTCGTACACTGGAGCTTTGTTTCATGCTTGTGCCTTAAGAGTTGGCATTTCATATTGTAGGACCCTGAACTTCATTGGGTGCACCAATGGGTGTAGCCCCCGAGCTTCGAGTAGATTTTAGAAGATAATCTACTCGAAGGTCTTCATCAGAAATTATTTTTATTTTCTTCTCATACTTTGGTTGAGGACCAGCCCTGTCTTTTAATCTTGTCTTATGCCTTAGAAGTCGGCACTATCTTGGCTTGAAATGGTGATCCATGGGGTGCACCGAAGGTGCACCCAATGGGTGTAGCCCCCGAGCTTTGAGTGGATTTTTTGAAAACAATCCTCTCAAAGGTCTTTACTTCATGTCCTTTTGCCGAGAGTCATATTTTCTCTTTTTTTGAATGCCTTAGAAGTCGGCATTATGTCCTCCATATTATGCTTTATAGGTCAGCATTATGTCATCAGTATTATGCATCCGAGGTCAGCACGTATTTTGTCTTTTGCAGCCGAGTTCGTGATCCGCCCATATCTTGCTAGGTGGTGCAATTTATTTGCTCTGCGACCAATTGGACATTTGATGGACGTTCCCTGGCTAGTCTTCGCGTCGCTTCTGACGGTCAGATTTTGTACTTCACCGGCTATATTTGGCTTTCCTTTGATCCTTACTGATATCTCATTTTTGTCTTGAAGTGTTCATTGCACGCTCTGCACGGATGTGACAGTTTTTTGAAAAATATACTGATAATTCCTGGGCGTCCCCCCCAATGGGTGTGGGCAAGGGACGACTTGGTATGCGGAGCGTTTTAGCCGGCTGCTTCTGAGTAGTAATGTGATGTGACGGCGAGCGTAATCATATCCCCCGCGCTGTTGACTGGAGTCCCAATGGGTGTTGCATTGCGTAAAACGGCGTTAGCCGCGCGTCTTCAGACGGGTTGAAGTGTGTATTGAATGCCTCGCGACTGTTCAGTGACCGCGGTTGGAGGTGAGCAGTTGCCTTCTTCTCCTATAAATAGTGCCTATGCCTCTCTGATTTTTCACATCTCTTGCTGTTCTCCACTGCTTGTTTCCTTCTTCTCCCTGCATTTCCACCATGGGCAAGAAACGCAAGCGCGAGCCGACCCCTCCGTCTGAGGACTTTGGTGACTCGGAATACTCAGAGGAGGAGTTCTCCTCTGAGTCCGAGGGGTCTCCGGCTCCCATCCCTCTGCGTGAGTCGTCTGACGATTCGGACGACTCCCAGGGGCTCGCGGCGGAGGTCTGGACTTACATCCGGGTCGTCGAGCGCTCCGGGCTCGCGGGCTCGGATGAGTCAGAGTACTCCTCGGACGAGGAGGACTCGTCCGAGGAGGACGGCGGCGGCGGTGGCGAGGGCGATGACGACGACGGAGGCGGTGGCGGCGACGACGACGGTGACGGCGGCGATGGCGGCAGCAGGGGCGGCAACGGCAGCAGCAGGGGCGGCAACAAGGCCAGTGGCTAAATGCCACTGGTTTTTAAATATTAGTATAGATTAGAAGTAGTATAGTGAAATAATATAGTAGTATTAGTAATGTAAAGTAGTATAGTGTTGCGTAGTAGTAGTAGTAGTAGTAGTAGTAGTAGTAGTAGTAGTAGTAGTAGTAGTAGTAGTAGGGAAGTTATCAACTCATAATGAGTTGATTTATAAGTATGACAACTTCCCTTTAATGAAGAGTAGTTTCGTCTCCTCTGTGCAGATCATCTCGCTGTTGTGTTTGTGGCGTAACTTAGAGTTTTTGAGTCCTTCCTCCGCCTGCCTTATTTATGAAGTTGACTCCTTTGGGATAGTAACTAAATAACTTGGACATCATCTCGCCGCTTCAGGGGTGATGGCCAAGCTATTATTGTCGATATTTTACGCATTTGAAATAGAGTCCGAGTGATGACGAGACCATGTCAATGTCGGAATAATTGTTGACCACGTCAGCGCTCTTAGATGTGACAGCCGAGATATTTGTAGCGTCATCGGCGTTTTAGGAGCAACTGCCGAGTGACTAAGGATATCGTTGGCGCTTTAGAGATAGCTGCCGAGCGACTGATGATAACGTCAGCATTTTAGAAATAACAGCCGAGTTAAAACGGGTCGTGTCGGCTACTTTTGAGGATAATAGCCGAGTGATGATGTGGCACACCGGGGTTTTAGAGGTAACCGCCGAGTGACGACGTGGCACACTGGCGTTTTAGAAGTAACTGTTGGGTGCTGACTGGGCGCTTTTGGAGACGGTATCCGGCTCGGGAATATCCCGCTTATACAGCGCTTTCAGCCGCCTCTGTTTTCCGTGCCCTAGTTCTTGCTTTTCTGCCTCCAAATCCTTCCTGCAATTCGGCTCTCGCTCTGTTCGCCAATAGATTTGAGATGGCGCCCAAGAGAAAGGCCTCGAGCTCATCCGATGTGGTAATTCCTCCTATCGACCCCAACAGCCAATTGCCTTTCGCAGGTAATCACATGTCTGTTGTCTCCGAGTCTGATCTCCTCCACCTCGTGTCCATCGGGGTTCTTCCCCCGAGGGAGCTTTGTTCTTGGCGGATTTGTCATGGGGTCACTGTCCCGACAGAGGATACCCATGAGTCCGTGATTTACGTTCCTTTTCTTCTCCACGGTCTCTCTCTCCCCATTTCACCTTTCTTCCGCGGCCTCCTTGATTTTTATCACCTTAACTTGACCCACCTGAATCCCAATTCTATTCTTCAAATTTCTATTTACGTTCATTTGTGCGAAGCTTTCCTGGGCGTGCTGCCACATTTTGGGTTGTGGAAGTACTTGTATCACTGCCGCCTTGGAATGGCCAGGGTCAGCATCAGCTGGACGGGGGTGCTAGTTTGGAAATGCGCTGTGGGAGGAAGACTGAGTATCTTGAAATTCCTCTCAAAGACAGTATCAAGGGATGGCGCTTGGAATGGTTTATTGTTGAGAACCATGGGAATTCCCTCCTCCCACGGTCGGGAAGACAACCGGATGTTCGCACTCTGAGTTGGACTGAGTCTCCCACGGATTAGGAGGTAGCTGAAGCGAAGGCTTTGCTAGCTGAAGTTGGTCTGTTGAAAGAAAGGGGTCTGACCGCTGAAGCTGTGGTTGCTGATTTTGTGTTCAAGAATGTTCAGCCGTTGAAGGACAGAGCATATCCGGCTTATCTGTATAGAGGCCTAGCTGACCCGACTCGGGTTACCAACAGGAGAATTCCCTCTATAGACTTGGTGAACCGACTTGAGATGATCCTTAGAGGCAAGGTATCAAATATTGGCGCCCCAGTGGCATATTCAGCATGGAACCTGCCTTCTCCCAAGACCTTCACTCTTTTTGTGTCGAATCCACCTGTCACTGATGGCGGTTTGGGCCTTAGAGTGCGACCCTCTGTCGACGAGGTTAACACTTTGGTTGCTTCGCTCGGGGAAATTCCTGACGATGAACGACAAGTCCACTTTGAGGTGCCTTTGGATCCTAGTGACGCAGAAATAAGTGTTATGCTTGATTTGCTGGCTGAGGACTCTCCTGATGCTGCTCCTGCCGGGACATTGGTGGTGGCGCCTCTCCCAGAAGCTAGTATAACTTTGGATGTTCAGAAGCCTGCCAGTGCTCGTCCGAGACGCCCTTGCTGAGCCAATCAACTTGATCCTTCTGCGGATGAGCAGAAAAAGAAAAAGAGACGTCTCCGGCAAGTATCTAATTTGGATCGGGGTGCTGGTCCTTTGGTTCCTGTTGCTGAGGAGGTTCCCGTGCTTGATTTCACTGACGCCGACCCCAATGGGTGTGCTCCATCTGCTGCTGATCCCAGTGGGTGTGCCCCATCCGATGCTGATCCCAATGGGTGTGCTGCTTATGTTGTTGATGAAAACGATAGGGAGGAAGAAGATGAGGTCCCTCTGACCCGGAAGAACAGTTGGCAGTATATTGCCAGTGGGGAGAGTAGCGGAGTTCCTTCTCCTGCTCTGTCAGCCCTCGTTGGCCTACAGGAGTTATCTCTGGCAAACTTTGATCAGACCCTGGAGGATATGGTTCCAGAGGACCTTTTTGTTAGAGCCAGCGGATGATGGTGTGATGGAGGTTTGTGCTGATGTGCTTGATGCTAGGTTGAGGTCATCCCGCGCCTCATCGACCTTAGAGCGTGGTCTTGAAGGCCAAGAGACTGATTTGGATCGTCTCGGTCCCATGGAAGCAACTGAGGGGCCTTCAGCCTTAGAGGTGGCCACTGCAGAGAACTCGGCTCTCAAGGATGGTGTTGACGCTTACCCAGCCCCGAGGGTGTTGCCGAGGGTGACTCGGCCCGGGTGGGAAGTGCAAGCCACTGTCCAGCCCCCGAGGGTACTGTCGGAGATGATCCGGCTCGCGTGGGTAGCGCAAACTACGGCCCAGCCCCCGAGAGTGTCCGAGCGGAGTCCCCTTCTTGTACTTCCATGGACGTTCATGCGGGATCACCCCCGCACTCCGACTGCATGGTGATTGCCCAAGCTTCGAACCAGGGAGTCGCTTTAGAGGGCAGTGTCCCTGTTGGCCAAGTTTTGAGCTCTGTTGATGGCGCTGAGTTGGTTTCTACCGGTTTGTTGCAAACTGCTTCGGGTGGTGACCTTATGCCAGGCCATCAATTGATCTCTCATGATTTGGGAGTCCCTTCGTTCTTTTCCAATCTCTAGGTACTGTAATATATCTTGTCTTGACTTTCGCGCTGTGTGAACTGCTGTCATCGCACTCATCTGTTCTTCTTATCAGGCTTTGGTGGACGGGATGGCTAGCCAGCTGAGGTTGCAGGGTGCTTCTGTTCCAGAAGGAGCTTTGTCTCTTGCACGTTGGAATCCGATGTTACTTCAACAACGTGTCTCTGACTTGGAGGCGACCAATGCTGGTTAGTGCTTTTCTGCTTCTTTTTGTCTTCATTATTGAACTGCCTTACATTCTGACCCTATTTTGTTTGATTGTCTCCTGCTAGATATGACTCGGCAAATTTCCACTTTTGAAGAAAAACATTCTCGAGATCAGGCTGAGCTGGTCCAGCGGTGCTTTGATTTTGAAGAAAAGTATTCTCAAAGCCAAACTGAACTAGCCCAGGTCTCTGCTTGTCACACCCGGTTTTGGAAGGCAAACCAAGTGCGAACTATGTACGTGCCAGGATCAGAACTCACGTACACAGCAGTTACATAAATGAACATCAACGCACAATGCTCGAATAATAACATAAAGGAGTATTAACTTGTTACATCACAGAGTCATAGACATCCACATAGTCATCAACTTAACAGTTAAATCAAAGTGCTAGCGAAACGCAGTAAAGATAGGGCCTTCACAGGCAGCTGACTGGGGGTTGCCGCCAACCCACACCTAGAATTCGTCGTAGTCTTGGAACTCCTGGAAGTCTCCTTCCACGGCTTCGCCTTCTCCCGAGCAGTGGTTACAATGCGGACAACCTGGTGTTTGGTGGTAAAGCAAGGATGAGTACACATCAACGTACTCAGCAAATGTCCCGTTTGGCTGAGGTGGACTAGCTTTATGTGGGGTTAAGCTCAAGCGGTTGCTTTTAGTTGGTCAGGTATTTATCATTAGTAGAAGCCAGATTTTAGCATTAATCAACCCATGAACCATTTCCTCATCGAGGAACAACATCATCATATTCGAACCAAAACCATAACATAATCCTTGTATCTCGAACCATCTGTATCTCTAATCAAAGAGGATCCCAAGGCTGCTCTTAACCGTGAGCACGGCTGATATATCAGTTTCACTACCCTCTGCAGAGGTCGCACACTTTACCCATGAGTCATGATTCCCTTTCTGCCCGGGGAGAGCTAATCCCCATTGACCACTACCTAGGTGGTCCGGCAGGGTATCACTACGTAGCTTTTACAAAGATTCCCTAGAGGTCATAGCTGCCCGTTAGGTTTCTCCAGTTTGATAAACACAGTACTCCTCCCCGCAGGAGAGTGACTAACAAAAGCAAAACGAAAGAACCTCGGCACTCAGCCTCGGCAGAGCAAGCACTGTGCCTGGACCCCATTGACGGCACGACGGCGAAGCAACTACACCTCTAGTTCCTCTAATTAATTAGCTAAGGGCGTCCCATTTCACCCTCATGGTTGCACTGTTATCCCGGGTGGTCTCTCAACGAACAGGTCCTTACGGAGAGGTACTCAGGGAACAGCCTGAGCCCCCCTAGAGTATCACAAGATCATCAACATCATCAGGATAACAGTATCATAAATATTCACATCATGTTCATTGATTAAGTTAAGGCAATAGCAGAATGCTAACCATAATAGCCCATAAGGTCATCAAGGATAAAGTAAAGTGTAAAGCTAGTCAATCCTTAGGTTTCAAGTAAGTAATGCGGGGTAGTAAGTTATAAATGAATAGGACATAATGGGTCAGAGGATACTTGCCTTCACCAAACTGCTGATCAGGGACTTCCTCTGCAACTTCCTCGGGAAACACAGACTGCTCGTTGTCTACGTAAAGTAATCATTCACACTATGCACTTGGGAAGATAACAAACAAAAGCAACATACCAAACATATGCAGCAGAGAGGTCACAAGTTCATAATAGAAAAGGGATAGGCACTCTGGTATTCCCTAGGTCTAGGGTAGAGGACTATACAAAATGGTTCATTATCCACTAATCAGGTTTAAGTCAGTGGTGGGGTTTAATCATTACATAGTGTTAAGTCCATAAACTTAAGTGCTCCAACTTTTATTAAAGTCTACTATTTTTTATTTATCTCAAATAGGATTCCAATAACATTAATTTTACCCTAATGATCAACTATTAATTGGGACATAGAAACAGCAGGGAAACATTGCATAAACAGATAGATAATAATATTATGAACATTTTGCAATTTGAAGCACCTAATTTGGAGTTCATATGGCAAAGTTATGAATTTTACAAGTTTAGGGGTTAAAAATATACCCTAAGGACCTATTTTGAATTAAATAAAAGGTCCGAGGACCTAACTGTAAGAAACCAGGGACGGCGGGTTCAAATTCCAGAAAACCGGGGGGCTCTTTAAGAAAACGCGCGGGCGAAGGGGTATCGGACTCCCACGGCCGTCGGATCTCAAGCGGACGGCCAGGATTAGATCCTGCGGGCAGGCGTGCGAGCGCGCGGCGGCCGGGGTGGCTGACAGGCGGGGCCGGGCGGCAGAGCGGGGCGCGGGCGGGCTGACAGGCGGGGCCCAGCGGCAGAGCGGGGCGCGGGCGGGCTGACAGGCGGGGCCCAGTTGGCAGGGAGGCGGGGCGCGGGGGAAACGGCTCTGGGCCGTTGGATCTTGGGCGGACGGCTGAGGTTGGGTTCGGGCTATTTGAAACAGGGCCGTCCGATCTAAGATGGACGGCGGAGATCTGGCGGCTGGCTTCTACCTTCTCCTCCGGCCAGCAGAGGCGACGGCGCCCGTCCCGCGGCGGAGAACTCGCCGGAGACGAGGGGCGCGGGGGCCCTGCGGGTTCCCGGGGCGACCTGAGTGGCCGGGGAGGTTGGGGAGAGCACGGGGAATTCTCTGGTGGGGTCTGGGTCGGGGCAGGGGCACCGGAGGGGGGCGGTTCACGGCGAAGCGGCTCGGCGGCGGCGCTAAGCAACTCCGACGAGGAATTAAGCGCGACAGAGTGCAAAAGAGGGGAAGGGAGGGGGCATGGGAGGTTCCTTACCTCAAGGCGAACTCCGGGGACTCCTCGGTGGCGACGGAGACGCGGCGACAGCCCGAGTCGACGGTGGCGGACCCCCGCGACTGCACGGCGAGCGGCGGGTGAGCGCGGGCAGAGAGAAATAGGGAGGGGGAGAGGGAATTGGGGCGCGTCCCGGGTTGTGGACGTCGGGGCGAAGCTTACCGTGGCAAAAGGCACGGCGGAGCTCCAACGACGACGGGGAAACGAGCTCGGGACGGCGGCGGTTCGCGGCGATGGCGCTATGGCATGCGCGCAGCGAGGGGGAGGCGAGAGAGAGGTCGGCAGGTGCGCAAATGAGGGAGGGGGAGAGGGCGAGTGGGGCTCTGGGCTCTAGTGGCCGAGGCGAGGGCGGTTGCGAGCTTCACGCGCGTCGTGGGCGCGGAGACCGCGGCAACGCGCAGCTCGGGCGGCAGTTACGCGAGGACGAGGGAGCTGACAGCCCGGGCCCGCGAGCAGAGAGAGAGCGAGGGAGAGGGCGCACGCGCGGGGAAGCGGCAGCGCCGACAGGCGGGGCCCGTGGGCAGAGAGAGAGCGAGGCGGGCGCGGAGACGGCGGCCGCGCTGACGGGCGGGCCCGCCAGGGCAGAGAGAGCGGGAGGGGGAGGGCGCGCGCGCGGAGTGGGCCTGATGGGCCGAAAGGCCGAGGGGGCGGGGGAAGCGGGCTTCTTTTCCTTTTTCTTTTATTCTGGAATTGTTTTCTCTTTTCCTTTTTATTTTCTCTTTTTGATTCAAATTCAAATGAGCCACAAATTCAAATTAGACTTTTTGAGAATTATACACCAAACAAAAGTGAAATCTAGGGTTCAACATGATGCAACAGTTCACACTCCCTTAGGGTTTGAGCTAATAGACTATAATTATAAATAAAATAACCACTTTTCTCCTATAGAAATGAGAGAGAGGAGATTGGGGAAGGATGAGAAAAGGGAAGTAACACCTGAATTTGTGAATATGAGCAAAGAAATTTTATACCCCCAAATTCAGGGTGTTACACTGCTGCCTTAGACGAAGCCAATGCACTGAACTCTTCCCTTCGCACTCAGCTTGATTCTGAAAAGGTGACTTATGAAACTGTGCCTTGCATTGCTGTGTTCCTATTGCTTGTTTGATGTTTGAAAGGAGTTGATTCTTGTTTGCAGGAAGAAAAACGTGTCCTTGCTGCGTCTCGCGACAATCTTGACAGACTGTATCGCGACTCTAGCAATTCGTTGACCATCCTGGAGAGGAGTCATCGCTTCTCCATGGAGGAGTTAGATAATCTTCGCTGTAGGCTGCAGGAATCCACGGATGACGTGATCCGTCTCAGGCAGTTGATATCGGCTAAGGATGCTATTATCAAAGAACTCCGTGCTTCCAAGAAATTCATCGCCCAGGAACTAGAAACTACTCAATTGGCTGCCAAGGTTGCTGAAGAAACTTCCATTACTCTGAGAGCCCAGCGCGACAGAGCCATGGACAAGGCCATTCGGGCGGGACGAATCTTGATGAGGAGACCCGGCGTAGTTGTTCCTGAAGATATAAGGGCTGACGTGAATGCTGCTCCTGATTCCTCAAGTCGCCCTTCCTCGTCGGTTGCTCCTGAGAAAGACATCGCGAAATAGAGAAATATTTTGCGTGCTTTGAGCGTGCTGTTAGCACGGTCATATATTTGTTAGAGGACACCAGTTTAGCATTTGAATGATATTGCTATTCTCATAATGTTTTAGAATTCAACAGTATATAAATTTGCAGTAGTAAAAGGCTGTGTGATGGTTTTGAAACTTGTTTATGGGATATAGAAGTCATCCCTATATGAGTAGTCGTAAGCGCGTCAGATCGCCTTAAATCGCTGCTGACTTAAGTCGATTGCTTCTGTTTATAGGGCATAGTGGTCACCCCGAGTTAAGCAAGCGTGAGCATGTTGCATCGTCTTAAGTCTTTGCCGGCTTAAGTCGATTGCTCCGTTAGCAGGGCATAGTGGTCACCCTGAGTTAAGTAAGCGTGAGCATGTTGCACCGTCTTAAGTCTTTGCCGACTTAAGCCGATTGCTCCGTTAACAGGGCATAGTGGTCACCCTGAGTTAAGTAAGCGTGAGCATGTTGCACCGTCTTAAGTCTTTGCCGACTTAAGCCGATTGCTCCGTTAACAGGGCATAGTGGTCACCCTGAGTTAAATAAGTGTGAGCATGTTGCACCGTCTTAAGTCTTTGCCGACTTAAGCCGATTGCTCCGTTAACAGGGCATAGTGGTCACCCTGAGTTAAGTAAGCGTGAGCATGTTGCACCGTCTTAGGTCTTTGCCGACTTAAGCCGATTGCTCCGTTAACAGGGCATAGTGGTCACCCTGAGTTAAGTAAGCGTGAGCATGTTGCACCGTCTTAAGTCTTTGCCGACTTAAGCCGATTGCTCCGTTAGCAGGGCATAGTGGTCACCCTGAGTTAAGTAAGAGTTCTAGTCAATCATGAATAAATTGAGTATCTTTGAAGCCTTCTTTATTGATGACATATCTCCCGTTTTACAGAGTACATTGTCGTCTCGATAGCTTTTGAAATTCAGCTAGGGGTAAAACTTCCTGAGGTGTTCTATATTCCAGGAGTTCCCAATTTCTGTGCCGTCCATCTGAGTTAGACGATATGATCCCGGCCGAGTGACTTCTGCTACTATGAATGGTCCCTCCCATAAGGGTGACAACTTGTGCCGTCCCTCCCCCGTTAGAATTCGGCGGAGGACGAGATCTCCCACTGAGAAGGATCGTTGTCGCACGGCCTTGTCGTGATAGCGTCTCAGAGTCTGCTGGTATCGTGCTGATTGAATTACTGCATTCAGTCGTTCTTCTTTGAGTACATCAATGTCCTCCAGCCTAGTAGCTTCGGCTTCTGCTATGTTTTCGAAGATCAACCTCGGCGCCCCGAATTTGAGATCGGCGGGTAATACTGCCTCTGACCCATAGACCATGAAGAAAGGAGTATTTCCATGTAGAGCTCGGCTAGGTTGGGTTCTTAGGCTCCAAACGACGTAGGACAATTCCTTTATCCACTTTCCTGTGAACTTTTCATTCTTTTCGAAGACCCTTTTCCTGAGTGCCTCCAATATCATCCCGTTAGCTCGCTCAACCTGCCCGTTGGCCCTTGGGTGTGCTACCGAAGCATACTTGATCTGGATGCTCTTTTGCTCGCAGAAATCAAAGAATTCTGAACTCGTGAAGTTGGATCCTAAGTCAGTTATGATATTGTTTGGTATTCCAAATCTGAATATTATGTCTTGTATGAATTCCATGGCCTTAGCCGAGGTTAAAGAAGCAATGGGTTTGAATTCTATCCATTTAGTGAATTTGTCGATTGCTACCAGTACATGAGTGTATCCTCCTTGAGCTTTCTTAAAAGGTCCAATCATATCCAGTCCCCAGCATGCGAAGGGCCAAGTTAATGGTATGGTCTGCAATTGCTGTGCTGGTAGATGTTGTTGCTTTGACAAGTACTGGCAAGCTTCGCACCTCTGAACTAACTCGGCTGCATCGCTTTTCGCTGTTGGCCAATAGAATCCTGACCTGAAGACCTTCCTGACTAGTGTCTTGGATGCTGCGTGTATTCCGCATTGCCCAGCATGGACCTCATCTAGAAGTTGCTTCCCAGTAGATGAGAGAATGCACTTCATGAGGACGCCTGATGCACCCCTTCTGTATAATGTTTCCCCAATGAGTGTGTAGTGGGCTGACTGTCTGGCGATGCGCTCGGCTATATTTTTGTCATCTGGTTCCTCTTCATTCTTTATGTATCTGATGATCGGCCTTCTCCAGTCGTCAGAGTCTGACTCGGGTTGATCCACGATATTACATTCTTCTGCTTGATCTGTTGAGGTGCTCGGTCGTGGTATTTCTTGCACGAAGACTCTAGGTGGGACCTGAGTTCGGCTGGATCCTAACTTGGACAATACATCAGCTGCTGTGTTTTGATCTCTCTCTACATGATGAAATTCTAGACCTTCAAACTTATCTTCTAGTTTCTGGACGGTAGCGCAGTATTTTCCCATCGAATCATTCGAACAGTCCCATTCTTTGTTTATCTGGCTTATGACCACCAGAGAATCTCCGTATACCATTAATCTCTTGATGCCCAAAGATATGGCGATGTTTAGTCCATGGATCAGAGCTTCATACTCGGCTGCGTTGTTAGAGGCTGGAAATAACAACTGGAGGGCGTATTTGAGGTGTTCGCCTCCAGGTGCGATGAAGAGAATTCCTGCGCCTGCTCCCTGTAGCTTCAGCGAGCCATCAAAATACATCCTCCATACTTCTGCAGTTTCTGGGTTCTCTGGTATTTGCTGTTCAGTCCATTCTAATACGAAGTCAACCAATGATTGGGACTTAATGGCAGTACGAGGTCGAAATTCGATGTCATGAGATCCTAGTTCATAGGACCACTTGGCTATTCAGCTAATGGCTTCCTTGTTGTGGAGAATATCCCCTATCGGAAAACTGGTGACTACTATGACTTTGTGGTCATCAAAGTAGTGACGCAGCTTGCGGGCAGTTAGAAGTACTGCGTATAATAGCTTCTGCACTTGAGAGTACTTTTTCTTCGAGGGACCCAGAACTTCACAGATGAAATAAACAGGATGTTGCACAGGGTAAGCATGTCCTTCTTCTGCTCGCTCGACTACCAACGCGGTGCTTACCACGTGAGTCGTGCAAGAAATATATAGCAGCAGATCTTCAGCTGGTTGAGTTGATGTGGCTCGCCATGGTGGTTTCAGTACTGGTGGGGTTGTCAAGAATTTCTTCAGTGCGTCCAAGGCTTCCTGCGCTTCTGAAGTCCACTGAAACTTGTCCACCTTCTTGAGTAGCTTGTAAAACGGTAAACCTTTTTCTCCCAGCCTGGATATAAATCTGCTCAGGGCTGCCATACACCCGGTAAGTCGTTGAACCTTCTTTTGTGATCGTGGAGCTTCCATTTTCATGATAGCTTCAATCTTTTCCGGATTAGCTTCAATTCCCCGGTGGCTGACAATAAATCCGAGCAGCTTCCCTGCTGGTACCCCAAAAACGCATTTTTCATGATTAAGCTTCCACCGATACCGCCGTAGACTGTTGAAAACCAGCTGCAAGTCTTCGATGAAGTTTTCCGAGTTCTCCGTTTTGATTACCACATCGTCTACGTATTCTTCCACACGCTTGCCCCAGTGATCAGCTAAGCATGTTTGAATGGCTCTCTGATAAGTCGCTCCAGCGTTTTTGAGGCCGAACGACATGGAGGTATAACAGAAAGCGCCAAACGGAGTGATGAACGTCGTTTTTTTCCTCGTCTTCCTTTGCTAAGCTGATCTGATGGTATCTAGAATAGCAATCTAGGAAAGACAGCACAGAGCATCCAGCGGTGGAGTCTACCACCTGATCTATCCTTGGGAGCCCGAAGGGATCCTTCAGACAATGTTTGTTGAGATCAGTATAGTCGACGCACATGCGCCAATCCACTTTATTCTTTTTGAGTACAAGAACAGGGTTGGCTAACCACTCGGGATGTAACACCTCTCTGATAAACCCAGCCACGACCAAGCGGGCCAGCTCAGCGCGAATGGCCTCTCTCTTGTCGGGCGTGAAACGACGTAGTTTTTGCCGGATCGGTCTTGCTTGGGGGTAGACCTTCAGTTTGTGCTCGGCCAGTTCTCTCGGGACTCCCGGCATATCCGCAGGTTGCCATGCGAATACGTCTCAGTTGTCTTGCAGAAACCGGACGAGCGCGCTTTCCTATTTATCATCCAGGCTAGAGCTGATGATGGTTGTCTTGCATTCGTCAGCAAACCCCAGATTGATCCTTTTAGTTTCTTCAGTCGGCCGCATAGAGGTCGTGACTTGAGCTTCATTCACCGGTGCCGTATGGTCTTCCTCAGGCTTAGAGTTTGCCTGGGTCGAAGAAGTTGCCGACGGTTTAGTGGTAAGGGCTGCTTGGATGGCCACTCGGAAACATTCTGCGGCGCCTTGGAGGTCAGCACGCACAGTTATGATTCCTTGTGGTCCCGGCATCTTCAATATCATGTACGTGTAATGCGGAATGGCCATGAACTTTGCCAATCCGGGCCTTCCAATGATGGCGTTGTACCCGTAGTCGAAGTTTGCTACCTCGAACCTCTAGAACTCGGTTCTGTAGTTCTCCGGAGTTCCGAAGGTGACGGGCATATAGATGTGGCCCAGCGGGTATTCTCCCTCAGTCGGCACGATGCCGAAGAAAGGAGTGTCTGACTCGTGGAGTTCTTTGAGGTGAACTCCCAAGCCTCGGAGTGTTCGGGGGAAGGTGATGTTGATGCTGCTCCCCCCGTCCACTAACACCTTCTTCACCCTGCTCTCTCGGATCACTGGATCGACGAGGAGCGGGTATTTGCCCAGGTGGTCGAAGTTGAGCCATTGATCTGCCCGAGTAAAGGTGATTGGGTGCTCCGACCATCGGTACGGAGCGGGTGGACCGGTGGTTGCCACCAGTATCTGGCGATCGTTGAGCTTTTGCTGTCTTTTGTTCTCCTGCGATCCGTGTCCGCCGAAGATGATGTTGACCTCCCTGTCAACGCGTGGGAAAGCTCCTCCTCCTCCCTCCTCCTGCTGCTGGGGTTGTCGTGGTTCTTCTGGTCCTCCCCGCGGCGGAGGAGGAGGTAGAGGTTGGAAGGGTCGGCCGTGCCCAACGGAAAGCTTGAAGTCCCGGCAGTTCCGAAGGGTGTGGCGCATGTCCTTGTGGTACGGGCACTGGGCATCGAGGATGTCGTCCAGCGTGCGCTCGCCTCTGCGAGGTCCTCCCCGGGCGCGAGAGGCAGGTGGTCCGGCGGCATGCACCTCTTCGCGCGGTCTCTTCTCCCAGCGTTTGTCAGGTTGCTGGTTCGCGTCGTGTCGTGGCGCTGCCGGTGCGGGCTTCACTCCTCCGATGAGGTCCTGGGCTCGCTCGTCGGCGGTGATGTAGAGGTCGGCTTCCCGGAACAGCTCCTCAGAGGTAGTTGGCGCCTTTTGTAGTATGGCTCGCACGAAGGCCGAGTCATTGGATCCTCTGTAGAAGTCCTCGATCACGGCCGCCTCCGTGACCTCGGGGATACGATTTCTCATGGTCTGGAACCTTTTGACGTATGATCAGAGAGTTTCGTCCCCCGGCGCTTGATGGATTTGAGGTCCCATGGTTGCGCCGGTTTGTCGGAGAGGGACTGAAAATTAGCAGTGAAACGCCGACTGAAGTCGCTCCAGTCGTCGATGCTGTGTCGAGGTAGATGTCGTAGCCATTGCAGTGCGTCTTTCCCGAGGACAATGGGTAATATGCGGTCATCACGTCTTCAGATGCTCCGGCGGCTCGAGCGGCGGTGGTGTAGACGGCCAGCCAGCCTCCTGGGTCCTGCTTAGGTTCATACTTATCGACATTGGATACCTTGAAGTTAGGGGGCCATTGAATGGCCCTAAGGCGTGGAGTAAGGGCGAACACCCCGCAGGTGTCCTCTTGTCGTCGAGGATGATGCCTGTCCCGAGGAGGGGAGTAGTTGTTGTGGTTCCTCGACCGTCCCCAGGTAGTTCCACCAGTCGAGGCCGTCGTTGATTCAGCTCTGGTGGCTTGGCTCCAAGTTGGGATGCCATGATCCCTGTCGTACTCTTCTCGGCGGCGGATCTCGTTCTCATGCCGTCGTTCACGTGAAGCGTTGATGGAGCTCCGCGCGTCTCAGCGACTGTTGATGGCGTGTCGCAAGTCGTTCGGCGGGTGAGCGAGAGGTAGAAGATGGTTGGCTGCTTGGGTGAACAGGCGTCGATAGCCCTCTGCATCGGGAGTCCGAGGGAGTCCGTCAGCTATCCGAGCTAGTACTCCTCCGACTTCACTCGGCGTGTTCATGGCTCGGGCGAAGTCGGGGTTCAGGTTGCGACCGAAGAGTGGATTTTCTCGACGCTGCCTTGCGTCTTGCTCGGCTTGTTCCTGAGCTCGTCGACGATCACGCCGTCGGGAGTTCCTTCGTTCTCTGAAGACGCGTTCTTCTGGAGTTTCTCCCATCTCCGAGACCTCGTCTCGCGAGACAGGCTGCTCCGGATCCCGTTCTCCGGCTTGGTGATGTCGCCGGATGTTTCGGCGCCGGTTTCTTCATCGACGGGACTCCCGGTGAGGTGGTTCTTCCCCGGGCGCGGTCGGCTCGTCGTCGGAGACAGGAGGTGACTCCGCTCTCCCGATGAAAAGAACGTCGGGGTAGAACGGCGTGGCTGTCGTGGCGATCTTCCTTCGGAGAGCTGGAGGTTGCGCTTTTTCGATATCCTCGGAGTTTGTTGGAGGAGACTTCTTTCTTGGCGGATCTGCAATTCGGTGTAGAGTTTCCTCTTCGTCTGCTACGAACGAGATCGTTCCGAAGCAGAACATGGATCCGGGACGGAAGGTGATCTTGTTGTGGAAGGTGACGGCCATTGAGCTAGCTTAGATCGTCGACACACCCCCCTACCTGGCGTGCCAGCTGTCGGTGTTTTGGGTCTGACCGCACACCCGGGGTTGCCCCTCGAGGTGTTTTTAGGAGTAGGACGGTGTCGCCGACTGTAGCAAAATGGTTCGTGCCAGACGCACGAGAGACAAGGGACAATGTTTACAGGTTCGGGCCGCTTAGAGATGCGTAACACCCTACGTCCTGGCGAAGATGCTTTGTGTAATGGGTTACAAGGTAGTTCTCTAGAGCGATGACGTGGAGGGTCGAGGTAGATGGCGGGGTAGTGTAGAGTTGGAATCGATCGTTCTGAAGGGGTGCCCCCTGGGCCTTATATATTCGACCGTGGGACAATACATACGGATATGATAACAACGTGCGCCTAAAGGATAGTGAACCGTTTGAGTCTATCTTCCTATGATTCAGCCGTCCTATCCTCGCCTGGCTCTGCTGCATGGGGCTCCAGCGCGGGAAAGTCGGATCTTCTGTTGTGGTTTCTTGCTCAACGTTGTGGGGCCATCTGGACTCTCGTCGATCCGGCCTTATATCGATCTGCTTTACTGATTGTCCCTCCCCAGGCCCATGAAGGAATGACCTTACGATTTATTGGGTCCTTGGGCCTTTAGTGAGGTCTTTTACCCTTCCATTGGACCCGGGGGATATCTGTCCCCCACAGATAGGGCAATGGATGTTTGTTTCTTCGAGCTCCAAGACACCAGGGACCTTCCCAGAAACTGACAAGTCCCCGATGTGTTCTTCCTATCAACATTGCACCCGGCATAATCGGAATATGAATATCTGATTAAGTCAAAGGTAGACCCCTTTGGATACCAGATCCCGAAGCAAGGCATATGAACTAAATATCGAAGAATTTGCTTCACGGCCACAAGGTGACATTCCTTGGGGTTGGATTGAAATCTAGCACACATGCATACGCTAAGCATTATATCTGATCTACTAGCACAGAGATAAAGTATGCCTTTTGATCAACGGACTTACCTCCCTTGTCGAGGTCCAAGTGTCCATCAGTTCCCATGGGTGCCTTTGCGGTCTTTGCATCCTTCATCCCAAACTTTTTGAGCAAGTCTTGAGTGTACTTCATTTGGGAGATGAACGTTCCTTCCTTGAGTTGCTTCACTTGAAATCCAAGGAAGTAGGTCAACTACCCCATCATGGACATATCAAATTTCTGCATCATTACCCTGCTAAACTCCTCACAAGACTTTTGATTAGTAGAACCAAATATTATGTCATCGACATATATCTAGCATATAAACAAATCACCATTGCTAGTCTCAGTAAAAAGAGTAGGATCAGCTTTCTTGACCTTGAAAGCATTGTAAATAAGAAAATCTCTAAGGCATTCATACCATGCTCTTGGAGCTTGCTTAAGCCCATACAACGCCTTAGAGAGCTTATAAACATGGTCGGGATACATGTCATCCTCGAAGCCAGGGGGTTGCTCCACATACACCTCCTCCTTGATTGGCCCATTGAGGAAAGCGCTCTGCACGTCCATTTGAAACAACTTAAAGGAATGGTGAGCAGCATAGGCCAATAAAATGTGAATCGACTCAAGCCTAGCTACAGGAGGAAAAGTCTCCTCAAAATCCAACCCTGTGACTTTTGGCATATCCTTTTGCCACAGGTCGAGCCTTGTTTCTTATCACCACCCCGTACTCGTCTTGCTTTATGCAGAACACCCACTTGCTTCCCACAACGTTTTGCTTCGAACGTGGCACCAGGCTCCATGCTTCATTTCTCTTGAAGTTGTTGAGCTCCTCCTACATGGCCGATACCCAGTCCGGATCCTGCAAGGCTTCTTCCACCGTGAGAGGCTCAATAGAAGAAACAAAGGAATAATGCTCACAAAAATTAGCCTATCGTGAACGAGTAGTTACACCCTTGCTGATGTCACCAAGGATTTGATCCACCGGATGATTTCTTTGAATGGTGGCCCGGACTTGAGTTGGAGGTGCCTGTGGTACTTCTTTCTTCTTTTCTTCATGTGCTCCCCCTTGTTCTATGCCTTCATCATGAGGTACCTGTTCCTCATCTTGATATGGGGGTTGCACCATTTGTCGGGTGTGATAACTAGGGGTACCCGGATTACATCCCTAAAATGCGCTCAGGAAAGGTTAATTGCTCAGACGCAATCCCCGAAGACAAGAGGCCAGGTCACCTCCTCACCCGAGTCCCACCATAGGGGTATTCCCCATTAGAACACCATCATGACCAAGACCCCTCCCCGAGGGCCCATCAAAATCTCCGCCTCAGGCAAACCTCCGTCTCGCCCGAGCGTCTCACGACTCAATGACACGGGGGCACAGTGGCAACGAGATAGTGGTCACTTCCGGGCGCAACAGCATGATTACGCATGTGCCACTGTGTGTCCATGCTGCCTACCATCCATAGATTGGACACCTAATATGACGGAAGAGCAGACCTGGCCATGGCCACAAAACTTCGCCTCGCCCGATGTCGGGCTTGCCCTCGGGCACCATTTCCGCGTCGCCCGACGCTAGGCTTGCCCTCGGGCACTGTCTCCGTCTCGCTCGAGCTCGGCCTCAGCTACCCGCTCCATCGTGAATCCTGCGGACAACCACTCCATCAACTGTGGCGCGCGTTAGGGAGAGCACGACCATCTCCTCGGGAAGACATCCGCCTCGCTCGAGCTTGGCTCTGACCTCGATATCTGCAGCAAAGGACACACAACATCACCTAACAAAGGGGCACTGACGCATCCCATAAAAGACTTTTACCCATACTAAGGCCCTATTACAACCACTATGATATGGGCATACCCTCCCCTGGGGGCTCGGGCATGTGGCCAACCCCTCGGCCTCGGCCTTGGCTCTCAGAGGGAAAACAGTAGGCTCAAGTCAACAATGCAGTGCAAGGTTGTGTCACCAACAGGATGCCAAGACATCTCCCTTAGAAGTGTGATGCCCCCTGGCTCAATAGCATGCATCCCCTAGGTGTATAAATAGGGTAGTCATGACTCCTCCAAGGGGGTAGGTGAAACACTTGGTAGTTCTCTCCTGTCTATCGGTATTGGCACTTGCCTCAATCTGTTCTAGGGACTTGGGGACTTCCCCTCTCCCGCTTTACTTGTAATCCCTACTGCAAGAACCTCGGTGCGAGTAATACAAGCTTCATCCCCCCTCTGCTAGAAGTAGGGCATCACATTACCCGAACTAGGATAAATCGCTTGTGTCAACTCGCACACCAACTAGATTCTAGGCACGCAGCATCATTTCCCTAGTTGGTTAGGACCACTAGTCCAAACACTGATAGTTAGCGTGCCAAGTGGGGAATACGTCGCGCGCAACACCTCTAGTTCCCATCAAGACTCTAGATGGCAAGCTTCCATCACCTGCTCAGGCTCGAAACGGTGATCAAGTTCGGGAGCCTAGAGTTCATGTCACTAGGCATCGAATATGACATGGTGCTCCTCCCACCTATCCCTATAGAGCGTCCGAGCACCCGTCGCCGTCCTTCTCATCGCAGGACTAGAGACAGAACAACCGCAATCGTGCCACCCATGGTGCCCCATGCCCTGGTGAAGCTCCCAGGCTGACCGATGACGTAGACTCCCTTTTGAGGGACCTAGCCAACATCAGCGTCATGCTTGGGGCACCATGGGCCGTGCCTACACACCACGCGTCAACTCTCCTGGTAGCATCTCCTACGGCATGGGAAGTGCCATCTCCCCACGCCATTGAGCATGCTTTACTAGCCATGCTAGACCTCCAACTCGCGGGTCGGGAGGGGTCGGTCGCTCCTTGACAAGATGCGTGAGGGGCTAGAGGAGAATCGTCTGTGTTCAACCCAATCCCCTTTCGGCTAGGCTTCGACACCAGCTCCATCACCAGGTTGTACGCTAGACTTCCTTTCCCCTCGGAGTGCCTAGACTCCAAAGAGGAAGACGGTCTGGGCTTCGGCCTGGACTTCTCTGGGTTGTGAGATCCTAAGTCCATGCTGCAGTTCTTGTACGCATGTGACGAGTTACTCTCCGACAGCTCAGAGGGTTATAGCACCGGTGAGGAGAGCTGTGACCCAACCTAGGAATGCCTTCATATCAACCAAGAGATCCCTGACGAGGGAAACCATCTCAACATGCCTCAGGAAGGTGACCAGCCTCCCCCGCTCATCCGAGAAGAAGTGGAGTTAGACAGGGCCCAGACCCCTCTTGGGAGCCACGTGGCTCACGTAGAGCAGCTTCGAGAGCTACACGACAAGCTCAAGGAAGAACAACAACAGCTACAGTAGCTGCGACAAACACTGGAGAGGCAGACCGCCGATAAAACCCTCGATGGGGGCACGTGCACGAAGGCACGTGACGTGCAGCGTCGCATCATGGAGAATGCCGAAGCCGACGCACCCTTGCCCTTAACCGGGCCAATAAAATCCTTGCAGCAGCAATCTTGCTCTGTGCCATGCCGGAGCCCTCTACCACCGAAGGACGCCACATCCACGGTGAACTTTGGGAGCTCTTGGAATGCGCCGATGTGCAGCAGGTCGAGAGTTCAGCCTCTCGACTTTGGGAGTCCATCTTGAGTCACCAGGCGATAAACTCTCGTTTGTAAAGGGAGGCCTCGGTCCACCGCATGCCCATTATAGAGAGGGCACCCACGGTGCGTGATCGCCTCTAGGGCAACCATCAGCCCCAAGGGGTCCATGACCACCTCAGCGGGCGTATTCGACACCATGAGACATACAACTACCACCCTCGGCGGGGTGGCCGTTTTGACAACAGGGAGGATCGGAGCCCCTATCCCGAGCAGTCGGGTCCATAGGTCTTCAGCAAAGCCATCCGTAGGGCATGGTTCCCTCCCCAGTTCCGGGCCCCGACTACCATTACCAAGTATTCAGGGGAGACAAAGCCGGAGCTCTGGCTCGCCGACTACCGTTTGGCCTGCTAGCTCTGGGGAGCGAATGATGACAACATCATAATTCGTAACCTCCCGATCTTTCTATCTGACTCTACCCGAGCCTGGCTCGAGCACCTCCTGCCAGCCCAGATCCATGACTAGGAGAACCTAGTAAGGGTCTTCTGGGGGATTTCTAGGGCACGTAGGTCTGCTAGGTAAACTCCTGGGATCTCTAAAGTTGCCGGCAAAAGCAGTACGAGATCCTCCATGAGTGCATTCGTCGGTTCTAAAAGCAGCGCACCGAGCTCCCTGATGTCACCGACTCCAACATCATCGGAGCATTCCTCGCTGGAACCTCCTGCTAGGAATTAGTCAGCAGACTGGGTTGCAAGATCCAACCAAAGCCAATGAACTGATGGACATCGCCACGAAGTTTGCTTTGGGTCAAGAGGCAGTCCCTCTTCCACAAAGACAAGGGCGACAGAAAGCGAAAGGAGAGTGTCCCGAGGCATCCACCTAACGCAACCTGGAGAAGGGGAAAAAGAAGAAGACGCAACAGGGTCTACATGAGTCCCTCGCCACCGAGCTTGTCACTGCGACTGAAAAGTGCAACCCTCGAGCCACCAAAGAGGACCGGGCGTGTTCAACAAAATGTTGAAGGATTCCTGCCCTTACCACAAGGGCCCCGTCAAACATACACTCGGCGAATGCGACATGCTCTGGCGCTTTTATAACAAGCCTGACCCCTCGGCTGATGAAGGCAACAAAAAGGCTCCCGAGGAAGGCGGCAAGAGTGAAGAGTTCCCCAATGTGCATAATTGCTACATGATATTTGGGGGAGCCACCATCAACCTTTCCTCGAGGCAATGGAAGTAGGAATGTTGGGAGGTTTTTCGGTCGAGGTAGCGACACTAGCCTATCTGGATTGGTCATACCATGTCATCACCTTCGACCGAGATGACCACCCAGACTACATCCGAAATACGGGAGGTACCCGCTCATCGTCTACCCCATCATCAGCAACACATGCCTCACCAAGGTACTCATGGATGGAGGCAATAGCCTCAATATCATCTATGTGGATACCATGGAAATCATGGGGGTCGAGCGATCCCAGATTCATCTAGGGGATGCGCCATTTCACGGAATCACCCCTAGCAAGGGGGTGCATCCCCTCGGGCAGATCGACCTGCAAGTCTGCTTTGGGACTCCCACCAACTTCCAAAAGGAGGTCCTCACATCCGAGGTGGTGGGATTCTGAGGCACATACCACGTCATACTTGGGAGGTCATGCTATGTCAAATTTATGGCCATCCCGAACTACACCTACCTGAAGCTGAAGATGTCGGGGCCAGTAGGCATAATCATCGTCGGCCCGACATATTGCCACACCTACGAGTGCGACGTCGAGTGCGTCGAGTATGCCGAGGTGCTCATTGACTCCGAGGCGCTTATTATCGACTTGGAGAACCTCACCGGAGAGGTTCCCGATCCCAAGAAGCACACCAGCAACTTTGAGCCAACCGAAGCGACAAAGACCATCCCCCTTGACCCAGTAGCTCCGGTCAGAAGACATTGCGGGTCGGCTCCCAACTCGAGCCCAAATAGGAAGCAGTGCAAATGTAGAAGTATTTGTGTGGAGCCCCTCGGACATGCCAGGCATATCGAGGGAGGTCGTCGAGCACTCCTTGGATATCTATGCCAACTCTAGGCCCGTAAGGCAGCACCTGCGGCAATTTGATGAGGAGAAGCGTAGGGTCATCGGGGAAGAGATCCACGAGCTTTTGGCGGTCGGGTTCATCAAGGAAGTGTTTCACCCCGAGTGGTTGGCTAACCTTGTATTAGTCAAAAAGAAGGGAAGGAAATGGAGGATGTGTGTAGACTACACTAGTTTAAACAAAGCATGTCCAAAAGTTCCCTACCCCTACCTCGGATCGATCAAATAGTCAACTCCATAGCAGTATGAGAAACCCTTTCTTTCCTTGATGCGTACTCGGGCTGCCACCAGATCTAGACAAAAGTGTTCGACTAGCTCGCGACTTCTTTCATCACCCCACAGGGCATGTACTGCTACACAACCATGCCCTTCGGGTTGTGTAACGTTGGCACCACGTATCAACATTGCATGAACCACATGTTCGATGACCACATCAGCTCGACGGTTGAGGCCTATGTAGATGATATTGTGGTCAAGACAAGGAAGGTAGACAACCTCATCGCTAACCTTGAAATCGCCTTCGCTTGCCTCCGGGCCAAGAATGTTAGGCTCAATCTCGAGAAGTGTGTCTTTGGGGTCCCCCGAGACATGCTTCTAGGACTAGGATTTATAGTGTCAGAGCGAGGGATCGAAGCCAATCCAGAAAAGGTCTTGGCAGTCACGAACATGAGACCCATCAAAGACGTCAAGGGAGTTCAATGGGTCATTGGATGTCTTACGGCCCTGAGTCGCTTCATCTGACGCCTCGGCGAGAAGGGCCTGCCCCTATATCATCTCTTGAGAAAGACCAAGCGCTTCATTTGGATGTCTAAAGCCGAAGAAGCCTCGAAAACCTCAAGAAATTCCTTTCCAACGTGCCTATTCTAGTGCCCCCATCGAAGGGGAGCCCCTCTTGCTCTATGTCGCCGTGACCACCTAGGTGGTCAACGCCGCGGTCTTAGTTGAAAGGAAAGAGGAGGGACATACCTTACACATTCAGAGGCCAGTCTACTTCATCAGTGAGGTATTGTTCGACACAATGATACGTTACCTACAAGTCTAGAAGTTGTTATACACAGTGGTCTTGGCTCGACAGAAATTACGCCATTACTTCGAGTCCCACCCAGTAACAGTGGTCTCGTCTTTCCCTTGGGGAAAATCATCCAGAGCAGGGAAGCCTCGGGCATGGTAGTTAAATGGGCGGTCAAACTCATGGGAGAAGCTATCTCATTCGCCCCCAGAAAGGCCATCAAGTCCCAGATCCTGGCCGACTTTCTAGTCAAATGGACCGATACCTAGTTACCAACGTCTTCAATTCAAGCCGAGTTGTGGACTATGTACTTAGACGGGTCATTGATGAAAACAGGGGCAGGCGCAGGACTTCTCTTTAGCTCACCCCTCAGAGTACATCTACGATACATCATACGGCTCCAGTTCGCGGCATCCAATAATGTAGCTGAGTATGAAGCCTTGGTCAGTGGCTTGCGCATTGCCATCAAGCTAGGGATCAGACACCTCGACGTTCGAGGTGATTCCCAACTCATCATTGGCCAGGTCATGAAAAACTCGAGCTGCCACAACACAAGAATGGAAGCCTACCACGAAGAAGTTCGGCGCCTTGAGGACAAGTTCTTTGGCCTAGAACTTAATCACATTGCACGACAGTACAACGAGGTCGCCGATGAACTAGCAAATATAGCCACGAGATGAACCACGGTTCCCCCAAATATCTTTTCCAAGGACATCTACAAACCCTCGGTGGTACCCAAGGAGGCGTCTGAACCTGCCCCTCACGACGACGTGCCATTAGCCGCTGAGCCCGAGGCCATGCAGATCGACAGGGAATGTGGTGAGGTTACCCTAACCTCGGAAAGGCGAACCCCGTACCTAGAGTATCTTCTCCAAGGAAAGCTCCCTCTCGACAAAACTGAGGCTTAGCGCTTGGCTCGGTGCGCAAAAACTTTTGTACTACTAGGAGAGGAAAAGGAGCTGTACCGGTGCAGCCCCTCGGGGATCCTCTAGCGCTGCATCCCCATCAGTCAGGAACATGAATTGTTAGGCGAAATCCACTTAGGGGCTTGTGGGCACCATGTGGCTCCTCGAACCCTCGTTGGGAACGCCTTTAGACAAGGGTTCTATTGGCCAACCACGGTCGCTGACGCTACTAGGATTATGTGATCTTGCCAAGGATGCCAGTTCTACGCTAGGTAGACGCACATGCTAGCCCAGGCCCTACAGATGATCCCAATTACTTGGCCCTTCGTGGTATGGGGGTTAGACCTTGTTGGTCCTCTGCAGAAGGCACCCAGGGGCTTCACACACCTACTGGTCACCGTCGACAAATTCGTCAAATGGGTCGAGGTCCAACCCCTCGCCAGCATCAAATCTGAGCAGGCAGTGATATTCTTCACAAACATCATCCATTGCTTCAGGGCCCCAACTCCATCACTGATAATGGCACATAGTTCACGGGAAAGAAGTTTCTAAGCTTCTGCCATGACCACCACATCCATGTGGACTAGGCGGCCGTGGCCCATCCGAGGACAAATGGGCAGATAGAACGAGCCAATGACATGATTCTACGGGGCCTCAAGCCAAGGGTCTTCAACAATCTAAACAAATTTGGCAGAAGATGGCTTGTTGAATTCCCCTCGGTGATTTGGAGCCTATGGACAACCCCAAGCTGGGACACGGGGTTCACAGCGTTCTTCCTGGTCTATGGGGCTGAGGCCATCCTGCCCACGGACCTAGAACATGGCTCCCCAAGGATACAAGCATACAACAAACACAACAACCAAGTCAACCATGAGAATTCATTGGACTAGCTAGAAGAGGCTTGATTCGTGGCACTCCTTCATTCAGCAAGGTACCAGCACGCATTCCGACGCTACCACGCAAGACGTATCCGACCACAGGAGTTCTAGGAGGGAGACATGGTACTTCGGTTATGACAAGATAGTCGAGGGCGCCACAAGCTCACTCCCCCTTGGGAAGGACCCTTCATCATCGCCAAAGTACTAAAGCCTGGAACGTACAAACTCTACAACGAGCAAGGAGAAGTCTATAACAACGCATAGAACATTGAACAACTACACTGCTTCTACCCTTAGGGCCCCAGGCTTAAAATTGTACTCGAACTTTCATAAGTAATAAATTTTGGCCTTCAAGTGAGGCTCAGCATTGACTTTAAAACTGAGCCTCCCTCGGGGGCTAGTAGGGGGTAACCCCCTTTGTGTCATTTTTCTCGTAGTTTTTTGTTTAAAAAAACAAGTTTTGTGTCCTCACCCTCGTCATAAGGCGGAACCCCAAAGAACAAGAGACATCCCGATTAGAAAGGATAGCCGAGCCGTGAGAACACCTACACCTCAGGGATATGATTTCCCCACTCACTATCCCCCCTAAAGAGGTAACTTGTGTTCTAGAAAGGACACCACAGAAAGACTGGGCGACGAGCACAAAACAAGCGGAAAAGTAACACAGCAAAACACCTAAACAACACCAAACATAAAACGTTTGAAATACGATTTATACAGACAACTTTAGGTATTCTTTACAGTCTCCATAGGATATGAAAGGGGTCTACGACGCTGAGGGAGGTAACTTGTGTTCTAGAAATGACACCACAGAAAGACAGGGCGACGAGCACAAAACAAGCAGAAAAGTAACGCAGCAAAACACCTGAACAACACCAAACATAAAATGTTTGAAATACGATTTATACAGACAACTTAAGGTATTATTTACAATCTCCATAGGACATGAAAGGGGTCTACGACGCTGAGGGAGGTGGCAGGTCACCTTCAGAGTCATTGGGAGGCACCGCGGTGGAGTAAGACCCAGCAGAAGGGGACGACACTGATGGAACCACCTCATCCTCGAAATGGCATGCTAGTGCCGAACCTGGCCCCTTGATGGCGTCAGTGAGCCTCTGCATCTCGGCCTCGGCAAGGTCACATTCGTCTAGGAGGACATAACCTTCACACACCCGCTCGAGACTGATCTCGTAGTGGGAGGCGACTACAACCAATGCCCGCTTCACCTCAAGGTGGACAGCCTCACGGAGTTCACTCCGCACATGGCCACTCAGAGCTCGCGGACTTCACCATCAGCCCCTAGAAGAAGAATGACGATATCATTACACCCTTCGCAGGAAGGGACCCCTTGTGTACAAAGTGCGATCCACTTACCCGGGCCATGGTCCAGAACTCGGACCACATCTCCCGCTCCTCCACATCATTGAGGACGAAGAAGGGCTCACCATCCTCATCCATCCACGTCAGGGTTGAACCTCCCCAAGCCAAAGGGTCTGACCCCACACGGACACATCCGCTGCTTGCCTCAGCGGAGGGAGGAAGCACGTTCTGATCCCTAGTCGGTTCCTCGAAACGCTTCAAGGGACCGACCTCCTCGGTACTCGCCACCTCGGGGACCCAAACGACGATCGGGGAGTTGGGTATGGCGCGTAGGAGGTCCGAGACGGTGGGCGACACCACGGTCAACGTGGCGTCTGCCACCCCTAGCTCCTCCTCGGAAGAGATAGGGATGGCCTCGACCGAGACTGCCAGAGGAGGAGCTACTGCCTTGGCAACGGTAGCATCCTGCTCGGTCTGCCCCTCAAAGTCATGCCGGGCCACTTCGGCGCCGTGTTGGATGGCCTCATGTGCGGCATCGAGCCACGAGTGGGAATGAGACACGGCCCTGGCCGACGTCCCAGCACCGTGCTTCACTGCCTTGGTGGTGGTAAAAGTCGGCTCGCGAGCTTGGCGCTTAGTGCTGAGACACGAACAAAACAAAGGTCGTAAATAGACTTCAAGTACAAAGAAACTACGATCATAGTCTAGCAACTTACCCGGACCCGCATGCTCTTCACCTTGAGGTCAAGCTCAGCGGCACGCTTGCGGGCAGCATGGGCCTCCGCACGGGTGCTCTCGGACTCCATCTTCACCTCAGCGGTGACTTCTTTCTGATTGTTGAGCTGATGACCGAGATCTTCATTCTCTTTCTCAAGCATCATCACCCTATCGAGAAGGTTTCGGCTCTTGTTCTCGCCATCGACTTATCCCTGATAGCTTCGGTATGTTTGCATCCAAAGGCCCTCAATTGTGCCCTCGAGTCGTTTCCTCTCGGAATGCAGTTGTGAGGTCGCAACATCCACAGTGCCCTGGACGCAACGTGGTCGACGAAGACAGCCGCTTGGCATTACATTAACCAAGGTAAAAAAAACTCACATAGCGCAGCTGTTGCACGACAGCCGCCGCCACGCCTTCGGCCATAGACACCATGCGACTTTGCCCCCACCATCAGCAGTGGCACAAAATTGCACCCACGGGTCCGAAGCCCCCATGTCGGCGGTTGGCTTCACCGATGCCACCACCAACTGCCCAGTCTTAGTCCCTATACTAGAATCACATGTTAGAATAAACACGCATCACCTAACCCAATCCATAACAAATATCTCACATACCAGCAGGCAGTAGCCCCGTTTGAGCGTCACACATGGTAATGCCTCCCACCAGGTAGTCATCGACAGACAACTCCAGGTTGTCCCTCCAGTCTCTGATAGCGTCGTTTCAACAACACACGATGGCGACGACGCCTTCACAGGTGCCACTAGCGCGCAGAAGGGGGCATCGCTGCAACCGGAGCGGCCCCCTTCACGCTGGGGCGTGACATCTTAGCGTCGTGGCGTGGGTCCACTAGCCGAAGCAGGACCTTCTGTTTCTTTCGCTAGACCTCTTGGCAATTCTTGTCCATCACTGCTAACACAACATCACCAATATTTCTTCTATAAGGAAAGATTTTCAACTCACGGGCCATACGAGACATAAAATAGTCATCGCCGGTGGCCTAAGGAATAGGGTCCTTCCTATGTCTCTGACCCCTGGTCACCTTCAACATTCGCAAAGATGTTTCCTAGAGTTCGGGCGAAGTCATAACCTCCCCAGGCCCAGTGCATGTCTCTGTCAATTGCTTAATAAAAAACCTAGAGGCCTTCAGCCCCGCCACTTCCCTCTCCATACCTTTTGCATCTATTTTCCTCTTCCGAGTTGCTGCGATCACAACCTTTTCCCTTCTAGGTGCCCTCTTTAGACCGGGTCTTCACCTGTTTCCCTCGGTCGTCCCCAGCATCAGCAGAGTCCCCCTCCGGGTAAGGATGGTTCCGCAAGCTATTCAGTTCAAAAACTCGGTTCAACCTAACGTTAGAACCTCATATATCCTAGCTCCTTATCATCTCCGACTTCGGCACATATTTACCAACAATGTTAACAGCCTCTGGCTCCACCTCCCTAACGAAGGCAGCTGCATTCTGCCCTCACAGATCGATGGCGAAGGCAGGGCTCTGCACCATCTAATCACCCAAAAAGGGCATCTAGCGAAGCGTGACTTCGCCCAGACCCCACCTGTGAGCCAGCAGCCAAACACCGTAAGCAATGAATTCCTTAACCAAATCCCAGCCGCTACTCAACCGGGCTGCGCACCGAAGGGCCTCTTCGTTTTTATCTCATTTCTTCACTTTAAATTATGGAAACGCCACATAACATTGTGAGCATAGGAAGGATGCGGGTAAACCAGGTACCCCTTCGACATCCTCTGGCACCACATAAAACCAGAAATTCGACCAGTTACCCCATTTGTTCTTGGCGCATGGAACGTTTCAACCACGTCAACCGATGTCTTCCCAGTCCTCGGCATGAATGTGCAAGACCCAAATTGCGCAATCAATCCATCAATCTTCTTTTTCTGACAATGCAGACAATAATTCTTGGCGAAGATCTCAATAGACGGTTCCCCACCATACGAAGTCATCGCTCAGACATACTTCGCCAATGCTACCATAGCATTCAGCGTAAGCTGATGAATTTGGATTTCAAACATCCGCAGCACTTCCACTATGAATCGGTGTGCCGGCAAGCAAAGTCCAGCAGTAAAAAATGCCTCGAACACAACCAACTCACCCTCCTGCTTGGGGACATCTTCAGCCCCCAACGCCCGCCAAACTCCATTCCCAAAATACCCCAAACACTGCATCTCGTGCACACGGCCCGAGTAAATCCTCGATGTCCTAAACTCCACAGTATGGCTGGGCTACAGCTCAACAAACGTTGTCGGATCACTAATCGTCTTCTCCGACGATGGCACATTCGAGGACGCGGTCGCGGTGGATGATGACGATGAAGAAGACGACAACATCACGTATCGTCGACGGCAGCGAGATGTCTGCTTGATGCGGGCCAGATCACCGGTGGCGAGAGAGAAAGAAGTCGACACGCAGAAAGCAACATGGGTAGGGTTTTTTCCACAAGGAGATGGGTAAAAATCCCACAGCGGTGAACGCACGACCTTTTATAGGCTAGGAAAAACGCCTCGGGAACCCAACAATCCCACAGTAAAATGTCTTGTTTCAACGGTCACATTTCAAAAACCCCCACGGGACCACTTCAACCGAGCGAGGGCAACATCTCGGTCATCTCCCGAAAAAGACTTCGGTACCAGCTCACCAAGTTGAACTGGCCCCTCGAGGGGTAAATGTTAGGGCAAAGGCTGACTACCCCCTCGCTCGGTTCATTTATAAGGAGAGTAGGATAAATCATGATGGAGGGAAAGCGAAATCTACTCCAACCAAGCAAAGACCCTAATACGGAGGGAGCGCTTAAGGCACGCGAAGGCTTCGCCTGTTCCCAGTGTGGCTAGGAATGGTGAAGGCCTTGTCGACTTCCGAAGACCCGACGCATGCAACACGAACGCTATTGTCACTACCCGCGCACTGTTGTTAAAGTGGGCCCATGTGGAACCGCCCTAGGTCACCTGGCCCCACTTGTAAGTCACAGTGTAGGTAGGATTAATGGTGTGTCCATCCATGTTGCACTCAATCACACTGTAATGACATGTAATAACCCTTGAGGGGAATATTCTAGGAATAACATAGGTAACCACGGGCATAACTGTATTTACCAAGGCGAGACCGTCCCCTGGTTACCTATAAATACCCCCGCACTATACCCTGATGGGGACACTGAAAAACACTGTTGCCCTAATCCACTGTGTTGTTAAGCATCAAAGCATTCCCGTTGTCTCACTGTTTGGATTTGCTTGGCCACATGTCAGTGAGTTCCAACAGTCGGCCATTCCTTTCTTGCATAACCAGTAGATCAATGTGATGACGACAATATTATATAGAGGGGTGCTCTTCTTCACAATCTATCTCCACATCTTATTTGCCTCTCCAAAGTTTCCATCCTGGCATACAAACATCATCCACCTTAGCACATAGTGGTGTGTCCGGTGCTTATCCTAGTGATAACACCTATAGGGGGTGAATAGGTGATCCTATAAAAATAACTTCAAACAACACAAACTTGGTCTAATAATTAAGTTAGTGCAAACTAAAACCAAGTTTGGGTGAGAAGAAGAGAGAGAAGTTCCCTTAACTTGATTGCTCTTCGAAGATATTAATGATTCTAAGAGCAATATTACAAGTGAGTAGAGAGAACTTGGGAAGAAGGAAAAATCTCAATAAAGTAAATAAGATAAGGGACACAATGATTTTTACCCTATGGTTTGGCCAAAGCCTACCTCCACATTGTGGTGTCCTCCTTTGGACAAGGGTTGCAATCAACCCCTCTCAAGTGCTCCAAAGATCAAACTTAACTGTCACTGTTCTTCCTTATATCACGTATTCCCGTTTGTGAGGAATCTCCACAACTTGGAGTCTCTCACAATCTTATAAATGATAAAAAATCACAACTTAGAGTAAGAGAGGGAGATAGAGTACACACACAAGAGCAAATTGCACCAACACATGCTAGAAACACAAAGAAACGAGCGCAAGAACATAATATCACAATAACGGCTCAAAACTAGCGCTCGAAAATTAAAATCATTGGAATGCGTGGTTGCAGAGTTTCAAAGTGTTGGTGTGCTCTTAAGATGTTTGGGTACTGGTTGGAGGCACCTAGGGGTCCTTTTATAGCCCCAAGGGCCCTGGGAGTCATTGCCTCCTCCAAATGGAAGCTAGAAAAGTTCCCTATCTATGGGTGCACCGGACCGTCCAGTGCACCACCGGACGTCTGCAATAACGATCGACTGGAGATTCTGATTGGCTGGTTTCCTTAACTGTGTGGAACCGGACCGTCCAGTGCGCCACCAGACCATGACCACGTCAGCTAGCCGTTGGCGCGCTAGCGCCCACCAGGGAGAGAGGCGTTGGAAAGGCGGTCCGATGCACCGGACCGAGAATTGTTCATGGTCTGGTGAATTTTATAATAAAATTCCTGAGACTGAGGACTTCATCTGTACCAGCCACTAGACGGTCAAGTGAGTCCCAGACTAGCCCAGCAATGGATTTTTGAGCCAAACTTCTCCAACTTCTTTTTGGCTTTCTCTGGTAGCTTCCCTATGACTTATACAAACATAATTAGCACCTAATCCAATGACTAAGTGTAGGAAACATACATTTTCTCCCTGATTTCACTAGGATTTGCAATATGGCATGTTTCAAGTCCAAAAGGCACTTTTCTTCTAGAATTGAGTTAGTGTCACACCTGGATTTAAGGCCAAACCCGGGTGCGTCTCATATGTTCACCAAGAAAAGATCCACACATACAATGACTCAGTGTATAGAGATGAATGTCATAATCTTTATTACATAACGGAAATGTCTTACAAAATAACTGATAATAAATAAATCGAACTAGGATAATTATTTCCTCGACGCCAACAACTGATTGGGAGACGACACCTAGATCTCGTCGAACTCATCGTAGTAGTCCTCCTCTGGGGTACATGCTATTCATCCGTGGGGGCGAGGTTATAGCAAGAGTGAGCTCACAAACGTTCATCGCTTAGCAAGTGTGGGGAATAATGTGCATGAGCTCATTTACGGTGGGGCTCATGTGTAGTGTAAGGCTGATCAACAAATAATGGTTAAGGTTGAGCATTGCTTTTAATAAGTTTGGTCAAAATTTTATTGGCAGCTACTAAGAATAAGTGTATATCAACCCAGTTAAATAAGATAACACAATTATAATAAATTTCACAATGCAATGAAAATGACAGATTAAGTTTAATTCCATAAGTTAATCATGCGAGAGTCCCGAGTCGCTTTTGACCGTGAGCATGGCTGATATACCAGTTTTACACTCTACAGTGGTTGCACATCTTTACCCATAAGCTGTGATACCCATATGCCATGGGGTCATGATTCCCATACACCTCTACCGAGGAGGCGAGGCAGGGTAGCACTACGAGGCCTTTCCAAAGTTCCACTAGAGGAGAGAACCTGCTATGGATTCTGGACTGAAGGCAATATAGGAATCCCTCATCCGAAAAGCTAAAAAGACAGTCCAACCCAAGGACCTCCCTACACCTGCACTCTTCCACCCCACTTGTCCCTTTCGTGCAAGGATTAACTCACACTAACTTTCCTAATTAATCAGCTAAGGACATCTCATTCCACCCTTGTGGTAGACTGTTATCTCAAGTTAAGCTCAATGTTCCAATTAACACCATAATCTTATCATGAACAATAAATAATCCACTAACAAAGATAAAACATGATCATGAATAATGTGTATCATAACACCCAAAACCACATAGAGCAATAGTAGATACTACCCAATAGTTCAGTGGTAAGCAAGGCATAGAGTAAACCAAACTAGGGTAACCTATTAGGTCCCATCAAATTAATCTAAGCATGCCACAATGATTATAGGGAACATTATTAGGTAAAGAAGAGTGATCAAGGGCACAACTTGCCTTCAGCGAGCTCATGTTTAGAATCTTCAACATGTGGTTCTCCGCGCTCCTCGATCACTTGCTTGTCTACTAGCAACAATACAAACAAACATTGCATAGGAAAATTAACATCCTACCAAATATGAGAGCACACTGCATAATATTATTCTACATATCGCTATGAGATCACAGGCTCGAGAACCATTAAAAGTGGAGTTACTGTTAAAAAGATATGTTTTTCTAAAGTTCTTAGGTGATTAAATAACAAAGATATATTCTATGATAATTAATAAAATCATGTGAGACATACAATCTAAAGAAATAATTTATTCAATTTTAATCTAAATTATAACTTGATTAGAGATCATATTTTAGTCAAGTTATAGATAGATCAAGTTAATCATATTGACTGTGATTAGAAAAGTAAGTCCAATAAACATTGGATTAACCCAATATTTAATTATCTTTGAAAACACTAAACAAATGTTGTTAATGTATAGACAACTTTAATACGAAGCTAACGCGACTGGAACGGTGAAAATCGGAGTTAAAATACACAAGATATGAATTTTGTAAGTTTCCTACACATTTTTATATCAATTTTATACTTTAAAATAGCCTCCAGGAGTAATTTTGCAAAACCCTGAATTATTTTATTTATTTTATTCCAGTAATGGACGGTGGCTTCAATTCTTTAAGACTGCAAGGGGTATTCTTATTATTAACAGCGGGAGCAATGCTGGAACGCCGTTCTTCCACGTAATGCTAAAATGTGCCAGCCGTCCGATGTCAGATCAAGGATGTATGCGAAGCGTTTGTTCATGGTGTGTTGATTGTGCTGGAAGGATCCAGAGCTCGCTGTGTACAGATAAAAAGAAAAATATTAAACCAAGTGTATCTTCTGTTGGAAGGAAACATCTGTAACAACGAAGGCGATGCCCTCAAGGTGATCTCCAAGGTGAAGGTACGAATCCCTCCCCACCGGATCCTCTTCCCTCGGTCCCCTCCACCCTCACCCCTCGGGTCCAGATGAGTGAAACTGCAGGGAGACGCCCTTCTTCTCATGCTCCATCCGCACCGCTCGCAGCAGCTCTCCGGCCATCCGCGAGGTGGTCGAGGCGCAGTCCCCCTGCATCACCACCAGTAGCTTCCCCACCGCCTCGAGCACGGAAGCCACGACCTCCCGCATCCTCCGGTCGCTGTCGCCCGCATTCTTCGGTCGCCACCGGCCGCGCAGCAGCACAGCCACAGCGCCACCATGGCAGCATCCTCTTCCCTCGGCCCCCTCCACCCCACCCCTCGGGTCCCCCATCCAGCGACGACTCGAGAGCTCATGAACATTCTAGAGTTCAGTTGACTGCTCCAGTATTCCAGCCCTTCAGTCGTGGTCGCCTCTCCCCTCCGCTTCCCCCCGTCGAACTCATCCCAAGCGGTCGAGCCACAGCGCAGACACATTTGAGCGGCGCTCCCCATTCTTCCACCCACTGCCGATTCCCCAATTCCCCAATGCCATCGCAGATGTGCCAAGCCATCCATGCTCACCGCTTCGCCCTACCTTCTTCTCAGCATGGACACTTGCGCACGGGTGGGCGAGGTTTCTTGAAATTGATGAGCTCGGACTCTGAAGAGCTGTCCGAGAGCAGCGAGGAGGCAGCGGAGTCGTCAGATTCAGAAGGAGAGTCGAAGGACGTCGAAGGTGATGGCTGGGGATCAAGATGTTCGTCGGAGCCGATGGTGGTGCTGCCGTCAGAAGACACAGACGAGGGGTGCTCCTCCAATGTCATCAGCGACGGCATCGAGGGATTACGAAGCTATGGTTTGAGTATTTTGTTTCGTTTGGGCTTGAACGGTAGACAAGGCTGGGCAGCTGCTTGAGCCAAACGGGATAGAGCCAAAGAGGTGGTTGAGCTGAGTTCCAGCCTTCCAGACACGCAAGCAGAAGCAGGTCGCCAGGGCTAGCAGGGAGCCAGGGATTGCGTTACCAAGGCCAGCACAGTGAGCGTCGTGAGGTTGCCTAGCTGCGTGGGGGAAAAATCAATAAGAATGTAGGGCGAGCATGGATTGGTACCCCTCAGACGCGCCGCCGCCCGCATTCTTCGGTCGCCACCGCCCGCGCAGCAGCACAGCCACAGCGCCACCACGGCAGCATCCTCTTCCCTCGGCCCCTTCTACCCCCACCCCTCAGATCCCCCCTCCAGCGACGACTCGAGAGCTCACGAACATTCTAGATTTCAGTTGACTGCTCCAGTATTCCATCCCCTCAGTCGTGTTCGCCTCTCCCCTCCGCTTCCCCCCGTCGAACTCATCCTGAGCGGTCGAGCCACGGTGCAGACACATTTGAGTGCAATGCATCTTCCACACGCTGCCGATTCCCCAATGCCATCGCAGATGCGCCAAGCCATCCATGCTCGCCGCCTCGCTCTACCCCAAGCCCTCAAGTTGTTGTACCAATATAAAATTTTTAAAAGATATTGATTGTTTTTTACTAACTTCCGTAATAATTTTTTTTAATCCTATTGCAGGTCAAAGACATCTAAACAACCTCGGTAGCTCTTTGAAAAAAAAGACTCAAGCAGGAAAGAAAAATATAATTTGCAACAAAGACTGACGACATAAAAAGGTAATTTCCTATAAATCCTTTCATCACATAATACCTCCAGCAATATCATTAGCATTTTTTTGTTCACTTTATATTACACATATTCGTTGTTAATATTTATATATATATAGACACATACATTATTCATATTAATTGTCCATCTGCGAATATTCATTACCTATTATTTTATTGAACGTGAGAGCAATGCTGTAATAACGGTATAAGTACATATGTATTCATGCATAAATACATATGCATCATTTCTAATAAGGTATATCTTACCTGTTAATTCTCATATATCGCAACATAGTTGCTTTCAAAAAGCTTAGTTCTACCTTTACTACAAAAAATCGTTCACTTACATTTATAAAAATATATATACGTAACTTAACAAACTTCTATTTTAAAAACGATAAATAAATAAACACATATTTTTTTGTGATAGGAAATAGTGTACTAATACAAAACCGCATGATCAAATCTCCATCATCAGATCGATAAACAAAAGGTGTCATAGATAAATAGAGACCTACAAAACAGTCTGACCATGAATTGCGATGAACACAATGGAAATACAAGAAAAAGGAAAAATAGTAAGTCTACTTTCCTACACATATCTTTCTCGACTGAAGAAAACTTATTATTACCAGTAAGAAAAAAATAATAAAATTTATTTTTTATAAAAAAAGGTTCGTCTGGATTGTATTCACCATCAATTATCAATGCTACGGAAGCAAGGCAAAATCGCAGACACTATTTAAACCAAAAGTGTATGGCTAAAAAAGGTAAGTTATAGATAATTACATGTATATATACAGAAGCATATATGTTTATGTGTACGTTATTCGTATGCATTGATATATCTGTGTATATGCATGCATAACTGACACCACACATAATTAAGCTAACAAATAGTGCTTGTTTTCTCTGAACATAGGCATACCAAATCAAACAACAGAAAGTTTACACTGTGGTCATTTTACTAAGGAATACATACAGGCACTCAAAGGTAAATTGTTAAAAAAAATACATCGACAAAAGCTTTTATCAATGCGAAAAACATCACACTTCTAATCTTCTTCATCTTTACTCTTGTGGATGATGTTTTTATGACATCTGCAGCTTGTTATCCAAATCGATCATATTGTGGAAAGCCTGACTATGAGTGCCAACACTGCAAAGCTGTGTTCTGGTATGGTGAGAGGATTAGATCAAAACAGCGTGATGGATCTATTGTTTATAACAATTGCTGCAATGGTGGCAAAATTAGTATTCCTCCATACAAACTAAGACCCGAACCTCTAGCTACTCTTGCAAAATTTGACGGCGACCATATATCAAAGAAATTCATTAAGAGCATTAGACAATACAATTGTCTATTTGCTTTCACATCAATGGGTGCTCAAATTGATAAATCAGTAAATGATGGGCGTGGCCCGCCGCTATTCAAAATATGTGGTCAAGTTCATCATCGTATTGGGTCTCTGTTACCTCCAGATGGTTCTCCTCCGAAGTTTATACAGCTATATATCTACGATACTGCAAATGAGGTGCAAAACAGAATACAATGTATCAAAGGCAGTGAAGAATCACATATGGATTTAGATCCGACTATAGTGAATGCTCTAATAAAAATGCTTGATCTTCACAATCCATTAGTTAAAAAATTCAGAATGGCAAGAGAACGTCTAGCTAATAATAAAAACGAAGAATTCATCATCAGACTAATTGGAGCCAAAGAAGGTGATTCTGTACAGTATAATTTACCATCGGTGGAAGAACTCGCAATGTTAGTTGTTGGTGACTTCTCTCTTAACACATTTAAGCGTGACATAATTATTGAAACACAGAGCAGAGAACTTAAACGAATATCTGCTTTACACCCAACTTTCATGGCTTTACAATATCCGCTTCTTTTTTCCTTTTGGAGAGTGTGGATTTCAGATTGGAATTATCTACAACGGTGTTAATCCATCAGAAAAAAATACAAGGATTCACATGACCATGCAAGAGTATTATTGCCACCAATTTCATTACAGAAAAAATCAACCGAATCCATATTTATGTTACGGACTACTATCCAGTCAAGCAAAAGTTGATGCTCGAGCTTGTATTGATGAGAGCAGGATAGATTACATATTACAAAATCAAAAAAAAATTACGCATGGACACAATTCAAGGTATAACAGATGCTATTAGTCGTGGATGCACAAGTGGCAATGAGATGGGTAAAACAATTATTTTACCTGCATCACATATCGGCGGCAGACGTTATATGATACAAAACTATCATGATAGTATTGCGATCTGTCGTGTTCATGGACCACCAGATTTCTTTATCACTTTCACCTGCAATGCAAATTGGCCTGAAATTCAAGAGAGCTTATTCGAGCCTGGGCAAAATCCTCCAGATAGATCTGATGTGATCGTACGAGTTTACCACATGAAACTTCAGGATATGCTTCATGATATTAGATCTAAATCTATTTTTGGCCCATGCAACGCAGGTACAAAAACTTGATCATTTACTATCTACACAAAAAAATGTATTCAATTACATATTTATATATTCTCTTTCACTAGATAAACAAAACCAAACATTAGGTAACTAAATGCATTCAATTAGTCTGCGATTATGCTTAAAACTACTTACTCACTACTTTGTACAATTTGTTCTACCTACTGTAGTGCTTTACACTACAGAATTTCAAAAACGTGGCCTTCCTCATTCCCATATTATATTTTGGGTCTCAACTGATACAACACAGCCGACCCCAGAGCTCATTGACTCTTTTATATCTGCTGAAATTCCAGATCCAAATACTGATCCACTTGCATATTGTTTGGTTGCCGAACATATGATACACGGTCCATGTGGTCCACTCAATCCAAGTTGTCCCTGCATGAAAAATGGCAGATGTTCAAAGAACTATCCAAAAGAATTTCATGAAACTACATCATTTGATAGCCAAGGGTTTGTTGTCTACAGGCGTAGAAACAATAACAGATATGTTATCAAGTCAGGCAACAAACTCGATAATAGGTGGGTTGTACCCTACAATCCAGCACTCATGAAAATTTATCAGGCACATATAAACATTGAGTGGTGCAACAAAACAGTTTTTGTTAAATACCTCTTCAAATATGTGACAAAAGGTCCAGACTGTAGTAAAGCTTACCTACAAAAAATAAGAAATGGTGAACAAACCCCATATGACAAAGAGACAGAAGCAAGGAATGAGGTCAAGGAATATTTAGACATTCGATATTTATGCGACAAAAATTCATGCTGGCGTGTTTTAGGTTATGAAATCCATAGACACTATCCTGTTGTTGAAAGAATGCCAGTTCACCTACCAAATGAGAATTCAATCACATACAATGCAACATCAGATATGTCTCAAGTACTATCTGAACCATTACTACACAAAACAATGCTTACTGAATGGTTTACTACCAATAAAGAAAGGGAGGACGCAAGAGAGTTAACTTACATAGAATTCCCATCAAAATGGCGATGGGAAGAACGAACAAGAAGCTGGAGACCAAGAGGAACAAAGGAAGGAAAAATTGGTCGTATCTACTATGTACATCCATCATCAGGAGAAAGATATTATCTTAGAATGTTGCTATTGACTGTCAAAGGTGCAAAAAGCTACGAAGATCTACGAAAACATAACGGTGTGCTACACCGCACCTTCAAAGAAGCATGCAAAGCTCATGGTCTTCTAAACGATGATCAAGAGTGGTATAATGCATTTGATGAAGCAGCTAAATGGGCAACTTCGAATCAGCTTCGACAACTTTTTGTGACTATGTTGCTATTTTGCGAAGTTGGAGACGAACACACATTCTTTGAGAAAGTTTGGAAATTACTAGCGGATGACATTCAATACAACATGCGCAAAACAATGAATCACCCTACGTATCAAATGGATGAACATCAAATAAGAGATCACCTAATAGACCAGCTTACAATTCTATTCAACAAATGTGGTGGAAACATAAAGGATCACAACCTACCTCCAAAAAGTGTATCTTCCCAAGCTTTGCATGGAAATCGGTTCATCGAAGAAGAATTGTTTTATAACATCAATGATATGTTGACCCAATCATATGAATTACAATGTAAATTGAATACACAACAAATGAATGCCTTTCATTCAATTATACAAAATGTACTCTCTGATACACCAGGATTCTTCTTTGTTTCTGGTTATGGAGGCACTGGGAAGACATTTTTATGGAAATCCATTATAACATACTTACGAGCACAGAAAAAATAGTACTTGCAGTTGCATCTTCAGGAGTTGCGTCGTTGCTACTACCTGGAGGTCGTACAGCTCATTCTCGTTTCAAGATTCCTTGTGATTTAGATGAAACTGCTATCTGTGATATTAAGAGAGGTACAATGCTCGCTGAATTAATTGAAGCAGCTTCATTGGTGATTTGGGACGAAGCTTTCATGACACATAGAGCTGCGTTCGAAGCTCTAGATCGTACTGTTCGAGATTTAATGTCAACAAATTCACATAAAGCTATGACAATTCCCTTTGGCGGAAAAGTTGTTGTGTTAGGAGGGGATCCTCGTCAGATCTTACCAGTAATAGAAGGTGGCACTCGCACACAGATTACCAGTGCTGCAATTACTAACTCACCTCTATGGCATTCAGTTACTATTCTACAATTAACAGAGAACATGCGACTTTCATCACCTAATTTACCAGATGAAGTGAAAAATGAAATTGCTCTTTTCAGCAAATGGACATTAGACATTGGTGAAGGAAAGATTGAAGCATCAGCAAAAAATGGTGAATCAGAACCTTCATGGATCATAATACCTTCTGATTTTCTGTTAATGCCAGAAGGCAACAATTTATCTATTTTGGTACAAAGTACATATCCCAACATTTCAGAAAATTATAACGATTCTGAGTACCTAAAAGCGAGAGCAATCCTAACACCTACAAATGACATGGTCGATTCAATCAACGAATACATAGTGTCTATAATTCCTGGTGACACTAAAGAATACAGGAGTTGTGATACAATTATCAAGGGTCCAAACACAAATGATGAATACGACTTATTGTATCCAGTGGAGTTCCTAAACTCGCTACATGGTAACAACTTTCCACAGCATCTACTTGTGTTAAAGAAGGGTGTGCCAATAATGCTCCTTAGAAATCTTAACCAATCCGAAGGACTATGCAATGGCACAAGACTGATTATTACTTTATTGGGAGATCTGGTATTAGAGGCAAAGATAATAACGGGAATTCACTCTGGGAAAATTGTTCTCATTCCAAGAATATGTTTACCATTGAAGAACTACAAACTTCCATTTGTTTTGGAAAGAAGACAATTTCCTGTTAAAGTATGTTATGCTATGACAATTAATAAAAGCCAAGGTGACACTTACAAACGTTGGGATATATCTCAGAAGACCAGTTTTCACTCATGGCCAATTATATGTTGCTATATCACGAGTAACATCAAAGCAAGGATTAAAAATATTGATTGAAGATGACGATGGAAAACCAAGCAATGAAACAAAAAATATAGTCTACAAGGAAATATTTTCACGCTTTAGTAGCACAACTATGTAAACAATATAATCCTTACCATACTATGTACAACATAATATTACTATTAGGTATTAAAAATTGCTTCTTGCTATAATAATATTTTTTGTTGGCCATATCTCTTTCATTTTTTGTGCTCTTCGTATTATTTGAAACATATAGCATCTATCTACATTAGTAAATAGCAACACATGTTGATTGCATATCCAGTTAAACTTCAAAACAAAATACGAGTTCTTCTGTCCAGCTCTATTTATAGAATAGTTCTAATTTGTATCCCTTTAAATCTAAAAAATACTTTAGTCAACTCTATGCAAGTGTTTATTCACCAATCTGCATCGCTTGAACATCAAAGGATCCTCACTACTTATTCTTTACATTTTTCATAAACAGGCATGGAGTTCACGCTTATCCCAGATTTAGTTCCACAAAACAGACATGCTGTTATAAAGGTGTATGTCTTAAGAAAATGGATTTTCCGTGGTGCAATGGACAACGGACCCATACATCACATTGATCTTGTGTTGATAGACAAAGAGGTGAAAAAACAGCGCCATAGACTTGTTATCTTGGAATTCTTAGTTATTACACTTATACTCTTTTTTGCCTCTATTCTACAGGGTCATGGCATCTGCGCTGAAATTCCTGGAAATCTAGCTGAAGAAAAAGGATCCATCATCGAAGAAAATAAAATATATGAGATCAGCAGATTCAGAATATCTTCAGCAAGACTAATGTTCAAACCTGTTCACATGGACAAAATGATCCACTTTACGTATTACATAATTATTAATGCATCACTTGATACTCCACCGGCATTTCCAAGATATGTCTACCATCTAACTCCATTCGATCAACTTGAATCTTATATTCAAAAGAATGAATACTTCCTTGGTAAGTTTGTCATATCAAATTATCTACAACTTATTATTGCCATACTTTTAACTGACCTATTCTACGTTTTTTTAATGATAATGTCTTATCTATTGCTATGATGTATTAGATGTACTCGGAGTTATAACTCAAGTGAGTGCATTGAAACCAGTCGGGACACATACCCAGGAAAGCTCAAATGTCATAAAAGAGATCATAATAAAAGATATCAAGTATGAAACAACTACTCTCATACAACACAATTTTCTACAAATGTTCGATTTTTATATTCACCATGTAACTACAATATGCAGTGATATCACAATGAGAGTAACCCTATGGGCAGAAAGGGCTAGAGCTTTTAAATTAGAAAATGTTTACGACCCTCTAGAGCAAAAGCCAATTGTCACACTCTTTGTGGGTTGCCTAGCCAAAAATTTCCAAGGTCAATACAAATCAGATCAACATTGTCTTCTTTTCATTTTTTCATACCAACAACACCATACAAAACAAACTTTATAAAACTAGTTTAGGTTTTTTTTTTGCTATGATAAACTATAGGTGTATACTTAAATGGTGGAACAGCATGTAGATGGTATTTCAATCCAGATATCAGAGAAGCTGCTCCTTATTATCAAAGGTGTGTCATCTCTGCCAATAAATTATCAACCAAATTCTTTTGCTTTTATGTACTTACAAACATATATTCTGTGTAGGTTTGAATCTCAGAAAATCAAACTACATATATCATCAGAACAGGAACAACTATATGTTACAAAAGAAACAAATGTAGAACACAAGACCTTGCATGAGCTTCTTGAGTTGCATCCATATGCTTTTCCGGTATGACCACGAAATTTTTTTACAAACTATTACAATGACCGACTGAATGTATTTTTCATATAATCTTGCACTGCCAATTTTGTAGAAACAAGGATATCAATGCACAACTACAATCATAGAAGTACCTACAACAAGTCGTTGGTGGTTTCCAGCTTGCACAAAATGCGGTCGAGCATGCAAACCGCAAAATGGTGGTTACTATTGCTCCTACTGCAAATCAGAAGCGTACATACTAAGGTAAGCCTATTAAAGAATAACCAAAAACAGTAACCAAAATCTTGCATATAAAAATATCAACTGATTTCAATCTGGTCTAGGTTTATTGAAGATCGCATTTCTAATAACAGAATTCCATTTTCTACTTAGAAATATTTAATATTGTACTGCATTTATTTCTATAAAACAATACTATAGATGCAACACTAACTGTTTCAAAGTATCGCATGCTTCCCTCATTATTCCAGTACCCTCCAATGCAACAATCGCTAAAATTCCTCTTTTAAATTCAATTATGCTGCTACCTCTTTACAGTCACAGATTAGGCTTAATTTGTTTTTTACATTACATTACAGGTATAAATTAACATTTATGGGATCCGATGGAACAGCAACAGCACAAATGTTCTGCTTTGATACTGTAGCACGACATGTAGTTGGCAGATCCTGTGAAACAGTTCTAAAACAAGTCACTGAAGCAGCGCCAATACCTCCAGATCTTGCACAAATAGTATCCTTAAAATTTACATTTCGTGTAACAGTATCAAACCAGACCTTCTCTCAACGAGAGCAGCGACCCACTGTGTTACAAATAAATTCTATAGTCGCTGTACATGGAAGACAGCGCTCTCTACCAAAAGGAATTCAAACCATCATAGATCAAGGTCCCTCAACGCCAAACAAAGAAGCTACACTCAAATTATTAGAAGAATCACCTTCTACTTCTATGGAAAGATTATCGACAAAAGTATTAACAGATGTAAGCTATTTCTTCAAAGTTTCTTTTATCAGCATATAAATTAATACAAAAAAATTATACATATTGTGTTTCTCTTATATTTTAGGTTGGCAGAAAACTCACATATTCAACACAGGCTGAAGACATCACAAAGTACTCATTCCTATCTTTACATTTAGATACACAAAGCTTTCTTAGTATATCTACACAAAAAAATAACTTATCCTATCTGCAGGTCTCAAATCTTGGATGCACCACAAGAAACCAATCCAGACAAGGTTAGAATCCCCTTTTCCATTAAGAAAATAGTATCCTGGAAAAAACTATGGAAATCTTTATCTAAACTGAACCTACAACTATAATTACCATTTTCCTCCTAAACTGATTTATAATTACATTCCGATATGAAAAATAGTAATATGAACTACTTAAAGTTTTCCTTCCTACAATTCATTATCCCCTTCTTTTATTTTGCATACCATTCTTTATACTAACAAGAATACACTACCAACAATACTACCATGGATTCAATATTGTATCAATTCTATCTACATCATATAAGAGTGGCTGATGTGTCTTTGTCCCCCAAGAGTGGTATATCATAATGTCTCCCTACTGTTGTATACACGTATTAATATTTTTTTTCATACCACAAGACATTCTAAAGATCTAACAGATCTCGTTGACAACATTAGATAACACTTTCTTTCGGTCAACCAGGTTATCTAAAGTCTCTTCATTTCCTTAGTCTCCATAGAGGCATAGAGTGGGACTATTGATTCTTTATCATCTTTGTTTTAATGCCCCAATTCGTACGCTTTTCTATATGCTTACACTAAAAATGAATCAAAAATCAGCAAATGCTTTCACAGATCTTGTTTCAATAAAATACTAACTACATTTACATACAATTGACATATTCTATTTAAACTATTGCAGGAAGTTCCTGCTGACAAGGACAAAGAGATCGAACCTAATCTTCGGTCTCCTCCAAAAAGGTAAACTTCTATACACTTATCTGATACAAGTCAAGAATATCAATTGTTCTTCATATACTTTTAGGACAAAACACAGATTTATGCCTTATATTTCGTAATAATCAGTAAATTTATTAATGCTCTAAATTTCATTCGACAGGCACAAACAAGAACCACTAACAATCAAGGATTCCACGGAACCAGAGCACCGCCAAGAATGATATGTGCAAGCGTATAGAATTAGTTCAAAGAATAGCTAATGTCTACATTCTGTGCAACCCCTTTTATAACCCTAAAATTGTAGTGCTAACAACAATACAATCAGTTTGTATGGCCTGGCTCGTTTCTCTACAGGGTAGATTGTCTTTCCAAAGGAGCCATTAAGACTAAATATTATTAGCTTGTATAATTAATACTCAGAATCTAATAACTGCTTAGTGCTCTAATTATTGTATATATTTTATTAAATCTGGCTTTATCTCTGTTAAAAATATACCATGTGATGAAATGCAGAAATTAATTTCTTGGACGAAATCATTTTAGACTCCTTAAAAATTATGTTTTTGGTGATATCCGAACAGTATACCTCTCTCAACAGATTGGAACAGGGAGTCAATATGCAATGAAAATGTCAATAAGATTTCTTTGCCAATTATATAAAAGTTACTTGCTCACAAATATGTACTGTGCTATTTTTAGCAATTCATTTCTAAAATGTCTACTACGCGCGCAAAGCGCGCGAACATCACTAGTCATAATAACTTTAGGACCTATTTGATATAGTATCTACTCATCAGTGGACGGCGGGTAAATTTCATCGGTTTCTGAGGACTCTTTTGTAAAAAATCTCGACTGAAAGGGTGTCGCTCACACAGAGTCGTTTGATCTAAAACAGACGGGCCAGATCAGACAGGCGAAACGGTATGCCTGGATTTAATCCCAACCTTTCGACCCGATATCAACGACTTGGACTTGAATTACCCGTGATCGCGCATCCCTCCCAAACATTATTTCACTGCGCAGATCTCAGCCACCCTCAAGTAGATCGACGGCCACAACCCTCCTTCCCCAACCCGGTCAGGCCCTCCGCACGGTGGCGCATCACTGGAGTGCCACAAATTGGCACCACCCGTGCCCCAAACGTGAATCCAGACAGAGCTACACACAACGGGTGATGCGATAGTTAAGATGAAGGATAACTTATCACGGTCAAGGTGACAGGAGGCTCGGTCCATGAGGATAGGCGGGTCCATAGTGAAGCGCAACGTCGGTGAGCAATTGCTCGACCCCAGCTTGGTTCCCCGACTTCTTTGGTGCACGGCCACACTCCCTGGTACAGAAAGGCTCCGGCAAAGGTGAGTTATTCCTGCGGCAGGCGAGGCGATTGTGGTTCTGTTCCTTCTCCCTTGTGGTCGATGAGGTTTGTGGTGGTGGAAAGGGATATGAGGGACCTAGACACAGATTTATAAGCATGGTAGGTCGGTTCGGGACGAGCGGCCACAACGGAATACCGGAATTCGCCGCACACGCAGGTAATGTTGAGAAGCGGGGAAGAGGAGATGACAAGCGGACACGTGATCCAGCGAGAGTGTGAGAGGAAGCGGCCGACAGAGAGGGCCCGCTGGTCAACACACCCTAACGCAAGCGCTGAGCAACTGACGTGTGGGTTTGGAGTGTCGGCGCTGGGCGCCGATGGGCTGGCGCGTAAGCGCAAGGTCTGGTGGGCCAAGGTATATTGGGCCCAATTCGGTAGGTCTCCTTTCCTTTTTCTTTTCTTCATTTTATTTCCTGTTTTATATTTTCAATTTGAATCATAAATTCAAAATTCAAATCTATGTCCAAGCTCCAAATTTAGAATTAAATGCACCAACCAAAGATCCAACATGTATGCACAAATTTATTTTATGTATAATTTATTTAGTCATGTTGGACACTTTAATTATGATGATAACATGAAAGAAGGAAAAAAAATATACCCACATCATGCATAACTCTATTTTTATTTATAGATTTTGGGTATTACAGTTAGTAGCCAAAACTGAAAGTCGCCTAGAGGGGGGGTGAATAGGGCGAGACTGAAATTCTCAAAAATAATCACAACTACAAGCCGGGTTAGCGTTAGAAATATAATAGAGTCCGCGAGAGAGGGTGCAAAACAAATCGCAAGCGAATAATGAAGTGAGACACGCGGATTTGTTTTACCGAGGTTTGGTTCTCTCAAACCTACTCCCTGTTGAGGAGGCCACAAAGGTCGGGTCTCTTTCAACCCTTACCCTCTCTCAAACGATCCCACAGACCGAGTGAGCTTTCTCTTCTCAATCACTTGGAACACAAAGTTCGCACAAGGACCACCACAAGATTGGTGTCTCTTGCCTCAATTACAAGTGAGTATGATCGCAATGAAGAATCAAAGAAAGAAGAAAGCAATCCAAGCGCAAGAGCTCGAAAGAACACAAGCAAATCTCTCTCTCTAATCACTAGGGCGTTGTGTGGAATTTGGAGAGGATTTGATCTCTTTGGTGTGTCTAGAATTGAATGCTAGAGCTCTTGTAAGTAGTTGGGAAGTGGAAAACTTGGATGACTTGAATGTGGGGTGGTTGGGGGTATTTATAGCCCCAACCACCAAACTAGCCGTTTGGTGCAGGCTGGCTGTCGTATGGTGCACCGGACAGTCCGGTGCACACCGGACAGTCCAGTGCGCCAGCCACGTCACCAAAGCCGTTGGGTTCCGACCGTTGGAGTTCTGACTTCTGGGCCCGCCTGGATGTCCGGTGGCGCACCGGACATGTACTGTTGATTGTCCGGTGCGCCAGCATGGGCGTGCCTGACCTCTGCACGCGCTGGCGCGCATTTAATGCGTCGCAGGTAGCCGTTGGTGCCAGAAGTAGTCGTTGCCCCGCTGTTACACCGGACAGTCCGGTGTACACCGGACAGTCCGGTGAATTATAGCGGAGAAGCTGAACCGAATTCCCGAGGCTAGCGAGTTCCTTAGGCCGCTCTTCCTTGGAGCACCGGACATGTCCGGTGTACACCGGACAGTTCGGTGAATTATAGCGCGCCGGCTTCCGAGAATTCCCGAAGGTGAAGAGTTTCAAGTCGGAGTCCTCTGGTGCATCGGACATGTCCGGTGGCACACCGGACAGTCCGGTGCGCCAGACCAGAGGTGCCTTCGGTTGGCCCTTTGCTCTTTTGTTGAACCCAATACTTGGTCTTTTTATTGGCTAAGTGTGAACCTTTGGCACCTGTATAACTTATACACTAGAGCAAACTAGTTAGTCCTTTTATTTTGTGTTGGGCAATTCAACCACCAAAATTATTTAGGAACTAGGTGTAAGCCTAATTCCCTTTCAATCTCCCCCTTTTTGGTGATTGATGCCAACACAAACCAAAGCAAATATAAAAGTGCATAATTTGAACTAGTTTGCATAATGTAAGTGCAAAGGTTGCTTGGAATTGAGCCAATATAAATACTTACATGATGTGCATGGATTGTTTCTTTGTTTTTAACATATTGGACCACATTTGCACCACATGTTTTGTTTTTGCAAATCCTTTTGTAAATTCTTTTCAAAATCCTTTTGCAAGATAGTCAAAGGTAAATGAATAAGATTTTTGCAAAGCATTTTCAAGCTTGAAATTTTCTCCCCTTGTTTCAAATGTTTTTCCTTTGACTAAACAAAACTCCCCCTCAAATAAATTCTCCTCTTAGTGTTCAAGAGGGTTTTAAGATATCAAGTTTTGAAAGTACTACTTGCTCCCCCTTTAGAACACAAAGAGATATCAATTTGAAATTTACCAATGAAAAATCATCAATTTTAAAATTAGGGTGGTGGTGCGGTCCTTTTGCTTTGGGCCAATACTTTCTCCCCCTTTGGCATGAATTGCCAAAAACGGATACTTGGAATGAGATATAGGCCCTTTCCTAACTACTTTCTCCCCTTTGGCAAATAAAACATATGAGTGAAGATTATACCAAAGATGGAGAGTGATGTGGAGCGACGGCGAGGAATGAGTAGTAGAGTGGAGTGGAAGCCTTTGTCTTCGCCGAAGACTCCAATTCCCTTTTAATATACCTATGACTTGGTTTGAAATACACTTGAAAACACATTAGTCATAGCATATATCAAAGAGACATGATCAAAGGTATACTTAAGAGCTATGTGTGCAAATTAGCAAAAGAAATTTCTAGAATCAAGAATATTGAGCTCATGCCTAAGTTTGGTAAAAGTTTGTTCATCAAGAGGCTTGGTAAAGATATCGGCTAATTGATCTTTAGTGTTAATGTATGAAATCTCGATATCCCCCTTTTGTTGGTGATCCCTAAGAAAATGATACCGAATGGCTATGTGTTTAGTGCGGCTATGCTCAACGGGATTATCCGCCATGCGGATTGCACTCTCATTATCACATAGAAGAGGAACTTTGGTTAGTTTGTAACCGTAGTCCCGCAGGGTTTGCCTCATCCAAAGCAATTGCGCGCAACAATGGCCTGCGGCAATATACTCGGCTTCGGCGGTAGAAAGAGAGACCGAATTTTGCTTCTTTGAAGCCCAAGATACCAAGGATCTTCCCAAGAACTGGCAAGTCCCCGATGTGCTCTTTCTATTAATCTTACACCCCGCCCAATCGGCATCCGAATAACCAATCAAATCAAATGTGGATCCCCGAGGGTACCAAAGCCCAAACTTAGGAGTATAAGCCAAATATCTCAAGATTCGTTTTACGGCCGTAAGGTGTGATTCCTTAGGGTCGGCTTGGAATCTTGCACACATGCATACGGAAAGCATAATGTCCGGTCGAGATGCACATAAATAAAGCAATGAACCAATCATCGACCGGTATACCTTTTGATCCACGGACTTACCTCCCGTGTCGAGGTCGAGATGCCCATTTGTTCCCATGGGTGTCTTGATGGGCTTGGCATCCTTCATTCCAAACTTGGTTAGAATGTCTTGAGTGTACTTCGTTTGGCAAATGAAGGTGCCCTCTTGGAGTTGCTTGACTTAGAATCCTAGAAAATACTTCAACTCCCCCATCATAGACATCTCGAATTTTTGTGTCATGATTCTACTAAATTCTTCACATGTAGATTCGTTAGTAGACCCAAATATAATATCATCAACATAAATTTGGCATACAAACAAATCATTGTCAAGAGTTTTAGTAAATAAAGTAGGATCGGCCTTGCCGACTTTGAAGCCATTTGCAATAAGGAAATCTCTAAGGCATTCATACCACGCTCTTGGGGCTTGCTTGAGCCCATAAAGCGCCTTAGAGAGCCTATAAACATGGTTAGGGTACTCACTATCTTCAAAGCCGGGAGGTTGCTCAACATAGACCTCTTCCTTGATTGGTCCGTTGAGGAAGGCACTCTTCACGTCCATTTGGTACAGCTTGAAGCCATGGTAAGTAGCATAGGCCAATTATATACGAATTGACTCAAGCCTAGCTACGGGTGCATAGGTTTCACCAAAATCCAAACCTTTGACTTGTGAATACCCCTTGGCCATGAGTCGAGCTTTGTTCCTTGTCACCACACCATGCTCATCTTGCTTGTTGCGGAAGACCCACTTGGTTCCTACAACATTTTGGTTAGGACGTGGAACTAAATGCCATACCTCGTTCCTCGTGAAGTTGTTGAGCTCCTCTTGCATCGCCATCACCTAATCCAAATCTTGGAGCGCTTCCTCTACCCTGTGTGGCTCAATAGAGGAAACAAAAGAGTAATGCTCACAGAAATGTGCAACACGAGACCGAGTAGTTACCCCCTTATGAATGTCGCCGAGGATGGTGTCGACGGGGTGATCTCGTTGGATTGCTTGGTGGACTCTTGGGTGTGGCGGCCTTGGTTCTTCATCCTCCTTGTATTCATCATTTGCATCTCCCCCTTGATCATTGTCGTCATCTTGAGGAGGCTCATCATTTTGTTCTACCTCTTTATCAACTTGAGCCTCGTCCTTATTTTGGGTTGGTGGAGATGCTTGCGTGGAGGAGGATGGTTGATCTTGTGCATGTGGAGGCTCTTCGGATTCCTTAGGACACACATCCCCAATGGACATATTCCTTAGCGCGATGCACGGAGCCTGTTCTTCACCTATCTCATCAAGATCAACTTGCTCTACTTGAGAGCCGTTAGTCTCATCAAACACAACGTCACAAGAAACTTCAACTAGTCCTGAGGACTTGTTAAAGACTCTATATGCCCTTGTGTTTGAGTCATATCCTAGTAAAAAGCCTTCTACAGTTTTAGGAGCAAATTTAGATTTTCTACCTCTCTTAACAAGAATAAAGCATTTGCTACCAAAAACTCTAAAATATGAAATATTGGGCTTTTTACCAGTTAGGAGTTCATAGGATGTCTTCTTGAGGATTCGGTGTAGATATAACCGGTTGATGGCGTAGCAAGCGGTGTTTACCGCCTCGGCCCAAAACCGATCCGGTGTCTTGTACTCATCAAGCATGGTTCTTGCCATGTCCAATAGAGTTCGATTCTTTCTCTCCACTACACCATTTTGTTGTGGGGTGTAGGGAGAAGAGAACTCATGCTTGACGCCCTCCTCCTCAAGGAAGCTTTCAATTTGAGAGTTCTTGAACTCCGTCCCGTTGTCGCTTCTAATTTTCTTGATCCTTAAGCCAAACTCATTTTGAGCCCGTCTCAAGAATCCCTTTAAGGTCTCTTGGGTATGAGATTTTTCCTGCAAAAAGAACACCCAAGTGAAGCGAGAATAATCATCCACAATAACTAGACAGTACTTACTCCCGCCGATGCTTATGTAAGCGATCGGGCCGAATAAATCCATGTGTAGGAGCTCCAGTGGCCTGTCACTTGTCATAATGTTCTTGTGCGGATGATGAGTGCCAACTTGCTTTCCTGCTTGGCATGCGCTACAAATCCTGTCTTTCTCAAAATGAACATTTGTTAGTCCTAAAATGTGCTCTCCCTTTAGAAGCTTATGAAGATTCTTCATCCCAACGTGGGCTAGTCGGCGATGCCAGAGCCAACCCATGTTAGTCTTAGCAATTAAGCATGTGTCGAGTTCAGCTCTATCAAAATCTACCAAGTATACCTGACCCTCTAACACACCCTTAAATGTTATTGAATCATCACTTCTTCTAAAGACAGTGACACCTACATCAGTAAAGAGACAGTTGTAGCCCATTTGACATAATTGAGATACAGAAAGCAAATTGTAATCTAAAGAATCTACAAGAAAAACATTGGAAATAGTATGGTCAGGTGATATAGCGATTTTACCCAATCCTTTGACCAAACCTTGATTTCCATCCCCGAATGTGATAGCTCGTTGGGGATCTTGGTTTTTCTCATATGAGGAGAACATCTTCTTCTCCTCTGTCATGTGGTTTGTGCACCCGTTGTCGAGTATCCAACTTGAGCCCCCGGATGCATAAACCTACAAAACAATTTTAGTTCTTGATTTAGGTACCCAAACGGTTTTGGTCCTTTGGCATTAGAAACAAGAACTTTGGGTACCCAAACACAAGTCTTAGAGCCCTTGTGTTTGCCCCCAACAAACTTGGCAACTACCTTGCCGGATTTGTTAGCCAAAACATATGATGCATCAAAAGTCTTAAATGAAATTCCATGATCATTTGATGCACTAGGAGTTTTCTTTCTAGGCAATTTAGCACGGGTCGGTTGCCTAGAGCTAGATGTCTCACCCTTATACATAAAAGCATGGTTAGGGCCAGAGTGAGACTTCCTAGAATGAATTCTCCTAATTTTTGAAGCGTCCCCAATCCTCTGGGACTCAAATGTGATACAATTACTAGTCCCAGGAGGCTAGTAAACACATTTATACATCAGATGATACCAAATCTGCTTAAACGAGACAAACCTTCAAAGGTGGCGAACAACTTTAAGAGTTGGTCCACAACTCGGGATATATCATCAGAGTGGGGCTGAAGCAGCCCGATATACGCAGCGAAGCAAATCAGCGGTCCAACAGCCACAGGCAAGGTTGGGAACAGTCGTAACTCTTACCCGATCTCCTTTTTCTGAAAAACAACAAATAAGCAAGGGTGAGTACAAACGTACTCAGCAGCCCACCTTCACCCGTGGAATGGGGAAATCAGATATAATGCATGGAATATGTGGAGCTCAGAATATTTTGCAGAAATAGCAATATTTTATGCAGGGTTGTTTTGAAAAACATTTTGTACTTTCGCAAAGCGCATCCTCTCCAAAAGGAGCAGGAAGTTTTTCAGTATTATAACAAAATCCCCTAGAGTAAACCATCCAGGTATCTCAGCAGTTTCCCACTGGTTTTACTTTTCAAAAACAGCTACTGGACTTCCCGTCCACCATAGCTCACGGCTCAACCGCCGAACCTTTTAAAAACCACTTTTCTCAAAAGCACCCTTTTTTTGAAAACAAAACATTAATTGCCATACCATACCAGACTCGTCCATTCCTGTGGACACAGACTATTCGAATAGGTTTTCAAACTCTCCGCAGAGGTGTACACTTTACCCACTAGTCCGGCTCTGCGATCTCATAGCTAGTGAGACCCGAATCCGAATCTCTTTCTTTCCTCGCACGTCCTAACCTTAACGGTTATACCGGAAGGAGTCAGGCCACCGCCATGTCCAAACCGGACAAAACATTCCCCCTCCTTATCCTCCCGGTGCTCCCCAGCCTTCATAACCCTGGGGTTGGACCGTACGAGTTCAGATTGAGTGACTGCCCACACAGTCTCGAGTGGTTGTACTATTAAAGAGTACAGGTAGTGAAAGATGACAAACCGGTCCTTATAAGAGGGGACAATCCTTCTGCTCACGCCTAAACCAGCTGAGCCATCACCTTAGGCCCTCCCCTAAACCAGGGAGTCCTTGATCATCCCTACTCAAAGGTGATAAGGGTGAAAACCCTTCATCAAACACATTTTGAAAATCATTTTCTTTTGAAAACTCACACCTTTCCTCAAATCATTTGTAACAATTATATCAGGGATTGATTGCGGCAAGCGGCTGGGTGGTCATAATAACTTGTCTTAAAATCATATTATGCATAAAATAACAGGCTGAGGGTTGTGGTTGTAAAACATAGGTAATTTATGCATCAAAGGGATCCAGTGAGCTTGCCGTGCTTATTCGGCGAAGGGGGAAGGGGACCTCGCGGAACTGGCTTCTGGCTCCACCGCCTAGCGTAGACTTGCGGATCTGGCCTCCACGAGACGGCACGATCGCTCCGATAACTATGCAACATGAACAAGCAAACATACGAACGAGCAAGTATACCAACAAATATTTAGTATAGTGGTCAGAATAGTGATACATGGATGGGTAGAGTCTTGAGTAGAATATGTGTCATGTGGTGTTGAGATACTACTAGTGGTGGAGCGGAGGTGCTTACCAGGAGGGTGGACTGGAGGCGAAGCGACACTATGCGTGTAGCCGGCAGAGCAGAGTAACTGAGTGGGTGGGGTGTTTGCCTTGGCTGAGGGTGTTGAGTGTGTGTGGAGAGGGAGAGGGTAGCTGGGTGTATTTATAGCTGGGTGTATGTGGTGTAGCACAGTGAAGTTCACTGTTGGTGAGAATAGTGACGAATGAATCGTCTGACTTAGTATGAACAGGAGAGTTATAGGCAGAATATGGGACAAGAGTATTTTGGGAGTTTTCTGGAATATGGACCATGCTTAAGGGATGACATGGTTGGGTAGGGAATAGTTTGATAAGAATTTAGAAACGAGAATTATTGGAATCTGAGTTTGGGAGCCTGGTTCGAAGGAATCTCAAAGTTAAGAGTGCTCAACTTGGAGAAACCTAGGATGGGTGACCAGATGGGAAGTTCCCTACTGGAAGGAAAATCACAGTCACCGGAGTTCGTATGACTGGAATATGGGTCTGGCTGGTCTTAGGTGGACTGGACAGCATGATGTATGAGTAGTTGAAATTTGGGGTGATCGGCTAATCGATGAATAGTAACGATGAATAGTGACAACGAAAAAGTTACTAGATATCATAGATGAGTAGTAACGATGATGAATAGTAACACTAAATAGTAACGATGGTGAATAGTGTCTGTGAATAGTAATGATGAATAGTAACGGTGAAAAGTGATGGTGAATAGTCGTATGAACGAATGATGAACGATGAATAGGAACTATGAACGAACGATGAACGATGAATAGGAACTATGAACGAACGGACGAACGATCGAATGATCGGACGAACGAACGATCGGAATTTCGGCAGCATAACGGCAGGACAAAGATTATCTGGAAGAACGATGAATAGGGACTATGAACGATGAATAGGAACTATGAACGAACGATGAACGATCGAATGATCGAACGAACGAACGATCGGAATTTCGGCAGCATAACGGTAGGGCGTCTCCTTTGGAAGCCAATGCCATCCTTGATGCCAGGGCGTCTCCCATTATAGAGCATACTTCTAGCAAATTTAAACTTTTCATTTTCTAAGTTATGCTCGGCAATTTTAGCATCTAATTTTGCTATATGGTCATTTTGTTGTTTAATTAATACCATGTGATCATGAATAGCATTGATATCAACATCTCTACATCTAGTGCAAATAGAAACATGCTCAACGGTAGATGTAGAGGGTTTGCAAGATTTTAATTCTACAACCTTAGCATGCAACATATCATTCTTAGTTCTAAGGTCGGAAATAGTAGTATTGCAAACTTCAAAATCTTTAACCTTAGCAATTAACTTTTCATTTTCAATCCTAAGGCTATCAAGAGAAATATTCAATTCATCAATTCTAGCAAGCAAATCAACATTATCATCTCTAGGATTGGAAATTGAATCAATACAAACATGGGAATCAACCTTAGCAATTAATTTAGCATTTTCATTTCTAAGGTTGTCAATGGTCTCATGGCAAGTGCTTAGCTCACTAGACAATTTTTCACATTTTTCAACTTGTAGAGCATAAGCATTTTTAACCTTAACATGTTTCTTGTTTTCTTTAATTAGAAAATCCTCTTGGGAATCCAAAAGGTCATCTTTTTCATGAATAGCACTAATCAATTCATTTAACTTTTCCTTTTGTTCCATGTTAAGGTTGGCAAAAAGGGTACGCAAGTTATCCTCCTCATCACTAGCATTATCATCACTAGAAGACTCATATTTAGTGGAGGATTTGGATTTAACCTTCTTCTTTTTGCCGTCCTTTGCCATGAGGCATTTGTGGCCGACATTGGGGAAGAGGAGTCCTTTGGTGACAGCGATGTTGGCGGCGTCCTCGTCGGAGGAGGAGTCGGTGGAGCTCTCGTCCGAGTCCCACTCCCGGCAAACATGGGCATCGCCGCCCTTCTTCTTGTAGTACCTCTTCTTTTCTTTCCTCTTTCCCTTCTTGTCGTTGTCCCTGTCACTGTCACTTGATAATGGACATTTAGCAATAAAGTGACCGGGCTTACCACACTTGTAGCAAACCTTCTTGGAACGGGATTTGTAGTCCTTCCCCTTCCGTTGCTTGAGGATTTGGCGAAAGCTTTTGATGATTAAGGCCATCTCCTCATTGTCGAGCTTGGAGGCGTCAATTGGTTGTCTACTCGGTGCAGACTCCTTCTTCTCCTCCGTCGCCTTAAATGCCACCGGTTGTGCTTCGGATGTGGAGGGTTCGTCAAGCTCGTTGATCTTCTTTGAGCCTTCAATCATACATTCAAAGCTCACAAAATTCCTGATTACTTCCTCGGGAGTCATTAGTGTATATCTTGGGTTACTACGAATTAATTGTACTTGAGTAGGGTTAAGGAAAATAAGAGATCTTAGAATAACCTTAACCACCTCGTGGTCGTCCCACTTCTTGCTCCCGAGGTTGCGCACTTGGTTCACCAAGGTTTTGAGCCGGTTGTACATATCTTGTGGCTCCTCCCCTTGGCGAAGACGAAAACGACCGAGCTCCCCCTCGATCGTTTCCCGCTTTGTGATCTTGGTGAGTTCATCACCCTCGTGCGCGGTCTTGAGTAGGTCCCAAATCTCCTTTGCATTCTTCAACCCTTGCACCTTGTTGTATTCCTCCTTGCTTAGAGAGGCGAGGAGTATGGTTGTAGCTTGAGAGTTGAAGTGCTCAATTTGGGCCACTTCGTCCGTATCGTAGTCTTCATCCCCTACGGATGGTACCTGTGCTCCAAACTCAACAACATTCCATATACTTTTGTGGAGTGAGGTTAGATGAAATTTCATTAAATCACTCCACCTAGCATAGTCTTCACCATCAAACATTGGTGGTTTGCCTAATGGGACGGAAAGCAAAGGTGTATGTTTAGAAATGCGAGGGTAGCGTAAGGGGATCTTACTATACTTCTTACGCTCTTGGCGCTTCGAAGTTACGGACGGCGCATCGGAGTCGGAGGTCGATGTTGATGAAGTGTCGGTCTCGTAGTAGACCACTTTCCTCATCCTCTTGTGCTTGTCGCCTTTCCGATGCGACTTGTGGGAAGAAGATTTTTCCTTCTTCTCTTTGTGGTGAGAAGAAGAAGATCTTTTCTCCTTCCGTTTGGAGGAGTCCTTCTTCTTCTCCTTCCTCTTGGTGCGGGACTCTTCCGATGACGTGCTCCCGTGGCTTGTAGTGGGCTTGTCGCCGGTCTCCATCTCCCTCTTGGTGTGATCTCCCGACATCACTTCGAGCGGTTAGGCTCTAATGAAGCACCGGGCTCCGATACCAATTGAAAGTCGCCTAGAGGGGGGGGTGAATAGGGCGAGACTGAAATTCTCAAAAATAATCACAACTACAAGCCGGGTTAGCGTTAGAAATATAATAGAGTCCGCGAGAGAGGGTGTAAAACAAATCGCAAGCGAATAATGAAGTGAGACACGCGGATTTGTTTTACCGAGGTTCGGTTCTCTCAAACCTACTCCCCGTTGAGGAGGCCACAAAGGCCGGGTCTCTTTCAACCCTTACCCTCTCTCAAACGATCCCGCGGACCGAGTGAGCTTTCTCTTCTCAATCACTTAGAACACAAAGTTCCCACAAGGACCACCACAAGATTGGTGTCTCTTGCCTCAATTACAAGTGAGTATGATCGCAATGAAGAATCAAAGAAAGAAGAAAGCAATCCAAGCGCAAGAGCTCGAAAGAACACAAGCAAATCTCTCTCTCTAATCACTAGGGCGTTGTGTGGAATTTGGAGAGGATTTGATCTCTTTGGTGTGTCTAGAATTGAATGCTAGAGCTCTTGTAAGTAGTTGGGAAGTGGAAAACTTGGATGACTTGAATGTGGGGTGGTTGGGGGTATTTATAGCCCCAACCAACAAACTAGCCGTTTGGTGCAGGCTGGCTGTCGTATGGTGCACCGGACAGTCCGGTGCACATCGGACAGTCCGGTGCGCCAGCCACGTCACCAAAGCTGTTGGGTTCCGACCGTTGGAGTTCTGACTTCTGGGCCCGCCTGGATGTCCGGTGGCGCACCGGACATGTACTGTTGATTGTCCGGTGTGCCAGCATGGGCGTGCCTGACCTCTGCGCGCGCTGGCGCGCATTTAATGCGTCGCAGGTAGCCGTTGGCGCCAGAAGTAGCCGTTGCCCCGCTGTTACACCGGACAGTCCGGTGTACACCGGACAGTCCGGTGAATTATAGCGGAGCAGCTGAACCGAATTCCCGAGGCTGGCGAGTTCCTTAGGCCGCTCTTCCTTGGAGCACCGGACATGTCCGGTGTACACCGGGCAGTCCGGTGAATTATAGCGCGCTGGCTTCCAAGAATTCCCGAAGGTGAAGAGTTTCAAGTCGGAGTCCTCTGGTGCACCGGACATGTCCGGTGGCACACCGGACAGTCCGGTGCGCCAGACCAGAGGTGCCTTCGGTTGGCCCTTTGCTCTTTTGTTGAACCCAATACTTGGTCTTTTTATTGGCTAAGTGTGAACCTTTGGCACCTGTATAACTTATACACTAGAGCAAACTAGTTAGTCCTTTTATTTGTGTTGGGCAATTCAACCACCAAAATTATTTAGGAACTAGGTGTAAGCCTAATTCCCTTTCAAAAACAAAGTGCTAGAAACATAGAGTAAGGTGTGTTCAACTTATTCAAACGCTTAAACCTCATGTTTATGTTGTGTTGCCCAAAGTTGCACTTTTGGCCCTCCAGATTAGCTCATTTGGACTTGATCTCTTTAACTTGCCTTTATGTAAACATGTGCTCATGCTCATGTGAAGATAGTTCAAGATGGTGTGTTGAGCACTTAATCACCAAAATAGGTAGAAATGGCTCCATGGCACATTTCCCTTTCACTTGCCTCTAGCATCTCCTTCGCTAAACCACACGCCTATGTGGATTTCCTCCTTGCAGTGGCTTTGACCACCACAGAGTATGCATCTTCATTTGGCTGCACCCCAGCGGTTTCTATCTCATCCACGATCCTTGCTGCATCTTGCAACTTCCTACGGTGGCAATACCATCTATGAGCATCGTGTACGTAGTAGCATCTGGCCTTCACTCACTGCAATAATATCATCAAAGAGTTGTTATGCACCCTCAAGATCCCCTTTGGCATATTAGGCAGTGAGAACCATAGTGTAAATGACGACATCCGGGATGATCCCCCAGTCAGTCATTTTGTCGAGCACCTTCAGCATAGAGTTGAAGTCACCGATGACGACAAGGTCCATGAGCAGGATGTTGTAGGAGACGAGGTTGGGCATGATGTAGAGCTTGGTTGGTGCGGCGAAGAAGAGCGTGGTGGCGAGGCAGAGGCAACGTGCATAGATGAGAGATTGGAGGAGTGTGTTGAAGGAGCGGGTGGAAGGGCGGGAGTTGAAGGACATGAGAGAGAGAGAGAGAGGAAAAGGCGGAGGGACAAGAACCACCGGAGTGCGCGGAGGAATGACAGCAATGGGCGGTCGGAGAAGGTCCAGAGGCGGGTCGCGTGGAGCAAGGATAGAATGGGGGCCAAGTGGCGGTACGCGGCATCGTTGTCACCGTGGGAGGCAAGAGAGGGCCATGACGTGGAACAGCACGTGGCGTAGGGCAAGGATCGCAAGCTTAGGCATAAAGAGCTACTTAGTACGGTACACATGTGTGATCGATACCTATAAAAAATAAGTTTAATACCAAAGTGAACATATGGTCCACATATAAAATATTAAACTAATAAGAACAAATATTATACTTTATCTTAGACAAAAGGTCAAGAAGGTATGGGTTGAAAAGGAGCCTAATCTCGTTTTTTTATAACTCGCTCGGTCACTCGTTCTCCTCCAGCTAGCTAGCGAGGTGGTACTATCAGGACTGGGTCAGCATAATTCAAGGCCTTGTACCAATTTGTTTCTATATTAAGAATAGGTGGTATAGATTAATCTTATCTATTAACCATGATTGAATCTTTAATGTAGGAAATGGTTTAATAACGGTAATGGATGATCTTAGCATTCAGGTACTATGTTAGCATGCGCTGATTGTATTTCACCATATAGCCAAAATGAATTGCATGAGAATTGGTACTCGGTTGTCATGATGAACACTATGTTTTCTTCTTACCGAGTTAACTTAGCTAGACCTTCTAATCTATATCTATACTAATCTATTAAAACTTAATGTGGGCACCTGGTGCTATCACGGTTTCACTCTCGGTGCTGACTCTGGGTCCGCCCCACGCGCCTCACCTCAGTTTCGTGCCCTTTGGGCCCCACGCCTAGTGCTTTCTCAAGTACTGCCCTATGGACCCTAGCGCCTGCCTAGCATCCGACCCCGCCCGCACAACTATCATAGACCACACGTACCTTAGTGTTTGCAAATAAACAATAATTATATAAAAATAGTACAGAGCGAGCACTCGAAGCCATGTCCCCTGCTCCAGAAAATTGGAGCTAACCAACAGACCACACGTACATTAGGGTTTAAAAATAAACAATAATTATATTTGAATAAATATCTCAATACATATTTATATAATATATAAAAAACATAGTAAAATATGGGCAACTGGCTAGTCATTATTGAACTGTGTTCTGGTAAACTATAACTAACTATTATTTTGGGGGGCCTTGCAGGATTGGGGCCCTATTCTTGGGCACCCGTTGCACATGCCCCCGTCCAGGATAGGTACTATGTATAAGACGCACGACGCACGAATCTGGTGATTTAAAGTAGAGATTTTACAAACACACCTTGGTATTGTTCAAGATGAACATATCAGGTATAACTGTTTCCATTAATGCAAACTTGCAACTAAGACTTAAGAATGGAGGTAGGAGTATCCTTTTAAAAAATACTTTGGAGGAGGTGTGTCGGCGTTTCGGACCCGGGGGGTCCCTGGACCGACGAGTAAATTTGTCGCTGCGTGCCCCTACCCAGATGGGTTGGTGCGAGATGGAACACAAGTGGGGGAATGAGCCTTGTATTATCCTGCACCAAGGTGCTCGTAGTAGGGGTTATGAGAGCACCTAGAGGGGGGTGAATAGGTGATCCTTTAAAAAAACTTAAAACTTGAAGCCACAAACTTGATTAAGTGTTAGAGCAATAAAACCAAGTGGCTAGAGAGGAATTCTTGCAAGACACAATAACCACAAAGATATCAACACAGAGAGGCACAGTGGTTTATCCCGTGGTTCGGTCAAGTCAAAACTTGCCTACTCCACGTTGTGGCGTCCCAATGGACGAGGGTTGCACTCAACCCCTCTCAAGTGATCCAAAGATCCACTTGAATACCACGGTGTTTCTTTTCCTTTCACTATATCCCGTTTGCGAGGAATCTCCACAACTTGGACTCTCTCGCCCTTACAAAAGATGATCATAAATGAACACAGAAGTAAGGATGGGATGAGCAACACACACAAGTCCACAGCAAATACGCACACACACACACTGCCAAGACTTGAGCTCTAATGAATATCACAAAGTTCTCACTAGAACGGAGCTCAAATCACTAAGAATATCGAACAAGTGCGCAAAGACGAAGTGTGAATGATCAAGAATGCCCAAAGTGTGCTTGGTATTCTCCTCCATGCGCTTAGGGGTCCCTTTTATAGCCCCAAGGTAGCTAGGAGCCGTTGAGAGCAATCCAGGAAGGCAATTCTTGCCTTCTGTCGACTGGCGCACCGGACAGTCCGGTGCACCACCGGACAGTGTCCGGTGCGGATTTCTTTCCTATTCTGGCGCAGCCGACCGTTGAAGAGTTGGAGACGTTGGCGCACCGGACACTGTCCGGTGCACATCGGACAGTCTGGTGCCCCCTTCTGACCGTTGGCTCGGCCACGCGTCACGCGCGGATTCCGCGACCGACCGTTGGCATGCCCGACCGTTGGCTCACCGGACAGTCCGGTGAATTATAGCCGTACGCTATTGACTTGGTTCCCGAGAGCAGCGACTTCGCCGCAGCCGACTCACTGGACACTGTCCGGTGCACCACCGGACAGTCCGGTGATTTATAGCCGTACGCTGCCGTCGAGACCCGAGAGCAGCCATTTCACCAGATCCAGCCTGGCGCACCGGACACTGTCCGGTGCACCACCGGACACTGTCTGGTGCACCCAGACCGAGCAGAGTCTTAGCTGCTCAAGCCATGACTTATCCAAATGTATTTTCTTTGATTCTAGCACTTAGACAAATATGTTAGTACACAAAAACCAATGTACTAAGTCCAGAATCATACCTTTGTATTGATTTGCACTTTGTCCACCATTTGGCATAGTTTAACACTTAAGCATTTGTGTTGAACACTAAATCACCAAAATACTTAGAAATGGCCCAAGGGCACATTTCCCTTTCAATCTCCCCCTTTTTGTGATTTATGCCAACACAACATAAAGCAACTAAAAGAAGTGCAATATCAATGCAATTTCAAACAAGAAATGATTTTGATTCAAATTTGGCATATTTGGATCATTCTTTGCCACCACTTGGTTTGTTTTTTGCAAATCAAACTCAATTTCCTATCTCTAAGTCAAACTCACTTGTTGAGACATAAAGAGAGGTATTCCAATAGAAATTGATCAAAGATTTAAAAAACTCCCCCTTTTTCCCATAATCAAGCATTCTCCCCACAAGAGACAGACTTTTAGCACTAAGAGACAATAAGCGTATTTTGACAAAACAAAACTCTATTCTTCTATTTTCAAAATTCTCAAGTCTGATCCATTTCTTGCTTTGGCCTTATTTTCTCCCCCTTTGGCATCAAGCACCAAAACGGGATCAATCTTGGCCCTTAAACCCCATTGCCTCACCAAAATCTTCAAATAAGAGTACAAAGGCAATAAGAATATGGAGATGAACTTGGAGTGAGTTACCCTCTCATCGGAGTGCAGTGGAAGTCTTGCATGGTCCAAGTTCACCTTTTCCCTTTCAATCCACCTTTGAGAATAAATCAAGCAAGCTCAAACATATGGTTAGTCTCAAAGGGTCAAGTTGTAGCACATCTCCCCCTAATTATGTGCATTACTTACGCATGGACTTTTGAGGTCCGGGGAGAGTTTGTACAACTTGAGCACCATAAACAAAATGCATAAGGGAACATGATCAAAGCATAATACACATGTATGCTACACATCAATCCAAGTTCTGCGAATCTAAGACATTTAGCTCACTACGCAGCCTGCAAAAGGTCTTTTCATCTAAAGGCTTGGTAAAGATATCGGCTAGCTGGTTCTTGGTGCTAATATAAAACACTTCGATATCTCCCTTTTGCTGGTGGTCTCTCAAAAAGTGATGCCGGATGTCAATGTGCTTTGTGCGGCTGTGCTCAACAGGATTGTCCGCCATGCGGATGGCACTCTCATTGTCACATAGGAGTGGGCCTTTGCTCAGATTGTAGCCAAAGTCCCGGAGGGTTTGCCTCATCCAAAGTAGTTGCGCGCAACACTGTCCTGCGGCAACGTACTCAGCCTCAGCGGTGGATAGGGCAACGGAGGTTTGTTTCTTAGAACTACACGACACCAGGGACCTTCCTAGGAATTGGCACGTCCCTGATGTACTCTTCCTATCGACCTTACATCCAGCATAATCGGAGTCTGAATATCCAATTAAGTCAAAGGTAGACCCCTTTGGATACCAGATCCCGAAGCAAGGCGTAGCGACTAAATATTTAAGAATTTGCTTCACTGCCACTAAGTGACATTCCCTTGGATCGGATTGAAATCTAGCACACATGCATACACTAAGCATAATATCCGGTCTACTAGCACATAAATAAAGCAAGGAACCTATCATGGACCGGTATGCTTTTTGATCAATGGACTTACCTCCTTTGTTGAGGTCGACGTGTCCGTCAGTTCCCATTGGAGTCTTTGCGGGCTTGGCGTCCTTCATCCCAAATCGCTTGAGCAAGTCTTCCGTATACTTCGTTTGGGAGATGAAAGTGCCGTCCTTGAGTTGCTTCACTTGGAACCCAAGAAAGTAGTTCAACTCGCCCATCATCGACATCTCAAACTTTTGAGTCATCACCCTGCTAAACTCTTCACAAGACTTTTGGTTAGTAGAGCCAAATATTATGTCATCGACATAAATTTGGCATACAAATAAGTCACCATCACATGTCTTAGTGAATAAAGTCGGATCGGCTTTCCCAACTTTGAAAGCATTAGCAATTAAAAAGTCTCTAAGGCATTCATACCATGCTCTTGGGGCTTGCTTAAGTCCATAGAGCGCCTTAGAGAGCTTACACACATGGTCGGGGTACCGTTCATCCTCAAAGCCAGGGGGTCGCTCCACGTACACCTCCTCCTTGATTGGCCCGTTGAGGAAGGCGCTTTTAACATCCATTTGGTACAACCTGAAAGAATGGTGAGCGGCATAGGCTAACAAAATACGAATCGACTCTAGCCTAGCCACAGGAGCAAAAGTCTCCTCAAAGTCCAAACCTGCGACTTGGGCATACCCTTTTGCCACAAGTCGAGCCTTATTCCTCGTCACCACCCCGTGCTCGTCCTGTTTGTTGCGGAACACCCACTTGGTTCCCACAACATTTTGCTTGGGACGCGGCACTAGTGTCCAAACTTTATTACGCTTGAAGTTGTTGAGCTCCTCCTGCATGGACAACACCCAGTCCGGATCTAGCAAGGCCTCTTCTACCCTGAAAGGCTCAATAGAAGAGACAAAAGAGTAATGCTCACAGAAATTAGCTAATCTAGAGCGAGTGGTTACTCCCTTGCTAATGTCACCCAAAATCTGGTCGACGGGATGGTTCCTTTGAATCATCGCTCGAACTTGAGTTGGAGGGGCCTGTGGTGCTTCTTCCTCTTCAACTTGGACATCCTGTGCTCCCCCTTGATCACACGCCTCTTCTTGAGGAACCTGTTCATCATCTTGAGTTGGGGGGTGCACCATAGTTGAGGAAGAAGGTTGATCTTGCTCCTTGAGTTCCTGTGGTCGTACGTCTCCAATCGCCATGGTACGAATCGCATCCGTTGGAACATCATCCTCATCTACATCATCAAGCTCAACTTGCTCTCTTGGAGAGCCATTAGTCTCATCAAATACAACGTCGCTAGAGACTTCAACCAAACCCGATGATTTGTTGAAGACTCTATACGCCTTTGTATTTGTGTCATAACCTAACAAAAACCCTTCTACAGCTTTGGGAGCAAATTTTGAATTTCTATCTTTCTTCACCAGAATGTAGCATTTACTCCCAAAAACTCAAAAATACGAAACGTTGGATTTGTTACCGGTTAGAAGCTCGTATGATGTCTTCTTGAGGAGGCGATGGAGATAGACTCGGTTTATGGCGTGGCAAGCCGTGTTCACAGCTTCCGACCAAAACCGCTCGGGTGTCTTGAATGCTCCAAGCATCGTCCTCGCCATGTCTATGAGCGTCCTGTTCTTCCTCTCTACCACACCATTTTGCTGTGGTGTGTAGGGAGCGGAGAACTCGTGCTTGATTCCTTCCTCCTCAAGGTACTCCTCCACTTGAAGGTTCTTGAACTCGGACCCGTTGTCGCTCCTTATCTTCTTCACCTTGAGCTCAAACTCATTTTGAGCTTTCCTTAGGAAGCGCTTGAGGGTCCCTTGGGTTTCAGATTTATCCTGCAAAAAGAATACCCAAGTGAAGCGGGAAAAATCATCAACAATTACTAAACCATACTTACTTCCCTGATGCTGAGGTAGGCAACGGGTCCGAAGAGGTCCATATGCAGCAGCTCCAGGGGTCTTGATGTAGTCATCACGTTCTTGATGTGATGAACACTCTCCACTTGTTTACCTGCTTGACAAGCTGCACAAGGTCTATCTTTTTCGAAATGCACATTTGTTAGACCTAACACATGTTCTCCCTTTAGAAGTTTGTGAAGGTTCTTCATCCCCACATGTGCTAGACGGCGATGCCACAGCCAGCCCATGCTAGTCTTAGCGATTAAGCATGCATCTAGACCGGCCTCCTCCTTTGCAAAATCAACTAAATAGAGTTTGTCGTCTAGTACACCCTTAAAAGCTAATGAACCATCACACCTTCTAAAGACAGACACATCTATATTTGTGAATAAGCAATTATATCCCATATTACACAATTGACTAACAGACAAAAGATTATAACCTAGCGACTCTACTAAAAACACATTGGAGATAGAGTGCTCATTTGAGATGGCAATCTTGCCTAGGCCTTTAACCTTGCCTTGATTCCCGTCACCGAATATGATTGAATCTTGAGAATCTTTATTCTTGACGTAGGAGGTGAACATCTTCTTCTCCCTCGTCATGTGGTTTGTGCATCCGCTGTCGATAATCCAGCTTGATCCCCAGGATGCATAAACCTGCAAGGCAAATTAGGCTTGGGTCTTAGGTACCCAACTCTTGTTGGGTCCTACAAGGTTAGTGACAATAGTCTTAGGAACCCAAATGCAAGTTTTATCTCCCTTACATTTGGCTCCTACCTTTTTAGCAATCACCTTTTTATTTTTACATGAAAGAATAAACTTAGCATTGCAAGCATGAAAGACAGTGGTATACCCATTATATATTTTTCTAGGAGCATGAGACATAACATTCTTCCTAGATCTACCATTAAAGTTTGAACTCAAACCAAACATGGCATGAGAGTCGAATGCATTACAACTCCTATCATAATGAACATTTCTAGCCCTATTTCTACCATGCATATAGGAACTAGAAGCAACCATAGCATGTGAATCATAAGAATAATTCCTACAAGCATTTCTAGTGAATTTTCTATCACTATAAATGAAGGCATGATTCTTTTGATTACTACAAGTCATAGGAGCCTTCCCTTTTTCCTTAGCGGAAGTGGGAGCCTTATGACTTGTTAAGTTCTTGGCTTCACTCTTAAAGCCAAGCCTATCCTTAATTGAGGGATGTCTACCAATAGTATAGGCATCCCTTGCAAATTTTAATTTATATTCATTTTTGCTAGTCTTAAGTTGAGCATTAAGACTAGCCACTTCATCATTTAATTTGGAAATAGAAACTAGGTGTTCATTACAAGCTTCAACATTAAAATCTTTACACCTATTGCAAATCACAACATGTTCTACACAAGAGGTTGATTTATTAGCTATTTCTAGTTTTGCATTCAAGTCATCATTGATACTCTTTAAGCTAGAAATAGATTCATGGCATGTAGACAATTCACATGAAAGCATTTCATTTCTTTTAACTTCTAATGCAAGAGAATTTTGTGCATTTACAAATTTATCATGCTCTTCATACAAAAGATCTTCTTGCTTTTCTAAAAGATTATTTTTTTATTCAAAGCATCAATCAATTCATTGATCTTATCAATTTTAGTTCTATCTAAGCCTTTGAATAAATATGCATAGTCTATTTCATCATCACTAGATTCATATTCATCCTCACTTGAAGAAGCATAAGTAGTATTGTTTCGAGTACATACCTTCTTCTCCTTTGCCATGAGGCATGTGTGATGCTCGTTGGGGAAGAGAGACGATTTGTTGAAGGCGGTGGCGGCGAGTCCTTCGTCGTCGGAGTCGGACGAAGAGCAATCCGAATCCCATTCCTTTCCAAGGTGTGCCTTGCCTTTAGCCTTCTTGTAAACCTTCTTGTTCTCTCTTTTCCCATTCTTTCCTTGTTCCTAGTCACTATCATTATCGGGACAGTTAGCAATAAAGTGACCAACCTTACCGCACTTGAAGCAGGAGCGCTTTCCCTTCGTCTTGTTCCTTTTGGGATGCTCCTTGCGGCCCTTCAGCGCCGTCTTGAAGCGCTTGATGATGAGGGCCATTTCTTCCTCATTTAGCCCTGCCGCCTCAACTTGTGCCACCTTGCTAGGTAGCGCCTCCTTGTTATTTGTTGCCTTGAGAGCAATGGCTTGATGCTCATGAATTGGACCATTCAACGCCTCATCGACGTATCTTGCCTCCTTGATCATCATCCGCCCGCTTACGAACTTTCCAAGTATTTCTTCGGGCGACATCTTGGTGTACCTAGGATTTTCACGAATATTGTTTACAAGATGTGGATCAAGGACAGTGAAAGACTTTAGCATTAGGCGGACGATGTCATGGTCCGTCCATCGCGTGCTTCCATAGCTCCTTATCTTGTTGACGAGGGTCTTGAGCCTGTTGTATGTTTGGGTTGGCTCCTCTCCTCTGATCATTGCGAATCTTCCAAGTTCGCCCTCCACCAACTCCATCTTGGTGAGCATGGTGACGTCATTTCCCTCATGAGAGATCCTGAGGGTGTCCCAAATTTGCTTGGCGTTATCCAAGCCACTCACCTTATGATATTCATCCCTGCACAATGACGCTTAAAGAACAGTAGTAGCTTGTGCATTTTTATGAATTTGTTCATTGATGAATATGGGACAATCCGTACTATCAAATTGCATTCCATTTTCAACTATCTCCCATATACTTGGATGGAGAGAGAACAAGTGGCTACGCATTTTGTGACTCCAAAATCCGTAGTCCTCTCCATCAAAGTGAGGAGGTTTACCGAGTGGAATGGAAAGCAAATGAGTATTGGAGCTTTGCAGAATACGAGAATAATCAAAAGAAAAGTTTGAATTGACCGTTTTCTTTTTCTCGTAGTCGTCGTCGTCCTTTTGGGAAGAGGAAGATTCGTCGCTGTCGTAGTAGACTATCTCCTTGATGCACCTTTTTTCTTCTTCTTCCCGTCTTTTCTTTTGTGGCTCGAGCCCGAGTCAGTAGGCTTGTCATCTTTGGGATCATTGACGAAGGACTCCTTCTCCTTATCATTGACCACCATCCCCTTGCCCTTAAGATCCATCTCTTCGGGCGATTAGTCCCTTACGTGAAGAGAACTGCTCCGATACCAATTGAGAGCACCTAGAGGGGGGGTGAATAGGTGATCCTGTAAAAAAACTTAAAACTTGAAGCCACAAACTTGATTAAGTGTTAGAGCAATAAAACCAAGTGGCTAGAGAGGAATTCTTGCAAGACACAATAACCACAAAGATATCAACACAGAGAGGCACAGTGGTTTATCCCGTGGTTCGGTCAAGTCAAAACTTGCCTACTCCACGTTGTGGTGTCCCAATGGACGAGGGTTGCACTCAACCCCTCTTAAGTGATTCAAAGATCCACTTGAATACCACAGTGTTTCTTTTCCTTTCACTATATCCCGTTTGCGAGGAATCTCCACAACTTGGAATCTCTCGCCCTTACAAAAGATGATCACAAATGAACACGGAAGTAAGGATGGGATGAGCAACACACACAAGTCCACAACAAATACGCACACACACACTGCCAAAACTTGAGCTCTAATGAATATCACAAAGTTCTCACTAGAACGGAGCTCAAATCACTAAGAATGTCGAACAAGTGCGCAAAGACGAAGTGTGAATGATCAAGAATGCTCAAAGTGTGCTTGGTATTCTCCTCCATGCGCTTAGGGGTCCCTTTTATAGCCCCAAGGCAGCTAGGAGCCGTTGAGAGCAATCCAGGAAGGCAATTCTTGCCTTCTGTCGACTGGCGCACCGGACACTGTCCGGTGCGGATTTCTTTCCTATTCTGGCGCAGCCGACCGTTGAAGAGTTGGAGACGTTGGCGCACCGGACACTGTCCGGTGCACACCGGACAGTCCGGTGCCCCCTTCTGACCGTTGGCTCGGCCACGCGTCACGCGCGGATTCCGCGGCCGACCGTTGGCGTGCCCGACCGTTGGCTCACCGGACAGTCCGGTGCCTCACCGGACAGTCCGGTGAATTATAGCCGTACGCTGTTGACTTGGTTCCTGAGAGCAACGACTTCGCCGCAGCCGACTCACTGGACACTGTCCGGTGCACCACCGGACAGTCCGGTGATTTATAGCCGTACGCCGCCATCGAGACCCGAGAGCAGCCATTTCACAAGAGCCAGCCTGGCGCACCGGACACTGTCCGGTGCACCCAGACCGAGCAGAGTCTTAGCTGCTCGAGCCAAGACTTATCCAAATGTATTTTCTTTGATTCTAGCACTTAGACAAATATGTTAGTACACAAAAACCAATGTACTAAGTCCAGAATCATACCTTTGTATTGATTTGCACTTTGTCCACCATTTGGCATAGTTTAATACTTAAGCATTTGTGTTGAACACTAAATCACCAAAATACTTAGAAATGGCCCAAGGGCACATTTCCCTTTCAGGTTACAAGCGTTGCGAGGGAGTGAGAGCGAGAGAGGGCGAGTAGCAGAGAGCGAGAGAGAGAGAGAGGGTCTGACCCCTGCTTGTCTTCTCCCACCGTGCGTACGTATGCTTCGTATGTTCATATGCTCGACCCTTCGTCCTCTCGCTCCCCCCTTTTCCTCCTCGTGGGGCCCTGGACACCCCCTTTTATAGATGTAAGGAGATGCCCAGCTGTACAATGGGGTGTTGCTGGGAGCTAACGTGGCTGGCAGGGAAGTGCCCTGAGCCCTGTACAGATAACAACGTGGCCGTCGAGGGGACGTCTCGAGTCCTGTAGAGGTCGTATCGTGGCCGTCGGAGAAGTGCCTTGGACCCTGTAGCAGTACAGCTGTTGGCGCTGCATGGATCCTACTGATGTCTCCTTGCTTCCGTAGGGGGCTTGAGGACCACCGACATCATGGTTGCATGCGGGAAACCACCATCGCCTGTTACCGGGGTAAGCTTGATGGGACGCCGGTCTTGTTCCTTCGTAGCCTGAGCTAGCTAGGAGTAGGGTAATGATGCATCCCTCGTGGTGTGGTTGATCCGAGCCTGAGGTCAGGCGAGGCTGCGACTCCTCCGAGGCCGAGGCTGGGGCCGAGACCCAGGGTCGGGCGAGGACGTGATTCTTCCCGAGGCCGGGGCCGAGGCCGAGCCCTGGGGTCGGGCGAGGCGGAGATTTCCTCCCGAGGCCGAGGCCGAGGCCGAGCCCTGGGGTCGGGCGAGGCGGAGCTTGTTGTTGCGCCCGAGGCTGAACTCGACCGTTGTCGGTTTCACCCGGGTGGTTGGCACAGCAGCCGGAGCAGGGCGGGCGGCGCTGTTTTCCTGTTAGATCGGTCAGTGAAAGGGCGAAGTGACTGCGGTCACTTCGACCTTGCCGACTGAGGTGCGTGTGTCAGGATAAGGTGTCAGGCGACCCTAGCATTAAATACGCATCGGCTGGTAAGGCGATTTGGCCAAAGTCGCTTGCAAGACAAGGCTTGTCTTTGGCGGAGCCGAGGGTGCACTCACTGTCTGAAGAGATCCTCGGGCGAGGCGTGGACTCGTCCGGGACCACTGTTCCGCGCGAGGCCGGGCTAGGGCGAGGTGAGACCGCGTCCCTTGGTAGACGAAGCTTTGACTTTGACCCGAGCCGTAAGCCTTTATAGTTTGCTCTGAAGGTGTTTGCCAGCCGTGATTAGGAGTGGTGGGGATACCCTTACTTTCGGTACCCGATAAGGTGGGAGCATTGTTTTTGAAAAAGAATATTTTTAAGATTGTTCTATCTTTATCTTTATGTTTTGGATACACGGTTGCATCTATGGATATGGTTGATATGTTCTCCTGTTCTAGACTGTATACACGCTGTGACAGTCGTCCTCTTGTGTTCATGAAACCTTGCGTCGACGAACACGCTCGCCTGACGAAGTCGTGAAGCAGACGCCTGCTGCGTCCTGCCTTCAGTTTCAACGATCACTGATGCGAGTTGTTGAACCGTCTCCGTCTTGGGCGGCGGCGAACACTTAGCTAGTTTCATCACCAATACCTTTCGCTTCGCTAACCAGGCCATCTGGCTGCTGGCCCATTCACTCCTCAACAGGCAGCGGCAATTCTTGACAAACTTGCATGAACAGTTCGACAACGACCTGACCGGATCGCAGACGCACAGCCAGAAAGCTCAGCATTCCAGGCAGCAGCTCTGAAATCTGAATCTCTGTCTGAACTGACCAGGAGAGAGTAACAGCTGTTCCAGCTCTCAACTGAAACTGCCAATCCATCTGGATCAATTCAAGCTCAAGTGAGTCAATTGGTTTCTCTCTCAACTTAGCTGTGTGCTTGACTTTCCCAATTCGAAACCGGGGTTCATTAATTTGCTGTAGCAGCATGTTTTGTCTGATTTTCACTGAGTTTATGAGATGGTGGCATTTACACTCCAATCTGTACGTGGATTCTTGTGACTTCCATCTGCGACGGAGAAGTCTGGGAACTGTCTACTCTGTGTCTGTTGCTGTTTTTATTGCCCGGTTTGTAATTTCTATCACACCTTCTAAGATTAATCTTCGTACTAAATGCCCGAAAATATACGTGGTTTCTGAATGTTTTGTCTCACCCGGATTTAAAGGACAAACCCAAGCGCGAATCAAATCAAATATGTGCTAGGATCAAGTCTCACACATATAATGACTAAAGGTGCAGAAACGAATCCACATCTTTACTATATAATACGAATTCAGTACAAAATAACTAAATAATTACATCATACGAAGACAACGATTCTCCGCAACCATAGTTGACTGGGAGACGACGGCATAGACCTCTCACGAACTCATCGTGACATCCTTCATCCTCCTTATCTTACGGTACCTGTTCTTGACCTGGGGGTGTGAGTATAGCAAATGTGAGCTCACATACGTTTATCGCTCAACAAGTTGTGGAAAATAATGTGTATTAGCTTACTTACGGTAGAGGCTCATGTGAAATGTAATGCTTACCAAATGAGATGGTTAAAGCTGAGCATTGCTTTTAAAGTTAGTCAAAGTTTTATTAGGAGTTACTAGGTATAAGTAGACATCAACCCAAATAAATAAGAGATCACACTTAATAATAACACTCACAATGCAATGCATATGACAAATTAAGTTTAGTTCCATAGTTTACTCATGACCGTGAGCACGACTGATATATCAGTTCTACACTCTGCAGAGGTTACACATCTTTACCCACAAGTCATGTTACCCATTTGCTAAGGGATCGCGATTTTCCATTCATCTTTACCGAGGAGACGAGACAGGGTAGCACTACGAGGCCTTTACAAAGTTCCACTAGCTTCAGAAAACCCGGTACGGTTTTTGAGAAGGGAAATATAGGAATCTCTTGTCCGAAAAGTCATTGCAACATGATCGACCCAAGAACCTCCCTATATCGTAACTCCTCTATCGCCCTTGCCCCTTTCGGGTAAGGTAGTTCTCCACTATCTTTCCTAATTAGTTAGCTTAGGGCGTTCCATACCACCCTTGTGGTAGCATTGTTTTCCTATGTGGTCACTCTATGTTCCAATTAACACAATGATCTTGTCATGAACAATAATAAACCGGCAATAATAGCGAAACATGATCATAATTCAATAGATTATTTGTTTGCAATGTGTAGGATAAACAATACTAGGGAAGCCTATTAGGTCCCATCAAATTAACCTAAGCATATCACAGTGATTAACAGGAACATTATTAGGCAAAGAAGAGTGATCAAGGGCATAACTTGTCTGTGACTTGAGATCCCAGGTAATTCACCAAATTGGTCTTCGAGTTTCTCGTGACCTCACTGCTACTCGTAGCAACACATACAAATAGACAAGGAGCACATAAAATAACAGTACACCAAACATGAGAACAAACAACATAAAAATATTCTACGCGATTCTACAAGAGCGTGGGTTCAAGAACCATTAAAATCGGAGTTACGGTGAAAAAATATGGTTTTCAGAAGATTTTCATGATTAAATAATAAAAACTAAATTCTATGTTGATTATATGAGAGAATATATTAAAGAAATAACTAATTCAACTTTAATCCAAGTTATGGCCTGATTATAGATTATATTTTGGTTAGATTAAAATCACAGATAGATTAACTTTGATTAGCAAGCTTTAATCTACTAAACATTGAATAAATAAATATCTAACTATAAACATGTATGATACGATAAAGATAATGTTGTTACTGAGTGAGAAATTTTATTACGGAGCTAATACAACTTGAACGGAGAAGATCGGAGTTATCACGGAGAAGTTATGTATTTTACAAGCCTCTGGAATTAATTTTGTATTTAAAAATCAATTTCTTTATTAAATTCTATAAATATCAGTGCCTATTGGACCGTGGATACCATTTTTCAAAAGCCCGTGGTCGTTTTTTGTCACAGAACCTCCCAAGTTATTAGGCCCACCTACGGATGTCCTTGTCCTGAGGACCTCAAATAGTCGTGCATATGCGCACAATGACTCGGCATGTCCAGTTATCTGTATCTCCATCACATCTCCCAAGAGCACTTAACCCATCATGCAGACATTACACATCATCGAAGTAAGCGAAAAGGATTACAATAACATAGTTTACATTCATAAGTAAAATATATAAAGAGTTGGTTATTACATATCCGGGTACTTGAGTGCGTAAACTTATTATTACATCACAGGAAGGCAAAACACCTTCCCCAGATAAGTCTTAGTTTTCATCCTCCTGCTTGGGAACCACCTTGTAACAGAAACAACAGAACTCAGCAGTTTCATAACCTACAACAACATAGGTTTGAAAACCCGGACTATAGAGTGTACTTTCTCAAGTCTTACCCATCAAAGGAAAAATACTCTAAAGGATATGCTGGCTTTTGGGAATCAAGGTAAAGCTTATCAAGATTCAAAGACTCTCTTTGCAGAAAAGCTTACTATGAGTGGATCCTTAAAAATTCATTTTACTTATCAGGTTAGGTAGTTACCTGCATCTAGATTTCTTTCTATTCTAGATCAAGCACTTGGCCTATACTAGTCATCTTTTATCATCCCTTCAGTTCACTTGTTGCTACGTGTAGGGCAGTGACCAAGTCTTCATGTCCGAGAAGTAACGGTGATCCGAATCGATTAACACCTAGCTGGGGATCTCCGACCACATGACATATATAGCACTTAACCCTTTCATAAGTCAACTCACACTCGGGTTTCTCAAGACCAGAATGGGTTCATGCCAACCGAGAGCACATATACTCCACCGTCCAGCCTCTTGTCACGGAGGGTACACGCTACTCTCGCCATCTCTCCACTCCCATTGCGCAGTAGCCTTTCTGGTATTGGTCCGACTGAGGCAAAGCTTACCCATGACGAGGCATATGGCTAGTTAAAAGGTCCTCGATCATCAAGCCTACATCGGCTCGGTCCTTAAGCGACTCAGACGGAGACACTACAACGAGACTTTCTTCTCGTGCAAGTCTCTCGCCCGGTCTCGCCTTTATCATTTAAAACACAAAGTTTGGTACCTGACAGAGCTACTCTTTTCGAATGTTGAACCCATCACGGCCGTGATGGATCCACCATCATCAGTCTTTTCTTTGTAAAAATTCTCATCCCATGTGAAGCATCACCTTTTTTCAAAACAAAACCTTTTGTTTTCTATAGCAGACTAAGCATTAGAAAACTTGTTTAAAACATGCAAACAAGGAATGGTAACCAATTTCCAAGGAAGGAAATGCATCAATTGTTTATTACAAAATTCCTATCACCTAATGCATCATATAAGGTGATAAAGATTTTAAAACAATAAGGAAAAGGGATAATGCACCGGGGCTTGCCTTGTGTTGCAGGAGGTTCTAGTTCCACACCGTAGATGTCGAAGTAAAAGTTGTTCTCCGCTGGAGGATTGTAAGTCTAGGAGACAACCTCTTCTTCTACTACGGTTTCTTCCTCGTGTTCTATACATGATAATACATGTATATGAATGCTTATGCTATGTCATGAATATGCAGTTTACACAATAAAATATAGTAAGTTGCATCTTGAATACAACTTTCCTTCATGGTACAAACTAATCACTAAGGTTTTCTAATTAGGTATTCCTTTAGGATTAGTTATTGGGTTTCTGATCAAACAGTGTTCAAATCATTTCAAACTTCACTCAGGGTCTCTAATCATCATATTAAGCTTACTTAAAAAGTTTTATGAATTTTGGAATTACTAAACTATTTCTGAAATTCTAAAAGGCTTGGTTTAAGCGTCTTTAAATGCTACACAATTCTAGGATTGGGATAAAAATCTTGAAATTATTTTTATTAAATACTACTTGATTTTAGGAATCTATCAAAATTGGTCTCATGATTTTACTAATTTTCTACTATTTTCTACAAATTTCTCAAGCTGACAGTATAAAGAAAAGAAGAAATAATGAATAGTAACTAGCCGTATCTGGCCCGAGTCGGCCCGTGAATAGGGGAACGCGGCCGCACGATTGGTTTTGCGCAAAGATCCCTGGACATTTGAATAATCGGTAAAGAGTCCCTGACACTATTCCTTACGTCTCACTGTCAATCGCATATAGGTCCCCGCATTTCTATTCCTTCACAGCTCAAGCCCCTGACGGCGCCGAGTCGAGCATATGGCCGAAGTCGCGCGTACTCACCGACGATGACGTGCTCTGGTGGTGTCGAGCGCACGGACACCATCACGGATGCAACCCGAACACACTCACATGCTCAATTCGACCAGAGCATCGTTAATTCATAGCTGCCCACGACAACGGTGGAACCGAATCACCGACATGCCATTATCGGTTTACCCGAGCCAATCGAGTTTAATCCAGGGACGCGGAACGACTCAGTGACCAACTAGGGTTATGGTGCTCGCACAAACTTGGACGAAGACTACCGGAAACATCCAGTCGACGTGAGCTATGTCCGCGGCGGCATTCCCGGATAATAACACGACGTTCTCTAAGCTATGGTGCGGTAGTGCTCAATCGACCGAGATCGAGAGCTTCACTAGCATCAGAGGATGTGGAAACGTGGACCAGAGGGACGTGAACGGTTCTGTGGACGGCTGGCCACGGCACAATGTCTCACGGCAGTGTTCTTGGCTGATTTGGGGGAAAAGGGGAATTCACGAGCTATGGTGGATGATTGGGAGTGAGGAGTCGTGCGCTGGGTTTGTAACAAGGTAGTGGAGCAGAGAGAGGCGTCAATTTATAGGGATCGACCACCAGTGCCACGAATTTGGGCAAGGTTGAGCCTACGGCGGTGAGTGGGTGAGTCACCAGAACTCATTCACTGTGGCGCACGATTGAGCAAGGTCTCGGGGTGGTAACTGGCTATCACTCGCGACGAATTTTGATGTGGTAACACAGTCGATGGCGTGGCGCGACTGAGGTAAATGACGCCACCACGACGACGACCGCACAGCCACGTCGCCGGGCAAGTGGGTACGGCGAGGCAGACTCAATCCAACCCCCCTCTGATCTTTTCACTCCCACGGTAATATCCTTCCCGAGCCAAGCACGAATCATAGCGGCCAGCGCGAATCATCGCGCGAAGATCATCGGTGGCGAGGTGCACTGCATCTCAGATCTTTTTTCAGTCGACTGTACCATGGCGATCTCATTCAGTTCGTCTGACAGAGCAATTTGGGCGTTTTTCTTCAATTTCTATGTGATGAGTGAAAGGGAAATAGTTTCAGTATTTCCTATAATCGATTTTGGTGTTTGACGCATCATAAACCTTGTGGACTAACCAGTTTGCCTAGTTGATCATTTCATAGGTGCATAAGTTCATCTACAACTATTCTAAATTGACTATCTGGAATACTGTAGATTATTCCAGACAGGAGAAACTTTTTGGAAAAACACCTAAGCGCGGATTGTCCGGCCCTTGCGGCGGACCGTCCGTGGCACCAAAGTGACCCTCGGACAAGAACACTGCAAAAACACTAGTCTACACTACGGACCATCCGATAAAGAAGCGAGCACCGTCCGAGACCAAGCGTGGACCGTCCGGCCTCAGGCGTGGACCGTCCGGTCGGTGAAGAACTAGAAAACCCGAAGGTGTCGAGTTCGGTAAAATGAATTTTAAGCGTCCTCGCGGACCGTCCGGGGTGCATGACCAGACCGTCCGCGACTGTGGTACCTGACATCTGACAATGCATTTAATGCATAGTAGCCTTTGATATAGCCGTTACTACTGATCGTTGGGATTTCAGTCGTTGATGTGCAGGGGCGGAACGTCCGGACCAGGGGCACGGACCGTCCGCGGTCGGCAGAAAAGGAGCAACAGCTAGGAAGTGGTTGGTGGCTATAAATACAACCCCAACCACCTCCATTCACTACACCCAAGCACTCCACTCATATACCTTTAATACAAGAGCTAGCAATCCATCCAAGACACAATCAAAGCTTCCAATATCTCCAAGTTCTACAATTGAGACAAGTGATCATTAGTGTTTAGTGACTTGAGAGAGAGAGTGATTCGTGTGTTAATTGTCGCTCTTGTTGCTTGGCTTTTTGCAATCGTGCTTTCTTCTTTCTCATTCTTATTCTCAAGCAACTTGTAATCAAAGCAAGAGACACCAAGTGTGTGGTGGTCCTTGTGGGGTCTAAGTGACCCATTTGATTAAGGAGAAAGCTCACTCGGTCTAAGTGACCGTTTGAGAGAGGGAAAGGGTTGAAAGAGACCCGGTCTTTGTGACCACCTCAACGGGGACTAGGTTCTTTGGAACCAAACCTCGGTAAAACAAATCACCGTGTTCATCCGCTTTATTTCTTGGTTGATTTGTTTTCCCCCTCTCCCCCAGACTTGAATTTAGTTCTAACGCTAACCCTGGCTTGTAGTGTGTGCTTAAGTTTATAATTTTCAGATTCCGCCTATTCACCCCCCTCTAGGCGACTTTCAATGAGCTACTAACCTAATTACATCAAAGTCATTCTCCTATAAACCAGATCCAACTTTGTCACAGAGATCATAGTCATCTACTCACTGAATCAAGCACAATTCGGCCCCAAAATTGATCCGATGCAACTAACAGTCTAATTTCATACTAGCACTCGACTGACAGCCCAACTTCTAGGCCATTTTGTTCCAATTTCTGTATAGTTCTAGGGCTCAATCACTTAATCAAACTTGGACTACTATAGTAACTCTACAAATTTGTTGTAGTGACCCATGACAAAATCCTCATAGATCATGAGATACAGGGGCTTGAAGTCAGCCTGATAACACTGCTTTTCAGAGTTAAGCATTTGGGTACTCTTTGACCTTTTTGCAATTTACCCCAAACTGCTCCACAAAACTTAGAAATTCCCAAACATGAAAGTTGCTTAACTTTTGTTACTCTATCACTTTGATATATACAGTTTTGTCCAAAAGTGCATAGAAATTGAAATCACCTTATAGGGCACTAATTAGGTTTTTCAGGGTTTCAATTAGGATTTTGAGTGTTTTAGGGTTCAAATGACACTTAAGCTCTCTAAGTTTAGTCTTCCTTAAACATCTCTACTAACCTTTGATATCATACTCTAGTTCTCATCTCACACATCCACATGCTTCTAATCCTTAGGAAAGTACCCTATCCTAGGGTCAAAGACCTCTTTGATCAAGTCAAATCATCACATCACATGTTTGTTTTGAAATGTTAGCTAGTGGATGCACTCTAGGTGTAACATACATAATGAAATGTCAATGCATATGTTTCCATGTTGAAGTTTTAGTTCTTGTAACAGCAGAGGTGTTACAGTTTTGTAAGGTTTTGGACTTGTTCGCGAAGTACTTTGAACATGAGTGGAGCACGAGTTCATATTCTAAAAACGTAGGGGCTCCCTTGCACTTTTCCCTGGTCGAAGGGGTATCTGAAAGGGAAATAGGGTCAAACCTTTTCCAATATGAATTTTGGTGGTTGAATTGCCCAACATAAATTATTGGACTAATTAGTTTGCTCTAAATTATAAGTTGTACAGGTGCCAAAGGTTCACAACAAACCAATACAAGTCAAAAGAAAGGGTTCAAACAAAGGGAGCAAAAGACAACCGAAGTGTGCCCTAGTCTGGCGCACCGAACTGTCCGGTGTGCCACCGGACAGTGTCCGGTGCACCAGGGAATCCAACTCCGAACTTGCCACCTTCGGGAATTCTGAGAGCCGTTCCGCTATAATTCATCGGACTGTCCGGTGTGCCAGCGGAGCAACGACTACTTCGCGCCAACGGTCGTCTGCAGAGGAATTAAATGCGCTACAGTGCGGGCCTGCGCACGCAGAAGTCAGAGCAGGCGCCAGAAGGCGCACCGAACAGTCTACAGGACCTGTCCGGTGCGACACCGGACTGTCCGGTGGCCCCACAAGTCAGAGCTGCAACGGTCGAACCCTAGCGGCCGAGTGACGTGGCTGGCGCACCGGACAGTGTCCGGTGGCGCACCGGACTGTCCGGTGCGCCCGTCGACAGAAGCCTCCACCAACGACTACTTTAGTGGTTGGGGCTATAAATACCCCCAACCACCCACCATTCATTGCATCCAAGTTTTCAGACTTCAAACATCATACAAGAGTTATAGCATTCAATACAAGACACAAACAAAGAGATCAAATCCTCTCCCAAGTCCGGAATCACTCCAAACAAATTAGTGACTAGAGAGAGAGACATTTGTGTTCTTTTGAGCTCTTGCGCTTGGATTGCTTTTCTTCTTCCTTCTTTCTTGTGCTCAACTCACTTGTAATCAAAACAAGAGACACCAATTGTGTGGTGGTCCTTGTAGTGGACTTAGTGTCCCATTTGATTGAGAAGAAAAGCTCACTCGGTCTAAGTGACCGTTTGAGAGAGGGAAAGGGTTGAAAGAGACCCGGTCTTTGTGACCACCTCAACGGGGAGTAGGTTTGCAAGAACCGAACCTCGGTAAAATAAATCACCGTGTCATCCGCTTTATTTTCTTGGTTGATTTGTTTTGCGCCCTCTCTTTCGGACTCATTTATATTTCTAACGCTAACCCCGGCTTGTAGTTGTGCTTAAGTTTATAATTTTCAGATTCCGCCTATTCACCACCCCTCTAGGCGACTTTCAATTGGTATCAGATCCCGGTGCTTCATTAGAGCCTAACCGCTCGAAGTGATGTTGGGAGACCACGTTAAGAAGGAGATGGTGACCGGCGACAAGCCCGTTACAAGCCACGGGAAGGCTCCATCGGGAGAGTCCCGCAACAAGGGGAAGGAGAAGGAATCCCCTTCACACAAGTCGCATCGGAGTGGCGAAAAGAAAAAGAAGATGAGGAAGGTTGTCTACTACGAGACCGACTCTTCATTGCCATCCACCTCCGGCTCCGACGCGCCTTCCGTAACTTCTAAGCGCCATGAGCTTCCGTCAAATCCTCAAACAAAGGAAGGGGAAAGATTACAAGCCCCGTTCCAAGAAGGTGTGCTACAAGTGTGGCAAGCCCGGTCATTTCATTGCTAAATATCCATTATCTAGTGATAGTGACAGGGGCGACGACAAGAAGGGAAAGAGGAGAGAAAAGAAGAGGTACTACAAGAAGAAGGGCGGCGATGCCCATGTTTGCCGGGAGTGGGACTCCGACGAGAGCTCCACCAACTCCTCCTCCGACGAGGACGCCGCCAACATCGCCGTCAACAAAGGGCTCCTCTTCCCCAACGTCGGCAACAAGTGCCTCATGGCAAAGGACGGCAAAAGGAAGAAGGTGAAATCAAAATCCTTAACTATATGCAACATCTAGCGATGAGGCTAATTCTAGTGATAATGAGGATGACTTGTTTACTCTTTTTGCCAACTTAAACATGCAACAAAAAGAAAAATTAAATGAATTAATTAGCGCTATCCATGATATGGATGAACTCTTGGATAGCCAAGAGGACTTCCTAATTAAAGAAAACAAAAAGCATGTTAAGGTGAAAAATGCTTATGCTCTAGAAGTAGAAAAATGTGAAAAATTAACTAGTGAGCTAATAAGCACTTGCCATGATATTATTTCCAACCTTAGAAATGAGAATGCCAATTTAATTGCTAAGGTTGGGAAGCTTGATGTTTGTGATGATTCAATTATTAATCTTAGAAATGATAATGACAATTTAATTGCTAAGATTGACAATTTGAATGCTTCTCTTTCTAGCCTTAAAATTGAAAATGAAAAATTAATTGCTAAGGCTAAGGATTTGGATGTTTGCAATGCTTCTATTTCCAATCTTAGAGATGAGAATGATATTTTGCATGCTAAGATTGTTGAATTAAATACTTGCAAACCCTCTATATCTACCATTGAACATGTTTCTATTTGCACTAGATGTAGAGATGTTAATGTAGATGCTATTCATGATCACCTTGCTTTAATTAAACAACAAAATGATCACATAGCTACATTAACTGCTAAAATCAATGAGCATGACTTAGAAAATGAGAAATTTAAATTTGCTAGAAGCATGCTCTATAGTGGGAGACGCCCTGGTATTAAGGATGGCATTGGCTTCCAACAGGGAGACAATGTCAAGCTTAATGCCCCACCTAAAAGATTGTCTAGTTTTGTTAAGGGCAAGGTTCCCATGGTTCAGGACAACGAGGGTTACATTTTATACCCTGTCGGTTATCCCGAACACAAAATTAGGAGAATTCACTCTAGGAAGTCTCACTCTGGTCCTAATCATGCTTTTATGTATAAGAGTGAGGCGTCTAGTTCTAGGCAATCAACCCATGCTAAATTGCCTAAGAAGAAAACTCCTAAAGCATCAAATGATCATAATGTTTTATTTAGAACTTTTGATGCTTCTTATGTGCTAACTAACAAATCCGGCAAAGTAGTTGCCAAGTATGTTGGGGGCAAACACAAGGGATCAAAAACTTGTGTTTGGGTACCCAAAGTTCTTGTATCTAATGTCAAAGGACCCAAAACTATTTGGGTACCTAAAATCAAGAACTAAATTTGTTTTGTAGGTTTATGCATCCGGGGGCTCAAGTTGGATTATCGACAGCGGGTGCACAAACCATATGACTGGGGAGAAAAAGATGTTCTCCTCCTACGAGAAAAACCAAGATTCCCAACGAGCTATCACATTCGGGGATGGAAATCAAGGTTTGGTCAAAGGATTGGGTAAAATTGCTATATCACCTAACCATTCTATTTTCAATGCTTTTCTTGTAGATTATTTGGACTACAACTTGCTTTCTGTTTCTCAATTATGTAAAATGGGCTACAACTGTCTCTTTACGGATACAGGTGTTACTGTCTTTAGAAGAAGTGATGACTCAGTAGCTTTTAAGAGAGTATTAGAGTGTCAGCTATACTTAGTTGATTTCAATAGAGCTGAAATCGATACTTGCTTAATCGCTAAGACTAACATGGGTTGGCTCTGGCATCGCCGACTAGCCCACGTTGGAATGAAGAATCTTCACAAGCTTCTAAAGGGAGAGCACATTTTAGGACTAACAAATGTGCATTTTGAGAAAGATAGGATTTGTAGAGCATGCCAAGCAGGGAAGCAAGTTGGTATTCATCATCCATATAAGAACATCATGACGACTGACAGGCCACTTGAGCTCCTCCACATGGACCTATTCGGCCCGATCACTTACATAAGCATCGGCGGGAGTAAGTACTGTTTAGTTATTGTGGATGATTACTCTCGCTTCACTTGGGTATTCTTTTTACAGGATAAATCTCAAACCCAAGAAACTTTGAAGGGATTCTTGAGACGGGCTCAAAATGAGTTCGGCCTAAGGATCAAGAAAATAAGAAGCGACAACGGGACGGAGTTCAAGAACTCACAAATAGAAGGCTTTCTTGAGGAGGAGGGCATCAAGCATGAGTTCTCTTCTCCCTACACACCACAACAAAATGGTGTAGTGGAGAGGAAGAATAGAACTCTACTGGACATGGCAAGGACCATGCTTGATGAGTACAAGACTTCAGATCGGTTTTGGGCCGAGGCGGTCAACACTGCTTGCTACGCCATCAACCGGTTGTATCTACACCGAATTCTCAAGAAGACATCATACGAACTCCTCACCGGTAAAAAGCCAAATGTTTCATATTTAAGAGTCTTTGGTAGCAAATGCTTTATTCTTGTTAAAAGAGGTAGAAAATCCAAATTTGCTCCTAAGGCTGTAGAAGGCTTTTTACTAGGGTATGATTCAAACACAAGGGCATATAGAGTCTTTAACAAGTCCACTAGACTAGTTGAAGTTTCTTGTGACATTGTGTTTGATGAGACTAACGGCTCCCAAGTGGAGCAAGTTGATCTTGATGAATTAGATGATGAAGAGGCTCTGTGCGTCGCACTAAGGAACATGTCCATTGAGGATGTGTGTTGTAAGGAATCCAAAGAGCCCATTCAAGCACAAGATCAACCATCTTCCTCCATGCAAGAATCTCCACCAACTCAAGATGAGGATGAGGCTCAAGATGATGAAGAAGAAGATCAAGAAGATGAGCCACCTCAAGAGGATGGCAATGATCAAGGGGGAGATGCAAATGATCAAGACAAGGAGGATGAACAAAATCCAAGACCGCCACACCCAAGAGTCCACCAAGCAATCCAAGGAGATCACCCCATGAACACCATCCTAGGAGATATTCATAAGGGGGTAACCACTCGATCTCGTGTTGCTCATTTCTGTGAACACTACTCTTTTGTTTCCTCTATTGAGCCACACAGGGTAGAGGAAGCACTTCAAGATTCGGATTGGGTGCTGGCGATGCAAGAGGAGCTCAACAACTTCAAGAGGAATGAGGTATGGCATTTAGTTCCACGTCCTAACCAAAATGTTGTAGGAACCAAGTGGGTCTTCCGCAACAAACAAGATGAGCATGGTGTGGTGACAAGGAACAAGGCATGACTTGTGGCCAAAGGGTATTCACAAGTCGAAGGTTTGGATTTTGGTGAAACCTATGCACCCGTAGCTAGGCTTGAATCAATTCGAATATTACTTGCCTATGCTACTCACCATGACTTTAAGCTTTACCAAATGGACGTGAAGAGTGCTTTCCTCAACGGACCTATCAAGGAAGAGGTCTATGTTGAGCAACCTCCCGGCTTTGAAGATAGTGAGTATCCTAACCATGTTTACAAACTCTCTAAGGCGCTTTATGGGCTCAAGCAAGACCCAAGAGCATGGTATGAATGCCTAAGAGATTTTCTTATCACTAATGGCTTCAAAGTTGGAAAGGTCGATCCTACTTTATTCACTAAAACCATTGAGAATGATTTGTTTGTATGCCAAATTTATGTTGATGATATCATATTTGGGTCTACTAACAAATCTATTTGTGAAGAGTTTAGTAGAATCATGATTCAAAAATTCGAGATGTCTGTGATGGGAGAGTTGAAGTATTTCTTAGGATTTCAAGTCAAGCAACTCCAAGAGGGCACCTTCATCAGCCAAACAAAGTATATTCAAGATATTCTCACCAAGTTTAGAATGAAGGATGCCAATCCCATCAAGACACCCATGGGAACCAATGGGCATCTCGACCTCGACACGGGAGGTAAATCCATAGATCAAAAGGTATACCGGTCGATGATAGGTTCTTTACTCTATTTATGTGCATCTCGACCGGACATTATGCTTTCTGTATGCATGTGTGCAAGGTTCCAAGCCGACCCTAAGGAAGTTCACCTTAGGGCTGTGAAGCGAATCTTGAGATACTTAGTTCATACACCTAAGTTTGGTCTTTGGTACCCTAAGGGATCCTCATTTGATTTATTAGGATATTCCGATGATGATTGGGCAGGGTGTAAGATTAACAGGAAGAGCACATCAGGGACTTGTTAATTTCTGGGAAGATCCCTGGTGTCTTGGGCCTCAAAGAAACAAAACTCAGTAGCTCTTTCTACCGCCGAAGCCGAGTACATTGCCGCAGGCCATTGTTGCACGCAATTGCTTTGGATGAGGCAAACCCTTAGGGACTATGGCTACAAGTTTAGCAAAGTCCCTCTCCTATGTAACAATGAGAGTGCAATCCGCATGGCGGATAATCCCGTTGAACACAGCCGCACTAAGCACATAGCCATTCGGTATCACTTTCTGAGAGATCACCAACAAAAGGGGGATATCGAGATAGCCTATATAAACACCAAGGACCAATTGGCCGATATCTTTACCAAGCCTTTAGATGAGCAATCCTTTACCAAACTTAGGAATGAGCTAAATATTCTTGATTCTAGGAATTTTGATTGATTCTTTGCACACATAGCTCATTTTTATACCTTTGATCATATCTCTTTTATGTCTATGACTAATGTGTTTTCAAGTGTCATCTTATGCTTAGTCACAGATATTGAAAGGGAAATGGAGTATTCGGCAAACAAGGCGCTTCCACTCAACTCCAATTATATTTGTCGGTACTCCGCTTCGTTCTCCACCTTGGCATAATCTTCACTCATATTTTTTGTTTGCCAAAGAGGGAGAAAAGTTTGAAAAAAGGTTTATATCTCACTCACAAGTATCCGTTTTTGGCGATTCATGCCAAAGGGGGAGAAAGTATGAGCCCAAAGCAAAGGACCGCACCACCACCAAATTTAAAAATGAAGTTCAATTTGATATCTTATTGTGTTCAAAAAGGGGAGAAAGTAGTATTTTCAAAACTTGCAAAACCCTCTTGAACACTAAGAGGAGAATTTTATTTAGGGGGAGTTTTTGTTTTAAGTCAAAGGAAAAGCATTTGAGACAGGGGGAGAAAATTTCAAATCTTGAAAATGCTTTCTTCAATCTTATTCATATATCTTTGACTATTTGCAAGATGATTTTGAAAAGAATTTTTACAAAGGATTTACAAAAACAAAACTTGTGGTGCAAATGTGGTCCAAAATTTTAATAAGAAGAAAAACCATCCATGCACATCTATTTGAATAAGTATATTGGTTTCAATTCCAAGCAACCTTTGCACTTACATTATGCAAACTAGTTCAATTCTGCACTTTTATATTTGCTTTGGTTTGTGTTGGCATCAATCACCAAAAAGGGGGAGATTGAAAGGGAAATAGGGTCAAACCTTTTCCAATATGAATTTTGGTGGTTGAATTGCCCAACACAAATTATTGGACTAACTAGTTTGCTCTAGATTATGAGTTCTACAGGTGCCAAAGGTTCACAACAAACCAATACAAGTCAAAAGAAAGGATTCAAACAAAGGGAGCAAAAGACAACCGGAGTGTGCCCTGGTCTCGCGCACCGAACTGTCCGGTGTGCCACCGGATAGTGTCCGGTGCCCCAGGGAATCCAACTCCGAACTTGCCACCTTCGGGAATTCTGAGAGCCGTTCCGCTATAATTCATCGGACTGTCCGGTGTTGCATCGGACTGTTCGGTGTGCCAGCGGAGCAACGGCTACTTCGCACCAACGTTCGCCTGCAGAGGAATTAAATGCGCTACAGTGCGGGCCTTCGCACGCAGAAGTCAGAGCAGGCGCCAGAAGGCGCACCGGACAGTCTACAGGACCTGTCCGGTGCACCACCGGACTGTCCGGTGGCCCCACAAGTCAGAGCTGCAACGGTCGAACCCTAACGGCCGAGTGACGTGGCTGGCGCATCGGACAGTGTCCGGTGGCGCACCGGACTGTCCGATGCGCCCGTCGACAGAAGCCTCCACCAACGGCTACTTTAGTGGTTGGGGCTATAAATACCCCCAACCACCCACCATTCATTGCATCCAAGTTTTCAGACTTCAAACCTCATACAAGAGTTATAGCATTCAATACAGACATAAACAAAGAGATGAAATCCTCTCCCAAGTCCGGAATCACTCCAAACAAATTAGTGACTAGAGAGAGAGACATTTGTGTTCTTTTGAGCTCTTGCGCTTGGATTGCTTTTCTTCTTCCTTCTTTCTTGTGCTCAACTCACTTGTAATCAAAACAAGAGACACCAATTGTGTGGTGGTCCTTGTAGTGGACTTAGTGTCCCATTTGATTGAGAAGAAAAGCTCACTCGGTCTAAGTGACCGTTTGAGAGAGGGAAAGGGTTGAAAGAGACCCGGTCTTTGTGACCACCTCAACGGGGAGTAGGTTTGCAAGAACCGAACCTCGGTAAAACAAATCACTGTGCCATCCGCTTTATTTTCTTGGTTGATTTGTTTTGCGCCCTCTCTTTCGGACTCGTTTATATTTCTAACGCTAACCCCGGCTTGTAGTTGTGCTTAAGTTTATAATTTTCAGATTCCGCCTATTCACCCCCCCCTCTAGGCGACTTTCAATTGGTATCAGAGCCCGGTGCTTCATTAGAGCCTAATCGCTCGAAGTGATGTTGGGAGACCACGCCAAGAAGGAGATGGTGACCGGCGACAAGCCCGTTACAAGCCACGGGAAGGCTCCATCGGGAGAGTCCCGCAACAAGGGGAAGGAGAAGGAATCCCCTTCACACAAGTCGCATCGGAGTGGCGAAAAGAAAAAGAAGATGAGGAAGGTGGTCTACTACGAGACCGACTCTTCATCGCCATCCACCTCCGGCACGCGCCGTCCATAACTTCTAAGCGCCATGAGCGCAAGAAGTTTAGTAAGATTCCCCTACACTACCCTCGCATTTCTAAACATACTCCATTACTTTCCGTTCCATTAGGCAAACCACCGGTTTTTACGGTGAAGATTATAACATGTGGAGTGACAAAATGAGGCATCACCTAACCTCACTCCACACTAGTATTTGGAACGTTGTTGAGTTTGGTGTGCAGGTACCATCCGTAGGGGATGAGGACTATGATTCGGACGAAGTTGCCCAAATCCGGCACTTCAACTCACAAGCCACCACAATACTCCTCGCCTCTCTAAGTCGAGAGGAGTATAACATGGTGCAAGGATTGAAGAGCGCCAAAGAGATTTGGGACGTACTCAAAACGGCGCACGAAGGAGATGAGGTGACCAAGATCACCAAAAGGGAGACGATCGAGGGGGAGCTCGGTTGATTTATGCTTCACCAAGGGGAGGAGCCACAAGCGATGTACAACCGGCTCAAGACCTTGGTGAACCAAGTGCGCAACCTCGGGAGCACAAAGTGGGATGACCATGAAATGGTCAAGGTTATTCTAAGATCACTAGTTTTTCTTAATCCTACTCAAGTACAATTAATTCGTGGTGATCCTAGATACAAACTAATGTCTCCCGAGGAAGTGATAGGTAAATTTGTGAGCTTTGAACTAATGATCAAAGGCTCCAAAAAGATCATCGAGCAAGGCGGATCTCCTCCATACCCGAAGCACAACCCGTTGCATTCAAAGCAACGGAGGAGAAGAAAGAAGATTCTACTCCAAGTAGAATCCCCATTGACGCCTCCAAGCTCGACAATGAGGAGATGGCGCTTATCATCAAGAGCTTCCGTCAAATCCTCAAACAAAGGAAGGGGAAAGATTACAAGCCACGTTCCAAGAAGGTGTGCTACAAGTGTGGTATGCCCGGTCATTTCATTGCTAAATGTCCATTATCTAGTGATAGTGATAGGGGCGACGACAAGAAGGGAAAGAGGAGAGAAAAGAAGAGGTACTACAAGAAGAAGGGCGGCGATGCCCATGTTTGCCGGGAGTGGGACTCCGACGAGAGCTCCGCCAACTCCTCCTCCGACGAGGACGCCGCCAACATCGCCGTCAACAAAGGGCTCCTCTTCCCCAACATCGGCCACAAGTGCCTCATGGCAAAGGACGGCAAAAGGAAGAAGGTGAAATCAAAATCCTCAACTAAATATGCAACATCTAGCGATGAGGCTAATTCTAGTGATAATGAGGATGACTTGTTTACTCTTTTTGCCAACTTAAACATGCAACAAAAAGAAAAATTAAATGAATTAATTAGCGCTATCCATGATAAGGATGAACTCTTTGATAGCCAAGAGGACTTCCTATTAAAGAAAACAAAAGCATGTTAAGGTGAAAAATGCTTATGCTCTAGAAGTAGAAAAATGTGAAAAATTAATTAGTGAGCTAAGCACTTGCCATGATATTATTTCCAACCTTAGAAATGAGAATGCCAATTTAATTGCTAAGGTTGGGAAGCTTGATGTTTGTGATGATTCAATTGTTAATCTTAGAAATGATAATGCCAATTTAATTGCTAAGATTGACAATTTGAATGCTTCTCTTTCTAGCCTTAAAATTGAAAATGAAAAATTAATTGCTAAGGCTAAGGATTTGGATGTTTGCAATGCTTCTATTTCCAATCTTAGAGATGAGAATGATATTTTGTATGCTAAGATTGTTGAATTAAATACTTGCAAACCCTCTATATCTACCATTGAACATGTTTCTATTTGCACTAGATGTAGAGATGTTAATGTAGATGCTATTCATGATCACCTTGCTTTAATTAAACAACAAAATGATCACATAGCTACATTAACTGCTAAAATCAATGAGCATGACTTAGAAAATGAGAAATTTAAATTTGCTAGAAGCATGCTCTATAGTGGGAGACGCCCTGGTATTAAGGATGGCATTGGCTTCCAATAGGGAGACAATGTCAAGCTTAATGCCCCACCTAAAAGATTGTCTAATTTTGTTAAGGGCAAGGCTCCCATTTTGTAGAAGACTTTTTACTAGGGTATGATTCAAACACAAGGGCATATAGAGTCTTTAACAAGTCCACTGGACTAGTTGAAGTTTCTTGTGACATTGTGTTTGATGAGACTAACGGCTCCCAAGTGGAGCAAGTTGATCTTGATGAATTAGATGATGAAGAGGCTCTGTGCGTCGCGCTAAGGAACATGTCCATTGGGGATGTGTGTCCTATGGAATCCGAAGAGCCCATTCAAGCACAAGATCAACCATCTTCCTCCATGCAAGCATCTCCACCAACTCAAGATGGGGATGAGGCTCAAGATGATGAAGAAGAAGATCAAGAAGATGAGCCACCTCAAGATGATGGCAATGATCAAGGGGGAGATGCAAATGATCAAGACAAGGAGGATGAACAAAATCCAAGACCGCCACACCCAAGATTCCACCAAGCAATCCAACGAGATCACCTCGTGAACACCATCCTAGGAGATATTCATAAGGGGGTAACCACTCGATCTCGTGTTGCTCATTTCTGTGAACACTACTCTTTTGTTTCCTCTATTGAGCCACACAGGGTAGAGGAAGCACTTCAAGATTCGGATTGGATGCTGGCGATGCAAGAGGAGCTCAACAACTTCAAGAGGAATGAGGTATGGCATTTAGTTCCACGTCCTAACCAAAATGTTGTAGGAACCAAGTGAGTCTTCCGCAACAAACAAGATGAGCATGGTGTGGTGACAAGGAACAAGGCACGACTTGTGGCCAAAGGGTATTCACAAGTCGAAGGTTTGGATTTCGGTGAAACCTATGCACCCGTAGCTAGGCTTGAATCAATTCGAATATTACTAGCCTATGCTACTCACCATGACTTTAAGCTTTACCAAATGGACGTGAAGAGTGCTTTCCTCAACAGACCTATCAAGGAAGAGGTCTATGTTGAGCAACCTCCCGGCTTTGAAGATAGTGAGTATCCTAACCATGTTTACAAACTCTCTAAGGCGCTTTATGGGATCAAGCAAGCCCCAAGAATGATTTGTTTGTATGCCTAAGAGATTTTCTTATCACTAATGGCTTCAAAGTCGGAAAGGCCGATCCTACTTTATTCACTAAAACCATTGAGAATGATTTGTTTGTATGCCAAATTTATGTTGATGATATCATATTTGGGTCTACTAACAAATCTATTTGTGAAGAGTTTAGTAGGATCATCATTCAAAAATTCGAGATGTCTATGATGGGAGAGTTGAAGTATTTCTTAGGATTTCAAGTCAAGCAACTCAAAGAGGGCACCTTCATCAGCCAAACAAAGGATATTCAAGATATTCTCACCAAGTTTGGAATGAAGGATGCCAAGCCCATCAAGACACCCATGGGAACCAATGGGCATCTCAACCTCGATACGGGAGGTAAATCCGTAGATCAAAAGGTATACCGGTCGATGATAGGTTCTTTACTCTATTTATGTGCATCTCGACCGGACATTATGCTTTCCGTATGCATGTGTGCAATGTTCCAAGCCGACCCTAAGGAAGTTCACCTTAGGGCCGTGAAGCGAATCTTGAGATACGTAGTTCATACACCTAAGTTTGGTCTTTGGTACCCCAAGGGATCCTCATTTGATTTATTAGGATATTCCGATGCTGATTGGGCAGGGTGTAAGATTAACAGGAAGAGCACATCAGGGACTTGTCAATTTCTAGGAAGATCCCTGGTGTCTTGGGCCTCAAAGAAACAAAACTCAGTAGCTATTTCTACCGCCGAAGCCGAGTACATTGCCGCAGGCCATTGTTGCGTGCAATTGCTTTGGATGAGGCAAACCCTTAGGGACTATGGCTACAAGTTTAGCAAAGTCCCTCTCCTATGTGACAATGAGAGTGCAATCCGCATGGCGGATAATCCCGTTGAACACAGCCGCACTAAGCACATAGCCATTCGGTATCACTTTCTAAGAGATCACCAACAAAAGGGGGATATCGAGATAGCCTATATAAACACCAAGGACCAATTGGCCGATATCTTTACCAAGCCTTTAGATGAGCAATCCTTTACCAAACTTAGGAATGAGCTAAATATTCTTGATTCCAGGAATTTTGATTGATTCTTTGCACACATAGCTCATTTTTATACCTTTGATCATATCTCTTTTATGTCTATGACTAATGTGTTTTCAAGTGTCATCTTATGCTTAGTCACAGATATTGAAAGGCAAATGGAGTATTCGGCAAAGAAGGCGCTTCCACTCAACTCCAATTATATTTGTCGGTACTCCGCTTCGTTCTCCACCTTGGCATAATCTTCACTCATATTTTTTGTTTGCCAAAGAGGGAGAAAAGTTTGGAAAAGGGTTTATATCTCACTCACAAGTATCCGTTGTTGGCGATTCATGCCAAAGGGGGAGAAAGTATGAGCCCAAAGCAAAGGACCACACCACCACCAAATTTAAAAATGAAGTTCAATTTGATATCTTATTGTGTTCAAAAAGGGGAGAAAGTAGTATTTTTCAAAACTTGCAAAACCCTCTCGAACACTAAGAGGAGAATTTTATTTAGGGGGAGTTTTTGTTTTAATTCAAAGGAAAAGTATTTGAGGCAGGGGGAGAAAATTTCAAATCTTGAAAATGCTTTCTTCAATCTTATTCATATATCTTTGACTATTTGCAAAATGATTTTGAAAAGAATTTTTACAAAGGATTTACAAAAACAAAACTTGTGGTGCAAATGTGGTCCAAAATTTTAATAAGAAGAAAAACCATCCATGCACATCTATTTGAATAAGTATATTGGTTTCAATTCCAAGCAACATTTGCACTTACATTATGCAAACTAGTTCAATTCTGCACTTTTATATTTGCTTTGGTTTGTGTTGGCATCAATCACCAAAAAGGGGGAGATTTAAGGAGAAATAGGGTCAAACCTTTTCCAATATGAATTTTGGTGGTTGAATTGCCCAACACAAATTGTTGGACTAACTAGTTTGCTCTAGATTATGAGTTCTACAGGTGCCAAAGGTTCACAACAAACCAATACAAGTCAAAAGAAAGGGTTCAAACAATGGGAGCAAAAGACAACCGAAGTGTGCCCTGGTCTGGCGCACCGGACTGTCCGGTGTGCCATGGGACAGTGTCCGGTGCACCACCGGACAGTGTCCGGTGCACCAGGGAATCCAACTTCGAACTTGCCACCTTTGGGAATTCTGGGAGCCGTTCCGCTATAATTCACCGGACTGTCCGGTGTTGCACCAGACTGTCCTGTGTGCCAGTGGAGCAACGGCTACTTCACGCAAATGGTCGTCTGCAGAGGAATTAAATGCGCTACAGTGCGCGCCTGCGCGCGCAGAAGTCAGAGCAGGCGCCAGAAGGCGCACCGGACAGTCTACAGGACCTGTCCGGTGCACCACTGGACTGTCCGGTGCCCCACAAGTCAGAGCTACAACAGTCGAACCCTAATGGCCGAGTGACGTGGCTGGCGCATCAGACAGTGTCCGGTGGCGCACCGGACTGTCCGGTGCGTCCGTCGACAGAAGCCTCCACCAACGGCTACTTTGGTGGTTGGGGCTATAAATACCCCCAACCACCCACCATTCATTGCATCTAAGTTTTCAGTATTCAAACCTCATATAACAGCTATAGCATTCAATACAAGACACAAACAAAGAGATCAAATCCTCTCCCAAGTCCGGAATCACTCCAAACAAATTAGTGACTAGAGAGAGACATTTGTGTTCTTTTGAGCTCTTGCGCTTGGATTGCTTTTCTTCTTCCTTCTTTCTTGTGCTCAACTCACTTGTAATCAAAACAAGAGACACCAATTATGTGGTGGTCCTTGTAGTGGACTTAGTGTCCCATTTGATTGAGAAGAAAAGCTCACTCGGTCTAAGTGACCGTTTGAGAGAGGGAAAGGGTTGAAAGAGACCCGGTCTTTGTGACCACCTCAACAGGGAGTAGGTTTGCAAGAACCGAACCTCGGTAAAACAAATCACCATTGTCAGTGTTTCGAAACCCGGGGGGTCCCTGGACCGACGAGTGAATCATCGCCGCGTGCCCCAGCCCAGATGGGTCGGCGCGAGGCGGAACGCGAAGGGGGAGAAAGCAGCCGGAGGGAGACAAGCGTGGGAGGTGGAACCCGCGGCCTTCGTGTTAGCCCTGCGCCCAGGTCGGGTGCGCTTGCAGTAGGGGGTTACAAGCGTCCACGCGGGAGGGAGCGAGCGGCCTTGCGCGAGCGCCGTCCCGTCCTTCCCCGCGCGGCCAACCCTCTGTAAGAGGGCCCTGGTCCTCCCTTTTATAGGCATAAGGAGAGGATCCAGGTGTACAATGGGGAGTGTAGCAATGTGCTAACGTGTCTAGCGGGGGAGAGCTAGCGCCCTAAGTACATACCATCGTGGCAGCCAGAGAGGTCTTGGCACCCAGTTCGTGTGGTGTCGTGACCGTCGGAGGAGCGCTGGAGCCTGGCGGAAGGACAGCTGTCGGGGCTGTCGAGTCCTTGCTGACGTACTCTTGCTTCCGTAAGGGGGCTGAGAGCCGCCGTTGTCACAGGGCATGCGGGGCGCCATCATTACTTGTATAGTAGAGCGAGCCAGATGGGACGCTGGTCTTGTTCCCCGTGGCCTGAGTCAGCTCGGGGTAGGGTAATGATGGCGCTTCCTGTTGACGTGGTCGGTCCGTGCCCTAGGCTGGGCGAGGTGGAGGCTCCTCCGAGGTCGAGGTTGAGTCTGTCTTCCGAGGTCGAGGTCGAGTCCGAGCCCCCGGGTCGGACGTGGCGGAGACCGTCGGCTGAGGCCAGGGCTGAGTCCGAGCCCTGGGGTCGGGCGAAGCGGAGTTCGTTGTCTTCCGGGGCTGAGCCCGAGTTCAAACCCTAGGGTCGGGCGAGGCGAAGTTCATCGTCTTCTAGGGTTGAGCCCGAGTCCGAGCCCTGGGGTCGGGCGGAGCGGAGTTCGCCGTCTTTCGGGGCTGAGCCCGAGTCCGAACCCTGGGTCGGGCGGAGCAGAGTTCGCCGTCTTCCAGGGCTGAGCCCGAGTCCGAGCCCTGGGTCGGGCGGAGCAGAGTTCGCCATCTTCTGGGGCTGAGCCCGAGTCTGAGCCCTGGGGTCGGGCGAGGCGGAGTTTCCTATGACGCCTGTGGCCGGACTTGGCTGCTGTTAGCCTCACTCTGTCGAGTGGCTCAGCAGTCGAAGCGGCGCAGGCAGCGCTGTCTTCTTGTCAGACCGGTTAGTGGAGCAGCGAAGTGACTGCGGTCACTTCGGCTCTGTCGACTGGAGGGCGTGCGTTAGGATAAAGGTGTCAGGCCACCTTTGCATTAAATGCCCCTGCGATTTGGTCGGTTGGCGTGGCGATTTGGCCAAGGTTGCTTCTTGGTGAAGACTAGGCCTCGGGCGAGCCGAAGGTGTGTCCGTTGCTGGAGGGGGCCCTCGGGCGAGACGTAGGTCCTCCGGGGTCGGCTGCCCTTGCCCGAGGCTGGGCTCGGGCGAGGCGTGATCGCGTCCCTTGAATGGACCGATCCTTGACTTAATCGCACCCATCAGGCCTTTGCAGCTTTGTGCTGATGGGGGTTACCAGCTGAGATTTAGGAGCCTTGAGGGTACCCCTAATTATGGTCCCCGACAGTAGCCCCCGAGCCTCGAAGGGAGTGCTAATACTCGCTTGGAGGCTTTTGCCGCACTTTTTTGCAAGGGGACCAGCCTTTTCTTGGTTGCATTTTGTTCCGGTGGGTGCGCGCGAGCGCACCCGCCGGGTGTAGCCCTCGAGGCCTCGGAGGAGTAGTTTGACTCCTTCGAGGTCTTAGTGCGTTTCGCAACACTTCGGTTGGTCTGGTTGTTCCCTCATGCGAGCTGGCCGTAGCCCGGGTGCACGGTCGGGTCCCAAGTTCTCGGGCTAGTATGTTGACGCTGTCAACAGGTCGGCCGGAGCTAGGTTTGCGAGAGCAGCCCCCGAGCCTCTGCACAGGGCGAGAGGACGGTCAAGGACAGACTCGACTTTTTTATATACGCCCCTGCGTTGCCTTTCCGCAAGGAGGAGGGGGGGAAAGCGCCATGTTGCCCTCGAAGGGCGCCGAACATGGTGTCTCCGGTGAGCTGCTGGCGGGTAATCCGAGCGGACGCCCGTGCCCCATTTGTTAGGGGTCGGCTAGAGGCCCGGAGGCGCGCTCCAAAAGTACCTGCGGGTGATCTGCCGGACCCGGTCCCCTTTGACGGGGTCTGAGGGCTCGATGCCTCCCTCTGATGGGATTCCGTTACAAGATCGCTCCCGCTGGTCTCGGAAATGTCCTAGGGTACCTCGGGAGCGCAGCCCGAGCCTTGGTTATGTATCGAACGTACCCAGGGTCATCCCTCGCTCTGTGTCTGAGGCGACTGTGAACCCTTCGAGGGCCAGCCTACGAACCCCTGATCAGTAGTGGGCGTGGAGCCCGAGTGGCCTGAGGCGGCCGTTGAACCCTTCCGAGGGGCCGGCCATCGAACCTCTGACCAGTAGTGGGCGCAGAACCCAGGTGCTCTGAGGTGGCCGTTGAACCCCTCCGAGGGGCCAGCCTTTGAACCTCTGAGCAGTAGGGAGGCTCGGGGCCTATTTCCTTCACGGAGAAGGATCCTTTTCAGGGTATCCCCCTTTCCCGGTCCCTGTTGTAAGAGAGAGAAAGAGGAAAAGGAAAAGGATACGAAATCGAATGACGTGGCGTACCTTTTTTTGACGCGGTCATTATGGTGAAGGCGAAGCGTCGCTTGCTTCTCCTGCCTGAGGCGCCGCCTGTCCCGCCGCGGAGTTAATGCGACGAGGCGAGTGGTTCGCAAGGCGACCGTTGCGCGTGCGCGGGCCGTTCGAGGAACGGATCACGGGCGTGCCGTCTTCATGCCGTGAGAGAGGGTTCTCTCGCTGCCCCTGGATGGGACGTAAGCTTGGCTGACGACGTGACCGCTGCTCCTGCCCGCCTGCCACCGCCATTACTACCGGCCTATTTTTGACCGTATTGACCGTCGCGCCTGGCTGGCACTGCTGGGTCATACGCAGGGTTGCCTCGAGTCGCGGTATTGGCTCCACAGTCGAGGAGGCGCGGTAGTGGCGCGAGTGGCGGTGCAGTTGCTCGCACGTAGCAACCGGCGCGCCGGTTGCATGACGTGTGGACCTGGGCCTCCATGCTGGGCGCGTTGGAGTCGAAGGGGGGCGCCCACTTGGCGCGGTTGCATGCTGACTGCATGGCTGTCCACCCTTTCACCCGTTGGTCTGGGCGAAAGTGGAGGAATGCTTGTAACCGCTGGGCAGTTGCATGCCCCGCGCGCGGTGGTTTGGCTCCTTCTGCCCTGGACCAGCTTGCATGACGCGTGGGGCCCAGCCCCCGCACCGTAGGGGGAGGACCTTGGAGCGTGTCAGAGAAGACTCAGCCCGCGATGGCTAAGGATGCAAGTGGGGAGAGTTGCCTTTAAAAGGAGGGCGACCCCCTTGGAGGGCAACCATGTCTTCGCGCTCCCTTATGCATCGTGTCTTTCCACCTTCCGAGCCCCCGGATGGGGGACGCCTGCAATCCTTCCACCTTGTCATCGGAGGAACACAACTTCATGGAAGTCGGTACCTTTCAGCCATCGTTCGGCTTCAAGGATTTTCATCACGCGGCCCGGCTGCATCCCCTCGCCGGTGGTCACCCAAGATGGTGACCACCAGCCCCTGGATGAGGAGAAGCAAGTCGGGCTGCGATCTTGGTCCCGCCCTCAGCTTCAAGGATGTTCATCATCCTTGCTGGGGCGGGGGCCGGGCTGAGCCGGAGCTCTTCCCCCCATGCGGGCCGGCTGGTCACCTCCTCTTCCAGCTTCTGGTGGGGGAAACCATCCTCCGGCCCTGTGGAGGAGGCGTCCTCCAGCCATGCCGGGGAAGGCGAACTGTTGCTGTCCAGCTAGGATGCAACATTCCGTCCTTCTCCTCGCTTTCGTGGCGAGGACGGGACTGAGGACCTGCCGGTGCGCCTTGCCAACTGTCGGCGTTGGTGGAGAGGCGGACGCCGCCGTCCGTGCTGATGTGGGGGCAGCTGGGGGAACCTTCCCCACCGTCGAGGCCGTCAGCGCCGCCTACGGACCGACCCCCGGCTCTTTGGCTTTAATATCTGGTTTGCGTCCCTTGAGTGGGAACGCGAACGAGAGCCTTCCGATGGTCGTGTCCGTCCTAGGATCATGGCTGCTGCCGCAGAGGTCGCTGGCGAGTCGCCCGGAGCTTGTCGCCCCGCGGGCCCTCCTACGTGGGGGGTTGTTTGTACCAGCGGGGGCGGAACCGGAGTTCCATTTGTAATGGCACTTTGAGTGCCGGTGTCTTGTTCATTGTGGCTGTCGAGGCCTGAACATGTATGTTTCTTTGGCATGGAGCCGTGTTTTTTCTTCATTTCAAGCACTAAGACTCGCCTGTTGGTTATCTGAACCGCTTCACCAAGCGTGAGTCGCCTCGTGCGAAGGTGACGAGTGAGGTATCCGTATCCCGGAGGCGTAGGAGTCCCTCGGCTCGGTCGGCCTTGCTGTCCGAGGCTTCTCTTGCTTAGTTAAAGGAACCCCTCGGCCGCCCATCGATGAGCCGAAGCCGGAGGTAGCGGTGTCAGCACGGACAGAGGCAGAGTTGGCTTCGAAAAGAAGATTTGGTCGGCCGGAGCCTGGCCGGGTCGTCCACTGGCGGAACCGACGCCGGAGTTGAGTTGCCGAGGCGACAAGCCGGGCTGATGTCTTCGGGGGACAGCTGGCTGAGGCCTCGGGGTGGCCGGCCGAGCCGTCCGCTCGAGCCGGATTCCTGGAGAAGACCCTGGCGGCGATGGCCTGGGTGTGGTGCTGATGTCGTCCTTCAGAGTGGGGATCCTCCAATCGCGTCGCCGTCCGAGGCTAGGTCGGACCCTGCTGAAGGTGTAGTTGACGCCGAGGGTGCTGCTGCCCCCTTCAACTGTCGACGTCCGAGCCTGCAGGATCGGGTTGTCTTGTAGTATGTGTATGTTTTCTGCGGCCGCCGAGGCCCAAACATACTATCGTCGTGTTGTAAAGCTGCGTTTCTTTTCCTCTTGTTTCGAGTATCCGGACTTGTTTGTCGGTAACAGAATTGTTTGCGCGGGCGAGAGTTGCTTTTCACGGAAGGTGATGAGTGAGGTATCCGTATCCCGGAGGCGTAGGAGTCCCTCGGCTCGGTCGGCCTTGCCGCTTACGCGCACTCTTACTCGTCCATAGGGTTCTGTCACCGACTCAGTCGAGAAGGCCCGAAAAGTCGTTCCGGCAGAGGAGCTTTCGAGCGTGAAGACTTGTTCGGTCTGCGGAATCACTTATCCGAGCGCGAGCTACTTATCGCATAAGGTGATGAGTGAGGTATCCGTATCCCAGAGGCGTAGGAGTCCCTTGGCTCGGTCAGCCTTGGCTGCTTACGTGTACTCCGTCGTTTTCAGGATCCACTTTCGAAGTAGTTGAAAAGCACGAAAGGCACTCTGGCAGAAAAGATTTTTTTTCTTTTTTCGAGGAAAATTTCGACGCGGAGGGGGTTGCCCCCTTCTAGCCCCCGAGGGAGGGTCGGGCTTTGCCGAGGCAAGGCTGACCCTTCCTTGACGACCAGACTTTGTGTGTGAACGAGGTATACGAACAACTTGAAAGCATCTTAAGGGTAGAAGCGATGTAGCTGTTGGATGTTCCAAGCGTTGTTGTAGACCTCGCCTTGACTGTTGGCCAGCTTGTATGTTCCGGGCTTTAGAACTTTGGCGACGACGAACGACCCTTCCCAGGGAGGCATGAGTTTATGCCGCCCTCGGGCGTCTTGTCACAGCCGAAGCACCAGGTCGCCCACCTAGAGGTCTCGGGACCGAATCCCTCGGGCGTGGTAGCATCGCAGGGACTGCTGGTACCGCACCGAGTGTAGTAAGGCCATGTCCCGAGCCTCTTCCAGCTGGTCCAGTGAGTCTTCTCGATTAGCTCGATTGCTTTGGTCGACGTAGGCCCTCGTCCTCGGGGAACCATATTCTAAGTCTATGGGCAAGATGGCCTTGACCCCATAGACTAGAAAGAACGGTGTGAAGCCTGTGGCTCGGCTCGGCGTTGTCCTCAGACTCCAGACCACCGAGGGGAGTTCCTTCATCCACCGCTTGCCGAACTTGTTGAGGTCGTTGTAGATCCGAGGCTTGAGTCCTTGCAGAATCATGCTGTTGGCACATTCTACCTGCCCATTCGTCATGGGGTGAGCCACGGCGGCCCAGTCCACCCGGATGTGGTGACCCTCGCAGAAGTCCAGGAACTTCCTGCCGGTGAACTGGGTGCCGTTGTCGGTGATGATGGAGTTCGGGACCTCAAAGCGATGGATGATGTTGGTGAAGAACGCCACCGCCTGTTCGGACCTGATGCTGTTTAGGGGTCGGACCTCGATCCACTTGGAGAATTTGTCGATGGAGACCAGCAGGTGCGTGTAGCCCCCGGGTGCCTTCTGCAAGGGGCCGACTAGGTCCAGACCCCACATAGCAAACGGCCAGGTGATGGGTATGGTCTGCAGAACCTGAGCGGGCAGGTGGGTCTGCTTTGCGTAGAACTGACACCCTTCGCAGGTGCGGACAATTCTAGTGGCATCGGCCACCGCCGTCGGCCAGTAGAAACCTTGTCGGAAGGCGTTTCCAATAAGGGTTCGGGGTGCTGTGTGATGGCCACAAGCCCCCGAGTGTATCTCTTGTAAGAGCCCTGACCTTCGACGATGGAAATGCATCGCTGGAGGATGCCCGAGGGGCTGCGGTGGTATAGCTCCTTCCCATCTCCCAGCAAGACGAAAGACTTGGCACGCCGCGCCAACCGCCGAGCCTCGGCTTGGTCGAGGGGCAGCTCTCCTCGGTGGAGATATTGCAGGTACGGGGTCTACCAGTTTTGATTAGGCGTGACCTCGCTCTGCTCCCCCTCGACGCGTAGTGCCTCACCCTCGGGGGCCGAGGATACCTCGGGCCGAGCCGAGGGTACCTCGGACTGAGCCGAGGGTACCTCGGACTGAGCCGAGGGTGCCTCGGGCTGGGCCGAGGCCTTCTCGGGCTCGGGCATGTCGTTGGTCTTGACGGAGGGTTGATGTAGGTCTCGGGAGAATACATCCGGGGGAACCGTTGTTCGCCCCGAGGCTATTTTAGCCAGCTCGTCCGCAGTCTCGTTGTAGCGTCGGGCGATGTGGTTGAGCTCGAGCCCGTAGAACTTGTCTTCCAGGCGCCGAACCTCATCGCAGTAAGCTTCCATCTTCGGGTCGCGGTAGTGGGAGTTCTTCATGACTTGGTCGATGACGAGCTGCGAGTCACCACGGGCGTCGAGGCGTCGGACCCCTAGCTCGATGGTGATTCGCAACCCGTTTACCAGAGCTTCGTACTCAGCCACGTTGTTGGACGCCGGGAAGTGGAGGCGTAGCACGTAGCGGAGGTGCTTCCCGAGGGGCGAGATGAAGAGCAGGCCCGCGCCGGCCCCCGTCTTCATCAGCGACCCATCGAAAAACATGGTCCAGAGCTCCGGTTGGATCGGAGCTGTCGGGAGCTGGGTGTCGGCCCATTCAGCCACGAAGTCCGCCAAGACCTGGGACTTGATGGCCTTCCGAGGGGCAAACGAGATCGTCTCGCCCATGATCTCCACCGCCCACTTTGCAATTCTACCCGAGGCCTCTCGGGACTGGATGATCTCCCCCAGGGGGAAGGATGACACCACAGTCACCGGATGAGACTCGAAGTAGTGTCGCAACTTCCGCCGCGTCAGGATCACCGCGTACAGCAGCTTCTGGATTTGTGGGTAGCGGATCTTGGTCTCAGACAGTACCTCACTGATGAAGTAGGCTGGCCTCTAGACGGGCAATGCATGCCCCTCTTCTCGTCTCTCAACCACAATCGCGGCGCTAACCACCTGAGTGGTCGCGGCGACGTAGATCAAGAGGGCTTCTCCGGCAGCGGGGGGCACCAAGATGGGCGCATTCATGAGGAGCGCCTTTAGGTTCCCGAGGGCTTCCTCGGCCTCAGGGGTCCAAGCGAAGCACTCGGCCTTCCTTAAGAGGCGGTACAGAGGCAGGCCTCTTTCGCCGAGGCGCGAGATGAAACGGCTCAGAGCCGCGAGGCATCCCATGACCCTCTGTACGCCTTTCAAGTCCTTGATGGGCCCCATGCTGGTGATGGCCGCGATCTTCTCTGGGTTGGCCTCGATGCCTCGCTCGGAGACGATGAACCCCAAGAGCATGCCTCGGGGGACCCCGAAGACACACTTTTCGGGATTGAGCTTCACACCTTTCGCCTTGAGACATCGGAATGTCACTTCAAGGTTGGAAAGGAGGTCGGAGGCTTTCCTCGTCTTGACTACGATGTCATCGACGTAGGCCTCAACCGTTCGACCGATGTGTACGCCGAACACATGGTTCATGCATCGCTGGTACGTTGCACCCGCATTCCTCAAACCAAACGGCATGGTAACATAGCAGTACATGCCGAAGGGAGTGATGAAAGAAGTCGCGAGCTGGTCGGACTCTTTCATCCTGATCTAGTGATACCCTGAGTAGGCATCGAGGAAAGACAGGGTTTCGCAGTCAGCAGTGGAATCCACGATTTGATCGATGCGAGGCAGAGGGTAGGGAACTTTCGGACATGCTTTGTTTAGACCAGTGTAGTCTACACACATCCGCCATTTCCCCCCTTTCTTTCTCACAAGCATAGGGTTGGCAAGCCATTCGGGATGGAATACCTCTTTGATGAACCCTGCCGCCATTAGCTTGTGGATCTCCTCGCCTATGGCTCTGTGCTTTTCTTCGTCGAATCGGCGTAGAGGCTGCTTCACGGGTCGGGCTCCAGCCCGGATATCTAGCGAGTGCTCGGCGACTTCCCTCGGTATGCCGGGCATGTCCAAGGGACTCCACGCGAAAACGTCGGCGTTTGCGCGGAGAAAGTCGATGAGCACTGCTTCCTATTTGGGGTCGAGCTCGGAGCCGATCCGGATCTACTTGGAGGCGTCGTTGCAGGGGTCGAGAGGAACGGACTTAACCGTCTCCGCTGGCTCGAAGTTGCCGGCGTGGCGCTTCACGTCGGGCGCCTCCCTAGAGAGGCTCTCCAGGTCGGCGATGAGGGCCTCGGACTCGGCGAGGGCCTCGGCGTACTCCACGCACTCCACGTCGCATTCGTACGCGTGTCGATACGTGGGCCCGACGGTGATGACCCCGTTGGGGCCCGGCATCTTGAGCTTGAGGTAGGTGTAGTTGGGGACGGCCATGAACTTGGCGTAGCATGGCCTCCCCAACACTGCGTGGTAGGTTCCTCGAAACCCGACCACTTTGAACATGAGGGTCTCCCTTCGAAAGTTGGAGGGCGTCCCGAAGCAGACGGGTAGATCGAGTTGTCCGAGGGGTTGGACACGCTTCTCGGGGATGATCCCATGGAAAGGCGCAGCGCCCATCTGGACCGAGGACAGATCGATCCGCAGGAGCCCGAGGGTCTCGGCGTAGATGATGTTGGGGCTGCTGCCTCCGTCCATGAGGACCTTAGTGAGCCTGACGTTGCCGATGATAGGGGTCGACAACGAGCGGGTATTTCCCCGGGCCCGGCACGTGGTCAGGATGGTCGGCCTGGTCAAAGGTGATGGGCTTGTCGGACCAGTCCAGGTAGACTGGCGCCGCCACCTTTACCGAGTAGACCTCCCGACGCTCTTGCTTGCGGTGCCAAGCCGAGGCGTTCACCACTTGCCCGCCGTAGATCATGAAGCAGTCGCGGACCTCGGGGAACTCTCTTGCCTTGTGATCCTCCTTCTTAGCGTCGTCGAGGGCCTTGCCACCCTCCACGGGTGGCCCGGCCTTGTGGAAGTGGCGTCGAAGCATGGCACACTCCTCGAGGGTGTGCTTGACGGGCCCCTGATGATAAGGGCACGACTCCTTGAGCATCTTGTCGAAGAGGTTGGCACCTCCGGGAGGTTTCCGAGGGTTCTTGTACTCAGCAGCGGCGACAAGGTCCGCGTCGGCGGCGTCGCGTTTCGCTTGCGACTTCTTCTTGCCTTTCTTCTTGGTGCCGCGCTGAGTTGACGCCTCGAGAGCATCTTCCGGTGGGCGGCCCTGGGGCTGCATGTCCTTCCGGAAGATGGCCTCAACCGCCTCCTGGCCAGAGGCGAACTTGGTGGCGATGTCCATCAGCTCGCTCGCCCTGGTGGGGGTCTTGCGACCCAGCTTGCTCACCAGGTCGCGGCAGGTGGTGTCGGCGAGGAACGCGCCGATGACATCCGAATCGGTAATGTTGGGCAGCTTGGTGCGCTGCTTCGAGAATCGCCGGATGTAGTCCCGGAGAGACTCTCCCGGCTGCTGGCGGTAGCTTCGGAGATCCCAGGAGTTTCCAGGGCGCACGTACGTGCCTTGGAAATTGCCGGTGAAAGCTTGGACCAGGTCGCCCTAGTTGGAGATCTGCCCCGGGGCAGGTGCTCCAGCCAGGCTCGAGCGGTGTCGGAGAGGAACAGGGGGAGGTTGCGGATGATGAGATTATCATCGTCCGTTCCACCCAGTTGGCAGGCCAGCCGATAGTCCGCGAACCATAGTTCTGGTCTCGTCTCCCCCGAGTACTTTGTGATAGTAGTCGGGGTTCGGAACCGGGTCGGGAATGGTGCCCGTCGTATGGCGCGGCTGAAAGCCTGCGGACCGAGTGGTTCGGGCGAAGGACTCCGATCCTCTCCGCTGTCATAGCGTCCCCCACGCCTGGGGTGGTAGCCTCGGCGTACCCTCTCGTCGAGGTGGGCCCGACGGCTGTGGTGATGGTGCTCGTTGCCGAGGCGACCCGGGGCCGCAGGCGCTGTGTTGCGCGTGCGCCCGGTGTGGACCGAGGCTTCCTGCACGAATCGGGAAGTCGCGGCACGATGTTCCGAGGGGTACCCCTGCCTTCGAGAGGTGGAGCTTTCGGCCCGTCAGACCGCGGCGTCCTCTAGGAGATTCTTGAGCTCTCCCTGGATACGCCGCCCCTCGGTGGTTGATGGCTCCGGCATCGCGCGGAGAAGTATTGCCGCTGCAGCCAGGTTCTGGCCGACTCCACTGGAATCCGGTGGCGGCCTTACCCTAACGTCGTCGGCGATGCGGTGCTGGATGCCCTAGGGGAGATGACGTGCTTCTCCGGCCAGAGGTTGGCCCGCCCATTCCTGCCCGATGTTCCGGTGGATCGGCACAAGCGTTCCTGCTCCCTCATCGAGCCTGGCCTGTCTCTCGTGGATTTGCTCGAGCTGTGGGTCAAGACCCCCCGCCGGGACAGGGACCACAACTAGCTCCCGAAGGATGTCAACGCGAGGCATGGGCCTAGGGGGATCACCGTTCTCCGGCATACCAAGATGGTTGCCTTCGCCGGGACCCCCTAGATCGACGTGGAAACATTCGCGACTTGGGCCGCAATCCTCGTCGTCGAGGCTTCGGCTACCGTCGGAACAGTCGGAAAGGCAGTAGTCGCATGCGATCATGAAGTCCCGCACGGCACTAGGGTTACCAAGTCCGGAGAAATCCCAACAGAGGTCGGGCTCGCCATCTTCCTCGGACCCCGAGGGCCCGTAGGTCAAGACGGTCGTCAGCCGGTCCCAGGGTGACCGCACATGATACCCCAGAGGGTTTGGACTTGCCTCTATGAGAGTGTCCACCGAAGCGGAGTTGCTTAGCGGGTTGAGGCCGAATCCAAAAGGCGCGAGATGGGAATCGGTCGGTACCTTTTGGTCGACGGGCGGTGACGAAGTCACGTCGGGGACTGACTGCACCGTCGTCTCAGGTACGAGGGTGACGCCCAGCAAGTCCTTCGCGAGCGTGCTGGCGTCGTCCGTTTGCTTGAGATTGGCATGTTGCGGGGAGTTGGCGCTCATCTTCGTCTCAGACGCGAGGCTGTCGCCCGACGCGCTCTCCGTTGGGGCGCCGGCGCCGTCGACTCGCTCGACAGCCAACGAGGTGCCGCCTCCTACTTGGCCTTGGTTGCCCCGCCTCCTCCTTCGTTGGCGGGGGAGGGGACGGGACAAGCCCGAATGTCGTCCTTCCACCACGTGGGGAAGGCGTCGTCGATTTCCCCGCTGGCGGGCGGGTTGTCGACCGCCATTGTCGCTGTCGCGCGGCGGGGGAAGGAGTATCATGTCGTAGCTGCCGTCGAGGGACATGAACTCAAGACTCCCGAAACGGAGCACCGTCCTGGGTTGGAGAGGTTGCTGGAGACTGCCCATCTGGAGCTTGACGGGAAGCTATTCGTCAACAAGTAGCAGGCCCCTACCTGGCGCGCCAACTGTCGGTGTTTCGAAACCTGGGGGGTCCCTGGACCGACGAGTGAATCGTCGCCGCGTGCCCCAGCCCAGATGGGTCGGCGCGAGGCGGAACGCGAAGGGGGGAGAGAGCAGCCAGAGGGAGACAGGCGTGGGAGGTGGAACCCGCGGCCTTCGTGTTAGCCCCGCACCCAGGTCGGGTGCGCTTGCAGTAGGGGGTTACAAGCGTCCACGCGGGAGGGAGCGAGCGGCCTTGCGCGAGCGCCGTCCCGTCCTTCCCCGCGCGGCCAACCCTCTGTAAGAGGGCCCTGGTCCTCCCTTTTATAGGCGTAAGGAGAGGATCCAGGTGTACAATGGGGAGTGTAGCAATGTGCTAACGTGTCTAGCGGGGGAGAGCTAGCGCCCTAAGTACATGCCATCGTGGCAGCCGGAGAGGTCTTGGCACCCAGTTCGCGTGGTGTCGTGGCCGTCGGAGGAGCGCTGGAGCTTGGCGGAAGGACAGCTGTCGGGGCTGTCGAGTCCTTGCTGACGTCCTCTTGCTTCCGTAAGGGGGCTGAGAGCCGCCGTCATCACAGGGCATGCGGGGCGCCATCATTACTTGTATAGTAGAGCGAGCCAGATGGGACGCCGGTCTTGTTCCCCGTGGCCTGAGTCAGCTCGGGGTAGGGTAATGATGGCGCTTCCTGTTGACGTGGTCGGTCCGTGCCCTAGGCTGGGCGAGGTGGAGGCTCCTCCGAGGTCGAGGTCGAGTCTGTCTTCTGAGGTCGAGGTCGAGTCCGAGGCCCCGGGTCGGACGAGGCGGAGACCGTCGGCTGAGGCCAGGGCTGAGTTCGAGCCCTGGGGTCGGGCGAAGCGGAGTTCGTCGTCTTCTAGGGTTGAGCCCGAGTCCGAACCCTGGGGTCGGGCGAGGCGGAGTTCGTCGTCTTCTGGGGTTGAGCCCGAGTCCGAGCCCTGGGGTCGGGCGGAGCGGAGTTCGCCGTCTTCCGGGGCTGAGCCCGAGTCCGAACCCTGGGTCGGGCGGAGCAGAGTTCACCGTCTTCCGGGGTTGAGCCCGAGTCCGAGCCCTGGGTCGGGCGGAGCAGAGTTCGCCGTCTTCCGGGGCTGAGCCCGAGTCCGAGCCCTAGGGTCGGGCGAGGCGGAGTTTCCTATGACGCCTGAGGCCGGACTTTGCTGCTGTCAGCCTCACTCTGTCGAGTGGCTCAGCAGTCGGAGCGGCGCAGGCGACGCTGTCTTCTTGTCAGACCGGTCAGTGGAGCGGCAAAGTGACTGCGGTCACTTCGGCTCTGTCGACTGGAGGGCGTGCGTCAGGATAAAGGTGTCAGGCCACCTTTGCATTAAATGCCCCTGCGATTTGGTCGGTTGGCGTGGCGATTTGGCCAAGGTTGCTTCTTGGTGAAGACTGGGCCTCGGGCGAGCCGAAGGTGTGTCCGTTGCTGGAGGGGGCCCTCGGGCGAGACGTAGGTCCTCAGGGGTCGGCTGCCCTTGCCCGAGGCTGGGCTCGGGCGAGGCGTGATCGCGTCCCTTGAATGGACCGATCCTTGACTTAATCGCACCCATCAGGCCTTTGCAGCTTTGTGCTGATGGGGGTTACCAGCTGAGATTTAGGAGCCTTGAGGGTACCCCTAATTATGGTCCCCGACAACCGTGTCATCCGCTTTATTTTCTTGGTTGATTTGTTTTGCGCCCTCTCTTTCGGACTCGTTTATATTTCTAACGCTAACCCCAGCTTGTAGTTGTGCTTAAGTTTATAATTTTCAGATTCTGCCTATTCACCCCGCCTCTAGGCGACTTTCAGTATCGGCCAATACTAGTCGTGCGACTAGAATTCTATGGCCAGGATTAGATCGGAGCTCTCGTAGGCACCTGACCCATAGGATCAATGATCTACAGCGAGGATTTCTCTGGCTCGTTTATTTGAGGATCTAGTCCCATGCGCCGGCTTTAGATTGGACAGACAACATCAACCCTAGCCGAACAGTTACCTGAAATTCCACAAACTTGTTTATAAAGATATTAGTGCGAGTTAATCAAGTCTGTGAGCTCTTGCGAACAAAGACAATCAAAGAGAGAGCAATCACAAGAGACACACGATTTTATCCCGTGGTTCGGCCAAGTAACACTTGCCTACTTCCACGTTGTGGTGTCCCAATGGATGAGGGTTGCACTCAACCCCTTTCAAGTGATCCAATGATCAACTTGAATACCACGGTGTTCTTCCTTATAGTTTTCTTCCCGTTTGCGAGGAATCTCCACAAGTTGGAGCCTCTCGCCCTTACAAGATTGATCACAAAGAAAGCACAAGAGTAAGTTTGGGAAGAGCAACACACACAAGGCACAAATCGCAGCACACCCACGCACACAAGAGAAGACTTGAGCTCAAATGACAACACAGGGAGTCCTTGACTCGAATAGAGCTCAAATCTCTAACACAATGAAACGAATGCGCGGGAACAGAGTCTGAATGCCTTAGGATGCTTAGTGAATGCTTGGGTAGCTCCTCCATGCGCCTAGGGGTCCCCTTTATAGCCCCAAGGCAGCTAGGAGCCGTTGAAGATCAACAAGGAAGGCTATCCTTGCCTTCTGTCGAGTGGCGCACCAGATAGTCCGGTGCGCCACCGGACAGTCAATGTAGACGGTCCGGTGCCGATCTCCTTCCTTTTCTGGCGTAGACAACCGTTGCAGCTCCGGGCCGGTTGGCGCACTGGACACTGTCCGGTGCACACCGGACAGTCTGGTGCCCCCTATCGACCGTTGGCGCGGGCCACGCGTCGCCCGCGGATTGCGCGACCAACTGTTGCACTGGCGACCGTTGGCTCACTGGACAGTCCAGTGCACCACCGGACAGTCCGGTGAATTATAGTCGTACGCCGCCAAACTTTTCCCGAGAGCGGCCTGTTCACCAGAAACCAGCCTGGCGCACCGGACACTGTCCGGTGCACCACCAGACAGTCCAGTGTGCCAGGCCGAGCAGGACTTTGGCTGCACACAGCCAAGTCTTTTGCAATTCTTCCTTTTCTTGTTTCTAGCACTTAGACAAAATATGTTAGTACTCAAAACAATGTACTAAGTCTAGAAACATACCTCATGACTTGATTTGCACTTTTCTCTTCATTTAGCACATAAGAACTTAATTAAATGTGTTGGGCACTTAATCACCAAAACATAATAGAAATTGCCCAAGGGCACATTTCCCTTTCAATCTCTCCCTTTTTGGTGATTTATGCCAACACATCCAAAAGCAACCAAGAGAAGTGCAACATCAATGCAATTGAGAACAAAATTGTCTTTGACATATTTGGATCATTCTTTGCCACCACTTGGTTTGTTTTTGCAAATCAAATTCATTTTCCTATCTCTAAGTCAAACTCACTTGTTTGGGCACAAAGAGAGATAATCCAAGAGTGAAATTGATCAAGTGCCAAAAACTCCCCCTTTTTCCCATGATCAAAAATTCTCCCCCACAAGAGACTAAATTTTGCAATAAGAGTATTTTGGGCAAATCAAACGTTCTAACTCTATTGTTTTCAAAATTCTTCACAAGTGGTAGCTGATCCATTTGCTTTGGCCTTAATTTCTCCCCCTTTGGCATTAAGCACCAAAACGGGATCATTCTTGGCCCTTTAACCCCATTGCCTCACCAAAAATTGTCAATTAAGAGCAAAAAGGCAATAAGAGCATAGGTATGAACTTGGAAGTAAATACACCAATACCGGAGTGCAGTGGAAGTCTTTGCAACGTCCAAGTCCATTTTCCCTTTCAATGCATCTTTGAGACTACATCAAGAATACTCAAACACAAAAGTTAGTCTCAAAGGGTCAAGTTGTAGCATATCTCCCCCTAAATAAGTGCGTCACTTGCAAATGGACTTGTGAGGTCCGGGGATCATGTGTACAACTTGAGCACCACAAAATAACAATAATGGATTGAAATGCATAAACTAGCATAATCAAAGGCATAGAACACATGTATGCTATAGATCAATCCAAGTTACGCGAATCTAAGACATTTAGCTCACTACGCAACCTGCAAAACCTTTTCTCATCTAAAGGCTTGGTGAAGATATCGGCTAGCTGGTTCTCGGTGTTAATATGGTACACCTCGATATCTCCCTTTTGCTAGTGGTCTCTCAGGAAGTGATGTCGTATGTCTATGTGCTTAGTGCGACTGTGTTCAATAGGATTATCCACCATGCGGATTGCACTCTCATTGTCACATAGGAGTGGGACTTTGCTCAGATTGTAGCCAAAGTCCCTGAGGGTTTGCCTCATCCAAATTAGTTGCACGCAACACTATCCTGCGGCAACATGCTCGGCCTCAGCGGTGGATAGGGCAACTGATGTCTGTTTCTTTGAACTCCAAGACACCAGGGACCTTCCTAGGAATTGGCACGTCCCTGATGTACTCTACCTATCAACCTTGCATCCAGCATAATCGGAGTCTGAATATCCAATTAAGTCAAAGGTAGACCCCTTTGGATACCAGATCCCGAAGTAAGGCGTAGCGACTAAATACCTAAGAATTCGCTTAATGGCCACAAGGTGACATTCCTTAGTGTCGGATTGAAATCTAGCACACATGCATACACTAAGCATAATGTCCGGTCTACTAGCATATAAATAAAGCAAGGAACCTATCATAGACCGGTATGCCTTTTGATCAACGGACCTACCTCCTTTGTTGAGGTCGACGTGTCCGTCGGTTCCCATCGGTGTCTTTGCAGGCTTGGCGTCCTTCATCCCAAACCTCTTAAGAAGATCTTGAGTGTACTTCGTTTGAGAGAGGAAGGTGCTATCCTTGAGTTGCTTCACTTGGAACCCAAGGAAGTAGGTCAACTCGCCCATCATCGACATCTCAAACTTTTGAGTCATCACCCTGCTAAACTCCTCACAAGAGTTTTGATTAGTAGAACCAAATATTATGTCATCGACATAAATTTAGCACACAAAAAGATCACCGTCACAAGTCTTAGTGAAAAGAGTGGGATCGGCTTTCCCAACCTTGAAAGCATTAGCAATTAAGAAATCTCTAAGGCATTCATACCATGATCTTGGGGCTTGCTTAAATCCATAGAGTGCCTTAGAGAGCTTAAAAACGTGGTCGGGATACCTGTCATCCTCAAAGCCAGGGGGTTGTTCCACGTATACCTCCTCCTTGATTGGCCCGTTGAGGAAAGCGCTCTTCACGTCCATTTGAAACAATCTGAAGGAATGGTGAGCGGCATAGGCTAATAGAATGCAAATAGACTCTAGCCTAGCCACAGGAGCAAAAGTCTCCTTGAAATCCCAACCTGCGACTTGGGTATAACCTTTTGCCACAAGTCGAGCCTTATTTCTTGTCACCACCCCGTGCTCGTCTTGCTTATTGTGGAACACCCACTTGGTTCCCACAACGTTTTGCTTTGGACGTGGCACCAGGCTCCAAACTTCATTCCTCTTGAAGTTCTTGAGCTCTTCCTGCATGGCCAACACCCAGTCTGGATCCTGCAAGGCCTCTTCTACCCTGAAAGGCTCAATAGAAGAGACAAACGAGTAATGCTCACAAAAATTAGCTAGACATGAGCGAGTTGTTACTCCCTTGCTTATGTCACCCAGTATCTGATCGACGGGGTGATGTCATTGGATCGTCGCTCGGACTTGAGTTAGAGGGGCCCGTGGTGCTTCTTCCTCCATCACTTGTTCTTCCTGTGCTCCCCCTTGATCCTATCCCTCTTCTTGAGGTACCTGTTCACCGTCTTGAGTTGGGGAATGTACCATTGTGGAGGAAGATGGCTGATCTTGCTCTTGTTGTTCCTGTGGTCGCACATCACCTATCGCCATCGTGCATATTGCGACTGTTGGAACATCATCTTCATCTACATCATCAAGATCAAATTGCTCTCTTGGAGAGCCATTAGTCTCATAAAATACAACGTCGCTAGAGACTTCAACCAAACCCGATGATTTGTTGAAGACTCTATACGCCCTTATATTTGAGTCATACCCTAGTAAAAACCCTTCTACTGCCTTGGGAGCAAATTTAGAATATCTACCTTTCTTCACTAGAATGTAACATTTGCTCCCAAATACACGAAAGTATGAGACGTTGGGTTTGTTACCGGTAAGAAGTTCGTACGAGGTCTTGTTGAGGAGGCGATGTAGGTAGAGCCGGTTTATGGCGTGGCAAGCTATGTTCACAGCTTCCGACCAAAACCGCTCGGGCATCTTGAATTCTCCAAGCATCGTTCTCACCATGTCGATAAGCGTCCCGTTCTTCCTCTCTACCACACCATTTTGCTGTGGTGTGTAGGGAGTGGAGAACTCATGCTTGACGCCTTCTTCCTCAAGGTACTCCTCCACTTGCAGATTCTTGAACTCGGACCTGTTGTCGCTTCTTATCTTTTTCACCTTGAGCTCAAATTCATTTTGAGACTGCCTTAGAAAGCGCTTGAGGGTCCCTTGGGTTTCTGATTTATCCTGCAAAAAGAACACCCAAGTGAAGCGGGAAAATCATCAACAATAACAAGACCATACTTACTTCCCCCGATGCTAAGGTAGGCAACTGGTCCGAAGAGGTCCATATGTAGTAGCTCCAGTGGTTTTGATGTTGTCATCACATTCTTGTTGTGATGAGTGCTCCCCACTTGTTTTCCTGCTGACAAGCTGCACAAGGTCTATCTTTCTCAAAACAAACATTTGTTAGTCCTAACACATGTTCTCCCTTTAGAAGTTTATGAAGGTTCTTCATCCCAACATGTGCTAGACGGCGATGCCACAGCCAGCCCATACTAGTCTTAGCTATTAAGCATGCATCTAGATCGGCCTCCTCTTTCGAAAAATCAACTAAGTAGAGTTTGCCGTCTAATACACTCTTAAAAGCTAATGAACCATAACGCCTTCTAAAGACAGATACATCAACATTTGTAAAAAGACAATTGTAACCCATGTGACACAATTGACTTATAGACAGGAGGTTGTAACCAAGTGAGTCTACTAGAAATACATTCGATATGGAGTGCTCGTTGGTGATGGCTATCTTGCCCAAGCCTTTAACCTTGCCTTGGTTCCCATCTCCAAAAATAATCGTATCCTAGGAATCCTTGTTCTTATCGTAGGAGGTGAACATCTTCTTCTCCCCCATCATGTGGTTTGTGCATCCGCTATCGATAATCCAGCTTGAGCCCCCGGATGCATAAACCTGCAAGGCAATTTACACTTGGGTTTTAGGTACCCAACTCTTGTTGGGTCCTACAAGGTTAGTCACAATAGCCTTTGGAACCCAAATACAAGTCTTGTCTCCCTTGCATTTGGATCCCAATTTCTTAGCCACTACTTTTGCATTCTTACATACAAGCGCAAATGAAGTATTGCAAGCATGGTAAATAGTAGTAGATTCATTACACACTTTCCTAGGCACATGATGCACAACATGATTTCTCCTAGGCCTACTTCTACCGTGGACAAAAGTAGAACTCGAGGCAAACATTGCATGTGAATCAAAAGCATCATGATCATAACTCCTATTGTAATTGGAATGAGTAGCAATTTTCCTATTGTACATAAAAGCATGATTCTTTTGAATACTACTAGCCATAGGGGCCTTCCCTTTCTCCTTGGCGAGAATGGGAGCCTTTTGGCTTGTTAAGTTCTTGGCTTCCTTTCGAAAACCAAGCCCATCCTTAATTGAGGGGTGTCTACCAATTGTGTAGGCATCCCTAGCAAACTTTAATTTATCAAAATCAATCTTGCAAGTCTTAAGTTGAGCATTAAGACTTGCCACCTCATCATTTAATTTAGAAATGGACACAAGATGATCATCACAAGCATCAATATCAAAATCCTTGCATCTATTGCAAATAACTACATGTTCTACACAAGATCTAGTAGTATTAGCTTCCTCTAGCTTAGCATTTAAATCATCATTCAAAATCTTTAAACTAGAGATTGATTCATGGCACACAGACAATTCAGAGAACGACTTTGATACCAATTGAGAGCACCTAGAGGGGGGGTGAATAGGTGATCCTGTAAAATTCAACACTAAATTCCACAAACTTGTTTATAAAGATATTAGTGCGAGTTAATCAAGTCTGTGAGCTCTTGCGAACACAGACAATCAAAGAGAGAGCAATCACAAGAGACACACGATTTTATCCCGTGGTTCGACCAAGTAACACTTGCCTACTTCCACGTTGTGGCGTCCCAATGGACAAGGGTTGCACTCAACCCCTTTCAAGTGATCTAATGATCAACTTGAATACCACGGTGTTCTTCCTTATAGTTTTCTTCCCGTTTGCGAGGAATCTCCACAAGTTGGAGCCTCTCGCCCTTACAAGATTGATCACAAAGAAAGCACAAGAGTAAGGTTGGGAAGAGCAACACATACAAGACACAAATCGCAGCACACCCACGCACACAAGAGAAGACTTGAGCTCAAATGACAACACAGGGAGTCCTTGACTCGAATAGAGCTCAAATCTCTAATACAATGAAACGAATGCGCGGGAACAGAGTCTGAATGTCTTAGGATGCTTAGTGAATGCTTGGGTAGCTCCTCCATGCGCCTAGGGGTCCCTTTTATAGCCCCAAGGCAGCTAGGAGCCGTTGAAGATCAACAAGGAAGGCTATCCTTGCCTTCTGTCGAGTGGCGCACCGGACAGTCCGGTGCGCCACCGAACAGTCACTGTAGACCGTCCGGTGCCGATCTCCTTCCTTTTCTGGCGTAGACGACCGTTGCAGCTCTGGGCCAGTTGGCGCACCGGACACTGTCCGTTGCACACCGGACAGTCCGGTGCCCCCTGCCGACTGTTGGCGCGGGCCACGCGTCGCCCGCGGATTGCGCGATCGACCGTTGCGCTGGCGACCGTTGGCTCACCAGACAGTCCGGTGAATTATAGTCGTACGCCGCCAAACTTTTTTCCGAGAGCGGCCTGTTCACCGGAAACCAGCCTGGCGCACCGGACACTGTCCGGTGCACCAGGCCGAGCAGGACTTTGGCTGCACACAACCAAGTCTTTTGCAATTCTTTCTTTTCCTGTTTCTAGCACTTAGACAAAATATGTTAGTACTCAAAACAATGTACTAAGTCTAGAAACATACCTCGTGACTTGATTTACACTTTTCTCTTCATTTAGCACATAAGAACTTAATTAAATGTGTTGGGCACTTAATCACCAAAACATAATAGAAATTTCCCAAGGGCACATTTCCCTTTCACCTGGCCTAGCTTCGGGCATGAGAACGACATTGCACAGGTCCCAGACGTCCTGGTGATTCTCCTCGTTTGCTGCTTGGTCTCCAAGCGGTGTCGAAGGTAGGGGCGTCGACGACGGCGGCCCTCAGCTTCACCGCGTCATGGTGGCTGAGTATGGACGGCACAGAGGCATGCACAAACTCGATGGAAGGACGGGGAGGGGGAAATGCTGGTTATATGGCCACACGAGAATCACAACCGGAGCAACAACAAGCGGCGCAGATTGCGCGAACTTCGGTACGAGCTCGTTGCGACAGATGCGTGATTTTCTGTGCAGGTTTGGTGAGGTGAGGGAAGTAGCTGACATCGTGGTCCCACGCGACAACGCCTAGGGTGTGCGACGCGCGCAACGGCGAGAGCGACTGACGACGCGGGACCCGCACGTCAGAGACAAAGCCAGGCGCGCCCTCGGAGGGTTGCTAGACACGCGCGCGTGTCTGGGCTGACGGCGCAGAGCAGATGGGCCGAGATGGGAATTTGGCCCAAGTAAGTTTAGGTGAGCTTTTTCCCCTTTTTTCTTATTCTATTTTTTGTTTTCCTTTTTCCCTTTTTATTTCAAGTTTCTAATCTTGAAATTTAAATCTGATTTGAAATTAAGCACCCATTAAATGCACAAACCAAAATCCAACATGAATGCATTATATTTATTTATTGATCATCCCATTTGATCAAAATGCTTTTAAATATGAAATCTAGATTACATTGCATAATTTATATTATTAGAGCATTTCCCCTACATATATGATTTGACCAAGGAATAAGGTAATTCTTATTATGATCTTTTATTAGGAATCATTTTATTTATATGTTTGGGAAGAAGTTTTCCTACATGACCCAAAACATGTTTGCATACTTAAGGTTGGCCAACATTTTCTGGATGTTTTATTTGCAAACATGAATCTTTCTTCCAAAGACTTGCACATACTAGCAATAATCAGAGTATGTTACCAGATCAACGAAGCCAGAAAATCGAAGTCAAACATAAGTACATATCCACGCCACGACTTACAAAACTTGAAAAAAAATGCCGCTAGACCAAACACATGATATCCGCAGCTATCTAGCTAGCTTTTACCTGGCCTGCACCCCACTGACTGACAGCTGGTTCAGGGAGAAGGGCGACTTGTCGGAGTTGGACGCCGACCCGCCGGAGCTGTCGCTCTTGCCGCTGGACCCCTTGACGTTGATGAAGGGAGGCTGGGTGGGCCGGGGAAGCGCCACCGCCTTGTGATCCCTGCCGCTCAGCATCTCCACCACCTTCCACATGGGCGGCCGAAGGTTCGGCGACGCCTGGGCGCACAGCAGGCCGACGTGGAACACCCGGAGGGCGTCCTCCTCCGAGCACTGCTCGCGGAGGTTCGGGTCCAGCAGCTCCGTCAGGGTGCCAGCGGTGTAGTGTCTCCATATCTGAAGAAAGTAGAACAGGATCAGTTCTCTGTTTTTTTTTTTGGGTAAACGCTACAGTGACAGCAGCAAGTGCCTGTCTGAAAATACCAGTGCCATGAGTGAGAGGCCTTCTGCAGATGACGCCACCGAGTTGTGGCTCTTCCGGCCGGTGACGATCTCGAGGACCAGCACGCCGTAGCTGTAGATGTCGGCCTTCTCGGTGAGCTGACCGTGGACGATGTACTCCGGAGCCATGTACCCACTGAATGCACGCGCAAGAGGAAGACGATGAGGGAGGGCTCTGTCGTCTCTGCAATGCATCATCTCGGTCAGGGAAAGTCGGGCTCACAAAGTTCCGGCGAGGCCGGTGCTGAGGTGGCTCTGGTCGTCCATGAAGTTCCTGGCGAGGCCGAAGTCGGCGATCTTCGGCCTGAACCTGTCGTCCAGCAGGACGTTGCTGGCCTTGATGTCGCGGTGTATGATCCGGACCTCCGAGGCGCTGTGCAGGTAGGAGAGGCCCTCCGCCGTGCCCAGCACGATCTCGAACCTCCGCTCCCAGTCCAGCGCGTTCTTCTTGAACGCGTCGAAGAGGTAGTGGTCGAGGCTGGTGTTGCAGAGGTACTCGTAGACGAGCAGGCTCTCGGGCCCCTCCACGCTGCAGCCCAGCAGCTTGACCAGGTTCTTGTGCTGCACCTGGCTCACCAGCTTCACCTCGTTGAAGAACTGCTCCGCCCACTGCCGCGTGTTGAAGAAGAGCCGCTTCACCGCCACCTCCCGCCCGTCCGCCAGCACGCCCCTGTACACGGAGCCGTAGCCTCCCTGCCCGAGCTTGTTCGTCTGGCTGAACTCGTCCGTCGCCGCGCGCAGCTCCTGGTACTTGAAGCTCAGCTGCGACGCCGCGATGGCGCGGATCATCTCGCCGGACGACCCGTCGTCGCCCATGTCTGCACGGAGGAGATCGTCTCTTGATCTGGACCTCATCCTTGTCCAGATGAACGCTATGCCCATGACCGCCATTGCCGACAAGACCGATGCCACCACGATGACAGCGATGCGACGCGCTGCCATTAATAAGAAAGAAAATAAATCCAGAAATCCGTCTGGGATGTTCAGACACGCAGTAGGAGTCGAGTTGCTATCGCTAAAATTCAGACACGGCACGCGTCTGGGATGTTCCCTCCTTCCCCGTGAAACTTTTTGGACCAACGAGAACAGACCACAAAGTCTAACAGACGACCGTTCATTTCGTTCTCTCTATACAATGAAGTGATGAAATGCTGAAATTCAAATGGCGGTACCGGTACGACGACGTGGAAAATGCATGCACTCACCGGACGATCCCCCGCCGCCGCCGCCGCTGCTGGCCGGCAGGTAGAAGGGCCGCGTGGAGTACCTGACGACGCAGCCGGCGTTGAGGCCGTACCCCTCGGGCGCGGCCGGGAGGCAGTTGCGGAGGAGCCGGTCGCGGGCGCTGGCCACGCACGTGGCGCACGCGCTGGCGTTGAGCGACCTCCAGCACTGCGCCGCGGCGTACGCCGGCGGCGCGCGGCCGGACGCCGACGCCGCGTAGTAGTAGTCTTTGGCGGCCGGCGCGGCGGCCGTGACGTTCCGCACGAGCGCGGCGGCGGCGGCCGCGAACCCGGTCCCGACCACCGGCGGCGCACTGGCGGCGGCGGTGGCGTTGGAGCACACGGCGGTGTCGCTGGCGTCGGTGGCGGCGGCTGTGAAGTTGTCGGCGCCGTAGCGGAGGAAGCAGCCGTCGAGGTAGATGCGGCCGCCATCGGCGGGGAGGCAGTGCGGCAGCTTCACGCGGCTCTGCGCGTAGCAGAGCTGGCAGTCGGTCGGGGACAGGTAGCCCATGCACTGCCCGAGGCCGAACACGGTGTCGTTGCCCTCGCCGGAGCCCGCGGCGCCGAAGCTCCACCGCGTCACGTTCTGGTAGATCATCTCCAGCGTGGTGACGAAGCTCACGTCGAAGGCCTCCGGGTCGGCGGCCTGCGTCGCCGCGCACACCGTGTCCACGATCGCCGGCGTGCCCGCCGGCGCCGCGTCATCGGTGGCGGCCACGGTGCTGAGGGAGAAGAAGAGGACTAGGAAGAAGGGGCCACTACGGTGCTGGTGCGCTGCTCGTGGTCGCCGCCGCCGCCGCTGCATGGCGCCGGGCACAGCCGGAGTCCTCGCGCGCGTTTTTTGTTTCGGTCTCGGCTTCATTTTGTGCGTGGCGTGCCCGGGTGGGTCGGAGTTTGACGTGGAAGAATTGACATCTTTTTTTACATATATTTTGGTTGTTGGTTATAGTATGTATGCATTGGTGTAATGTAAGAAACAAAAGTGTGTATATATGATGCTACGGCGTTGACTTAGTCGGTGACGACGGAGAATTTGATCTCTCTAGAATCACGGAATTCGTTCATTCATTCATTGTATGTACACCCAGAAATTAACTGTTATAGACATTTCAAACAGGTGATTTCATTATCCTACAATTTTCTAGTTTGTTCGTTGACCGTGGAGTAATGATGTTTAACTCACTACCGGAATCTGGCTTTTTGGCGAGTGTTTGGTGCTTTGGCGAGTGTTTTTTATCGGTAATCGGCAAAACAGTCTTTGCCGAGGACCGCATTTGGTAACGAGTTAACGACCACACATTTACCGAAAGCAGGACACTCGGCACAGAAAGACACGTGGCAAAAACCTCTTTATCGAGTGTCAAACACTCGGCAAAGGCTCACGCTAGACAAAGGGCCGTCAGCAGCTGTCTATAGATGACGGCCGTTATCTTTGCCGAGAGTCGGGATTTGGCACTCGGCAAAGCATACTTTACCCATTCTACGTGTCATACCCGGCTTTAAGGAACAAAGCCAGGTGCATCTCATACATGCGCCAAGAAGACAACATATATAATAACAGAGTGTATAGAGATAAATGTCATAAAACATCAGAGTACTTATTACATAGCGGAAGACTTATTACAAAATAAAATAATAAAGATAAAACGAACTAAGGATCGTTGGCGCCAATGTCAACTGAGAAACGCCACCTAGATCAGATCATACTCCTCGCCTTGTGGCTCCCCCTGAACCACATGTTCTTCTCATGTGGGGGGTGTGAGACAGCAAGGGTGAGCTCACACATGATCATAGCTCAACAAGTTGTGGGGAACCAGTGAACATAAACTCACAAAGGTGTGAGTTCATGTGATGTGTAAGGCTAATCAATAACAGGAGTTAAAGCTGAGCATTGCTTTTAAGTAGTTGGTCAAAATTTTATTAGCAGTTACTAAGTGTAAGTAAATATCAAACCATAAGTAAAGTAATAGAACAAAATTAATAACAAACCCATGCAATGCAAATGACAAAATTGAATTTAAGTTCCATAATTTAAACATCAGAGAGTCCTGAGCTGCTCATGACCGTGAGCTCGGCTAGTATACCAGTTTTACACTCTGCAGAGGTTGTACCCTTTACCCACAAGTCATGCTACCCATCTGCCAAGGGGTCGCGAATCCCATACACCTCTACCTAGGAAGCGTGGCAGGGCAACACTACGAGGCCTTTACAAAGTTCCACTAGCTTCCGAAAACCCGCTACAGTTTATAGAAAGTTCCAATGCAGGGTTCTTGTCTGACCGCCATCGCAGCAAAATCAAGCAAGGACCTCCCTACACTGACCACTCCCCTACTGCCCTTGCCCCTTTCGGGTAAGGTAGTCTTCCACTAGCTTTCATAATTAGTCAGCCAAGGGCGTCCCATTAAACCCTTGTGGTGGCACGTGGTTCTCAAGTTAAGCTCTATGTTCCAATTAACATTAATGATCTCAACATGAACATAAACAGAATAACAAAAGAATTGGAACATCGAGGTAATAAATGATTATCCCAAAACCAAGTAAAGCATTAGCAAACTACCCAAGTGAATCAGGGGTAAACAAGGTAATGAGATAAACAATCTAGGGTTACCTATTGGGTCCCATCAAAATTAACCTATGCATGGATAAATGATATTAAGGAACATTATTGGGTAAGAAGTGGTCAAGGGCACAACTTGCCTTCAATGAGCTCCTGCTCAGCTACTTCAACCTGCTGCTCACCAGGATCCTCAGGCACGGGCTCTTCTACTCGCCACAATACAAACAAGCACAATATGCAGGGAAAAATTAACATCACACCAAACATAAGTACAAACAGAATAATAATGATCTACGCGAAGCTATGAGACTAACGCAACTTGAACGGATCAAATTGGAGTTAAAACGGAGGAGATACGAATTTCCTAAGGTTTTATGTGCTTGATACAAGATTAATTAAGAGAGAAATTCTATTATGAGTTTCATGCTAAGACAGTGTTACTGAGTGATGAAAAATATTAAAACAAAATTATAGGAACTGAAAGGGGCTAAAAAGGAATTATAGTGAATTAGTTATGCATTTTCTAAGGTTTTTAGAGTTATTTTGGCAACAAAATCAATTTTCGAATTAGTTTAATTAATATACCACGATCCCTAGGCTGCGGCTACTATTTCAGAAAAGTTCAGGGGCTAAAGCGCGAAAAGCTTCAAGACTCAGAGCGCAACTATGTGGACTGCGGGTTGAATCAGTAATAACCTAGGGTCTCATATGCATATTTACTCGGCCGAAAGGGTATCAGAGATCCAGCGCCCTCTGATCCACAACGGACGGCGCAGATTAAATGGCTAGGGTCGCCAAACGGTATGCTCTGTGGATCCTCGGATCACAGATCAATGGCCCACATATCATGCGCACGGGTATGCACACATGACCGTTTATCAACAAATCAACGGTCCTGCTTGACCGAGTCGAAGCGGTAACCTAAGATTTAATCCTGGCCCTCTATTTCTAGATCAATGGCTGGCGCTCGCCCAGACGAATCAATGGCCCTGATTTAATCGCAGCTATCCGCTATGGATCCACTGGCCAGGATACCTTCTTCCACCCGGCGACAGCACACGACCAAGCCGCGCGGTGCCCAGGCCGCTCACGGAGATACACACGCCGGTGAAGGGCGCCTCCCAGCCCGGTGACTAATCCACGAATTGAGCTCGTGCGCTACGCAATAAATAGGACATGACAAACAATCTACGACAGGTCTTACCTACGGCTTACGTGGTAGTCGAGGCTGACCACGGTCAGGGCGGGTATCCGGCTGAGCGCCAACTCCGGCGACGAATTGCAAGCGCTCCGCTCCACAAATTCTTGATTCTAGCACACCTACTTCATCCACACGGCCCAGCGAACAACCGAGGCAACTCAGCGAGGTCCATGCTGCCGTGGTCTGGTGATCCCCCCAAGTTCTCCCCGAGGCCGCACACGACCGGAGCAGCTCGCGGCAGTCTAGGGGCATCGGGAACTTGGAGATTTGGCGAGGCAGTCTAGCAGAGATGCCGCGGACGCGAGGAGAGACCAGAGAGGGGGTGTGCCGAGCAGAAGGGATGGTGGCGGCATCTAGCGGTCCTGATGGCCAAGCGCTAAACACAGGAGAGGCGAGCGCACTTGTTCTTATACCCCGCGACCAAGTCCGATTAAGGGCCATCGTTGGCGAGGATTTCGGGCGTTCAGTTTGATCCGCACTAGCCAACGAACCGCGCGTAGCTACTATGACCCGGCCAATTCATGGAGGTTTGTTACGGACGGAATCCAGTTTGCGGCAGACTAGGAGCTCCGGTCGCGTTGGTTGGCGACGAGGGAGATAGAGCTGACCTGGTGGCCCCACCTGGCAGTGACACAGTGAAAAAGAAAAAGAAAAGGGGGCGCAAGTGGGCCGGCGGGGTGCTTTTCGGCCCAGCAGGCGCAGTGAAGAGGGAGTGGGCATGGGCCGGTTCGCGCTGGGTTAAAGGGAAGGTGGGCTGAAATGAGCTGACCGAGCCCAGTTGGTTCTTTTTTTTATTTTCCTTTTCTTTTTCTGATTTCTTCTCCCTTTATTTAAAAATTTGAATTTAAATTTAAACAGTGATGTGAACTTACACTCAAATTAAATATTGAAAATAAACTTAGTAGTATGAAAGGGGGTTTAATATGATTATTTCCTTTAGTATTATTATTTTTTATAGTATCCTTTCTTCTTTTCTTCCCTCTCAAATTCAAAACTTCTTTTCAAACTTAAATTTAAATTTTGTGGTAGATTTGTCCTCGGATTATGGTGCACAATTAAGGTACCAAGTGTGACGATACATTTATATATATGTATATATTAGGTAAGTTTTATGCTCTTTCCCTTTAGAGTTTATTTCCAAGTACTATGATTGAGTTTAGATTAAATTCCTTAATCTTCATCATTCATGTGTCCTTATTAATTTTTTTATTATTAAATGCACAAGCAAACAAAACCCAGCATGATGCATGTATTATCTTCGGGTATTTCTTTTGTTAATCATGTGTTTGTGTAAGTGATATGTTCACATGAAATGATAAACATGGGTAACACATAGATATAGAGTATTATACTTTCTCTTTTTAGCCTTTCATACAAAGTGGGTGTTACAAATCCTACCCCCCTTAAAAAGAATCTCGTCCTCGAGATTTAGGAAGAACGAGGGAAAAGATGGGGAAAATCTATGCGAAGCTCTTCTTCTCTTTTCCAAGTTGCTTCATCTTCACCGTGGTGACTCCATTGGACTTTGCACATCTTTATCACCTTATTTCTTGTAACTCGAGTCAAAGTATCCAAAATCTTGATCGGGTACTCCGTGTAAGTCAAATCACCTTGAGCACTGAGCTCTTCCATTGGTAACTGTTCCTCGGGGACACAGAGACACTTTTTCAGTTGAGATACGTGGAACACATTATGCACATCCGATAGACTATCAGGTAACTCGAGTTGGTATGCCATCTCCCCAACTCGCCTAAAGATCAAGAATGGTCCAATATAGCGAGGGGACAATTTGCCCTTAACTTTGAATCTCCTCATTCCACGAAGTGGTGACACCTTGAGGTACACATAATCTCCCTCTTCAAATTCCAGTGGTCTTCTTCTATTATCAGCATAGCTTTTCTGTCTGGTTTGAGCTACCCTCAAATTCTCTCGAATTATACGGACTTGTTCTTCTGCTTCTTGAATCAGTTCAGGCCCAAAGAACTGTCTCTCTCCAGTCTGATCCCAATATAGAGGAGTCCTGCATTTTCTCCCATATAAAGCTTCAAAAGGTGACATCTTCAGACTGGCCTGGTAACTATTATTATATGAGAACTCAGCATACGGTAGACTTTTATCCCAACTTCCTCCATGTTGAAGGGCACAAGCTCTCAACATATCCTCCAAAACTTGATTTGTCCTTTCAGTCTGTCCATCAGTCTGAGGGTGATAAGATGTACTAAAATTCAACTTCGTACTCAGGTTCTCATGAAAGCTTCTCCAAAATCTTGAGGTAAACTGTGAACCTCGATCAGACACGATCTTCTTTGGTACTCCATGCAAACACACAATCCGAGCCATATATATCTCTGCTAGCTGAGAACCTTTATAAGTAGTCTTCACAAGAATAAAGTGAGCCACTTTAGTCAATCTATCCACAATCACCCATATAGCATCATATCCTTTCTGGGTGCGAGGCAACCCAGTAATGGAATCCATACCAATCTCTTCCCACTTCCACTCGGGTATCTTCAGTGGATGTAACAATCCAGCTGGCCTCTGGTGTTCAGCCTTAACTCTTTGACATACATCGCACATAGCCACATGTGCAGCTACATCTCTTTTCAATCCATACCACCAATACTTCCGCTTCAAATCCTGATACATCTTAGTACTACCAGGATGAATAGAATAATCTGAATCATATGCCTCCTTTAAAATAGTCTCTCGAAGGCTTTTAATATCAGGAACACACATCCTGTCCTTGAACCATACAGTGCCTTGCTCATCTTCCGTAAATTCCGGAACCCGACCTTCCGTAATCAGATCCTTGATCTCTTTTATTTTAGCATCACCAATTTGTCCTTTGCGGATCTCTTGCTCCAAAGTAGGTTCCACATCAATAGTAACTCCTTCCGTATGTGTAACAATTCCCAGGTTGAGTCTCTCAAAATCTTTTGCTAATTCATCAGGTAGCTGGACAACGAAAGCGGAGTGAACATGCTCCTTCCGACTCAAGGCATCTGCAACCAAATTTGCCTTGCCTGGGTGATAGTGAATCTCCAAATCATAATCCTTAATGAGCTCCAACCAACGGCGTTGCCTAAGGTTGAGATCCTTCTGAGTGAATATATACTTCAAACTCTTATGATCCGTGTATACTTGGCACTTAGTTCCCATGATGTAGTGTCTCCGAATCTTAAGTGCATGCACAACGGCAGCCAATTCCAAGTCATGAGTGGGGTAGTTCAATTCATGTTTGCGTAACTGACGAGAAGCATAGGCAATCACATGTCCTTCTTGCATAAGCACACATCCTAAGCCTTGGCCACATGCATCACAATAGATATCAAATCCTTTCTGTAAGTCTGGCATAACCAATACTGGTGGCGACATCAACCTCTTTTTCAATTGCTCAAAGCTGTCTTGGCACTTCTCGTCCCACTTAAATTCTCTTCCTTTCTCCAGAAGCGAAGTCATAGGCTTAGCAATCTTAGAAAATCCTTCAATAAATCTCCGATAATATCCTGCAAGTCCCAAGAAACTTCGAATCTCAGTAACTGTAGTGGGTACTCTCCACTCCATTATCTCCTTAACTTTAGCAGGATCCACTGAAATTCCTCCATTAGAAATGATATGACCAAGAAATGGCACCTCGCCAATCCAAAACTCGCACTTGCTAAACTTGGCATATAGCTGGTTATCTCGTAGCTTCTGTAGCACCAATCTCAGATGTTCCTCATGATCGCTATCACTCTGAGAATAAATAAGAATATCGTCGATGAATACCACGACGAATCTGTCCAAATACTCCATAAACACCTTATTCATCAAGTTCATAAAATAAGCTGGTGCATTGGTTAATCCAAACGACATAACAGTAAACTCATATAATCCATATCGAGTCGAGAAAGCCGTCTTGGGAATATCCGATGGTCTAATCCTCATCTGATGGTAACCCGATCGGAGATCAATCTTCGAGAATACTCTAGCACCTCTCATCTGATCAAATAAATCTTCAATGCGGGGTAATGGATACTTGTTCTTCACAGTGACATCATTAAGGGTCCTATAATCCACGCACATCCCTTGCGACCCATCTTTCTTCTGTACAAATAGATCTAGCGCTCCACAAGGTGAAGAATTCGAACAAATGTACCCAGCATCTTGTAATTCCGTTAACTGCTGCTTAAGTTCTTTTAGTTCTTCTATGGACATCCTGTATGGCCGTTTAGAATTAGGTGCAGTCTCAGGTAAGGGATCAATGACAAACTCGACTTCCCTATCTGGTGGCATCCCTAATAAATCGTCTGGAAGGATATCCGGAAAATCCCTAACTGCACGGATGTTGCCACCCACAAACTTCTCATCTACTAAGAATGCCGCTAATCTGATGGTGGTAGTTACTGCAATCTCAACTTCAAATCTTTGTCCTTTGGAATTAGTGAGTTCTATGGCTCCCTTAGCACAGTGTATATACTGCATTTGCCTTTCTTAACCATGGCATACCAAGGATCACGTCTATAGTGCTCTCTTCTAACACTATAGGGGTAGTCCATCTGGGTTGGAAATATAGGGTAAGAAAGGAAGAATTGTAGACAAGGCGAGTAATTACGAGAAATGTTACTGCGGGGGATTTATTAGCTAAGTAGATTAGTGTGTCACCTACTAAAGCTAATTCATTACCTTATGGTGGAACATGCTAAGATGTCCATATATAATATCTCAATTAATCAAAGAAGCAAATCAGACATTTATCATCAGAACAATCAAACAACATTTTTAAATATAGAAAATAGTTTTGGTTTGGTCTTAGGCCTCCTATCTCTTAAAAATGTCATAGGGGTAGGGTTTCCAAAGTGTGAAATCCGTCTTGTCTTAGAATAGAGACGATAAGAATGATCAGAGTAGAACAGTAGAAGGTGAGACAGGATCAAGATAAGATAAGAAGGAATCAGAGTAAGGTAAGTAGGTAAGGGTCTGTCCATTTCTATCTAGGTTTCGTCCTACAGTCAACATTTGCTCTGATACCACTTCTGTCACACCCGGCTTTAAGGAACAAAGCCAGGTGCATCTCATACATGCGCCAAGAAGACAACATATATAATAACAGAGTGTATAGAGATAAATGTCATAAAACATCAGAGTACTTATTACATAGCGGAAGACTTATTACAAAATAAAATAATAAAGATAAAACGAACTAAGGATCGTCGACGCTAATGTCAACTGAGAAACGCCACCTAGATCAGATCATACTCCTCGCCTTGTGGCTCCTCCTGAACCACCTGTTCTTCTCCTGTGGGGGGGTGTGAGACAGCAAGGGTGAGCTCACACATGATCATAGCTCAACAAGTTGTGGGGAACCAGTGGACATAAACTCACAAAGGTGTGAGTTCATGTGATGTGTAAGGCTAATCAATGACAGGGGTTAAAGCTGAGCATTGCTTTTAAGTAGTTGGTCAAAATTTTATTAGCAGTTACTAAGTGTAAGTAAATACCAAACCATAAGTAAAGTAATAGAACAAAATTAATAACAAACCCATGCAATGCAAATGACAAAATTGAATTTAAGTTCCATAATTTAAACATCAGAGAGTCCTGAGCTGCTCATGACCGTGAGCTCGGCTAGTATACCAGTTTTACACTCTGCAGAGGTTGTACCCTTTACCCACAAGTCATGCTACCCATCTGCCAAGGGGTCGCGAATCCCATACACCTCTACCTAGGAAGCGCGGCAGGGCAACACTACGAGGCCTTTACAAAGTTCCACTAGCTTCTGAAAACCCGCTACAGTTTATAGGAAGTTCCAATGCAGGGTTCTTGCCTGACCGCCATCGCAACAAAATCAAGCAAGGACCTCCCTACACTGGCCACTCCCCTACTGCCCTTGCCCCTTTCGGGTAAGGTAGTCTTCCACTAGCTTTCCTAATTAGTCAGCCAAGGGCGTCCCATTAAACCCTTGTGGTGGCACGTGGTTCTCAAGTTAAGCTCTATGTTCCAATTAACATTAATGATCTCAACATGAACATAAACAGAATAACAAAAGAATTGGAACATAGAGGTAATAAATGATTATCCCAAAACCAAGTAAAGCATTAGCAAACTACCCAAGTGAATCAGGGGTAAACAAGGTAATGAGATAAACAATCTAGGGTTACCTATTGGGTCCCATCAAAATTAACCTATGTATGGATAAATGATATTAAGGAACATTATTGGGTAAGAAGTGGTCAAGGGCACAACTTGCCTTCAATGAGCTCCTGCTCAGCTACTTCAACCTGCTGCTCACCAGGATCCTCAGGCACGAGCTCTTCTACTCGCCACAATACAAACAAGCACAATATGCAGGGAAAAATTAACATCACACCAAACATAAGTACAAACAGAATAATAATGATCTACGCGAAGCTATGAGACTAACGCAACTTGAACGGATCAAATTGGAGTTAAAACGGAGGAGATACGAATTTCCTAAGGTTTTATGTGCTTGATACAAGATTAATTAAGAGAGAAATTCTATTATGAGTTTCATGCTAAGACAGTGTTACTGAGTGATGAAAAATATTAAAACAAAATTATAGGAACTGAAAGGGGCTAAAAAGGAATTATAGTGAATTAGTTATGCATTTTCTAAGGTTTTTAGAGTTATTTTGGCAACAAAATCAATTTTCGAATTAGTTTAATTAATATACCACGATCCCTAGGCTGCGGCTACTATTTCAGAAAAGTTCAGGGGCTAAAGCGCGAAAAGCTTCAAGACTCAGAGCGCAACTATGTGGACTGCGGGTTGAATCAGTAATAACCTAGGGTCTCATATGCATATTTACTCGGCCGAAAGGGTATCAGAGATCCAGCGCCCTCTGATCCACAACGGACGGCGCAGATTAAATGGCTAGGGTCGCCAAACGGTATGCTCTGTGGATCCTCGGATCACAGATCAATGGCCCACATATCATGCGCACGGGTATGCACACATGACCGTTTATCAACAAATCAACGGTCCTGCTTGACCGAGTCGAAGCGGTAACCTAAGATTTAATCCTGGCCCTCTATTTCTAGATCAATGGCTGGCGCTCGCCCAGACGAATCAATGGCCCTGATTTAATCGCAGCTATCCGCTATGGATCCACTGGCCAGGATACCTTCTTCCACCCGGCGACAGCACACGGCCAAGCCGCGCGGTGCCCAGGCCGCTCACGGAGATACACACGCCGGTGAAGGGCGCCTCCCAGCCCGGTGACTAATCCACGAATTGAGCTCGTGCGCTACGCAATAAATAGGACATGACAAACAATCTACGACAGGTCTTACCTACGGCTTACGTGGTAGTCGAGGCTGGCCACGGTCAGGGCGGGTATCCGGCTGAGCGCCAACTCCAGCGACGAATTGCAAGCGCTCCGCTCCACAAATTCTTGATTCTAGCACACCTACTTCATCCACACGGCCCAGCGAACAACCGAGGCAACTCAGCGAGGTCCAAGCTGCCGTGGTCTGGTGATCCCCCCAAGTTCTCCCCGAGGCCGCACACGACCGGAGCAGCTCGCGGCAGTCTAGGGGCATCGGGAACCTGGAGATTTGGCGAGGCAGTCTAGCAGAGATGCCGCGGACGCGAGGAGAGACCAGAGAGGGGGTGTGCCGAGCAGAAGGGATGGTGGCGGCATCTAGTGGTCCTGATGGCCAAGCGCTAAACACAGGAGAGGCGAGCGCGCTTGTTCTTATACCCCGCGACCAAGTCCGATTAAGGGCCATCGTTGGCGAGGATTTCGGGCGTTCAGTTTGATCCACACTGGCCAACGAACCACGCGTACCTACTATGACCCGGCCAATTCGTGGAGGTTTGTTACGGACGGAATCCAGTTTGCGGCAGACTAGGAGCTCCGGTCGCGTTGGTTGGCGACGAGGGAGATAGAGCTGACCTGGTGGCCCCACCTGGCAGTGACACAGTGAAAAAGAAAAAGAAAAGGGGGCGCAAGTGGGCCGGCGGGGTGCTTTTCGGCCCAGCAGGCGCAGTGAAGAGGGAGTGGGCATGGGCCGGTTCGCGCTGGGTTAAAGGGAAGGTGGGCTGAAATGAGCTGACCGAGCCCAGTTGGTTCTTTTTTTTTATTTTCCTTTTCTTTTTATGATTTCTTCTCCCTTTATTTAAAAATTTGAATTTGAATTTAAACAGTGATGTGAACTTACACTCAAATTAAATATTGAAAATAAACTTAGTAGTATGAAAGGGGGTTTAATATGATTATTTCTTTTAGTATTATTATTTTTTATAGTATCCTTTCTTCTTTTCTTCCCTCTCAAATTCAAAACTTCTTTTCAAACTTAAATTTAAATTTTGTGGTAGATTTGTCCTCGGATTATGGTGCACAATTAAGGTACCAAGTGTGACGATACATTTATATATATGTATATATTAGGTAAGTTTTATGCTCTTTCCCTTTAGAGTTTATTTCCAAGTACTATGATTGAGTTTAGATTAAATTCCTTAATCTTCATCATTCATGTGTCCTTATTAATTTTTTTATTATTAAATGCACAAGCAAACAAAACCCAGCATGATGCATGTATTATCTTCGGGTATTTCTTTTGTTAATCATGTGTTTGTGTAAGTGATATGTTCACATGAAATGATAAACATGGGTAACACATAGATATAGAGTATTATACTTTCTCTTTTTAGCCTTTCATACAAAGTGGGTGTTACACTACGACACTCGACAAAATATATTTTTATTTTTTTTTCTTTTTCCAACCAAACTTTTTGTGGTATGCTCCTAAACTATGTAGATTTATAGGTTCTATTTTGGCACAATTATAAAAATGTTTAGTATAACTATTAGATTTTGTTCTTTTAAATGAATTTACTCAGATAATTCAGATTTGAACTGCAAGTCACTCGGAAAATGAAAAACCGTGAATGAAAAAAAGATATCCATGTTAGGTAATACAAGTTACGATTTCAGGAGCAGACCGGAATTTTCGAGCACCATGCTCACTAAACATGACCGTGAACTTGCCATCGAATTGTTTAAAAATTGTATAAAACACAAACAAAGTCAAAAAAATTATGAAACTTGTCCACATATCATGATATCATATGTATAGGCTATGATAAAAATTTGAGATTATTTCAAGAAAATTGTGACACATTATGTATAGAAACCTAGCAGGTCTACATTGAAACTATGATTTCATGTGTAGGCCACTTAGGATTCCTAGCTTGGACCGATACTCGGCATAGTATATTTTAAAAATACTAAAAAATTGTTGTCGAGTGCGTGTTAGGGGACACTCGGTAAAGTATATTTTAAAATTAAAAAAAATCTTTACCGAGTGCCAAATCGACGACACTCGGCAAAGTACATTTACTTAGCTCTGGCCGAGCCCGCGACTCATTCTTTCGCACGCCAGCGCTGCACCGTGCCGGCTCCTCCCCACGCCCGGCCACCGCTCACCGCGCTAGCTCCTCCCACTACACCAAAATAGTTAATTTCCTAGAGCCTAAACTCTACGAAGTTAGCCCTAAACTCTAGTAAGTTAGCGAAACCCTCGGAAGTAAAGCTACCCCATCAAAAGTTTGGCTCTCAGAAATTTCTTGTCGGAAGTTAGCTTAACTTCCTAGAGCCCTCTAGAAAGTTAGCTGACTTCCTACACCCAGCGGTGCCTCTCGAAAGTTACACGAGCTTAATGTATCCCCTAGGAACTTAGCTGGCTAAAAGCTGTAGGAAGTTTATATTTTTGATGTAATGTCCCCGCGCCCGCTCATCCGCCGCCGCGCCGCCGGTCACCCGCCTCCCTACTCCCGCGCCCGGCCGCCCGCGTGAGCGCCTCCCACGCCGTCGTTCACCGCCTCCCCGCACCTCCCTACTCCTACGCTTCGGTCATCTCCATCCACCGGTCCCCCGCTCCGGCAAAGGTAAGGACTCTATTTAGTGTCGTTTATGCTTGATGACATATAGAAACTAGTAATGCAATTGTGGCTTGTGAAGTTGCGTAGGCCTTGATTTAGTTTAGGGTTTAGTTAGGTACATTACATGCATGATATATATGAAAAGATTAGGTTGTTTGACAGAGCTAGCTAGAGATGTGAAATATATATAGATGTGATTGTCGACCATCGTGTCGTTGAAATATGTGTGGATGTCAGTCATCGTGTTGCTACTTTTATTTGCAGGTTTTGGACAGCTCCCCGTGCAGAGGAGGTGCTGCCGAATTTTTTTCAGACTTCTGTTAAATTTTTAGAGGATGGAGGACCATGAGTAGATGTACACGGACCGTGTAAGAAGGAACGATGTCACCCCTGAATGGATTAGAAAGACCGATGATTTTGTAGAATAAGCATATGACAAAGCTGCTCAAAAGATAGTCTAGTCCCATGCCCGTGCAGCAAATATGCCAACCGGAAAAAAAATCAAAGAAGGCCATGGTAGAACATATTTGGAAGAATAGATTTACGCCGGACTATACTCGGTGGATCTTCTATGGTAAAGCGCATCGTACGAGAGAGGAGGTGGTGAGACAACACGTCAAGAATTATAACGCTGAAGCCGGGGTAGCGGATATGTTGAACGACTATCATGAGGCACAGTTCGCTGGAGGATGTACGGAGGACGAGCCAGAGCTGACCGCAAGGGCGTTCTACGACATATTTGATGCGGCACAGAAGCCCCTTCATGGTCAGACAAAGGTTTCTCAATTGGATGTCATTAGGCATGTAATGGCGTTCAAGTCATAGTATAGCATGAGTCGAGACGCATTCAATGGCTTGTTGACGGTTATTGGCAGCCTGCTTTCGGAGGATCACGTTCTGCCAAAGAGCATGTACAAGGCACAGAAACTCATTCGTGCACTCAAGATGATGTACGAGTAGATACATATTTGTTCGAAGGGCTGCGTGCTATTTAGGCAAGAATACGTGGAGGCAAAGTACTGTCCGAAGTGTAAATCGTCTAGGTTCATGGAGGTAGACTCTGGTGATGGACAGAAGAGGCAGCTCGACATCCCCATGACAATCCTATGCCACCTTCCGTTCATACCGAGGATCCAACGTCTATACTTGATCGAGGAATCTACGAAACAGATGACATGGCACAAAAATGGAAAACGATACAATCTTGACAAGATGGCGCACGCATCCGATGGTGAAGCATGAAAACACTTTGATGCCATTCACCATGAGAAAGCCGAAGAGGCTCGTAATATACGTGCTGCGCTGGCCACAGATGGGTTCAATCCCTACGGAATGAGAGTTGCCCCATACACATGTTGGCCCATATTTGTTATCCTAATCAATCCCCCCCAGTGTGTGCTTTCAAAGGCAGAACATATTCGTGTCGTTGATAATTTCCGGACACCCGGGGAATATGATGGGCGTGTACATGGAGCCTTTGATTGATGAATTGGTACATGCTTGGGAGGAAGGGGTATGGACGTATGACCGAGCTACGAAGACAAACTTCAAAATGCATGTTTGGTACCAGTACTCCATGCATGACTTATCGACGTATGGGCTATTATGCGCCTGGTGCACGGTAAGTTCCCATGCCCATTTTGCAAGGAATCTCTTAGGTTCATTTGGTTAAAAAAGGATGGCAAATATTCGTCGTTTGATAAACATCGACAATTTCTCCCTCCTAACCATCCATTCCGCCTAGACATCAAGAATTTTACGAAAGGTGTCATAGTGACAGACCGCCCATCTGCAACGATGACTGGTGCCAAAATTCATCAATAGATAGATGGGTTTGTGGCCAATCTAAAAGGTGGTTTTGTGGGATATGGTGAGCAGCATATGTGGACACATAAGTCGGGCTTGACTCGGCTCCCCTGTTATGATGACCTGCTCCTTCCACACAACATTGACATGATGCATACTGAAAAGAATGGTGTCGAGGCACTTTGGGCAACAATTATGGACATTCCTAATAAGTCAAAGGATAACGTAAAGGCAAGAGTGGATCTGGTAGAGTTATGTTATAGACCAAACCAAGAGATGAAGCCGCCTAGTGGTGGAAAGACATGGAGAACGCCTAAGGTCAATTTCGTCCTAAATAGGGCCCAGAGGAAGGAAGTAGTTTAGTGAATCAAGATGTTGATGTTCCCTGATGGGTACGCAGCTAACTTGAGTAGGGGTGAATTTAGGTACTCTGCGAGTCTTAATGATGAAGAGTCATGACTTCCACATATGGATTAAATGGATTCTTCCTGCGATGGTTCGAGGCTATGTCCCTGAGCATGTCTATCTAGCGCTTACAGAGTTGATCTATTTCTATGCTAGCTTTGTGCAAAAGAGTTATCTCGGACCGTGACTGCAGACTTGGAAAGATTGACACCCATGTTATTGTGTAAGCTTGAGAAGATATTTCCACTCGGCTTCTTCAATCCAATGCAGCATTTGATTCTTCATCTCCCCTATGAGGCATGAATGGGGGGCAGTGTAGGGACGTTGGTGCTATCCAATCGAGAGATGTCTAAAGACTATTCGAAAGAAATGTAGAAATAAATGCAAAATCGAGGCTTCCATTACAGAGGCATACGTTCTAGAGGAGGTGTCAAACTTCACAATAACTTACTATGGTGACAAACTGTCGAGCGTGCATAATTCACCCCCTCATTACAATGATGGTGGCAATAAGTCGAACCTCAGCATATTTCGAGGCCAACTCGGAAGCGCAAGTGGTTCAACCACCAAGACCCTGACACATGAAGAGTGGTGCCATATCATGCTATATGTATTGACCAAACTTGAAGAGGTGACACGATAAATGGAACAATTTCTTCATGAATTCTAGCATCGATCAAGGGACCCCCACAGGAATATGATACCCTTCTTAGAAAAGGTGCGGGAAATGGATTGCCCGATTTCATTCCTGGTTCAAACATAAGGTACGTGCTTAGTTTGTCAAAGAGATCCATCTATGAACTCAATTGAGCGTATTTTAACTTGCGAATACTTGCAGGGCCAAAGAGATCCGTCTATGAGCGCCGAGTTGAGACAAGTAGCCAATGACTTTGCTTATAAGGTCAAGGAATATTATGTGTATGACGTCAATGGATATCACTTTTGCACAACAAGCTATGACCAAAGTCAACCCAACCGAAAAACAACATGTTCTGGAGTCTTTACGCCCGGCCTTGACGAGGTCGATTATTTTGGACGAATCAAAGAAATATATGAACTCAATTTTCATGGTTTCAAACCTCTTACTCTAGTGATATTCAAATGTCATTGGTTTGACCCTCAAGTGACGAGACAGACACATTCTAATCTTGGGATAGTCGAAATTTGACAAGATTCCACCTTACCAGGAGACGATGTCTATATCGCGTGGCCCAACATGCCACACAAGTGTATTATCTCCCATATGCGTGCCAAACGAAAGAACATCTTAAGGGTTGGGATGTTGTGTATAAGGTATCGCTGCATGGTAAATTACATGTTCCTAATGATGAACATTATAAATTAGACCCGAACACATATGACTGAGAGTTCTTCCAAGAAATTGTGCTAGAAGGGCGATTTGAGATAGACTTAAGCGAAGCTATCGAAATGGAAGTAGATATTGAGATGGTTGTTGATGAGGAGGATGATGAGGGGCAAAATTAGAATGACATAGTAACACTTGAAGGCAATAACATTAATAATGAACTTATGCCTTCATATGGTGTTGACTATGAAATGGTTGATAGTGATGATGAGAGTTATGATGCGGCTAACCCCGACACATATGAAGATTATTTTTAATCGATGTAATGCTATATTTTTTATTTCGCACATGTTTCTAAATACATCTTTTTATATGTGCTTATTTGTTTACTCTTAATTGCAGGTTGTTGGACAAAGATGGTGGGCGATGGGATGAGGACAAGGAGGGGGGAGGAGGAGCACCTACAGACGGCGGAGGAGGCACAGCAGGACGACGACATCTAGCAGCAGGTGGAGCAGCAGTGAAAGTTGCCTAGAGGGGGTGAATAGGCGAAACCTGAAATTTATAACTTTAAACACGCACTACAAGCCAGGGTTAGCGTTAGAATTAAATTTAAGTCTGAAGAGAGGGAAAACAAATCAATCAAGAAATAAGGCGAGTGAACACGATGATTTGTTTTACCGAGGTTTGGTTCCAAAGAACCTAGTCCCCGTTGAGGAGGTCACAAAGATCGGGTCTATTTCAACCCTTTCCCTCTCTCAAACGGTCACTTAGACCGAGTGAGCCTTTTCCTTAATCTCCCGGGTCACTTAGACCCCGCAAGGACCACCACACACTTAGGTTTCTCTTGCTTCGATTACAAATCACTTGAGAAAAGAAATGAGAAATGAAGAAGGCAATCCAAGCAACAAGAGCGTAAATGAACACAAAATCTCTCTCTCACAAGTCACTAAGTGTTTGAGATGAATTTGGGACTTGGAGAGGATTTGATCTATTGAATTGTGTCTTGGGGTAAATGCTAGAGCTCTTGTATTAAATGTGATCTTCAGAAAACTTGGATGCTAAAGGATGTGGTGGTTGGGGGTATTTATAGCCCCCAACCACCAAGTAGCCATTTGGCCAAGGCTGCTAGCGATGGGCACACCGGACAGTCCGGTGCGCCACCAAACACACACTGTTTAGTGTCCGGTGCTCCACCACGTCAGTCAACCGTTAGGGTCTAGAGCTGGTCGACCGTTGGAGGCTTTGTCCTCTTGCGGCACCGGACAGTCTGGTGCCCCTCTGACTTTGCTGCTCTGACTTCTGCGCGACACTGTTCACCACTGTAGCACTTTGCAGAGTCGACTGTTGGCACAGGGAGCCGTTGCTCCACTGGCTCATCAGACAGTCCGGTGGCACACCGGACAGTCCGGTGAATTATAGCGGAGCGCGCCCTGGAATTTTTGAGAGTGGCTGGTTGAGAGTTGTATGGCCTAGTGCACCGGACACTGTCCGGTGGTGCACCGGATAGTCCGGTGCGCCATTCTTCAGCACACTCAAGTCCTTTTGCTCTATTTAAATTGTGTCCCTAACTTGATTTCTTTCTTGGTTTGTGTTGAACCTTATGCACATGTAATACATGAATTCTAAACAAACTAGTTAGTCCACATGTTTGCGTTGGTCATCAACCACCAAAATTAATTATAGGAAATGGTTAATCCAATTTCCTTTCAATCTCCCCCTTTTGGTGATTGATGCCAACCCAAACCAAACCAAATATGAAGTGCAAAAATGTAACTAGTTTGCAATTGAGATGATAGTGCATAGGTTACTTTGAATTAAACCAATTGAAAGTCTTACTAAGTATGAATGGATTGCTTTCTTTTATTTAACATTTTGGACCACATTTGCACCACATGTTTTGTTTTTGCAAATCTTTTTGGAAAATCTTTTCAAAGTCTTTTTGCAAATAGTCAAAGGTATATGAATAAGATTGCAAGTAGCATTTTCAAGATTTGAAATTTCTCCACATGTTTCAAATGCTTTTCCTTTGACTAAATAAAAACTCCCCCTAAATGAAATTCTCCTCTTAGCTTTCAAGAGGGTTTTGAAATAGATATCAATTTTAAATTTTCACAAGCCAAGTGAAACAAAGATACCAATTGATACTAATTGAAAATACATTATTTGAAAATTTTATTTCAAAAAATTGAAATGGTGGTGGTGCGGTCCTTTTGCTTTAGGCTTAATATTTTCTCCTCCTTTGGCATTGATCGCCAAAAACGGAGAACTTTGGAGCCCTTTTGCATTATCTCCCCCTTTGGGGCCTAATACTTTCTCCCAAATGGTAATATAATATGAGTGAAGATCATACCATTGAGAGTTTGTGGAGTAGCGACAAAGTTTAAGTGATACCGTCAGAGTGTTGAGTGGAAGCCTTGTCTTTGCCGTATCCCCCAATTCCCTTTCAATCTAAGACTAAGTATAGAAATATACTTGATAACACATTAGTCTCAGTCTTGGCACAAGAAGAATAATAAATAGGCATTTGTACCAAATGAAAGAGACATGATCAAAGGTATATGAAATAGCTATGTGTGCAATGTTTCAATCAAAATTCCGAGAATCAAGTATATTTAGCTCATTCTTAAGTTTGCTAAAGGTTTTCTCATCTAGTGGCTTGGTAAAGATATCGACTAATTGGTTTTGGGTATTAACATAAGCAATTTTGATATCTCCCTTTTGTTGGTGATCCCTCAGAAAGTGATATCGTCTATGTGCTTAGTGTGGCTGTGTTCAACGGGATTATCCGCCATGTGGATTGCACTCTCATTATCACATAGGAGAGGGACTTTGCTCAATTTGTAGCCATAGTCCTTGATGGTTTGCCTCATCCAAAGTAATTGCGCACAACAATGGCCTGCAGTAATGTACTCGGCTTCGGCGGTGGAAAGAGCTACGGAGTTTTGTTTCTTTGAAGCCCAAGACATCAGGGATCTTCCTAGAAACTGACAAGTCCCTGATGTGCTCGTCTTATCAATTTTACACCCTGCCCAATCGGCATCGGAATATGCTATTAAATTAAAAGTGGATCCCTTGGGGTACCAAAGCCCAAACTTTGGAGTGTAAACTAAGTATCTCATGATTCTCTTCACGTCCCTAAGGTGAATTTCCTTAGGATTTGCCTGAAATCTTGCACACATGCATACTTAAAGCATAATATCCGGTCGAGATGCACATAAATAGAGTAAAGATCCTATCATCAACCGGTATACCTTTTGATCTACGGATTTACCTCCCGTGTCGAGGTCGAGATGCCCATTAGTTCCCATGGGTGTCTTGATGGGTTTGCCATCCTTCATTCCAAACTTCTTAAGTATGTCTTGAATGTACTTTGTTTGGCTGATGAAGGTGCCCTCTTGGAGTTGCTTGATTTGAAATCCAAGGAAATATCTCAACTCCCCCATCATAGACATCTCGAATTTTTGAATCATGATCCTACTAAACTCTTCACAAGACGACTTGTTAGTAGACCCAAATATAATGTCATCAACGTAAATTTGGCATATAAACAAGTCTTTTGCAATAGTTTTAGTGAAGAGGGTAGGATCGACCTTTCCGACTTTGAATCCATTAGTGATAAGAAAATCTCGCAGACATTCATACCATGCTCTTGGGGCTTGCTTGAGCCCATAAAGTGCCTTTGAGAGTTCATATACATAGTTAGGGTACTCACTATCTTCAAAGCCGGGAGGTTGCTCAACATAGACCTCTTCCTTGATAGGTCCATTGAGGAAGGCGCTTTTCACGTCCATTTGATAAAACTTGAAGCCATGATAAGTAGCATAGGCAAGTAATATACGAATTGACTCAAGCCTAGCAACGAGTGCATAAGTTTCATCAAAGTCCAAGCCTTCAACTTGTGAATAATCTTTGGCCACAAGTCGGGCTTTGTTTCTTGTCACCACACCATGCTCATCTTGCTTGTTGTGGAATACCCATTTGGTACCTACAACATTTTGATTAGGACGTGGAACTAAATGTCATACCTCATTCCTTATGAAGTTGTTGAGCTCCTCTTGCATAGCCATCACCTAATCCAAATCTCTTAATGCATCTTCTACCCTGTATGGCTCAATCTCTACTACACCTTAAGGCTGGAGCGAGGGCGTCCACCAGCCTCACCGTGCCCCCGCTCTAGCCCCCGCCCGCGCCGTCTTCCTCCCTGCAATCCCGCCCCCGCCCGCGCCGTCCCTTCCCTGCAATCCCGCCCTCGCCAGCGCCGTGTCCCCGCCCCCATCTCCCAAAGTCATCCGCAACCGCTGCCCAGCTTTCCTCTCCTCTCGCCGAAGCCGTCCGCGACCGCTGCCTTGCTTCCCTCACCCCGCGCCGAAGCCATCCGCGACCGCTGCCCTGCGCCGCGTCCGCCATGATAGGGATCCAGGATTCGAGGCCTTCCCCCCCAGCGATGCCCGGATCTATGACCGCTGCAGTCCAACCCCGTCCTCCGTCCATGGTGGCGCAGGCGCTACCGTGACCCCACCCTCGTTCGACATCGGCACCACTCCCCCAGACCACTGCCGGATTCCATCGTAGCAGCTCCTTGCTCGGGGGGGGGGGGGGGTCGACACGATTGGCGGCCGAACAGATCGAATGGAGATACATGCAGCCGGAGCGCCATCGAGTTGGGAAGGTTTACCTCGGAACGATCGGCTGGAGCGATGCGGTGTGGAGGTCGCCGGCGTCGCGGTCGGGGTACTGTGGTGGTGCGAAGTGGGGAGCTCGCTTGGGGGGGACCCCTGACCCCGCCCTTGTTCGACATCGGCACCCACTTCCCCAGACCACTGCCGGATTCCATCGTAGGAGCTCCTCGCTCGTGCCCGCTTCTTCACCGGTGATTCAGGGAGGCCATGCCCCCTTCGTCGTGTCTTGCCTTTTGGCCGCCGAGCCACCCCCTCATCGCCTCTCCAACCCGGTTGCGTCCCACCTCAGCTGATGGATGGGTGGGACAGCGAGGCCGTGGTGTACGCTCACCGCGCGCGAGAGCTGGTGCTGCGATTAGCTCCTTGACAGTTCCGCCCACACCTGCGTGTGCTCCGCCTCGCCGCATCCTGCTGCTCTACGCCGACATCGACACCAACAAGGAGTGTGGCCTCGGCCTCGGCGACCGCATCGACAGTGTACCGAGGCACCTCCCATTGGAATGTCGAGTGCTGATCTGATCTGAAGAGGAAGGTGGAGGAGGACACAGAGATGGCAGCGTGGAAGGCGCCTGCAGCGTCGTGTTCCCCGACGACAACACGGAGCTAGATCCCTAAACCTAAAGCAACCCGCCATCACGCCTCCTCAACCCAGTGAAGCTACAGAAAGGTAAGATATTTCTATTACTGAGATGGCAGCGTGGAAGGCGCCTGTAGCGTCATATTCCCCGACGACGACGCGCAGCAGGATTACTAAGGATACACAGCTGAAGGTGAGTGTTTCCTGGAGCTCCCTGGTATCTAAATTGTTTTGAACGGCTTAGCAAATTTATTCTCTGCGACGGTTACTTGCATAGGCGTGGTTGGTGCAAGGTGATTCTTCCCTGCGACGGCAAAGCGAACAGCGAACTAGGAGGTGTTGTGGCTCCTTTGCAACTACACGCACCTTGGTTAGCCTCACTCAAACCTTTGCATCCCCTCTTGCTTGCTTTCGTTCTTATAGACAGCATATCTAGGAATCATACCTGTACATTGGGGACAATATCATAGTTAAACAGAAGACTCGCCAATCTGCAAAACTAGCTTTGTTTATAGAATTTTTTACCTCTCAAACTATGAATCTGAATAAGCAGTTTGTAGCATGCAAATGAACTAACCAGCAAAACCAGTGCCTAATTGAAGCTACCAAGAAAATCAGGCTATTAGAAGTACTATTGTACTATACTGCTATCAGTACCACTCTCATACTGTCCGTCTAAACTGTAGCAGGCTAGCATTTCTGTTTAGTTGTGTTGTAATACTTAATCAAAGACAAATGATTTTGTAAAAGGGGTGCAAGGTGTGTCTTGGGATCATTGTACTCTCTAAGTTATTCTTCTTAATCCAAAGGAAAAAACTTTAGAGAATTGCTTACACACTATACTGCGCAATGCAAACTTTTGTAAGAAATATGTTTATCATTTGGTTTTGCTGCAAAGCAATCATTATTAAGTTACTATAATGTGCTTCCATCCATAGGTTTTATATTGAAACGAGACTCTTGACTCGTTATTTCAAAAGTGCTCAAAGAAGGCCAATTGCATTAGGCTCATTTTTCCTAGGTAAACCACAAATACACTCTGATATGCAGACTACTTATTTACTTCATTATTTGTTTCTTGACTTATTGATTTCTCATGCAAATGGCATGCTTTCAAAAATTATTCACAGTTTATAAACTTAGTAATTAACACATAAAACCAGGCTTCATTTTGATTTACTTATTTTGGGTTGATCAAATAAAACTTGAACAATATAAAATATATTAGCTGCCACTACTCTGCTAGATGACTCTCACTACATTTTCTAGGACCAATGGTGTTCCCATCTTCCATATTGTTTTGTGCTTGCTATTTCCAAATTTTACCTGGGAACCCTGGATTATATTCACATTTTGGAATGAGCGGAGTGGACCAATGGTGTCCCAGGTCATCATGTTTCTGCATGAGCAGCAACATTTTTTGATGTCTGAAAAAAATATTTATAGCATATAGCTGTTGGGACTGAATAACGCTATGTGTTTCAATCGTAGAAGGGTGCAGTTTTTATAGTATGGTGCTGAGTCAAACAGTTTTAAATTTGATCATACGAAAACATGTTAACATTCATGGTACTAAACGATTGTCGTCGTTCATCATGGAATCCTGTTTGCTGTAGTTTTACGTTGGTGCGGCTAGCTAGGGGCTCTTTAAGTTTCATGTAGGTAGTGTTTGACAAAGCACAGGGTCAGACTATTCCCAATGTTGGTGTATACTTGCCCGAACTAGTGTTCTCTCATGACCAACTATATGTTGCTCTATCTAGAGCGACAGCCCGATCAAACATAAAGATTCTTGCAATCCCACCCGTCTCTGACACTCATACGCTAATTTAACAAAAAAGTGCCAGCAACCTAAAACGAACTGAATTGCCATGGATTTAGAAGAGGTGCAATTCATTATGCCATTCATATTTTGGGAAAGCATTCAGTCGAGAAAACCACATAACACCATCTTCCTTGCACAATGTAAAAAGGAAGTGATTTTCCTTGCACGTAACGTCATTATTAGATGATATGGTAGAACAATTGGTTGCTATTGCATCTTGATGGCTATTTTATATGTTTTATTTACTAATTTAAGAACTGCTTGTGTCTTGTTAGCTTGCCGAATTATAATCTCTTAAAATGATAGAATCCTTATCAATTGCAGATTGGCATTATACCAAGCTTTTGGGCATATCATTTCCAATGCTCTAGTACCAGCAGTTATAACTGAAGCACACCAGGTTACAACTCTTTTGATTATGATATACATATGTCCATGTAATATTAGCATTCACAGTCAAATTAACTTATTATTCCCCATCTTGCAGATTTTACTCGTGATGGTTGATAGCTTAGCTAAATTAAGTATGGATGTTGGGGATAAGGATCTGGTGTACAGTTTGTTACTTGTCTTCTCTGGAATGTTGATGGATGAAAAAGGTTGGACCATTTTTATTGTTTTGTTCTTACATTCTCGCCAACTTTTAGTTTATTTTAATATAGGTTGTGGCCTCCGGATGGATAAATTACTTTTGTGCTCTTTGATACTGCCTTCAAGATATTGATCTAATGCAATGCATTTGATCTTGTCATTAACTTCAGTTTTTTTCTAACCAGGCAAAGAGTGCATTCTGGACAACATCCAAATCACAATCAGCGTTCTTAGTGAACTTGTTTCCTATCCTCACATGATGGTGACCCTACTGCTATTTTTATTAATCCATCCATACTAATTGTACCTCTGTTACATGTGTGAATTAGTATGTCAGTTTAACAACCTTTTCCTCTTAGGTTGTGCGGGAGACAACATTACAATGTTTAGTAGCGTTTTCGATGTTTCCTCACCCAAAGATTTATCCTGTGCGGCGGAAGGTTAGTTTTCTATGTGTTACTAGGGATTCAGGGTATCCTTCCTAGCGTGGTTGACTGCTGTTACATTTTTGCATCAGTGACCAATCTGCCCTTACTAAAAAGAACTCACCAGACTGAGCGTTCATCCAGGTTGTGCAGGCAGCAATCAGGGCTCTCGACGATAAGAAACGGGTTGTTCGTCAAGTGGCTGTCCGATGGCGACACACATGGTGCGGACATTTTACAAATTTTGAATCAGCTGCACAATTGTAATTTTTGAAGTAAACAACTTTTCCTTGCCTTAATGAGCATCCCTCCAACATATGCAGGCAGTCCTTCGCTTCTGTTTGTAATTGTTCACCAAGCCTTCTTGCTTTTGTCATGCACCGAGCTTCCTGTGCTTGGTATGTCTTCTTTGCTTCATGATGCTACAAAGTGAACAATTACAAACAGATCAATGGTGCATATAGCTACTACTATAGGTGTATATAGCAGTTGAATGAGCATGCAGGCCTGCTGCACGAGACGATCAATGGTCGATCCATCCATCCATCGGTCTTCGGTCAGATCGAACTCGTCGATGGCCACACCATGTGTGCGGTTGGATTGGATTAGGTTCTGTTCTCTTCATTTGTTTCTGGAAGTCGTGTTCTGCAAGATGTTGAATTAATTATAGTGCTAAAAATGTTGTGGTCTGCATTGGATTAATGAAGAATTAATTGGTACATCCACATCCTGCTTACTGCTATTTAGAACAAACCGGATTATTTTTGGTAGGAATAGGAATATATTGAATTACTTTTTTATAGAACAAAAAGGCGTGGTCTGCATAGTATACTAAGTATTTCGGCTTACCTCTATGTCCAGTTCCAGGTGACAGTCCACCTAAAAAATAGTAATAAGCACTGCACTGCATTAAATTTAGTCAGCAACCTGTGTTGTGCCTAACTGCAACTTTAAATTTCTATATATATGATCCCTTTATTTTCTTTCTCGTAAGCTGTTATAGATGACTGAAATTAATTGGAATGCTGAGAATGCTCGAGAAATTTGTAAACTATTTGCCGAACAAGTTGGAAGACGGGCACAGAGCTGATCGAGAGCCATGGAACATGGACCAGCTAGCGAGGACGATGACGATGGAGGCCTTGTTCATGGTGATTTGACCACGTCAAACATGATGATTAAGAACAGTAACAATCAATTGGTGGGTACAATATCCTTTTCGCCAACACCTTCTTTCTAATGCATTCACTTTATTAAGCTATGGAGTCGAGTTTATGGTTGTCAAGGTCAGCAGCAATCGACCCATCTGAGTTGCATCGTGGCTAATGATTTGCAACTAATATATGTTAAATCTTGGCAAGTTCTGTCTGAGTTTCACATCGACAATTCCTGAGGACAAAGTGGTGGACCTATATGTGCTAGAGAGAGCTTTGATTTCCATGCATTCGTCCTGTGGGGATGTGGTGAGGAGGCTTAATCAATATTCAAGTTGCTTCCATTGATATGTTTGGTCAATATTTGGTTTTGCTAAACTGTTATTCTGTGCTTGGGCTCGACTGATCTGTGCAAACATTTACGACTCTGCATCACAGATTAGTCCAGTAGCAATTGGATTTATGCTTTTTCCTTTTGTTCGTGGCATATTGTTTCCTATGGTTTTTATGCAGGTCTGTTATGTTGTGTTAATAATGCCTTAGCAAACTTATGTGGGTAACAACACTGATCTTGATGATAAACCAGATGGAGAAAATCCTTGCGGCGTACAGAAAGGCTTCGAAGCAATGGTGTTCCACCCAGAACAAGCTGGCTCAAGGTATGGCATGGTCTTGTTGGCCCCTGTGGCAGCGCATGGCCTTCATTGCTAGCTGCACTGATGTGAGTAGTGACTTTTTGTCTACTCTTTGCAAAACAGTGAGGGAACGGGGTAGGAAGCGCACCATGGTTGGATGAACAAAGAAGGAAAATTTGTGGCATGGAATAGGTGTATGTTATTAGATTAAAATAACAAAATTTATGTATGGATAGGATCACAAATGGATTCCGAAACATTTTCTCATAACAATATAACACACATATGTACATAAGTTATCGTATTATTATATGGTTCCTTGCAACGCACGGGCACACACCTAGTAGAGGAAACAAAAGAGTAATGTTCACAGAAATGTGCAACTCGAGATCTAGTGGTTACCCTCTTATGAATGTCACCAAGAATGGAGCTGACGGGGTGATCTTGTTGAATTGCTTGGTGGACTCTTGGGTGTGGCGGTCTTTGACCCTAAATTTCTTGATCATCTTCCTTGTCTTCATTATCTTCATCTCCCCCTTGATCATTGATCTCTTCTTGAGGTGGCTCATCCTCTTGATCTTTATCTTCATCGTCATCTTGAGCCTGATCCTCATCTTGGGTTGGTGGAGATGCTTGGTTGAAAGATGACAGTTTATCTTGTGCTTGTGGAGGCTCTTCGGATTCCTTAGGACACACATCCCCTATGGACATGTTCCTTAGCGCGATGCATGGAGCCTCTTCATCGTCTAATTCATCAAGATCAACTTGCTCCACTTGGGAGCCATTAGTCTCATCAAACACAATATCACAAGAAACCTTAACCAATCCAATGGATTTGTTGAAGACCATATATACCCTTGTGTTTGAGTCATAACCAAGTAAAAAGCCTTCTACAGCTTTAGGAGCAAATTTAGATTTTCTACCTCTTTTAATAAGAATAAAGCATTTGCTCCCAAAGACTCTAAAATATGAAATATTGGGCTTTTTACCAGTGAGGAGTTCATATGATGTCTTCTTGAGGATTCGGTGAAGGTAGAGCCGGTTCATGGAGTAGCAGGCGGTGTTAATCGCCTCGGCCCAAAACTGGTCCGGTGTCTTGTATTCATCAAGCATGGTCCTTGCCATGTCTAGTAGAGTTCTATTCTTCCTCTCCACTATACCATTTTGTTGAGGTGTGTAGGGAGAAGAGAACTCATGCTTGATGCCCTCATTCGCAAGAAATTCTTCTACTTGTGAATTCTAGAACTCCGTCCCATTGTCGCTTCTTATCTTTTTGATTCTCAATCCGAACTCATTTTGAGCCCGTCTCAAGAATCCTTTTCATGTATCTTGGGTCTGAGATTTTTCCTGCAAAAAGGACACCCAAGTGAAGCGAGAATAACCATCCACAATAACTAGACAGTACTTACTCCCGCCGATGCTTATTTAGGCTATCGGGCCGAATAGATCCATGTGGAGTAGCTCGAGCGGCCTGTCCGTTGTTATTATGTTCTTATGTGGATGATGGACTCCAACCTGCTTTCCTGCTTGGCATGCGCTACAAACCCTGTCTTTCTCAAAATGAACATTTGTTAGTCCTAAAATGTGTTATCCCTTTAGAAGTTTGTGAAGATTCTTCATTCCAACATGGGCAAGTCGGCAATGCCAGAGCCAGCCCATGTTAGTCTTAGCAATTAAACAAGTGTCAAGTTCAGCTTTGTTATCATTAAAATAAACTAAATATAGCTGACCCTCTAACACTCTCTTAAATGCTATTGAATCATCACTTCTTCTAAAGACAGTAACACCTACATCTATAAATAGATAGTTGTAGCCCATTTTGCACAATTAAGAAACAGAAAGCAAATTGTAATTTAAAGAATCTATGAGAAAACATTGGAAATAGAATGGTCAGGGGATATAGCTATTTTACCCAAACCTTTGACCAAACCTTGATTTCTGTCCCCAAATGTGATAACTCGTTGGGGATCTTCATTTTTCTCATAGGAGGAGAACATTCTCTTCTCCCTTGTCATGTGGTTTGTGCACCCGCTATCGATTATCCAACTTTAACCACCGGATGCATATACCTAGAAAACAGATTTAGGCCTTGTTCTTAGGTACCCAAACGGTCTTGGGTCCTTTCACATTAGAAACAAGCACCTTGGGTACCCAAATACAAGTTTTGGAGCTCTTGTGTTTGCCCCCAACATATTTGGCAACTATTTTGTTTGATTTGTTAGTAAGCACATAAGATGCATCAAAAGTCTTAAATGAAACATTATGTTCATTTGATGTAGCAGGAATTTTCTTTCTAGGCAATTTAACATGAGTGGTATGCCTAGAGCTAGATGCCTCATTCTTATACGTAAAAGCATGGTGAGAAACAGAATGAGGTTTCCTAGCATGAATTTTCCTAATTTTGTGCTCAGGATAGTTTGCAGGGTATTAAATGTAACCCTCACTATTCTGAACCATGGGAGCTTTGCCCTTAACAAAATTAGACAGTTTCTTAGGGGCATTAAGCTTGACATTGCTCCCCTATTGGAAACCAATGTCATCCTTAATGCCAGGGCGTCTCCCATTATAAAGCATGCTACGAGCAAATTTAAAATTTTCATTTTCGAGCTCATGCTCGGCAATTTTAGCATTTAATGTAGCTATGTGATCATTTTGTTGTTTAATCATAGCAATGTGATCATCAATAGCTTCTACATTAACGTTTCTACATCTAGTACAAATGGTAACATGATCAACAGTAGATGTAGATGGTTTGCATGCATTTAATTCCTTAATCTTATGTAACACCCGGTTTTAAAGAACAAAGCCGGGTGCATCTCATACATGCGCCAAGAAGACAACATATATAATAACAGAGTGTATAGAGCTAAATGTCATTAACATCAGAGTATTTATTACATAGCGGAAGACTTATCACAAAATAAAGTAATAAAGATAAAACAAACTAAGGATCGTCGGCGCCAATGTCGACTGGGAAACGCCACCTAGATCAGATCGAACTCCTCAGTGTTAGGCAGCTCCTCCTGAATCACCTGATCTTCTCCTGTGGGGGGTGTGAGACAGCAAGGGTGAGCTCACACATGATCATAGCTCAACAAGTTGTGAGGAACCAGTGGACATAAACTCACAAAGGTGTGAGTTCATGTGATGTGTAAGGCTTAATCAAAGACAGGGGTTAAAGCTGAGCATTGCTTTTAAGTAGTTGGTCAAAGTTTTATTAGCAGTTACTAAGTGTAAGTAAATACCAAACCATAAGTAAAGTAATAGAACAAAATTGATAATAAACCCATGCAATGCAAATGACAAAATTGAATTTAAGTTCCATAATTTAAACATCAGAGAGTCCTGAGCTGCTCATGACCGCGAGCTCGGCTAGTATACCAGTTTTACACTCTGCAGAGGTTGTACCCTTTACCCACAAGTCATGTTACCCATCTGCCAAGGGGTCATGAATCCCATATACCTCTACCTAGGAGGCACGGCAGGGCAACACTACGAGGCCTTTACAAAGTTCCACTAGCTTCCGAAAACCCGCTACAGTTTATGGGAAGATCCAGTAAAGGGTTCCTGGCTGATAGCCATCGCAGCAAAATCAACCAGGGACCTCCCCGCACTGACCTCTCCCCTACTGCCCTTGCCCCTTTCGGGTAAGGTAGTCTTCCACTAGTTTTCCTAATTAGTCAGCCAAGGGCGTCCCATTCCACCCTTGTGGTGGCACGTGGTTCTCAAGTTAAGCTCTATGTTCCAATTAACATTAATGATAACAACATGAACATAAACAGAATAACAACAAGAATTGGAACATAGAGGTAATAAATGATTATCCCAAAACCATATAAAGCAATAGCAAACTACCCAAGTGATTCAGGGGTAAACAAGGTAGTGAGATAAACAATCTAGGGAGTCCTATTGGGTCCCATCAAAATTAACCTATGCATGAGTATGTGATATTAAAGAACATTATTGGGTAAAAAGTGGTCAAGGGCACAACTTGCCTTCAATGAGCTCCTGCTCAGCTACTTCAACCTGCTGCTCACCAGGATCCTCAGCAACGGGCTCTTCTACTCGCCACAATACAAACAAGCACAGTGCATATAGAGAAATTAACATTACACCAAACATATAAACAAAATGCACAGAGATATTCTACATATTAAAATAAAATCCCAGGAACAGAAATCATAATTTTCTGAATTATAGATTTTAAGTTATGCATTTTCAAAGGTTTTATGTGCATTAAATAGGATTAAGTGATAAATAAATTTCCTTACTGTTTTCATGATAAACAGAGGCTCTAGGTGATAGAGAATAAAATTACAAAATTTTAGGAACTGGAATGGATGAATTTGGAGTTAGTATGAATTTTCTATGAATTTATAAAGTTCTAGCAATTATTTTCATATTAAAAATTCATTTTCTATTTCTTTTATTCAATTTAAAAGACCTCTGGACTGGGCGTCAATTCCTGGAAAACCCAGGGGTCACTGCGCAAATATTTTTAAGACACAGACGGCCACCAAGGTGGACCGCGGGTTGATTTACTACTTTCCGAGGGGGTCTTTAACAAAATCAAACGGCGAAGGGGTATCGTGATCTCAGGGTCGTCCGATCGAGAACCGACGGCGGGGATTAGATATATATCTTAACGAATCGCTACGGACTGAGAGCTGTTGGATCTAGATCCAACGGCGCATATTTAATTTTTACTTAGGGCTACCCGATCCGTCCGATCGGATATCGACGGCCATCGCGAACCCGACCGAAACGTTACGCGTTTTCTAATCTGAGCCGCCCGCTGAGGATCGGACGGTGCTCGGGATCCCAACCCAATTGATACACTCCCTCTAATCCGGACCGTCCATGCGAGGATCCGACGGCCACGGATGCATCTTCAACCCTCCGCGCTGGCTACGGCGGCGTGCCACCCCGCACGGCGGAATATCGCCGGCGAGCACGCAAATCGGTCGATTACTGCTTGAATCTACGCGAGACCTACACTGTTTCGAACAGAAGGTGAAAGCGGATGCACAGGAAGTCTCACCGAAACGAAGGAAGGCGCGTGGACTCCCGTCTACGTCTCGGTGCGGCCCGGGATGGATTCAGCACGCCGACGAGCAATTGGTGGTGCTCCTGACCCGAGCGCCACCCGCAGAGGGTCCGTGCGACTCCCCCGCAGACAATCGAAGCTCCCACGGCAGGCGGCGCGCCTGAATAGTTTGCTCGCCGGGATTTCCACCACGGCGACCCCCCTTTCGTGTCAGGCGGCGGCGAGCAACTTGCACGGTGTTGGCAGAGGATGATGGGAGGCGAACGAACGCGATAGGGCAGGCGGCTACTTATTTTCAGAACCCTTCCCGGCGAAATCGGCCATGCAGTTCAGGTAGTTGAGCTCCTGCGGCGATCTCGCGCGTCGAGCGATTAGTTTGTTGCGCGCAGGAGCAAGGAAGACGGGCTGACGTTGCGGGCCCACGCGTCAACGAGACAGATGAGAGCGAGCGCGAGTGCCGTGAACGCGCGATGAGAGGCTGGCAGCCGGGTCCCGCGAGACAGAGGCGCGCGCGTGAGGGGGGGGGGGAAATCCACCTGACCAGCGGGGCCACGGCGCAGTGTGATAAGGCGGGCGCGCGGCTGAAGAGTGAAAGTGGGCCGACGCGGTGGCTTCTCCAAATGGGCCGAAAACGGGTAAGCCGGCCCAGTAAGTTCCTCTTTCTCTTTTCTTTTTATATTTTCTGTTTTCTGTTTTCTTTTCTTTTTATTTTTCAATTCCCAATTTGAATTCCAAGTATGACTTTGAATTTGTACTTAAATTATAGATAAATTTCAATTATACCAGTATGGTTGAGTTTGTATATTTATAATTTTTGTTTTATATTTTATATTATTTCTTTCTTTCTTTCCAAAGTTTAGCATTTCTTTTAAGATTTAATTTCTCATTTGGATATTTAATATTTTTCTTGTCACAAAATGCACACAAAAATAAAAATATCCAGTATGATGCAACAATTTAGTAGCATATATTTTTATTAATTGTTCTTGGACATGGTGTTCTCATAAGATGATGCATAAAGATCAAACCCATATAAAGAGTAATGTTTCTCTATTGCTATTATTCCTAGCAATTACAAAGTGGGTGTTACAAATCCTACCCCCCTTAAAAATAATCTCGTCCTCGAGATTTAAGAAGAACTAGAGAAAAGGTGGGGAAAATCTATACGAAGCTCTTCTTCTCTTTCCCAAGTTGCTTCATCTTCACTGTGGTGACTCCATTGTACTTTACACATCTTTATCACCTTATTCCTTGTAACTCGAGTCAATGTATCCAAAATCTTGATCGGGTACTCCGTGTAAGTCAAATCACCTTGAACACTAAGCTCTTCCATTGGTAACTGTTCCTCGGGAACACGGAGACATTTCTTCAGTTGAGATACATGGAACACATTATGCACATCTGATAGACTAGCAGGTAACTCAAGTTGGTATGCCATCTCCCCAACTCTTCTAAAGATCAAGAATGGTCCAATGTAGCGAGGGGATAATTTGCCCTTAACTTTAAATCTCCTCATTCCACGAAGTGGTGACACCTTGAGGTACACATAATCTCCCTCTTCAAATTCCAGTGGTCTCCTTCTATTATCAGCATAACTTTTCTGCCTGGTTTGAGCCACCCTCAAATTCTCTCGAATTATACGAACTTGTTCTTCTGCTTCTTGAATCAATTCAGGCCCAAAGAACTGTCTCTCTCCATTCTGATCCCAATATAAAGGAGTCCTGCACTTCCTCCCATATAAAGCTTCAAAAGGTGACATCTTCAGACTGGCCTGATAACTATTATTATATGAGAACTCAGCATAAGGTAGACTTTTATCCCAACTTCCTCCATGCTGAAGGGCACATGCTCTCAACATATCTTCCAATACTTGGTTTGTCCTTTCAGTCTGTCCATCCGTCTGAGGGTGATAAGCCGTACTAAAATTCAACTTCGTGCTCATGTTCTCATGAAAACTTCTCCAAAACCTTGAGGTAAACTGCGAACCTCGATCAGACACGATCTTTTTTGGCACTCCATGTAAACACACAATCCGAGCCATATATAACTCTGCTAGCTGAGAACCTTTATAAGTAGTCTTCACAGGAATAAAGTGAGCCACTTTAGTCAATCTATCCACAATCACCCATATAGCATCATATCCTTTCTGGGTGCGAGGCAATCCAGTAATGAAATCCATACCAATCTCTTCCCATTTCCACTCGAGTATCTTCAGTGGATGCAGTAGTCCAGCTGGCCTCTGGTGTTCAGCCTTAACTCTTTGACATACATCGCACATAGCCACATGTGCAGCTACATCTCTTTTTAATCCATACCACCAATACTTCCGCTTCAAATCCTGATACATCTTAGTACTACCAGGATGAATAGAATAATCCGAGTCATGGGCCTCCTTTAAAATAGTCTCTCGCAGGCTTTTAATATCAGGAACACATATTCTGTCCTTGAACCATACAGTGCCCTGCTCATCTTCCGTGAACTCCGGAACTCGACCTTCAGTAATCAGATCCTTAATCTCTTTTATCTTATCATCACCAATTTGTCCTTTGCGGATCTCTTGCTCCAAAGTAGGTTCCACATCAATAGTAACTCCTTCAGTATGAGCAACTATCCCCAGGTTAAGTCTCCTGAAGTCCTCAACAATCTCATCGGGTAGCTGGGCAACAACAGCTGAATGAACATGCTCCTTGCGACTCAAGGCATCTGCAACCAAATTTGCCTTGCCCGGGTGATAGTGAATCTCCAAATCATAATCCTTAATAAGCTCCAACCAACGGCGTTGCCTAAGGTTGAGATCCTTCTGAGTGAATATATACTTCAGGCTCTTATGGTCCGTGTATACTTGGCACTTAGTTCCCATGATGTAGTGTCTCCAAATCTTAAGTGCATGCACAACGGCTGCCAATTCCAAGTCATGAGTAGGGTAGTTCAATTCATGTCTCCGCAACTGACGAGAAGCATAAGCAATCACATGTCCTTCTTGCATGAGCACACATCCTAAGCCTTGGCCACATGCATCGCAATAGATGTCAAATCCTTTCTGCAGGTCTGGCATAACCAATACTGGTGGCGACATCAATCTCTTCTTCAATAGATCAAAGCTGTCTTGACACTTCTCGTCCCACTTAAATTCTTTTCCTTTCTCCAAAAGCGAAGTCATCGGCTTAGCAATCTTAGAGAATCCTTCAATAAATCTCCGATAGTAGCCTGCTAATCCCAAGAAACTCCGAATCTCAGTAACTGTAGTGGGTACTCTCCACTCCATTATCTCCTTAACCTTAGCAGGATCCACTGCTATTCCTCCATTAGAAATAATATGACCAAGAAATGGCACTTCGCCAATCCAAAACTCGCACTTGCTGAACTTAGCATAGAGTTGATTATCTCGTAGCTTCTGTAGCACCATCCTCAGATGTTCTTCGTGATCACTTTCACTCTGAGAATAAATGAGAATATCGTCGATGAATACCACGACGAATCTGTCCAAATACTCCATAAACACCTTGTTCATTAAGTTCATAAAATAGGCCGGTGCGTTAGTCAATCCAAACGACATAACTGTGAACTCATATAATCCATATCTAGTCGAGAAAGCCGTCTTGGGAATATCCGATGGTCTAATCCTCATCTGATGATAACCGGATCGGAGATCAATCTTCGAAAATACTCTTGCACCTCTCATTTGATCAAACAAATCTTCAATACGGGGCAACGGATACTTGTTCTTCACTGTAACATCATTAAGAGACCTATAATCCACACACATCCGTTGCGATCCATCCTTCTTCTGTACAAACAAGACCGGTGCTCCCCAAGGTGAGGAACTCGGACGAATGTACCCAGCCTCTTGTAACTCAGTTAACTGCTTCTTAAGTTCCTTCAACTCCTCTACGGACATTCTATATGGCCGTTTAGAAATAGGGGCGGTTCCAGGTAAGAGGTCAATAACAAACTCAACTTCTCTATCAGGTGGCATCCCTGGTAACTCCTCTGGAAAGACATCCGGAAAATCTCTAACCACCCGGATATTGTCACCAACAAACTCCTCAGGCATGAAGAACATTGCACGCATAGATGAGGAGGTTACTGCAATGTTAACTTGAAACCTTTCTCCTTTAGTAGTAGTGAGTTCTACGGTACCTCTACCACATGCTATAACGGCCTTTGCCTTTCTTAACCATGACATACCAAGGATCAAATCTATACTGCTTGACTCCAATATTATAGCAGTGGCTCCAAATTCTCTACCCATAATGGTTAATATCAATTTACGTGTCATTTGATTCGCCTCAACAGGCCCTTTAGGTGTAATTACTATCAGGGGTGTTCTCATATTTAGCAGTGATATTTCATTTGTGTTGGCATATCTAGCAGACATGAATGAATGTGTAGCACCAGAATCAAATAATATGGTTGCAGGAATTGCATTAACATAAAACATACCAATTACGAGGTCCCCTCCATCCGGAGTAGCATCCACGCTGACTTGATTAACCTTGGCAATAGAATATCCCTTGCCAGGGGTCTGTTGCTGCCTGTTCTGAACTGGAGTAGTAGCAATCCTTTGTGGGCAGACATTTGCATAGTGACCAATCTTCCCACACTTGTAACATTGAGTGCCCGGACTCTGTCCTGAAAACTTCGTCGGGGTGCCAGTAGGGGTAGCCTGTCTAGGAGGTGGAGTCCTCAGTGGTGACTGCGGAACTGGGCGTGGTCCTCCGGGTCGAGTCGGTGTACCCTGTGGTGAACTGTAGCGAGGACGAACACTGCTGCTTCCTTGTCCTTGAGATATTGCCTTCCTCTTCAAATCTCCCAGTTGAACACGCTTGTGTTCAATAGCCAGTGCCTTATCAAGCAGCCTCTGAAATGACGGAAATGTGTGTGCCACTAGTGCATACTGCAAGGGTCCATTAAGTCCTTCAATGAAATGCTCCTGCTTCCTCTCGTCTTCAGCAACTTCTTCAGGGGCATATCTGGATAACTGAATAAACTTGTCGCGGTACTCGCTGACTGACATACTTCCTTGCTTCAGCGACAGAAACTCCTTCTTCTTGATCTTTATCATCCCAGCTGGAATATGGTAATTCCTGAACTGCGTACTGAACTCTGCCCAGGTAATAGTATCAGCAGCATCGTGGGCAGCAGTATAAGAATCCCACCAGTCAGCAGCAGGACCAATCAGACGTCCAGAAGCATATAAAACCTTCTCCCGATCCGTGCATTGTGCAATATTCAGCATCTTCTCAATTGCTTTCAGCCAATCATCTGCGTCCAGTGGATCAGGTGAGCTTGCAAATGTAGGTGGCTTATGACTCATGAACTCTCTATGCTTGTCTCAGGGTGGAACTGGTGGTGGTGGAGGTGGAGGCAGTGGTACTTGTTGCTGTTGTTGTTGCATTTGCTGTTGCAGCTGCTGCTGTTGCGCCCTCCTTTCCTGGCGTATCTCATCTCGCTCCTGGCGTAACTCCTGCCGTATATCCTCTCTCTCCTGACGCATCTCCTGGCGTTCTTGTTGCATCTGAGCACGCATATCCGCCATAGTATCTGCCATTTGCTGCATCATTGCCATCTGAGCAGCAACCAGTGGGTCAACTCCGCCTGGTGGAGGATTGGGAGGATTCATCCCCGCAGGTTGTGGCTGAGGTTGTCTTCGAGTGTGTTGGTTAGGAGGCAAGTCAATTCCACCACCCCGCCTGGTATTGACCATCTGAGTTAGATACATATGGTAAGAAAATAGTAGACAAGGCAGGTATTTACAAATCAGGTTACTTGGGGGACTTTTTAGCTAAGCAGATTAACATTTTACATATCCTAGCTAATTCAATACCTTATGGTGGTACATACTAAGATGTCCATCTATACTATTCAATCAATCAAAGAAGCAAATCAGGCATTTAGCATCAGCACAATCAAACAATATTTTTAAATAGAGAAAATAGTTTTAATTTTGTCTTAGGTTCCCTATCTCTTAAAATGTCATAGGGGTAGGGATTCCAAGGTTTGAAATCCATCTGGGCCAAGAGTAGAAAAGGTAAGAATGATCAGAGTAGAACCGTAGAAGGTGAGACATGATCAAGATAAGTATAGAAAGAATCAGAGTAAGGTAAGTATAGAATGAATCAAAATGAGATAAGTAGGTAAGGGTTGTCCATTTCTATCTAGGTTTCGTCCTACAGTCAACATTTCCTCTGATACCACTTCTGTAACACCCGGTTTTAAAGAACAAAGCCGGGTGCATCTCATACATGCGCCAAGAAGACAACATATATAATAACAGAGTGTATAGAGCTAAATGTCATTAACATCAGAGTATTTATTACATAGCGGAAGACTTATCACAAAATAAAGTAATAAAGATAAAACAAACTAAGGATCGTCGGCGCCAATGTCGACTGGGAAACGCCACCTAGATCAGATCGAACTCCTCAGTGTTAGGCAGCTCCTCCTGAATCACCTGATCTTCTCCTGTGGGGGGGTGTGAGACAGCAAGGGTGAGCTCACACATGATCATAGCTCAACAAGTTGTGAGGAACCAGTGGACATAAACTCACAAAGGTGTGAGTTCATGTGATGTGTAAGGCTTAATCAAAGACAGGGGTTAAAGCTGAGCATTGCTTTTAAGTAGTTGGTCAAAGTTTTATTAGCAGTTACTAAGTGTAAGTAAATACCAAACCATAAGTAAAGTAATAGAACAAAATTGATAATAAACCCATGCAATGCAAATGACAAAATTGAATTTAAGTTCCATAATTTAAACATCAGAGAGTCCTGAGCTGCTCATGACCGCGAGCTCGGCTAGTATACCAGTTTTACACTCTGCAGAGGTTGTACCCTTTACCCACAAGTCATGTTACCCATCTGCCAAGGGGTCATGAATCCCATATACCTCTACCTAGGAGGCACGGCAGGGCAACACTACGAGGCCTTTACAAAGTTCCACTAGCTTCCGAAAACCCGCTACAGTTTATGGGAAGATCCAGTAAAGGGTTCCTGGCTGATAGCCATCGCAGCAAAATCAACCAGGGACCTCCCCGCACTGACCTCTCCCCTACTGCCCTTGCCCCTTTCGGGTAAGGTAGTCTTCCACTAGTTTTCCTAATTAGTCAGCCAAGGGCGTCCCATTCCACCCTTGTGGTGGCACGTGGTTCTCAAGTTAAGCTCTATGTTCCAATTAACATTAATGATAACAACATGAACATAAACAGAATAACAACAAGAATTGGAACATAGAGGTAATAAATGATTATCCCAAAACCATATAAAGCAATAGCAAACTACCCAAGTGATTCAGGGGTAAACAAGGTAGTGAGATAAACAATCTAGGGAGTCCTATTGGGTCCCATCAAAATTAACCTATGCATGAGTATGTGATATTAAAGAACATTATTGGGTAAAAAGTGGTCAAGGGCACAACTTGCCTTCAATGAGCTCCTGCTCAGCTACTTCAACCTGCTGCTCACCAGGATCCTCAGCAACGGGCTCTTCTACTCGCCACAATACAAACAAGCACAGTGCATATAGAGAAATTAACATTACACCAAACATATAAACAAAATGCACAGAGATATTCTACATATTAAAATAAAATCCCAGGAACAGAAATCATAATTTTCTGAATTATAGATTTTAAGTTATGCATTTTCAAAGGTTTTATGTGCATTAAATAGGATTAAGTGATAAATAAATTTCCTTACTGTTTTCATGATAAACAGAGGCTCTAGGTGATAGAGAATAAAATTACAAAATTTTAGGAACTGGAATGGATGAATTTGGAGTTAGTATGAATTTTCTATGAATTTATAAAGTTCTAGCAATTATTTTCATATTAAAAATTCATTTTCTATTTCTTTTATTCAATTTAAAAGACCTCTGGACTGGGCGTCAATTCCTGGAAAACCCAGGGGTCACTGCGCAAATATTTTTAAGACACAGACGGCCACCAAGGTGGACCGCGGGTTGATTTACTACTTTCCGAGGGGGTCTTTAACAAAATCAAACGGCGAAGGGGTATCGTGATCTCAGGGTCGTCCGATCGAGAACCGACGGCGGGGATTAGATATATATCTTAACGAATCGCTACGGACTGAGAGCTGTTGGATCTAGATCCAACGGCGCATATTTAATTTTTACTTAGGGCTACCCGATCCGTCCGATCGGATATCGACGGCCATCGCGAACCCGACCGAAACGTTACGCGTTTTCTAATCTGAGCCGCCCGCTGAGGATCGGACGGTGCTCGGGATCCCAACCCAATTGATACACTCCCTCTAATCCGGACCGTCCATGCGAGGATCCGACGGCCACGGATGCATCTTCAACCCTCCGCGCTGGCTACGGCGGCGTGCCACCCCGCACGGCGGAATATCGCCGGCGAGCACGCAAATCGGTCGATTACTGCTTGAATCTACGCGAGACCTACACTGTTTCGAACAGAAGGTGAAAGCGGATGCACAGGAAGTCTCACCGAAACGAAGGAAGGCGCGTGGACTCCCGTCTACGTCTCGGTGCGGCCCGGGATGGATTCAGCACGCCGACGAGCAATTGGTGGTGCTCCTGACCCGAGCGCCACCCGCAGAGGGTCCGTGCGACTCCCCCGCAGACAATCGAAGCTCCCACGGCAGGCGGCGCGCCTGAATAGTTTGCTCGCCGGGATTTCCACCACGGCGACCCCCCTTTCGTGTCAGGCGGCGGCGAGCAACTTGCACGGTGTTGGCAGAGGATGATGGGAGGCGAACGAACGCGATAGGGCAGGCAGCTACTTATTTTCAGAACCCTTCCCGGCGAAATCGGCCATGCAGTTCAGGTAGTTGAGCTCCTGCGGCGATCTCGCGCGTCGAGCGATTAGTTTGTTGCGCGCAGGAGCAAGGAAGACGGGCTGACGTTGCGGGCCCACGCGTCAACGAGACAGATGAGAGCGAGCGCGAGTGCCGTGAACGCGCGATGAGAGGCTGGCAGCCGGGTCCCGCGAGACAGAGGCGCGCGCGTGAGGGGGGGGGGGGAAATCCACCTGACCAGCGGGGCCACGGCGCAGTGTGATAAGGCGGGCGCGCGGCTGAAGAGTGAAAGTGGGCCGACGCGGTGGCTTCTCCAAATGGGCCGAAAACGGGTAAGCCGGCCCAGTAAGTTCCTCTTTCTCTTTTCTTTTTATATTTTCTGTTTTCTGTTTTCTTTTCTTTTTATTTTTCAATTCCCAATTTGAATTCCAAGTATGACTTTGAATTTGTACTTAAATTATAGATAAATTTCAATTATACCAGTATGGTTGAGTTTGTATATTTATAATTTTTGTTTTATATTTTATATTATTTCTTTCTTTCTTTCCAAAGTTTAGCATTTCTTTTAAGATTTAATTTCTCATTTGGATATTTAATATTTTTCTTGTCACAAAATGCACACAAAAATAAAAATATCCAGTATGATGCAACAATTTAGTAGCATATATTTTTATTAATTGTTCTTGGACATGGTGTTCTCATAAGATGATGCATAAAGATCAAACCCATATAAAGAGTAATGTTTCTCTATTGCTATTATTCCTAGCAATTACAAAGTGGGTGTTACAAATCCTACCCCCCTTAAAAATAATCTCGTCCTCGAGATTTAAGAAGAACTAGAGAAAAGGTGGGGAAAATCTATACGAAGCTCTTCTTCTCTTTCCCAAGTTGCTTCATCTTCACTGTGGTGACTCCATTGTACTTTACACATCTTTATCACCTTATTCCTTGTAACTCGAGTCAATGTATCCAAAATCTTGATCGGGTACTCCGTGTAAGTCAAATCACCTTGAACACTAAGCTCTTCCATTGGTAACTGTTCCTCGGGAACACGGAGACATTTCTTCAGTTGAGATACATGGAACACATTATGCACATCTGATAGACTAGCAGGTAACTCAAGTTGGTATGCCATCTCCCCAACTCTTCTAAAGATCAAGAATGGTCCAATGTAGCGAGGGGATAATTTGCCCTTAACTTTAAATCTCCTCATTCCACGAAGTGGTGACACCTTGAGGTACACATAATCTCCCTCTTCAAATTCCAGTGGTCTCCTTCTATTATCAGCATAACTTTTCTGCCTGGTTTGAGCCACCCTCAAATTCTCTCGAATTATACGAACTTGTTCTTCTGCTTCTTGAATCAATTCAGGCCCAAAGAACTGTCTCTCTCCATTCTGATCCCAATATAAAGGAGTCCTGCACTTCCTCCCATATAAAGCTTCAAAAGGTGACATCTTCAGACTGGCCTGATAACTATTATTATATGAGAACTCAGCATAAGGTAGACTTTTATCCCAACTTCCTCCATGCTGAAGGGCACATGCTCTCAACATATCTTCCAATACTTGGTTTGTCCTTTCAGTCTGTCCATCCGTCTGAGGGTGATAAGCCGTACTAAAATTCAACTTCGTGCTCATGTTCTCATGAAAACTTCTCCAAAACCTTGAGGTAAACTGCGAACCTCGATCAGACACGATCTTTTTTGGCACTCCATGTAAACACACAATCCGAGCCATATATAACTCTGCTAGCTGAGAACCTTTATAAGTAGTCTTCACAGGAATAAAGTGAGCCACTTTAGTCAATCTATCCACAATCACCCATATAGCATCATATCCTTTCTGGGTGCGAGGCAATCCAGTAATGAAATCCATACCAATCTCTTCCCATTTCCACTCGGGTATCTTCAGTGGATGCAGTAGTCCAGCTGGCCTCTGGTGTTCAGCCTTAACTCTTTGACATACATCGCACATAGCCACATGTGCAGCTACATCTCTTTTTAATCCATACCACCAATACTTCCGCTTCAAATCCTGATACATCTTAGTACTACCAGGATGAATAGAATAATCCGAGTCATGGGCCTCCTTTAAAATAGTCTCTCGCAGGCTTTTAATATCAGGAACACATATTCTGTCCTTGAACCATACAGTGCCCTGCTCATCTTCCGTGAACTCCGGAACTCGACCTTCAGTAATCAGATCCTTAATCTCTTTTATCTTATCATCACCAATTTGTCCTTTGCGGATCTCTTGCTCCAAAGTAGGTTCCACATCAATAGTAACTCCTTCAGTATGAGCAACTATCCCCAGGTTAAGTCTCCTGAAGTCCTCAACAATCTCATCGGGTAGCTGGGCAACAACAGCTGAATGAACATGCTCCTTGCGACTCAAGGCATCTGCAACCAAATTTGCCTTGCCCGGGTGATAGTGAATCTCCAAATCATAATCCTTAATAAGCTCCAACCAACGGCGTTGCCTAAGGTTGAGATCCTTCTGAGTGAATATATACTTCAGGCTCTTATGGTCCGTGTATACTTGGCACTTAGTTCCCATGATGTAGTGTCTCCAAATCTTAAGTGCATGCACAACGGCTGCCAATTCCAAGTCATGAGTAGGGTAGTTCAATTCATGTCTCCGCAACTGACGAGAAGCATAAGCAATCACATGTCCTTCTTGCATGAGCACACATCCTAAGCCTTGGCCACATGCATCGCAATAGATGTCAAATCCTTTCTGCAGGTCTGGCATAACCAATACTGGTGGCGACATCAATCTCTTCTTCAATAGATCAAAGCTGTCTTGACACTTCTCGTCCCACTTAAATTCTTTTCCTTTCTCCAAAAGCGAAGTCATCGGCTTAGCAATCTTAGAGAATCCTTCAATAAATCTCCGATAGTAGCCTGCTAATCCCAAGAAACTCCGAATCTCAGTAACTGTAGTGGGTACTCTCCACTCCATTATCTCCTTAACCTTAGCAGGATCCACTGCTATTCCTCCATTAGAAATAATATGACCAAGAAATGGCACTTCGCCAATCCAAAACTCGCACTTGCTGAACTTAGCATAGAGTTGATTATCTCGTAGCTTCTGTAGCACCATCCTCAGATGTTCTTCGTGATCACTTTCACTCTGAGAATAAATGAGAATATCGTCGATGAATACCACGACGAATCTGTCCAAATACTCCATAAACACCTTGTTCATTAAGTTCATAAAATAGGCCGGTGCGTTAGTCAATCCAAACGACATAACTGTGAACTCATATAATCCATATCTAGTCGAGAAAGCCGTCTTGGGAATATCCGATGGTCTAATCCTCATCTGATGATAACCGGATCGGAGATCAATCTTCGAAAATACTCTTGCACCTCTCATTTGATCAAACAAATCTTCAATACGGGGCAACGGATACTTGTTCTTCACTGTAACATCATTAAGAGACCTATAATCCACACACATCCGTTGCGATCCATCCTTCTTCTGTACAAACAAGACCGGTGCTCCCCAAGGTGAGGAACTCGGACGAATGTACCCAGCCTCTTGTAACTCAGTTAACTGCTTCTTAAGTTCCTTCAACTCCTCTACGGACATTCTATATGGCCGTTTAGAAATAGGGGCGGTTCCAGGTAAGAGGTCAATAACAAACTCAACTTCTCTATCAGGTGGCATCCCTGGTAACTCCTCTGGAAAGACATCCGGAAAATCTCTAACCACCCGGATATTGTCACCAACAAACTCCTCAGGCATGAAGAACATTGCACGCATAGATGAGGAGGTTACTGCAATGTTAACTTGAAACCTTTCTCCTTTAGTAGTAGTGAGTTCTACGGTACCTCTACCACATGCTATAACGGCCTTTGCCTTTCTTAACCATGACATACCAAGGATCAAATCTATACTGCTTGACTCCAATATTATAGCAGTGGCTCCAAATTCTCTACCCATAATGGTTAATATCAATTTACGTGTCATTTGATTCGCCTCAACAGGCCCTTTAGGTGTAATTACTATCAGGGGTGTTCTCATATTTAGCAGTGATATTTCATTTGTGTTGGCATATCTAGCAGACATGAATGAATGTGTAGCACCAGAATCAAATAATATGGTTGCAGGAATTGCATTAACATAAAACATACCAATTACGAGGTCCCCTCCATCCGGAGTAGCATCCACGCTGACTTGATTAACCTTGGCAATAGAATATCCCTTGCCAGGGGTCTGTTGCTGCCTGTTCTGAACTGGAGTAGTAGCAATCCTTTGTGGGCAGACATTTGCATAGTGACCAATCTTCCCACACTTGTAACATTGAGTGCCCGGACTCTGTCCTGAAAACTTCGTCGGGGTGCCAGTAGGGGTAGCCTGTCTAGGAGGTGGAGTCCTCAGTGGTGACTGCGGAACTGGGCGTGGTCCTCCGGGTCGAGTCGGTGTACCCTGTGGTGAACTGTAGCGAGGACGAACACTGCTGCTTCCTTGTCCTTGAGATATTGCCTTCCTCTTCAAATCTCCCAGTTGAACACGCTTGTGTTCAATAGCCAGTGCCTTATCAAGCAGCCTCTGAAATGACGGAAATGTGTGTGCCACTAGTGCATACTGCAAGGGTCCATTAAGTCCTTCAATGAAATGCTCCTGCTTCCTCTCGTCTTCAGCAACTTCTTCAGGGGCATATCTGGATAACTGAATAAACTTGTCGCGGTACTCGCTGACTGACATACTTCCTTGCTTCAGCGACAGAAACTCCTTCTTCTTGATCTTTATCATCCCAGCTGGAATATGGTAATTCCTGAACTGCGTACTGAACTCTGCCCAGGTAATAGTATCAGCAGCATCGTGGGCAGCAGTATAAGAATCCCACCAGTCAGCAGCAGGACCAATCAGACGTCCAGAAGCATATAAAACCTTCTCCCGATCCGTGCATTGTGCAATATTCAGCATCTTCTCAATTGCTTTCAGCCAATCATCTGCGTCCAGTGGATCAGGTGAGCTTGCAAATGTAGGTGGCTTATGACTCATGAACTCTCTATGCTTGTCTCGGGGTGGAACTGGTGGTGGTGGAGGTGGAGGCAGTGGTACTTGTTGCTGTTGTTGTTGCATTTGCTGTTGCAGCTGCTGCTGTTGCGCCCTCCTTTCCTGGCGTATCTCATCTCGCTCCTGGCGTAACTCCTGCCGTATATCCTCTCTCTCCTGACGCATCTCCTGGCGTTCTTGTTGCATCTGAGCACGCATATCCGCCATAGTATCTGCCATTTGCTGCATCATTGCCATCTGAGCAGCAACCAGTGGGTCAACTCCGCCTGGTGGAGGATTGGGAGGATTCATCCCCGCAGGTTGTGGCTGAGGTTGTCTTCGAGTGTGTTGGTTAGGAGGCAAGTCAATTCCACCACCCCGCCTGGTATTGACCATCTGAGTTAGATACATATGGTAAGAAAATAGTAGACAAGGCAGGTATTTACAAATCAGGTTACTTGGGGGACTTTTTAGCTAAGCAGATTAACATTTTACATATCCTAGCTAATTCAATACCTTATGGTGGTACATACTAAGATGTCCATCTATACTATTCAATCAATCAAAGAAGCAAATCAGGCATTTAGCATCAGCACAATCAAACAATATTTTTAAATAGAGAAAATAGTTTTAATTTTGTCTTAGGTTCCCTATCTCTTAAAATGTCATAGGGGTAGGGATTCCAAGGTTTGAAATCCATCTGGGCCAAGAGTAGAAAAGGTAAGAATGATCAGAGTAGAACCGTAGAAGGTGAGACATGATCAAGATAAGTATAGAAAGAATCAGAGTAAGGTAAGTATAGAATGAATCAAAATGAGATAAGTAGGTAAGGGTTGTCCATTTCTATCTAGGTTTCGTCCTACAGTCAACATTTCCTCTGATACCACTTCTGTAACACCCGGTTTTAAAGAACAAAGCCGGGTGCATCTCATACATGCGCCAAGAAGACAACATATATAATAACAGAGTGTATAGAGCTAAATGTCATTAACATCAGAGTATTTATTACATAGCGGAAGACTTATCACAAAATAAAGTAATAAAGATAAAACAAACTAAGGATCGTCGGCGCCAATGTCGACTGGGAAACGCCACCTAGATCAGATCGAACTCCTCAGTGTTAGGCAGCTCCTCCTGAATCACCTGATCTTCTCCTGTGGGGGGGTGTGAGACAGCAAGGGTGAGCTCACACATGATCATAGCTCAACAAGTTGTGAGGAACCAGTGGACATAAACTCACAAAGGTGTGAGTTCATGTGATGTGTAAGGCTTAATCAAAGACAGGGGTTAAAGCTGAGCATTGCTTTTAAGTAGTTGGTCAAAGTTTTATTAGCAGTTACTAAGTGTAAGTAAATACCAAACCATAAGTAAAGTAATAGAACAAAATTGATAATAAACCCATGCAATGCAAATGACAAAATTGAATTTAAGTTCCATAATTTAAACATCAGAGAGTCCTGAGCTGCTCATGACCGCGAGCTCGGCTAGTATACCAGTTTTACACTCTGCAGAGGTTGTACCCTTTACCCACAAGTCATGTTACCCATCTGCCAAGGGGTCATGAATCCCATATACCTCTACCTAGGAGGCACGGCAGGGCAACACTACGAGGCCTTTACAAAGTTCCACTAGCTTCCGAAAACCCGCTACAGTTTATGGGAAGATCCAGTAAAGGGTTCCTGGCTGATAGCCATCGCAGCAAAATCAACCAGGGACCTCCCCGCACTGACCTCTCCCCTACTGCCCTTGCCCCTTTCGGGTAAGGTAGTCTTCCACTAGTTTTCCTAATTAGTCAGCCAAGGGCGTCCCATTCCACCCTTGTGGTGGCACGTGGTTCTCAAGTTAAGCTCTATGTTCCAATTAACATTAATGATAACAACATGAACATAAACAGAATAACAACAAGAATTGGAACATAGAGGTAATAAATGATTATCCCAAAACCATATAAAGCAATAGCAAACTACCCAAGTGATTCAGGGGTAAACAAGGTAGTGAGATAAACAATCTAGGGAGTCCTATTGGGTCCCATCAAAATTAACCTATGCATGAGTATGTGATATTAAAGAACATTATTGGGTAAAAAGTGGTCAAGGGCACAACTTGCCTTCAATGAGCTCCTGCTCAGCTACTTCAACCTGCTGCTCACCAGGATCCTCAGCAACGGGCTCTTCTACTCGCCACAATACAAACAAGCACAGTGCATATAGAGAAATTAACATTACACCAAACATATAAACAAAATGCACAGAGATATTCTACATATTAAAATAAAATCCCAGGAACAGAAATCATAATTTTCTGAATTATAGATTTTAAGTTATGCATTTTCAAAGGTTTTATGTGCATTAAATAGGATTAAGTGATAAATAAATTTCCTTACTGTTTTCATGATAAACAGAGGCTCTAGGTGATAGAGAATAAAATTACAAAATTTTAGGAACTGGAATGGATGAATTTGGAGTTAGTATGAATTTTCTATGAATTTATAAAGTTCTAGCAATTATTTTCATATTAAAAATTCATTTTCTATTTCTTTTATTCAATTTAAAAGACCTCTGGACTGGGCGTCAATTCCTGGAAAACCCAGGGGTCACTGCGCAAATATTTTTAAGACACAGACGGCCACCAAGGTGGACCGCGGGTTGATTTACTACTTTCCGAGGGGGTCTTTAACAAAATCAAACGGCGAAGGGGTATCGTGATCTCAGGGTCGTCCGATCGAGAACCGACGGCGGGGATTAGATATATATCTTAACGAATCGCTACGGACTGAGAGCTGTTGGATCTAGATCCAACGGCGCATATTTAATTTTTACTTAGGGCTACCCGATCCGTCCGATCGAATATCGACGGCCATCGCGAACCCGACCGAAACGTTACGCGTTTTCTAATCTGAGCCGCCCGCTGAGGATCGGACGGTGCTCGGGATCCCAACCCAATTGATACACTCCCTCTAATCCGGACCGTCCATGCGAGGATCCGACGGCCACGGATGCATCTTCAACCCTCCGCGCTGGCTACGGCGGCGTGCCACCCCGCACGGCGGAATATCGCCGGCGAGCACGCAAATCGGTCGATTACTGCTTGAATCTACGCGAGACCTACACTGTTTCGAACAGAAGGTGAAAGCGGATGCACAGGAAGTCTCACCGAAACGAAGGAAGGCGCGTGGACTCCCGTCTACGTCTCGGTGCGGCCCGGGATGGATTCAGCACGCCGACGAGCAATTGGTGGTGCTCCTGACCCGAGCGCCACCCGCAGAGGGTCCGTGCGACTCCCCCGCAGACAATCGAAGCTCCCACGGCAGGCGGCGCGCCTGAATAGTTTGCTCGCCGGGATTTCCACCACGGCGACCCCCCTTTCGTGTCAGGCGGCGGCGAGCAACTTGCACGGTGTTGGCAGAGGATGATGGGAGGCGAACGAACGCGATAGGGCAGGCGGCTACTTATTTTCAGAACCCTTCCCGGCGAAATCGGCCATGCAGTTCAGGTAGTTGAGCTCCTGCGGCGATCTCGCGCGTCGAGCGATTAGTTTGTTGCGCGCAGGAGCAAGGAAGACGGGCTGACGTTGCGGGCCCACGCGTCAACGAGACAGATGAGAGCGAGCGCGAGTGCCGTGAACGCGCGATGAGAGGCTGGCAGCCGGGTCCCGCGAGACAGAGGCGCGCGCGTGAGGGGGGGGAAATCCACCTGACCAGCGGGGCCACGGCGCAGTGTGATAAGGCGGGCGCGCGGCTGAAGAGTGAAAGTGGGCCGACGCGGTGGCTTCTCCAAATGGGCCGAAAACGGGTAAGCCGGCCCAGTAAGTTCCTCTTTCTCTTTTCTTTTTATATTTTCTGTTTTCTGTTTTCTTTTCTTTTTATTTTTCAATTCCCAATTTGAATTCCAAGTATGACTTTGAATTTGTACTTAAATTATAGATAAATTTCAATTATACCAGTATGGTTGAGTTTGTATATTTATAATTTTTGTTTTATATTTTATATTATTTCTTTCTTTCTTTCCAAAGTTTAGCATTTCTTTTAAGATTTAATTTCTCATTTGGATATTTAATATTTTTCTTGTCACAAAATGCACACAAAAATAAAAATATCCAGTATGATGCAACAATTTAGTAGCATATATTTTTATTAATTGTTCTTGGACATGGTGTTCTCATAAGATGATGCATAAAGATCAAACCCATATAAAGAGTAATGTTTCTCTATTGCTATTATTCCTAGCAATTACAAAGTGGGTGTTACATCTTAGCATTTAATTTAATATTCTCATCTCTAAGACAGAAAATAGAATCATTGCAAACATTCAATTCTTTAGCCTTAGAAATTAAACTAGCATTTTCAGTTCTAAGACTAGAGATTGAATCATGACAAATGCTAAGCTCCTTAGTTAAGTTTTCACATTTTTCTACTTCCTAAGCATAAGCATTTTTCAGTTTAACAAATTTTTTGTTTTCTTTAATAAGGAAGTCCTCTTGGCTTTCCAAGAGTTCATCCTTCTCATTAATGGCTTCTATTAACTCATTTAATTTTTTCTTTTGGTTCATGCTAAGGTTAGCAAAAAGAGACATTAAATTATCTTCACTATCGCTAGAGCTACCCTCATCACTAGATGTTATATATTTAGGGGTTGCTCTAGAATGTACCTTCTTCTTCTTCTTCTTACCGTCCTTAGCCATTAGACACTTGTGGCCGACGTTGGGGAAGAGGAGACCCTTGTTGACGGCGATGTTGGCGGCGTCCTCGTCGGATGAGGAGTCGATGGAGCTCTCGTCGGAGTTCCATTCCCTACATATGTGGGCATCGCCGCCCTTCTTCTTGTAGTATTTCTTGTTCTCCTTCTTCCCCTTCTTGTCTTCGTCTGTGTCACTTTCACTTGAAATTGGATATTTAGCAATGAAATGATCAGGCTTACCACATTTGTAGCACACCCTTTTGGAGCGGGGTTTGTAGTCTTTCTCCCTTCTTTGCTTAAGGATTTGGCGGAAGCTCTTGATGATTAGTGCCATCTCCTCATTGTCGAGCTTGGAGGCGTCGATTGGAAGCCTACTTGGTGTAGACTCCCTCTTCTCTTCTTCCGTTGCCTTGAATGCAATGGGTTGCACCTCAGGTGTGGAGGTGGCACCTTGCTCCAAATTGACAATGTGTTTGGAGTCTTTGATCATAAGTTCAAAGCTCACAAACTTGCCAATAACTTCCTCGGGAGACATCTGTTTATATCTTGGATCTCCACGAATTAGTTGCACTTGAGTGGGATTACGAAAAACAAGAGATCTAAGAATAACCTTGGCCATTTCATGGTCATCTCACTTGGTGCTCCTGAGGTTGCGCACTTGGTTCACCATTGTCTTTAGCCGATTGTACATTGCTTGCGGCTCTTCTCCTTTGTTAAGGACGAATAGACCGAGTTCTCCCTCGATCGTCTCGCGCTTGGTGATTTTGGTCACCTCGTCCCCTTCGTGCGCCATTTTGAGGACGTCCCAAATTTCTTTGGCACTCTTTAACCCTTGCACCTTATTATACTCCTCTCGACATAAAGAGGCGAGGAGTATAGAAGTTGCTTGGGAGTTAAAGTGTCGTATTTGGGCAACCTCATCTGAGTCGTAGCCTTTGTCCCCCACTTTTGGTACATGCGCTCCATATTCAATAATGTCCCAAATACTTTCATGGAGTGAGGTTAGATGATGCCTCATTTTATCACTCCACATACAATAAACTTCACCATCAAAAAATGGTGGTTTACCTAGGGGAACAGAAAGTAATGGAGCACACTTAGAAATACGGGGATAGCGTAGGGGCATCTTACTATACTTCTTGCGCTCATGGCGCTTAGAAGTAGTCGACGACTTGGAGCCGGAGGTGGAGGGTGACGAAGAGCAGGTCTCATAGTAGACCACTTTCTTCATCTTCTTCTTCTTGTCACCTCTCCGATGGGACTTGATGGAGGAAGAGGATTCCTCCTTGTGTTTGTTGCCAGACTCCCTTGAGAGGTCCTCCCCGAGCTTGCGGGCTTGTCACCGGTCATCATCTCCCTCTTGGCGTGATCTCTAGACATCACTTTGAGTTGGTTAGACTCTTAATGAAGAACTGGCTCTGATACCAATTGAAAGTTGCCTAGAGGGGGGTGAATAGGTGAAACCTAAAATTTATAGCTTTAAACATGCACTACAAGCCGGGGTTAGCGTTAGAATTAAATTCAAGTCCAAAGAGAGGGAAAACAAATCAATCAAGAAATAAGGCGAGTGAACACGATCATTTGTTTTACCAAGTTTTGTTCCAAAGAACCTAGTCCCCGTTGAGGAGGTCATAAAGACCAGGTCTATTTCAACCCTTTCCCTCTCTCAAACGGTCACTTAGACCGAGTGAGCCTTTTCCTTAATCTCCCAGGTCACTTAGACCCTGCAAGGACCACCACACACTTAGATGTCTCTTGCTTTGATTACAAATCACTTGAGAAAAAGAAATGAGAAAGGAAGAAGGCAATCCAAGCAACAAGAGCGCAAAAGAACACAAAATCTCTCTCACAAGTCACTAAGTGTTTGAGATGAATTTGGGACTTAGAGAGGATTTGATCTATTGAATTGTGTCTTGGAGTGAATGCTAGAGCTCTTGTATTGAATGTGATCTTCAGAAAACTTGGATGCCAAAGGATGTGGTGGTTGGGGGGTATTTATATCCCCCAACCACCAAGTAGTCGTTTGGCCAAAGCTGCTGGCGATGGGTGCACCGGACAGTCCGGTGCGCCACTAGACACGCACTATTTAGTGTCCGATGCTCCGCAACGTCAGCCAACCGTTAGGGTCTAGAGCTGGTCGACCGTTGGAGGCCTTGTCCTCTTGCGACACCGGATAGTCCGGTACCACGTCGGACAGTTCGGTGCCCCTTTGACTTTGCTGCTCCAACTTCTGCGCGACCTTGTTCACCACTGTAGCACTTTGCAGAGTCGACCGTTGGCTTAGGGAGTCGTTGCTCTGCTGGCTCACCGAACAGTCCGGTGGCACATTGGACAGTCTGGTGAATTATAGCGGAGCGTGCCATAGAATTCCCGAGAGTGGCTGGTTGAGAGTTGTACGGCCTAGTGAACCAAACACTGTCCGGTTGTGCACCGGACAGTCCGGTGCGCCATTCTTCAGCACACTCAAGTCCGTTTGCTCCATTTAAATTGTGTCCCAAACTTGATTTCTTTCTTGGTTTGTGTTGAACCTTATAGGAAATGGTTAATCCAATTTCCCTTTCAAGCAGGTCGCTATCGATGAGGCGCAGCAGGACGATGACGACGCTCAGCAGGACGCCTTAGGTTCGAGGAACGTCTACATGCGAGGTCCCGCGAGTCTCCCTTAGTGTCCCATACTTCGAGACAGGCGGCCGCTGATTCGACCGGATGAGAGGCATGTAACTTTATGTTCTCCATGCTTGTTCATATTATATTTTCAAATTCATAATATAAACTAATATTTTATTTATCACTTGGACATGTCTTGGAAGGTTGTGGAGAATGCTGGAGGTCAAGACTGCGACCCCAATGACATCCTCAACCTACTATACAGGGAACACTTCCCTAAATTGGTTGAATACACCAAAGTGACAGGCCCAATCTACACCTTTGACCACTACGCTGTCGCCCCCGATGCAGTAGACCAGGACGGCAGGGAATTCAACAACAAGGCGGAACGGGTGAAGCAAGAGCTGTGGGTAAGTCTTACTATAATATAAAATATATCGCATTCGTTGCATATTCTTGAAATAATGTATGGATACATCATCTTTGTATGTTGGATTTCTTTAGATGCGAGGCTGGATACGAGGCTAGGGCGGACGTGGTGGCCACCACGAGCTGTAAGAAGCTTGTCGTGGACATGCACTACGAGGCACGAATCCAAGCCAGCGTCAGCTACCACGGCTCCGTCCTTGGGGAGAAGGTGACCAAGCAGGAAGCCCGAACCATGTCATTGACTAGGGACCAGTACTTGCAGGTAAATATAACACTTTAATATCCGTGACAAAATTTTTCCTTAATTTTATCTTCTGAGATGCAGTGTACTTGTGTTACTTTGTAGATGATTCCTTATTGGTGCGTCGCACATCCTCAGTGATGGGAGCAGATGGTGGATAGGTGGTGCTCTCCTGAGTGGGACAGGGCACAACACTAGCCGAGAACGTCGTTTGATGATGTAAGGTCCATCCCACCACCAAGGCAGCCGCAGCCTAGGCAAATATGCAGAAGCATGAGTACACCCTCTTTTTTATTTAGTTATATAACACTGGATTAGATATTATTTCTAACTATCTCGTTGGTTTTCTTGTAATCGGCATCACATGGTGGCCAACCTTGCTCCATCTTCTTGGCTTATGCTGTGGCCCACAAGGGCAAGGCGATGTCCGACATCACCTATAACCTAGATAACGGGCCCAAGGCGTATAGCAACCCCGTCGTCTATAGTCGCCTTCATGAGTACACAACCATGGCACAGGAGGTCCATGGGCTAGATTACGATTCGAGGACCGAGGACATCGACGGGGATGTCCTCATGAGGGTTGGAGGAGACAAGAGACATGGGCAGTACTGGATTGCTGACGGGGCAATCGATTCGTCGTCCACTCCCACTCTGTCTCAAGTGCGAGTAAGGAGCACGAGCTCGAGCCCAGCCATACGACCTCGACAAGACAACTCACATCATCGCATACAACAACTCGAGGTTAGTGCTTCTATAACTCGTCATTCCTTGAGTTATATACCTTCTCTTTGAGTTATTATAACATTGGCTTGGAATATTACAGACCTAGCTAGAAGAAGAGAGGAGGGAACATCAGGAGATGGATGTGAGAATGATAGCGAAGCGGGAGATGGAGCGGGAGGCTCACTTGGTAGATCAGCAGAGGATGGCGGAGATATTTCAGTACATGCAGAGCCTTGGCACCGCACATGGTTTCGCTCCACCACTTCCGTTGTTCCCTCCAGTTAACTCTGCTCAGTTCCATACTCCTATGAGTATCAAAATTCTAGTTCTTCATGATATATTCATTTGGTATAACACATGCAATCTCTTCTCTATGCAGGGACAATCTGGGGCGGCATCCAACAACCCTTATGGATCGCCCAGCCCATCGTCGCACCTGTCCAGCCGTCCACCTTGATGAGACATTAACTTTGTTAGTGTTGTTAATACTTTGTGAGATAACCCGATCTGAAATTGTTTGATGTTGGTAATGCTTTGTGAGATACTTTAGACTTATGTTCTTGAGTGTTGGATACTTATGTTTGTGTTCGAACATGTTGGCAATGCTTTGTGAGAACTTGTCTAATTTATGGTCTTTGTGAGATATGTGATGTATATGTGATATCTGTGATGATTATGTGATATATTTTGTTTGTTTGGATGGAATAGCAAAAACAAATAAAAAATGGGTATACTGGTCACTTTGCCGAGTGTAACACTCGACAAAGATGGCACACCTGGACACTGGTAAAGCTTCTTTACCGAGTGCTATGACCCTGGCACTCGACAAAGGAGCAAGTTTTGCCAAGTGTCTCCTAGTGCACTCGACAAAGAAACTAACAAAGGGGCCCACTGGTAACCTCGTTGTCGGGTGCTAGTCCGCCGGGCACTCTGTAAAGAGGGAAACTCTTTACCGAGTGTCACCTAATACCTAGTACACTCGGCAAAGGCGCTGTCTCCATTACCAGTCGCTGTGATGACGACTTTTCTTTGCCGAGTACCGAGTGACACTCGACAAAGCCTTTGCCGAGTGCCCAATAAAAACTACTCGGTAAAGAAGTCGTTGCCGATATATAGTTCACCGAGCTCTCTTTGCCGAGTGTCACACTCGGTAAAGCCTTCGCCGAGTGCTTTCCAGGCTTTGCCGAGTGCTTTAGACACTCGACAAAGAGCCCGATTCCGGTAGTGCCTGTTGGTGAGGGCACAAAAGTCTGGTATGGTGCCAGCAATATTATTATTATTGTTGTTGTTGCTACTACTATTGCTATTACTATTACTATTATTATGTTACATATCAACGAGTCGAGCTAACTTTTAAGGATTGTCCGAGAACCGAGCTGTAGTGGATTAAGGAATGTTAGGAAAAAATGAGTGCAAACCATATGTAAAGTCACTTCCTCTGCAGCTCCATCACATCCATCACCTGCACACCCACACAAACAGAAGGAAAAAATAACTAACCAGATGGTGGACCTTCAAATGGTAGATGTGAGCGGCTATAGAGTGAGTGACTTTACATCCGGTATGCACACAAATCGGCGACGAGCACGAAGAATGCAATGGTGCACAGGTCATGAAATGTCGCCCTGAAGCCCATCACAGGTTCCCTGGCCTAGACATGTCGACCTATGTGGATGTGATATACGAGTCATTGTCGACCAATGATTGATGCTGGTTCTGTTTTCTCCTCTGACCACCATCGCCCATGGAGCCGTTGTTCGAGGAAACTGTATGTCTCCCTTAGAGATGACAATGGGTCCTGATCCCTGATTCTCCCTCCATTAGGGAACGAGGATATAGAAGTTTTTCTCACGGGGATGTAAACAGGAAAAAATCTCTCTCCAACGGGTAAACGAGGATGGGACGTTCCCCACGGGGACCCAGTAAACCTACATATGACGATGTTTTTGTGTACTAATTAATGATAAAAATAAATAATTACCTTATCAACATATCAATCATTACATAAATGTGTTTATTTGGATGTACACATAATGATTTTCTTCAATATAATAATATGTAGAAGTGAAAATATTTTGCATTAATAATAAAAAAATGTATGTTCTAATTATAATTTAAACGAAGATGAGGATCCTGTCAAGGATTTATCCCTATGGAGGAACGAGGATGAGGAAGAAATGTTCTCGTAAGTGGGACGAGTGTGAGGGGCTATTTCCCGACAAAGAATTCTTTGTTGCCATCCGTAGTCACCCCGCCCCTCCTTGATCTTTACCTCGACGAATTAGGAAGCAGGTGTGGTAAATAAGGGTCATACTAGTTCGTCCATGCTGTCATAGATCCTGTCTTGTGTTTTCATGTTAACCTGATTCAGGCAATTGTGTTGCTGTAATTCCCTGAGTTGTGCATTTCCGCGGATTTGCCATTCTCAATTCGTGTGTATATATTTCTTGTAGGTTTTATATGTGGATGTGACCGCCTGTTTAAACAAGTGTTGCGGTGTTCTAGGCGGTCATGATTGTACTCCCCACACACACACACACATATATATATAGTTTATATATTAAGAGCCCTAGGCTTCCAATAATGTAGCATCCCAAAAATTCAAATCTTGGAATTTTCTCAAACTCGCTCTAAATTCATAATGAATTTCAAATTTCATTTCAAAATGTTTGCTTGCGAGTTGAGATCAACAAATAAAATTATAGTGGTCTATATTCTCTCTAAAATCTCCTCAAAATATCCTACAAATATTTCCCCAGTGATCCCCCTCAAGTTCTTTCCAGAAATACTGCACAAATATTGCACCGATATATGTCCAAGTATTTTCTTCCTGAGAAATACCTTCAGAATCATTTTTCAAGTCCCTACAAATATTTTCTCCATAACTTTCCTCATGATCATACGTATACGTATGCCTCCGGTGTCATACGATGAGCTCTACAAGCTAATTACACTCATATAAGACAAATCCATGCTAATCTCCCACTAATCCTCTCATCCTCCCACTAATCCTCTCATCCCTCCCCCTAATCCCTCCACCATGGCTATAAATAGAGGGGCAAGGGCCTCCTCTCATCTCACCCCAAGCCATTTCATGGCAACTCTCTCCACTCTCCCCCCACACGCCCACTCCACCTCCCACACAAGCACACACTAGCACAAGGATCGTTCGGTCGTTCTTCGATCGTTCGTCCCACCTGTTCTTAGTTTGTTCGTTCGTTCGTCCGATCGTTCGATCGTTCGTCTGATCGTTCATGGTTCATTCGTCCGTTCGTCCGATCATTCGATCGTTCGTTCATCCAAATAATCTTTTTCCTGCCATTATGCTGCCGAAATTCCGATCGTTCGTTCGTTCGTTCATAGTTCCTATTTATCGTTCATCGTTTGTTCATCGTTCATCGTTCGTTCATACGAACTATTCACCATCACTATTCATCGTTACTATTCATCGTCACTATTCATCGTTACTATTCACCGTTACTATTCATCGATCATCTGATTACCCCAAATTTCAACTACTCATCCGTCATGATGTCCAGTCCACCTAAGACCAGCCAGACCCATATTCCAGTCATACGAACTCCGGTGACTGTGATTTTCCTTCCAGTAGGGAACTTCCCATCTGGTCACCCATCCTTGATTTCTCCAAGTTGAGCACGCTTAACTTTGGGATTCTTTGAAGCCAGACTTCCAAAAAGAAAGGCGAACCATGTTTGTATGGATATGTCTTCAATCCTATAAAACCTGGCCCAAGATACCACAGCCCACTCAGACCAGAATACCACAGCATTCCAGCTATTTGGGTCTCGCCTTACTGTTGTCTGATGTGACACAGTAGGTAGGAACAGTTTCCACCAACATAAACCTCTGCCCAAGAACAGCCCAAAAATAATTCCTCACACCCCGCTCAAAAATACATTTCCAAATATCTCTAAATATTCAAATTCTAGAATATTCCAAGAATATTCCTTTCCTTTTCTTTTTCTTCCTATGATTATAAAATCCAAAACTCCTCCATCCGAACTCAGATTCCAGTCATTCTTGTTTCTAAATTCTTGTCAAATTATTCCCTATCCAACCATGTCATACCTTAAGCATGGTTCATATTCCAGAAAACTCACAAAATACTCTTATTCCATATCCTGCCTATAATTTCCCTGTTCAGACTAAGTCAGACGATTCATTCGTCACCATTCTCACCAATAGTGAACTTCACTGTGCTACACCATATACACCCAGCTATAAATATACCCAGCTACCCTCTCCCTCTCCACACACACTCAACACCCTCAGCCAAGGCAAACACCCCACCCACTCAGTTACTCCGCTCTGCCATCTACATGCATAGTGTCGCTTCGCCTCTAGTCCACCCTCCTGGTAAGCATCTCCGCTCCACCACTAGTAGTATCTCAACACCACATGACACAGATTATACTCAAGACTCCACCCATCCATATATAGCTATTCTGACCACTATACTAAATATTTGTTGGTATACTTGCTTGTTTGTATGTTTGCTTGTTCATGTTGCATAGTTATTGGAGCGTTCGTGTCGTCTCGTGGAGGCCAGATGTGCAAGTCTACGCCAGGCAGTGGAGCTAGAAGCCAGTTCTGCGAGCTCTCCTTCCCCCTTCGCCGGATAAGCACGGCAAGCTCACTGGATCCCTTTGATGCATAAATTACCTATGATTTTTCAACCACAACCCTCAGCCTGTTATTTTATGCATGATATGATTTTGAGACAAGTTCACCTAGCCGCTTGCCGCAATCAATCCTTGATATATTTGTTACAAATGATTTGAGAAAAGGTGTGAGTTTTCAAAACAAAATGCTTTTCAAAATGTGTATGATGAAGGGTTTTCACCCTTATCACCTTTGAGTGGGGATGATCAGGGACTCCCTGGTTTAGGGGAGGGCCTAAGGTGATGGCTCAGCTGGTTTAGGTGTGAGCAGAAGGATTGTCCCCTCATATAAGGACCGGTTTGTCATCTTTCACTACCTGTACTCATGATAAGTACAACCACTCGAGACTGTGTGGGCAGTCACTCAATCTGAACTCGTACGGTCCAACCCCAGGGTTATGAAGGCTGGGGAGCACCGGGAGGATAAGGAGGGGGAATGTTTGGTCCGGTTTGGGCATGGCGGTGGCCTGACTCCTTTCGGTATAACTGTTAAGGTTAGGACGTGTGAGGAAAGAAAGAGATTCGACATTCGGGTCTCACGATGGTGAGATCGTAGAAACCGGACTAGTGTACCCCTCTGCGCAGAGTTTGAAAACCTATTCGAATAGTCCGTGTCCACTGGAATGGACGAGTCTGGTGTGGTATGGCAATTAGTGTTTTGTTTTCCAAAAAAAGAAAGTGCTTTTGAGAAAAGTGGTTTTTTTTAAAAGGACCGACGGTTGAGCCGTGAGCTATGGTGGACGGGAAGTCCAGTAGCTATTTTTGAAAATGAAAACCAGTGGGAAACTGCTGAGATACCTGGATGGTTTAGTCCAGGGGATTTTGTTCTATACTGAAAAACTTCCTGCTCCGTTTGGAGAGGATGCGCTTTGCAAAATACAAAATATTTTTTCAAAACAACCCTGCATAAAATATTGCTATTTCTGCAAAATATCCTGAGCTCCACATATTCCATGCATTATATCTGATTTCCCCATTCCGCGGGTGAAGGTGGGCTGCTGAGTACGTTTGTACTCACCCTTGCTTATTTGTTGTTTTTCAGAAAAAGGAGATCGGGTAAGAGTTACGGCTGTTCCCATCCTTTTCTGTGGCTGTTGGACCGCTGATTTGCTTCGCTGCGTATATCAGGCTGCTTCAGCCCCACTCTGATGATATATCCCGAGTTGTGGACCAACTCTTAAAGTTGATCGCCACCGTTATAGGTTTGTCTCGTTTAAGCAGATCTGTAATCATCTGATGTATAAATGTGTTTACTAGCCTCCTGGGACTAGTAATTGTATCACATTTGAGTCCCAGAGGATTGGGGCGCTTCAGGTGGTATCAGAGCTGTTAGGTTGGCCGCAGGACGTAACCCTTAGCCTGATCAAAAGTTTTTGAGTCAAAACTATTTTCTTAAAAAAATCTTGCTCTTATCCCTTCATTTCAAAAATGGTTTCCTCCTTTCCTTCTCTCAGAAGTCAGATGGAGGTTCACTGCCAAACCAGCTTTTGCCAGAATGAAGATGGTTTCCCCAAGTTGCTGAGAGCATGCACAGTCCGCCTCGGAATCAGGATCCAGCCAGAGTATGATGGTCGTGCATTCATCAAGCATGGCACGGAGAAGTGTGTCGTGACTGTATACATTGGATCCAGTCCTCACCATGTGGAATGGAGTGTCACTGCTGCTGGGCATAGATTCAAAGACACCTGCCAAGTCGTCGCTCGCAAGGCATTGAGGGCCCTATGTCAGATCTATGAAGAAGAAGTGGCCGACACCCCGCTCAGATTCTTTCCACCCTTTCAGAGAGATCGTCCAGTCTGGATGGCCAGGATGCGTGCATTGGAAGGGCAGCAGCTGCTTGAGGACGACCCCTCAGTCGTGTACCTCACTGCATACCTGCTCACCCTAGATGCACAATATGATTTCTTGGCTCGGCACCACCGTCAGATGATTGCCCGAGCAGCAGATGTAGAGAAGCTCAACCGTAAGCTCCATGTGGATCTCACCACAGCTCAAGCCCGTGTAGCTGCCTTGGAAAGTCGTGAAGCCATTGCTGTCGAAGCCCTGAAGAAAGCCAAGGATGAGCACGTCCAGAAGCTGATGGAGGCCTACTTGGTAACCCATAACCAACGTAGAGCCCTGCGGATCCAAGAGCCCGCTTCATCCAACCCTGTTCAACCCATCAGAGCTGAAGACCCCCAGATTCTTGAAGGTCACCCGGTCTCTATCAGAGGAGATAAGAAGGCTTGGGAACTACCGGAAGGAGCCATAGTCTTGGAAGGAATTCCAGTCTTCCCTCAGGCTATGGATAAGCAAGAGCACCCTGAATCCTCCCAAGATTTCCCGCCAGAGTTGTTTGAGCCCCTCACCTTGAAGAAGATTCCAGCACCGTCCTGTGAGATCAAGGAAGAAGCTGCAAGCACCCCGCCAGCACTGCCGCCCTCTGAGGAGCTACAAGAGTCAGTCCCGCTTGAAGAAGAGTTCAACCCCGTCTTACCATCTCAGTTGCCGCCAGAAGAAGTCATCAACATCAGCTCCCTCTTGACCCATCCAGGAGATGTCTCAGATTGAAGTTGTGTGCAAGCCTTGCCAGAAGAGAAGTTGCTTGGTCTGAAGTTAGTTATGCCCAGTCCTCTGCATGCATTGGGTAGTGAAGTTTTTCTTCACTTTGGCTAGAGCCCTGCATGTATGAGAGGTAATCGTGTAGACTCGTGTTTTGCAAAACTCTAATTGTGTGGCCCCTTAGGGCATTTCAAAATGAATTTCGCTTGATGTTTTCTCCCCTTTTGAGTGCATATGTGATGCTTTAACGTTAGTGCTCATAAGTTTCATTTAGCATAGTTCTCAATTCAAGAGCCAAGCAATAGTAGTTATGCTTAGCCCCCAAATTTGAGTAGTTCATGCTTTGGAAAAGCTCTATTCTTCCCTTATTCAAAACATTTGATTTGTTTGTGCTTATCATTGCTGAGCTTGTGTGTTTTCTTTTTGTTTTTCTTAAAAAGGTTTTCTCTAAAAACATAGATAACAAATTAGAGCTAATCCTCTACCTTATGCTTCCATTCTCATCTTAACCCATCTCAAGAGAAAAGTGCCTTACCTAAGAAGATACCGAGAAGCTTACCCTTGAAGCCTGGAATAAGCTACAGAAGAAACCTATCCAACCGCTCAGTCAAAAGGACCGACCGTGAGAATCAAAGCACTGCCCCTGAGTCAAAGTAAACAGGAAAAGAGGACAAAAGGAGTTATTACCATACAGAGAGGCAAAGATTCTAGGAGCCAGACACCACAAATATCAAGGTCATTGACCCCACCACTCACCCGTGCTCCCCGCATGCGTGCCCTGCCTCCAACCACCGCCCCACCCCCCTTTGCAGTGCACTACCGCCACCCATGCCCCCTTTGCAGCGCACTACCGCCACCCACGCCCCCTTTTGCAGCACATCCACCACCATCGTCGCCGGCAACAGGCCCCCCTTCCCCTTGTCGCACCTGCTGCCTCGTATCACCTGCTCCATCATTACCACTGCTCACCCCCCCGAGCACCCCCGCTCGCCTATAAAACCCCCCACCAACTCCCTCAACTCCCATCTCGCTCAAAGCAAAGCACACTCCAGATAAATCCCCTCTGCCAAATCGCAAGCAACTCCATTTTCCACTCCCTCGCCCCTAAGATCACAATGCTTGGTGATTCTTGGGTTGAAGACTGTTGTATATGGTTCAACATCTTTGGTTTCCTCCTCTGTGTGATGGTAATACTCTTTGATAGAATCCTCCAGTGGGAAGAGCAAAGAGAAAGAAAGGGTCAGTGAAAAGAAGATAGTGAAGAGAAGATAAGAAGGAGGTTCTCCCAGAATCAACCCCGTGTCAGTCATTTCTCCGCAGCCTGCTCAAGCAGCAACAGCAGAAGAAGGCCCCGTAACACCCTTGTTATGAGGTACTTCAAGGAGTTCAAATCCCCAAGATTCAAGAGTTATACCTCATTCTTTTTAAGTGGGGTAGTGTTCCAGCAAGGTTCCTGCTATGGAGAAGAAGAAGAAGGCCTGTAGCAAGCTTGTGGAGGACCAGATCATCGAAGCATATAAGTTTCTGGATGAGAAGTGGTCACCCATGTTTTGTTGATGAAGCACCAGAAGACTAATCAAGGAAGGAATCCATGTGGGAGTTTGCAAGAGAAAGGTTTGCGTGTTGGCATCGATGCTTCCTCAATAAGCTAGCTGCCAAGCGAAACCTAGAAGCCTAAAGATGATCTTTGAGTAGCCAGAATCAGCGTTTGCAATCAGCAGCCAGTTGCTCCTCAAAGGCCAGATTTTGTTGAAGTTCCATTTCCTCGAAGAGCCTGCAAAGTGAAGATATGTAGCTGAAGTAAAGCTATACCCATAACCCTTCTAAGCCGAATCTCGAGGACGAGATTCCTTTTAAGTGGGGTAGATTTGTAGCATCCCAAAAATTCAAATCTTGGAATTTTCTCAAACTCGCTCTAAATTCAAAATGAATTTCAAATTTCATTTCAAAATGTTTGCTTGCGAGTTGAGATCAACAAATAAAATTATAGTGGTCTATATTCTCTCTAAAATCTCCTCAAAATATCCTACAAATATTTCCCCAGTGATCCCCCTCAAGTTCTTTCCAGAAATACTGCCCAAATATTGCACCGATATATGTCCAAGTATTTTCTTCCTGAGAAATACCTTCAGAATCATTTTTCAAGTCACTACAAATATTTTCTCCATAACTTTCCTCAGGCTCATACGTATACGTATGCCTCCGGTGTCATACGATGAGCTCTACAAGCTAATTACACTCATATAAGACAAATCCATGCTAATCTCCCATTAATCCTCTCATCCTCCCACTAATCCTCTCATCCCTCCCCCTAATCCCTCCACCATGGCTATAAATAGAGGGGCAAGGGCCTCCTCTCATCCCACCCCAAGCCATTTCATGGCAACTCTCTCCACTCTCCCCCCACACACCCACTCCACCTCCCACACAAGCACACACTAGCACAAGGATCATTCGGTCGTTCTTCGATCGTTCGTCCACCTGTATTTAGTTTTTTCGTTCGTTCATCCGATCGTTCGATCGTTCGTCCGATCGTTCATGGTTCGTTCGTCCGATCGTCCGATCGTTCGTCCGTTCGTTCGTCCAAATAATCTTTTTCCTGCCATTATGCTACCGAAATTCCGATCGTTCGTTCGTCCGATCGTTCATCCGTTCGTTCATAGTTCTATTTATCATTCATCGTTCGTTCATCGTCACTATTCATCGTTCATCGTTCGTTCATACGAACTATTCACCATCACTATTCATCGTTACTATTCACCATCACTATTCATCACTATTCATCGTTACTATTCGCCATTACTATTCATCGATCATCTGATTACCCCAAATTTCAACTACTCATTCGTCATGATGTCTAGTCCACCTAAGACCAGCCAGACCCATATTCCAGTCATACGAACTCCGGTGACTGTGATTTTCCTTCCAGTAGGGAACTTCCCATTTGGTCACCCATCCCAGATTTCTCCAAGTTGAGCACGCTTAACTTTGGGATTCTTTCAAGCCAGACTTCCAAAAAGAAAGGCGAACCATGTTTGTATGGATATGTCTTCAATCCTATAAAACCTGGCCCAAGATACCACATCCCACTCGGACCAGAATACCACAGCATTCCAGCTATTTGGGTCTCGCCTTACTGTTGTCTGATGTGACACAGTAGGTAGGAACAGTTTCCACCAACATAAACCTCTGCCCAAGAACAACCCAAAAATAATTCCTCACACCCTGCTCAAAAATACATTTCCAAATATCTCTAAATATTCAAATTCTAGAATATTCCAAGAATATTCCTTTCCTTTTCTTTTTCTTCCTATGATTATAAAATCCAAAACTCCTCCATCCGAACTCAGATTCCAGTCATTCTTGTTTCTAAATTCTTTTCAAATTATTCCCTATCCAACCATGTCATACCTTAAGCATGGTTCATATCCCAGAAAACTCACAAAATACTCTTATTCCATATCCTGCCTATAATTTCCCTGTTCAGACTAAGTCAGACGATTCATTCGTCACCATTCTCACCAATAGTGAACTTCACTGTGTTACACCACATACACCCAGCTATAAATATACCCAGCTACCCTCTCCCTCTCCACACACACTCAACACCCTCAGCCAAGGCAAACACCCAACCCACTCAGTTACTCCGCTCTGCCGGCTACACGCATAGTGTCGCTTCGCCTCTAGTCCACCCTCCTGGTAAGCATCTCCGCTCCACCACTAGTAGTATCTCAACACCACATGACACAGATTCTACTCAAGACTCTACCCATCCATATATAACTATCCTGACCACTATACTAAATATTTGTTGGTATACTTGCTTGTTTGTATGTTTGCTTGTTCATGTTGCATAGTTATTGGAGCGTTCGTGCCGTCTCGTGGAGGCTAGATGTGCAAGTCTACGCCAGGCAGTGGAGCTAGAAGCCAGTTCCGCGAGCTCTCCTTCCCCCTTCGCCGGATAAGCACGGCAAGCTCACTGGATCCCTTTGATGCATAAATTACCTATGATTTTTCGACCACAACCCTCAGCCTGTTATTTTATGCATGATATGATTTTGAGACAAGTTATTATGGCCACCTAGCCGCTTGCCGCAATCAATCCTTGATATATTTGTTACAAATGATTTGAGAAAAGGTGTGAGTTTTCAAAAGAAAATGCTTTTCAAAATGTGTATGATGAAGGGTTTTCACCCTTATCACCTTTGAGTAGGGATGATCAGGGACTCCCTGGTTTAGGGGAGGGCCTAAGGTGATGGCTCAGCTGGTTTAGGTGTGAGCAGAAGGATTGTCCCCTCATATAAGGACCGGTTTGTCATCTTTCACTACATGTACTCATGATAAGTACAACCACTCGAGACTGTGTGGGCAGTCACTCAATCTGAACTCGTACGGTCCAACCCCAGGGTTATGAAGGCTGGGGAGCACCGGGAGGATAAGGAGGGGGAATGTTTTGTCTGGTTTGGGCATGGCGGTGGCCTGACTCCTTCCGGTATACTCCCTCCATTTCTTTTTATATGTCGCTGGATAGTACAAAATTGCACTATCCAGCGACATATAAAAAGAAACGGAGGGAGTAACTGTTAAGGTTAGGACGTGCGAGGAAAGAAAGAGATTCGGCATTCGGGTCTCACGACGGTGAGATCGTAGAAACCGGACTAGTGGGTAAAGTGTACCCCTATGCGCAGAGTTTGAAAACCTGTTCGAATAGTCCGTGTCCATTGGAATGGACGAGTCTGGTGTGGTATGGCAATTAGTGTTTTGTTTTCCAAAAAAAGAAAGTGCTTTTGAGAAAAGTGGTTTTTTTAAAAGGACCGGCGGTTGAGCCGTGAGCTATGGTGGACGGGAAGTCCAGTAGCTATTTTTGAAATGAAAACCAGTGGGAAACTGCTGAGATACCTGGATGGTTTAGTCTAGGGGATTTTGTTCTATACTGAAAAACTTCCTGCTCCGTTTGGAGAGGATGCGCTTTGCAAAATACAAAATATTTTTTAAAAACAACCCTGCATAAAATATTGCTATTTCTGCAAAATATCCTGAGCTCCACATATTCCATGCATTATATCTGATTTCCCCATTCCACGGGTGAAGGTGGGCTGCTGAGTACGTTTGTACTCACCCTTGCTTATTTGTTGTTTTTCAGAAAAAGGAGATCGGGTAAGAGTTACGGCTGTTCCCAACCTTGCCTGTGGCTGTTGGACCGCTGATTTGCTTCGCTGCGTATATCAGGCTGCTTCAGCCCTACTCTGATGATATATCCCGAGTTATGGACCAACTCTTAAAGTTGATCGCCACCTTTATAGGTTTGTCTCGTTTAAGCAGATCTGTAATCATATGATGTATAAATGTGTTTACTAGCCTCCTGGGACTAGTAATTGTATCACATTTGAGTCCCAGATGATTGGGGCGCTTCAGGTGGTATCAGAGCTGTTAGGTTGGCCGCAGAACGTAACCCTTAGCCTGATCAAAAGTTTTTGAGTCAGAACTATTTTCTTAAAAAAATTCTTGCTCTTATCCCTTCATTTCAAAAATGGTTTCCTCCTTTCCTTCTCTCAGAAGTCAGATGGAGGTTCACTGCCAAACCAGCTTTTGCCAGAATGAAGATGGTTTCCCCAAGTTGCTGAGAGCATGCACAGTCTGCCTTGGAATCAGGAGCCAGCTAGAGTATGATGGTCGTGAATTCATCGAGCATGGCACGGAGAAGTGTGTCGTGACTGTATACATTGGATCCAGTCCGCACCATGTGGAATGGAGTGTCACTGCTGCTGGGCACAGATTCAAAGACACATGCCAAGTCGTCGCTGGCAAGGCATTGAGGGCCCTATGTCAGATCTATGAAGATGAAGTGGCCGACACCCCGCTCAGATTCTTTCCGCCCTTTCAGAGAGATCGTCCAGTCTGGATGGCCAGGATGCATGCATTGGAAGGGCAGCAACTGCTTGAGGACGACCCCTCAGTCGTGTACCTCACTGCATACCTGCTCACCCTGGATGCACAGTATGATTTCTTGGCTCGGCACCACCGTCAGATGATTGCCCGAGCAGAAGATGCAGAGAAGCTCAACCGTAAGCTCCATGTGGATCTCACCACAGCACAAGCCCGTGTAGCTGCCTTGGAATGTCGTGAAGCCATTGTTGTTGAAGCCCTGAAGAAAGCCAAGGATGAGCACGTCCAGAAGCTGATGAAGGCCTACTTGGTAACCCATAACCAACGTAGAGCCCTGCGGATCCAAGAGCCCGCTTCATCCAACCCTGTTCAACCCATCAGAGCTGAAGACCCCCAGATTCTTGAAGGTCACCCGGTCTCTATCAGAGGAGATAAGAAGGCTTGGGAACTACCGGAAGGAGCCATAGTCTTGGAAGGAATTCCAGTCTTCCCTCAGGCTATGGATAAGCAAGAGCACCCTGAATCCTCCCAAGATTCCCCGCTAGAGTTGTTTGAGCCCCTCACCTTGAAGAAGATTCCAGCACCGTCCCGTGAGATCAAGGAAGAAGCTGCAAGCACCCCGCCAGCACCGCCGCCCTCTGAGGAGCTACAAGAGTCAGTCCCGCTTGAAGAAGAGTTCAACCCCGTCTTACCATTTCAGTTGCCGCCAGAAGAAGTCATCAACATCAGCTCCCTCTTGACCCACCCAGGAGATGTCTCAGATTGAAGTTGTGTGCAAGCCTCGCCAGAAGAGAAGTTGCCTGGTCTGAAGTTAGTTATGCCCAGTCCTCTGCATGCATTGGGTAGTGAAGTTTTTCTTCACTTTGGCTATAGCCCTGCATGTATGAGAGGTAATCGTGTAGACTCGTGTTTTGCAAAACTCTAATTGTGTGGCCCCCTAGGGCATTTCAAAATGAATTTCGCTTGATGTTTTCTCCCCTTTTGAGTGCATATGTGATGCTTTAACGTTAGTGCTCATAAGTTTCATTTAGCATAGTTCTCAATTCAGGAGCCAAGCAATAGTAGTTATGCTTAGCCCCCGAATATGAGTAGTTCATGCTTTGGAAAAGCTCTATTCTTCCCTTATTCAAAACATTTGATTTGTTTGTGCTTATCATTGCTGAGCTTGTGTGTTTTCTTTTTGTTTTTCTTAAAAAGGTTATCTCTAAAAACATAGATAACAAATTAGAGCTAATCCTCACCTTATGCTTCCATTCTCATCTTAACCCATCTCAAGAGAAAAGTGCCTTACCTAAGAAGATACCGAGAAGCTTACCCTTGAAGCCTGGAATAAGCTACAGAAGAAACCTATCCAACCGCTCAGTCAAAAGGACCGACCGTGAGAATCAAAGCACTGCCCCTGAGTCAAAGTAAACAGGAAAAGAGGACAAAAGGAGTTTTTACCATACAGAGAGGCAAAGATTCTAGGAGCCAGACACCACAAATATCAGGGTCATTGACCCCACCACTCACCCGTGCTCCCCGCACGGGTGCCTTGCCTCCAACCACCGCCCCACGCCCCCTTTGCATTGCACTACCGCCACCCATGCCCCCTTTGCAGCGCACTACCGCCACCCACGCCCCCTTTTGCAGCACACCCACCACCATCGTCGCCGGCAACAGGCCCCCCTTCCCCTTGTCGCACCTGCTGCCTCGTATCACCTGCTCCATCATTACCACTCCTCACCCCCCCCAAAGCACCCCCGCTCGCCTATAAAACCCCCCACCAACTCCCTCAACTCCCATCTCGCTCAAAGCAAAGCACACTCCAGATAAATCCCCTCTGCCAAATCGCAAGCAACTCCATTTTCCACTCCCTCGCCCCTAAGATCACAATGCTTGGTGATTCTTGGGTTGAAGACTGTTGTACATGGTTCAACATCTTTGGTTTCCTCCTCTGGGTGATGGTAATACTCTTTGATAGAATCCTCCAGTGGGAAGAGCAAAGAGAAAGAAAGGGTCAGTGAAAAGAAGATAGTGAAGAGAAGATAAGAAGGAGGTTCTCCCAGAATCAACCCCGTGTCAGTCATTTCTCCACAGCCTGCTCAAGCAGCAACAGCAGAAGAAGGCCCCGTAACACCCTTGTTATGAGGTACTTCAAGGAGTTCAAATCCCCAAGATTCAAGAGTTCTACCTCATTCTTTTTAAGTGGGGTAGTGTTCCAGCAAGGTTCCTGCTATGGAGAAGAAGAAGAAGGCCTGTAGCAAGCTTGTGGAGGACCAGATCATCGAAGCATATAAGTTTCTGGATGAGAAGTGGTCACCCATGTTTTGTTGATGAAGCACCAGAAGACTAATCAAGGAAGGAATCCATGTGGGAGTTCGCAAGAGAAAGGTTTGCGTGTTGGCATCGATGCTTCCTCAATAAGCTAGCTGCCAAGCGAAACCTAGAAGCCTGAAGATGATCTTTGTGTAGCCAGAATCAGCGTTTGCAATCAGCAGTCAGATGCTCCTCAAAGGCCAGATTTTGTTGAAGTTCCATTTCCTCGAAGAGCCTGCAAAGTGAAGATATGTAGCTAAAGTAAAGCTATACCCATAACCCTTCTAAGCCGAATCTCGAGGATGAGATTCCTTTTAAGTGGGGTAGATTTGTAGCATCCCAAAAATTCAAATCTTGGAATTTTCTCAAACTCGCTCTAAATTCAAAATGAATTTCAAATTTCATTTCAAAATGTTTGCTTGTGAGTTGAGATCAACAAATAAAATTATAGTGGTCTATATTCTCTCTAAAATCTCCTCAAAATATCCTACAAATATTTCCCCAGTGATCCCCCTCAAGTTCTTTCCAGAAATACTGCCCAAATATTGCACCGATATATGTCCAAGTATTTTCTTCCTGAGAAATACCTTCAGAATCATTTTTCAAGTCCCTACAAATATTTTCTCCATAACTTTCCTCATGCTCATACGTATATGTATGCCTCCGGTGTCATACGATGAGCTCTACAAGCTAATTACACTCATATAAGACAAATCCATGCTAATCTCCCACTAATCCTCCCATCCTCCCACTAATCCTCTCATCCCTCCCCCTAATCCCTCCACCATCGCTATAAATAGAGGGGCAAGGGCCTCCTCTCATCCCACCCCAAGCCATTTCATGGCAACTCTCTCCACTCTCCCCCCACACGCCCACTCCACCTCCCACACAAGCACACACTAGCACAAGGATCGTTCGGTCGTTCTTCGATCGTTCGTCCACCTGTTCTTAGTTTATTCGTTCGTCCGATCGTTCGATCGTTCGTCCGATCGTTCATGGTTCGTTCGTCCGTTCGTTCGTCCAAATAATCTTTTTCCTGCCATTATGCTGCCGAAATTCCGATCGTTCGTTCGTCCGATCGTTTATCCGTTCGTTCATAGTTCCTATTTATCGTTCATCGTTCGTTCATCGTCACTATTCATCGTTCATCGTTCGTTCATACGAACTATTCACCATCACTATTCATCGTTACTATTCACCGTCACTATTCATCGTTACTATTCACCGTTACTATTCATCGATCATCTGATTACCCCAAATTTCAACTACTCATCCGTCATGATGTCCAGTCCACCTAAGACCTGCCAGACCCATATTCCAGTCATACGAACTCCGGTGACTGTGATTTTCCTTCTAGTAGGGAACTTCCCATCTGGTCACCCATCCCAGATTTCTCCAAGTTGAGCACGCTTAACTTTGGGATTCTTTCAAGCCAGACTTCCAAAAAGAAAGGCGAACCATGTTTGTATGGATATGTCTTCAATCCTATAAAACCTGGCCCAAGATACCACAGCCCACTCGGACCAGAATACCACAGCATTCCAGCTATTTGGGTCTCGCCTTACTGTTGTCTGATGTGACACAGTAGGTAGGAACAGTTTCCACCAACATAAACCTCTACCCAAGAACAACCCAAAAATAATTCCTCACACCCCGCTCAAAAATACATTTCCAAATATCTCTAAATATTCAAATTCTAGAATATTCCAAGAATATTCCTTTCCTTTTCTTTTTCTTCCTATGATTATAAAATCCAAAACTCCTCCATCCGAACTCAGATTCCAGTCATTCTTGTTTCTAAATTCTTGTCAAATTATTCCCTATCCAACCATGTCATACCTTAAGCATGGTTCATATTCCAAAAAACTCACAAAATACTCTTATTCCATATCCTGCCTATAATTTCTCTGTTCAGACTAAGTCAGACAATTCATTCGTCACCATTCTCACCAATAGTGAACTTCACTGTGCTACACCACATACACCCAGCTATAAATATACCCAGCTACCCTCTCCCTCTCCACACACACTCAACACCCTCAGCCAAGGCAAACACCCCACCCACTCAGTTACTCCGCTCTGTCGGCTACACACATAGTGTCGCTTCGCCTCTAGTCCACCCTCCTGGTAAGCATCTCTGCTCCACCACTAGTAGTATCTCAACACCACATGACACAGATTCTACTCAAGACTCTACCCATCCATATATAGCTATTATGACCACTATACTAAATATTTGTTGGTATACTTGCTTGTTTGTATGTTTGCTTGTTCATGTTGCATAGTTATTGGACCGTTCGTGTCGTCTCGTGGAGGCCAGATGTGCAAGTCTACGCCAGGCAGTGGAGCTAGAAGCCAGTTCCGCGAGCTCTCCTTCCCCCTTCGCCGGATGTCGGGGACCATAATTAGGGGTACCCTCAAGACGCCTAATTCTCAGTTGGTAACCCCCATCAGCATAAAGCTGTAGAGGCCTGATGGGTTTGATTAAGTCAGGGATCAGTCCATACGAGCGACTCGATCATGCCACGCCCGAGCCTAGCCTCGGGCAAGGGCAGCCGACCCTGAGGTGTTTCCGTCTCGCCCGAGGCCCCCTTTTTTACGGCAGACGCATCTCCGGCTCGCCCGAGGCCTTGCCTTTGTTAAGAAGCAACCCTGACTAAATCACCGCGCCGACCGACCAAGTCACTGGGGCATTTAACGCAAAGAGTGAGACTGACGGGCGGCCAGGCTTGGCCAAAAGCGCCATAGGAAGCTCCGCCCGACCCAGGGCTCGGACTCGGGCTAAGGCCCCGGAAGACGGCGAACTCCGCTCCGCCCGACCCAGGGCTCGGACTCGGGCTAAGGCCCCGGAAGACGGCGAACTCCGCTCCGCCCGACCCAGGGCTCGGACTCAGGCTAAGGCCCCGGAAGACGGCGAACCCCGCTCCGCCCGACCCAGGGCTCGGACTCGGGCTAAGGCCCCGGAAGACGGCGAACTCCGCTCCGCCCGACCCAGGGCTCGGACTCGGGCTAAGGCCCCGGAAGACGACGAACTCCGCTTCGCCCGACCCAGGGCTCGGACTCCGCCCTGGCCTCTGCCGAACGACCTCCGCCTCGCCCGACCCAGGAGCTCGGGCTCGGCCTCGGCCATGCAGGACAGACTCGACCTCGGCTTCGGAGGAGCCTCCACGTCGCCCGACCTAGGGCACAAGTCCGCCACGTCGACAGGAAGCGCCATCATCACCCTACCCCGAGCCGACTCGGGCTGCAGAAAACAGGACCGACGTCCCATCTGGCTAGCTCCGCCAGATAGGCAATGATGGCGCCCCGCTGGACCCATGACGACGGCGGTTCTCAGCTCCCTTACGGAAGCAGGGGGACGTCAGCAAGGGCCCAACCACTCCGACAGCTATCCCCCCGCCAGGCTCCATTGCTTCTCCGACAGCCACGACGCCACACCAGCTGGGTGCCAAGATCTCTCTGGCTGCCACCTTGGCATGTACTTAGGGCACTAGCTCTCCCCCGCTAGACACGTAGCACCTTGCTACACCCCCATTTGTACACCTGGATCCTCTCCTTACGCCTATAAAAGGAAGGACCAGGGCCTTCTTAGAGGAGGTTGGCCTCGCGGGAACGAGGGCAGGGGCAGGCGCTCTCTTGGGGCCGCTCGCTCCCCTCACCCGCGCGGACGCTTGTAACCCCCTACTGCAAGCGCACCCGACCTGGGCGCGGGACGAACACGAAGGCCGCGAGATCTCCGCCTCCCTCACGACCCGGCTCCGGCCACCTCGCTCTCCCCCCTTCGCGCTCGCCCACGCGCTCGACCCATCTGGGCTGGGGCACGCGGCACACTCACTCGTCGGCTCGGGGACCCCCCGGTCTCGAAATGCCGACAGTTGGCGCGCCAGGTAGGGGCCCGCTGCGTGTTGACGAGCAGTTTCCCGTCAAGCTCCAGATGGGCAGTCTCCAACGACCTCTTCAGCCCGGGACGGTGCTCCGTTTCGGGAGCCTCGAGTTCATGTCTTTCGACGGCAGCTACGACATGATACTCCTTCCACCGCCGCGCGACAGCGACAATGGTGGCGGACAGCCTGCCCGCCGGCGGCGGAATCGACGACGTCTTTCCCGCGTGGGGGAAGGACAACTTTCGAGCTCGCCCCATCCTCTCCCTCGCCATCGGAGGAGGAGGCGGGGCAACCAGGGCCGAGTGGGAGGCTGCGCTCAGTCGGCTGTCGAGCAAATCGACATCCCCAGCGCCCCAACTGAGGACGCGTCGGGCGTCACCCTCGCGTTTGAGGCGAAGGCGAGCGCCGTCCCCCCGCGACACGCCAACCCCGAGCAAGTGGACGACGCCAGCGCGCTCACGGAGGGCCTGCAGGACGTCGCCCTCGCACCCAGGACGACGGCGCGATCAGCCCCCGATGTGACTTCGTCGCTCCTCGTCGACCAAAAGGTACCGGCTGATTCCCATCCTTTGTCATTTCAACTCGACCTCAACCCGCCTAGTGACCTCGCTCTGGCGGGCGCTCACGTTGAGGCGAGTGCAACCCCTTTCGGGTTTCGTGTGCAGTCGCCTTGGGACCGATTGACGGGCGTCTCGACCTACGGACCCTCTGGGTCCGAGGAAGATGACGACCCCAGCATCTGCTGGGATTTCTCTGGATCTGGCAACCCCAGTGCCATGCGGGACTTCATGACCGCATGCAACTACTGCCTCTCCGACTGTTCCGACGGCAGCCGCAGCCTTGACGACAAGGACTGCGGCCCGAGCCGCGAATGTTTCCACGTCGAGCTAGGGGATCCCTCCGGAGGCAGCTGTCTCGGCATGCCGGAGGATGGTGATCCCCCTAGGCCAGCGCCTCGCGCCGACATCCCGCGGGAGCTAGTTGTGGTCCCCGTTCCGGCGGGGGGTCACGACCCACAGCTCGAGCAAGTCCGCGGGGCGCGGGCCGGGCTCGATGAGGGAGCAGGAGCGCTCGAGGCAATCCGCCGGGACGTCGGGCAGGTATGGGCGGGCCAGCCCCCGGCCGGAGAAATACGTCACCTGCCCCAGGGTCTCCAGCACCGCATCGCCAACAACCAGGGATAGACCGCCACCCGCATCCGGCGGAACCGGTCAGGACCTGGCAGCCACAGCGATGCTCCTCCGCGCGATGCCGGAGTCATCAACCACCGAGGGTCGGCGAATCCAGGGAGAGCTCAAGCATCTCCTGGAAGGCGCTGCGGCCCGGCGGGCCGAGAGCTCTGCCTCCCGAAGGCAGGGGTACCCCTCAGAACCTCGTGCCGCGACTTCCCGACTCATGCGGGAAGCCTCGGTCTACACCGGGCGCACGCGCAACACCGCGCCTGCGGTCCCGGGCCACCTCGGCGACGAGCACCCTCATCGCGACTGTCGGGCCCACCTCGACAAAAGGGTGCGCCGAGGTTATCACCCCAGGCGTGGGGGACGCTACGACAGCGGGGAGGATTGGAGTCCCTCGCCCGAACCACCCGGTCCGCAGGTCTTCAGCCGGGCCATTCGGCGGGCGCCGTTTCCGACCCGATTCCGACCCCTGACTACTATCACAAAGTACTCGGGGGAAACGAGACCGGAATTGTGGCTCGCGGACTACCGCCTGGCCTATCAACTGGGTGGAACGGACGACGACAACCTCATCATCCGCAACCTCCCCCTGTTCCTCTCCGACACTGCTCGCGCTTGGTTGGAGCACCTGCCTCCGGGGCAGATTTCCAACTGGGAGGATCTGGTCCAAGCTTTCGCCGGCAACTTCCAGGGCACGTACGTGCGCCCCGGGAATTCCTGGGACCTCCAAAGCTGCTGGCAACAGCCGGGAGAGTCTCTTCGGGACTACATCCGGCGATTCTCGAAGCAGCGCACCGAGCTGCCCAACATCACCGACTCCGATGTCATCGGCGCGTTCCTTGCCGGCACCACCTGCCGTGACCTGGTGAGCAAGTTGGGTCTCAAGACCCCCACCAGGGCGAGCGAGCTGATGGACATCGCCACCAAGTTCGCCTCTGGTCAGGAGGCGGTCGAGGCCATCTTCTGAAAGGACAAGCAGCCCCAGGGCCGCCCGTCGGAAGATGCTCCCGAGGCGTCTACTCCGCTCGGCGCCAAGAAGAAAGGCAGGAGGAAGTCGCAAGCGAAACGCGACGCCGCCAGCACGGACCTTGTCGCCGCCGCCGAATACAAGAACCCTCGGAAGCCCCCCGGAGGCGCCAACCTCTTCGACAAGGCACTCAAGGAGACGTGCCCCTACCATTAGGAGCCCGTCAAGCACACCCTCGAGGAGTGCGTCATGCTTCGGCGCCACTTCCACCGGGCCGGGCCACCCGCAGAGGGTGGCAGGGCCCGAGACGACGACAAAAAGGAAGATCCCCAAGCAGGAGAGTTCCCCGAGGTCCGCGACTGCTTCATGATCTACGGAGGGCATGCGGCGAATGCCTCGGCTCGGCATCGTAAGCAAGAGCGTCGGGAGGTCTGCTCGGTGAAGGTGGCGGCGCCAGTCTACCTAGACTGGTCCGACAAGCCCATCACCTTCGACCAGGATGACCACCCCGACCACGTGCCGAGCCCGGGGAAGTACCCGCTCGTCGTCGATCCCGTCATCGGCGACGTCAGGCTCACCAAGGTCCTGATGGATGGGTGCAGCTGCCTCAATATCATCTACGCCGAGACCCTCAGGCTCCTGCGCGTCGATCTGTCATCCGTCCGAGCAGGCGCTGCGCCCTTCCACGGGATCATTCCTGGGAAGCGCGTCCAGTCCCTCGGACAGCTCGACCTTCCTGTCTGCTTCGGAACACCCTCCAACTTCCGAAGGGAGACTTTGACGTTCGAGGTGGTCGAGTTCCGAGGAACCTACCACGCAGTGTTGGGAAGGCCATGCTACGCGAAGTTCATGGCCATCCCCAACTACACCTACCTGAAGCTCAAGATGCCGGGCCCCAATGGGGTCATCACCGTCGGTCCCACGTACAAACACGCGTTCGAATGCGATGTGGAGTGCGTGGAGTACGCTGAGGCCCTCGCCGAGTCCGAGGCCCTCATCGCCGACCTGGAAAACCTCTCCCGGGAGGTGCCGGACGTGAAGCGACATGCCGGCAACTTCGAGCCAGCGGAGACGGTTAAGGCCGTCCCTCTCGACCCTAGTGGCGACACCTCCAAGCAGATCCGGATCGGTTCCGGGCTCGACCCCAAATAGGAAGCAGTGCTCGTCGACTTTCTCCGCGCAAACACCGACGTCTTTGCGCGGAGTCCCTCGGACATGCCCGGCATACCGAGGGATGTCGCCGAGCACTCGCTGGATATTCGGGCCGGAGCCCGACCGGTCAGACAGCCTCTGCGCCGATTCGACGAGGAAAGGCGCAGGGTGATAGGCGAGGAGATCCACAAGCTGATGGCAGCAGGGTTCATCAAAGAGGTATTCCATCCCGAATGGCTTGTCAACCTGTACTTGTGAGGAAGAAAGGGGGGAAATGGCGGATGTGTGTAGACTACACTGGTCTCAACAAAGCATGTCCGAAGGTCCCCTACCCTCTACCTCGCATCGATCAAATCGTGGACTCCACTGCAGGGTGCGAAACCCTGTCTTTCCTCGATGCCTACTCAGGGTATCATCAAATCAAGATGAAAGAGTCCGACCAGCTCGCGACTTCTTTCATCACGCCCTTCGGCATGTACTGTTATGTCACCATGCCGTTCGGTTTGAGGAACGCGGGTGCAACGTACCAGCGGTGCATGAACCATGTGTTCGGCGAACACATCGGTGGCACGGTCGAGGCCTACGTCGATGACATCGTAGTCAAGACGAGGAAAGCCTCCGACCTTCTCTCCGACCTTGAAGTGACATTCCGGTGTCTCAAGGCGAAGGGCATCAAGCTCAATCCCGAGAAGTGCGTCTTCGGGGTGCCCCGAGGCATGCTCTTGGGATTCATCTTCTCCGAGCGGGGCATCAATGCCAACCCGGAGAAGATCGCAGCCATCACAAGCATGGGGCCCATCAAGGACTTAAAAGGCGTACAGAGGGTCATGGGATGTCTCGCGGCCTTGAGCCGTTTCATCTCGCGCCTCGGCGAAAGAGGCCTGCCCCTGTACCGTCTCTTAAGGAAGGCCGAGTGCTTCACTTGGACTCCCGAGGCCGAGGAAGCTCTCGGAAACCTGAAGGCGCTCCTCACCCAGGCGCCCGTCTTGGTACCCCCAGCTGATGGAGAAGCCCTCTTGGTCTACGTCGCCGCTACCACTCAGGTGGTCAGCGCCGCGATCGTGGTCGAAAGGTAGGAAGAGGGGCATGCTTTGCCCATTCAGAGGCCAGTTTACTTCGTCAGCAAGGTGCTGTCCGAGACCAAGATCCGCTACCCACAAGTCCAGAAGCTACTGTATGCAGTGATCCTGACGAGGCGAAAGCTGCGACATTACTTCGAGTCTCATCCGGTGACTGTGGTGTCATCCTTCCCCCTGGGGGAGATCATCCAGTGCCGAGAAGCCTCGGGACGGATCGCAAAGTGGGCGGTGGAAATCATGGGCGAGACAATCTCGTTCGCCCCTCGGAAGGCCATCAAGTCCCAGGTACTGGCGGACTTCGTAGCCGAATGGGTCGACACCCAGTTGCCGACGGCTCCGATCCAACCGGAGCTCTGGACCATGTTTTTCGACGGATCGCTGATGAAGACGGGAGCCGGCGCGGGCCTGCTCTTCGTCTTGCCCCTCGGGAAACACCTGCGCTACGTGCTCCGCCTCCATTTCCCGGCGTCCAACAATGTGGCTGAGTACGAGGCTCTGGTCAACGGATTGCGAATCGCCATCGAGCTAGGGGTCCGACGCCTCGATGCACGCGGCGACTCGCAGCTCGTCATCGACCAAGTCATGAAGAACTCCCACTGCCGCGACCCGAAGATGGAGGCCTATTGTGATGAGGTTCGACGCCTAGAAGACAAGTTCTACGGGCTCGAGCTTAACCACATCGCCCGGCGCTACAACGAGACTGCGGACGAGCTGGCAAAGATAGCCTCGGGGCGAACGACAGTTCCCCCGGACGTCTTCTCCCGGGACCTGCACCAACCCTCCGTCAAGATCGGCGACACGCCCGAGCCCGAGACGCCCTTGGCCCCGTCCGAGGTGACCTCGGCCCAGCCCGAGCCATCCTCGGTTCAGCCCGAGGAACCCTCGACCCCTGAGGGCGAAGCACTGCGCATCGAGGAGGAGCGGAGCGGGGTCACGCCAGATCAAGATTGGCAGACCCCGTACCTGCAATATCTCCGCCAAGGAGAACTGCCCCTCGACCGAGTCGAGGCTCGGCGGGTAGCGCGACGCGCCAAGTCGTTCGTCTTGCTGGGCGATGAGAAGGAGCTCTACCACCGTAGCCCCTCGGGCATCCTCCAGCGATGCATCTCCATCGCCGAAGGTCAGGAACTCCTGCAGGAAATACACTCGGGGGCTTGCGGCCATCATGCAGCACCTCGAACCCTCGTCGGGAACGCTTTCCGCCAAGGCTTCTACTGGCCGACGGCGGTGGCTGACGCCACTAGAATTGTCCGCGCCTGCGAAGGGTGCCAATTCTATGCGAAGCAGACCCACCTGCCCGCTCAGGCTCTGCAGACGATACCCATCACCTGGCCCTTCGCTGTGTGGGGTCTGGACCTCGTCGGCCCTCTGCAGAAGGCGCCCGGGGGCTACACGCACCTGCTGATCACCGTCGACAAATTCTCCAAGTGGCTCGAGGTCCGACCCCTGAACAGCATCAGATTCGAGCAGGCGGTGGCGTTCTTCACCAACATCATCCATCGCTTCGGGGTCCCGAACTCCATCATCACCGACAATGGCACCCAGTTCACCGGCAAAAAAATTCTTGGATTTTTGCGAGGATCACAACATCCGGGTAGACTGGGCCGCCGTAGCTCATCCCATGTCGAATGGGCATGTAGAACGTGCCAACGGCATGATTCTACAAGGGCTCAAGCCTCGGATTTACAGTGATCTCAACAAGTTCGGCAAGCGATGGATGAAGGAACTCCCCTCGGTGGTCTGGAGCCTAAGGACGACGCCGAACCGAGCCACGGGTTTCACGCCGTTCTTCCTGGTCTACGGGGCCGAGGCCGTCTTGCCCACTGACCTGGAATACGGCTCCCCGAGGACGAGGGTCTACGACGATGAAAGCAACCAAGCTAGCCGAGAAGACTCGCTGGACCAGCTGGACGAGGCTCGGGACAGGGCCTTACTACACTCGGCGCGGTATCAGCAGTCCCTGCGACGCTACCACGCCCGAGGGGTCCGACCCCGAGACCTCCAGGTGGGCGACCTGGTGCTTCGGCTGCGGCAAGACGATCGAGGGAGGCACAAGCTCACGCCCCCCTGGGAGGGGCCATTCGTCATCGCCAAAGTTCTGAAGCCCGGAACATACAAGCTGGCCAACAGTCAAGGCGAGGTCTACGGCAACGCTTGAAACATCCAACAGCTACGTCGTTTCTACCCTTATGATGTTTCCAAGTTGTTCATATACCTCGCACCCACGCAAAGTTTAGTCAACAAGGAAGGGTCGGCCTCGCCTCGGCAAAGCCCGACCCTCCCTCGGGGGCTAAAAGGGGGGAAACCCCCTCTGCGTCAAAATTTTCCTCGAAAAAAAATCTCTTTTACCAGAATGTCTTTCGTGCTTTTTGACTACTTCGAAAAGTGGGTCCCGGAAACGACGGGGTACACGTAAGCAGTCAAGGCTGACCGAGCCGAGGGACTCCTACGCCTCCGGGATACGGATACCTCACTCATCACCTTCTGCGATAAGTAACTCACGTTCGGATAAAGCGGCTCCACGGATTGAACAAGTCTTTACGTTCGGAAGCCCTTCTGCCGAAGCGATCTTTCGGGCCTTCTCGACCAAGTCGGTGACGGGGCCTCATGGACGGGTGAAAGTACGCGTAAGCGGCAAGGCCGACCGAGCCGAGGGACTCCCACGCCTTCGGGATACGGATACCTCACTCCTCACCTTCCGCGAGAAGCAACTTCCGCTCGCACAAACATCCCTGTTACCGACAAAAAGTCCAGACACTCGAAACAAGAGGAAGAGAGACGCAGCTTAACACGCGACAAGGGTGTGTGTTCTGGCCTCGACGGTCGCACAAGGCCCACGCTACAGGACAATCTGATCCTGCAGGCTCGGGTCTTGACGCTGGAAGGGGGCGGCGACACCCTCGGCATCGACGGCACCTTCGACGAGGCCCGACCTAGCCGCGGGCGGCGACGCGGTTCGAGGGCCTCCGCTCCGAAGGACGACGTCATCACCACGCCCGGGCAATCGCTGTTAGGAACTTCTCCGGGAATCCGGCCCGAGCGGGCGGCTCGGCCGGCCACCTCCGGGGCCTCGGCCAACCACCTTCCGAGGGCACCAGCCTGGTCCGAAGCCTCGGCTGACCAACTCCGGCGTCGATCCTGCCAACGGACAACTCGGCTAGGCTCCGGCCAACCAGGTTTCATTTTCGAGCCAACTCCGCCTCTGCTCATGCTGATATCGCTACCCCTGGCCTCGGCTCGTCGAAGAGCGGCCGAGGGGTCTCTGTAACTAAGCTAGAGGAGCCTCGGACAGCAGGGCCGACCGAGCCGAGGGACTCCTACGCCTCCGGGACACGGATACCTCACTCGTCACCTTGACACGGGGCGACTCATGCTTGGTGAAGCGGTTCAGATAATCAGTAGACGAGTCTTAGTGCTCGAAAAATGAGGAAAAAACACGGCTCCGTGCCGACATACATGTTCAGGCCCCGAAAGCCGAAATGAACAAAAAACCCGGCACTCGAAGTGCCATCACAAACGGAACTCCGGTTCCGTCTCCACGGGTATGGACAACCTCCCCGCCCGGGAAGCCCGTGGAGCGACAAGCTCTGGGCGAATCACCAGCAAAACGCGGGACGCCCCTAAGCACCCCGGCAGATCCTCGCAGCCGTCCTCGCCGCGAATGCGAGGAGGAAGACGGAATGTTGCATCCTAGCTGGGCAGCAACAGTTCGCCTTCCCCGGCACGGCTGGAGGATGTCTCCGCCGTGGGGCTAAAGGGCGATTGCCACCACCAGAAGCTGGAAGATGAGGTGGTCCGCCGACCCGCGTAGGAGGTGGAGCCCCGGCTCGCCTCGCTCCCCGCCCCGGCGAGGATGACGAACACCCTCAACACTGAGGGCGGGGCCGGGACCACAGCCCGGTTTGCCTCTCCCCATCCGGGAGCTGGAGGTCACCGTCTTGGGTGATCACCAGCGGAGGGGAGCCGCCGGGCTGTGTGATGAAAATCCTTGAAGCCGAACGATGGCTGAAAGGTACCCACTCCCACGGAGTGGTGTCCTCCGACGATGAGGCACGGAGACGGCGGTTTCCCCCATCCGGGGGCTTGAAAGGTGGAAAGACACGATGCATAAGGGAGGAAGAAAGCATGGTCGCCTTACGGAAGGGGTCGCCCTCCTTTTAAAGGCGACTCTCCCTGCTTGTGCCCCCAACCGTCGCGGGCCGAGTCTTCTCCAACACACCTCCAAAGCCCTCCCCTGCGACGCGGGGGCTGGGTCCCGCATGTCATGCAAGACCGGCCCCGAGCGGAAGAAGCCAAACCGCCGCGCACGGCGCACGCAACCACTCAGCGGTTACAAGCGACCCTCCGCTTTTGCCTAGGCCAACGGGCGAAAGGAGGAGGCAGCCATGCAGACGGCATGCAACCATGCCAAGTGGCCGCGCCTCTCCGACTCCCGACCTGCCAGCACGGAGGCCCAAGCCCACGCGTCGCGCGACCGGCGCGCCGGATGCTGCGTGCAAGCAACTGTACCACTTGCGCCACCACCGCACCTCCTCAGTTGCGGAACCAATACCGCGACCCGAGGCGACCCAGCGCGCGACCCAGCAGCGCCAGCCTGACGCAGCGGTCAAACGCGGTCAAAAGTGGGCCGGCAGTAATGACGGTGGCAGGTGCGCGAGAGCAGCGGTCACGCCGTCAGCCAAGCTCACGTCCCATCCGGAGGCAGCGAGAGAACCCCCTCTCACGGTATGAAGACGACGCGCCCGTGACCCGTTCCTCGAACGGCTCGCACACGCGCAACGGCAGCCTCGCCAACTACTCGCCCCGGCGCATTAACTCCGCGGCTCGACAGGCGGCGCTTCTGGCGGAAGCAGCTGGCGACGTTTCGCCTTCACGACCACACCAAAAAAGGTACGCCACGTCGTTCAATTTCATGTCCTTTTTCCCTTTTTTTCTCTTTCTCTATCTCTTGCAACAGGGACCGGGAAAGGGAATACCCCCAAAGGGATCCTTCCCCATGAAGGAACTAGGCTCCGAGCCTCCTTACTGATCAGGGGTTCGAAGGCTGGCCCCCCGAAGGGTTCAACAGTCGCCTCAGATCGCGTGGGCCCGACACCCACTACTGGTCAGAGGTTCGAAGGTCGACCCCCCGAAAGGTTCCACGACCGCCTCAGGCTACTCGGGCTCCACGCCCATTACTGATCAGGGGTTCGAAGGCTGGCCCCCCGAAGGGTTCACAGTCGCCTCAGACACCGAGCGAGGGATGACCAGGGGTACGTTCGATACATAACCAAGGCTCGGGCTGCGCTCCCGAGGTACCCTAGGACATTTCCGAGACCAGCGGGAACGATCCTGTAACGGAATCCCATCGGAGGGAGGCATCGAGCCCTCGGACCCCGTCGCCAGGGGACCGGGTCCGGCAGGTCACCCGCAGGTACTTTTGGGCGTGCCTCCGGGCCCCTAGCCGACCCCAACGAATGGGGCACGGACGTCCACTCGGATTACCCGATTGCAGCTCACCGGAGACACCATGTTCGGTGCCCATCGAGGGTAACATGGCGCTCTCCCCCCCTCCTCCTTGCGGAAAGGCGACGTAGGGGCGTATGTAAAAAAGCCGAGTCTGTCCCTGATCGTCCTCTCGCCCTGTGCGGAGGCTCGGGGGCTGCTCTCGCAAACCCGGCTCCGGCCGAACCGTTGACAGCGTCAACATACCAGCCCGAGAACTTGGGCCCCGACAGTGCACCCGGGCTACTGCCTGTTCGCATGAGGGAACCGCCAGACCAGCCAAAGCATTACGCAAGGCATTAAGACCTCGAAGGAGTGAAACCACTCCTCCGAGGCCTCGGGGGCTACACCCGGCGGGTGTGCTCGCGCGCACCCACCGGAACAAAGTGCAACCGAGAAAGGCTGGTCCCCTTGCAAAAAAGTGCGACGAAAGCCTCCAAGCGAATGCTAACACTCCCTTCGAGGCTCGGGGGCTACTGTCGGGGACCATAATTAGGGGTACCCTCAAGACGCCTAATTCTCAGCTGGTAACCCCCATCAGCATAAAGCTGCAGAGGCCTGATGGGTTTGATTAAGTCAGGGATCAGTCCATACGAGCGACTCGATCACGCCACGCCCGAGCCTAGCCTCGGGCAAGGGCAGCCGACCCTGAGGTGTTTCCGTCTCACCCGAGGCCCCCTTTTTTACGGTAGACGCATCTCCGGCTCGCCCGAGGCCTTGCCTTCATTAAGAAGCAACCCTGACTAAATCACCGCGCCGACCGACCAAGTCACTGGGGCATTTAACGCAAAGAGTGAGACTGACGGGCGGCCAGGCTTGGCCAAAAGCGCCATAGGAAGCTCCGCCCGACCCAGGGCTCGGACTCGGGCTAAGGCCCCGGAAGACGGCGAACTCCGCTCCGCCCGACCCAGGGCTCGGACTCGGGCTAAGGCCCCGGAAGACGGCGAACTCCGCTCCGCCCGACCCAGGGCTCGGACTCGGGCTAAGGCCCCGGAAGACGGCGAACTCCGCTCCACCCGACCCAGGGCTCGGACTCGGGCTAAGGCCCCGGAAGACGACGAACTCCGCTTCGCCCGACCCAGGGCTCGGACTCCGCCCTGGCCTCTGCCGAACGACCTCCGCCTCGCCCGACCCAGGAGCTCGGGCTCGGCCTCGGCCATGCAGGACAGACTCGACCTCGGCTTCGGAGGAGCCTCCACGTCGCCCGACCTAGGGCACAAGTCCGCCACGTCGACAGGAAGCGCCATCATCACCCTACCCCGAGCCGACTCGGGCTGCAGAAAACAGGACCGACGTCCCATCTGGCTAGCTCCGCCAGATAGGCAATGATGGCGCCCTGCTGGACCCATGACGACGGCGGTTCTCAGCTCCCTTACGGAAGCAGGGGGACGTCAGCAAGGGCCCAACCACTCCGACAGCTGTCCCCCCGCCAGGCTCCATTGCTTCTCCGACAGCCACGACGCCACACCAGCTGGGTGCCAAGATCTCTCCGGCTGCCACCTTGGCATGTACTTAGGGCACTAGCTCTCCCCCGCTAGACACGTAGCACCTTGCTACACCCCCATTTGTACACCTGGATCCTCTCCTTACGCCTATAAAAGGAAGGACCAGGGCCTTCTTAGAGGAGGTTGGCCTCGCGGGAACGAGGGCAGGGGCAGGCGCTCTCTTGGGGCCGCTCGCTCCCCTCACCCGCGCGGACGCTTGTAACCCCCTACTGCAAGCGCACCCGACCTGGGCGCGGGACGAACACGAAGGCCGCAGGATCTCCGCCTCCCTCACGACCCGGCTCCGGCCACCTCGCTCTCCCCCCTTCGCGCTCGCCCACGCGCTCGACCCATCTGGGCTGGGGCACGCGGCACACTCACTCGTCGGCTCGGGGACCCCCCGGTCTCGAAACGCCGACACCGGATAAGCACGGCAAGCTCACTGGATCCCTTTGATGCATAAATTACCTATGATTTTTCGACCACAACCCTCAGCCTGTTATTTTATGCATGATATGATTTTGAGACAAGTTATTATGGCCACCTAGCCGCTTGCCGCAATCAATCCTTGATATATTTGATACAAATGATTTGAGAAAAGGTGTGAGTTTTCAAAAGAAAATGCTTTTCAAAATGTGTATGATGAAGGGTTTTCACCCTTATCACCTTTGAGTAGGGATGATCAGGGACTCCCTGGTTTAGGGGAGGGCCTAAGGTGATGGCTCAGCTGGTTTAGGTGTGAGCAGAAGGATTTTCCCCTCATATAAGGACCGGTTTGTCATCTTTCACTACCTGTACTCATGATAAGTACAACCACTCGAGACTGTGTGGGCAGTCACTCAATCTGAACTCGTACGGTCCAACCCCAGGGTTATGAAGGTTGGGGAGCACCGGGAGGATAAGGAGGGGGAATGTTTTGTCCGGTTTGGGCATGGCGGTGGCCTGACTCCTTTCGGTATAACTGTTAAGGTTAGGACGTGTGAGGAAAGAAAGAAATTCGGCATTTGGGTCTCACGACGGTGAGATCGTAGAAACCAGACTAGTGGGTAAAGTGTACCCCTCTGCGCAGAGTTTGAAAACCTATTCGAATAGTCCGTGTCCACTGGAATGGACTAGTCTGGTGTGGTATGGCAATTAGTGTTTTGTTTTCCAAAAAAAGAAAGTGCTTTTGAGAAAAGTGGTTTTTTTAAAAGGACCGGCGGTTGAGCCGTGAGCTATGGTGGACGGGAAGTCCAGTAGCTATTTTTGAAAATGAAAACCAGTGGGAAACTGCTGAGATACCTGGATGGTTTAGTCGAGGGGATTTTGTTCTATACTGAAAAACTTCCTGCTCCGTTTGGAGAGGATGCACTTTGCAAAATACAAAATATTTTTTCAAAACAACCCTGCATAAAATATTGCTATTTCTGCAAAATATCATGAGCTCCACATATTCCATGCATTATATCTGATTTCCCCATTCCGTGGGTGAAGGTGGGCTGCTGAGTACGTTTGTACTCACCCTTGCTTATTTGTTGTTTTTTAGAAAAAGGAGATCGGGTAAGAGTTACGGCTGTTCCCAACCTTGCCTGTGGCTGTTGGACCGTTGATTTGCTTCGCTGCGTATATCAGGCTGCTTCAGCCCCACTCTGATGATATATCCCGAGTTGTAGACCAACTCTTAAAGTTGATCGCCACCTTTATAGGTTTGTCTCGTTTAAGCAGATCTGTAATCATCTGATGTATAAATGTGTTTACTAGCCTCCTGGGACTAGTAATTGTATCACAATTGAGTCCTAGAGGATTGGGGCGCTTCAAATAATAGAGGAAGTCCAGGCTAGTAAATATGCTCATTTAGGTTGAACCAGACCTGGTCAACAGTTCCCAGTCACGACACCGTTATACCGATTCCCCCGTCAGCCCAGCCACGTCTCCCCCGTTTCCCGATTTCTAAAACCGTCTTCGCGTAATCAACTCAGACAAACCCGCGCCGATAGGAAGGAAACCCCAGCGGCCGTGCCGTCTTTCCTTGTGTCTAAGGCGACTCGCCAGGCGATTTCCGCCGCTCCAATCTAGCGCTGGTGCAATCCAGCTGAGCTCCTTCAATCTCCGAGCATTGGAGCCCGATTCAAGAGCCAATGCTTTCCCAGAAGTTCCAGGTAATCCAACTTGAAATACATCGAGATTTCCGTCGATTTTTGAAGCATTTTTTGTCGATTGAAGTGGATTTGATTGTAACCCTTATTCTTCAGCTAAATGTGTGATTTGTATCCGATTATACATCTCTCTAATTGGCTCATTGCATCGCTCATTGCATCTCTCTTTTGTTCAGGAGCCCCGATCTTAGAGCATCTGCATTTCTTCTAGATCCACTGTATCGCTCGGCATTCATAGACCTAGACAAAGGCTGTGGATCAGGTATTTATTCATGAGTTTGTAGAGAGTACCTTTACACAATATTAGTAACACGTATATGCTTATTGTATTTGATATATGCATATCGTCAATAATGTTTATGCACATTTGTACAAATGTTTTGAATATTGGTCAAGATAATATGCATAATTGCATTGTTCTATTTACTTGAATCATTAGTTTACACACCTGTTTTATTATATATAAAATATACTTATTGGATTTGATATATATGCATATCGTCAATACTGTCTATGCTCATTTGTACAGATGTTTATGAACATTGGGCAAGATAATAAGCATAATTGCATTGTTCTATCTACTTGAATCAGTAGTTTACACTCCTGTTTATTATATATAAATACATACAGATACTGTTATTTATGCAAAAGTTATTTAAATATTCATGTTTGAATATCAGCTAAATGTGTATATTACTATGAACCAGTTATTAAAATATGTTGTATAGTTAGTTGATGCAAAAAGGCACTTATTTTATCATGCTCGAGTTACAATTATATGAAATATTAAATTAATCTTTATGTTTGTATATAACCATTGTTCATTAAATGTTGTCATATAAATGGAAAAGATAGTTTAAGTTATGTAACTCCATTTAGTATTATGTAGTATGCATTGTAGATAGTTATAGTAAAAATTAGATTTTTTGGCATATATTCATGCATAAATCATTGTATTTAAAAATAATTTTTTTCAAAGATTTATTCAGTGTTTAATCATGAGATCTGTTGATCGCCCTCCAACTAATCCAAAAAGACTAACCATTGAGTCAAGTCAGGAGGTTTTTTCCGTTCACATTTCCAGACGAACTCGATCTAGCAGTTCAGCACATCAAGATGATAATCCACATAATCAGAAGCAGACTGAGCCACAACCAGCACCAGTTCATCATTTTCGCAGAAAGGCACTAGCTTGTCGTGTAAAAAGAAATCCTCCTTCTGCTCCATCCACACTGTCCGATGATGATTTCATGGATGCTCCATCTTTGAAGCGCAAATTCAGATCAATCTCACCTTCCCCTTCAGAAAAAAACAGTGCAAAGAAGATAAAAGTCCCTTCCCCACAAGTTCCGAGTGTGAAAAGCAGTCCAAAGTTTGATATAGATGGCAAGTCTAATATCATTACAAAAAAAGCTCTCCTAAACAGAAGACTCCTAGAAAATCCCAGGTACTATGTATATATTTCTGTTTATTTATGTGTTAATTTTGGTGCCCAATCAATTTTGTATTTCCCCCCTCGTTACATTTATGTATATTATTATCTCAAAGTATGCTGTTTATTTTTTTAGTGTTGTAGACTAGTTATTTACAAGCCTCTAATAAATATCACTTGTATGTATATATAGTATCCTTAGTTATAACAATATATATACTTTGTGTATTAATGCATATTCATTTATGCTTTCAGAAATTGAATATCCGCTGCATTCCTTATGATGTTATTGTCTCAACTTGGATAATGAGCGATCGGCAGCGTGATGCAGTCGCTAGGTTGGGATTTTCTAGTATATTTGATTTGCGAACTGATGCCTTAGAGAGCAGATCTCTCATCAGGTGGTTGATGGATAAATTGGATCCACATGACATGACCATACGCCCAAGGGCTGGCAAGGAACTGAAGATAACAAAAGAGACGGTTCATCTTATTTTGGGTTTGCCATGTGCTGGAGGGGGTAGAGAGTTTACTGATTGGTATGGTGAAGTGGATGCTGCTGCAAAACTGAGACGAGATCTCAAAGTTGGTAAAGAAGAATTTGATGTTGTCAAGCTTCAGGACAAGATAGTGCTTGGCAATGATGATGAGTTATCAATCAGATGCTTTTTTCTGATTCTATTCAATCGACTTCTTTTTCCATCTGCTTCATGGGGTATTACAAACAATGAGGTACTAATGACTTCAAACATGGCCTGAATGGCTGATATTGACTGGTGTCAATTAGTTTACACGAATTTGTGTGATGCTGCCACACGTTGGCACAAAAGGAACAAAACAAATATTACTGCAACAATATATGGATGTTCACTCATTGTTCTAGTAAGTAATTCTTTTGTTTACTGTGCATATATATGATATGCAAATATTTGTTTTGTACTAATTATATATTTTTTGCATTATTTTTTTCAGATTTACTATCTTGATCACTTATATCACCCTGCATCTCCTGATAACAAATATGGTACTCCCCGCATTAAGTTTTTTGATAATGAGACCATAAGAGATTTGGCTAGGGGTGACAGACGTCCCCCCCCCCCCCCCCGTAAAACTAGTGAACCATTCGGCCATGTAGAGGTTAGACATAAACATTTTTTGTCCTGTTATGCAGATGTTACAATTTTAATTACTGCTAACAGTTGTAACTTGGCTTTATACAGTTTCGTAGCCGTTCAGAAACGTGTTACGCCATTGCACCAGAACGGCCCGTTTCTGACGTTTTCAACATATATGTGCCACGTATCAAGCATTTGATTGGCAACAAGTTGAAATGTTTGCCCTCCCAGCATCGACCAATGTTTGAATCAATGTTTGATGCTCATGACAAAGAGGTGGATAAGTACTGTGATTCTCTTTAGCTGAGCCATCAGATGATTGTTTCGAAGCAGATTGAACTATCTGAAACATTTGGGGAAATGATCGATGAAGTCCTGAGGGCTGCAACGCAGCGCGATTCACAACAAGAAGGTTTTATTATTTATGTTTATTTTTTTAAATTAATCAAGCTCACGAATTATTGCGGGGAAAATTATATTTAGTTATACGATCTCAAATACTTTATTTTATGCAGCATTGTATATATAACTTATGCATTAATTTTCACTCATACAATCACCAACACCTTTCAGTTGATTTTATTTTGAAAACTCTCATTTATTTTATGCATCCCGATAGTATATTGATGTACTTTGCGATGATGTGTATGTTTAATCATTTTTTATAACAATACATTTATATTTCTGGTACATTTCAGTAACAACTACTTTATTATTATATTTTCCAAATGTAGATATCCTCCCACTACCTCAATGCCTCCAACAAATGCTCCAGTATCCACTCCACCTGTTCCAACCCCTGATAATCAGTAACATGATCAGGAAATACATGTTCCTACTGATGATATCAAAGTATCAGAACAGGTAAGTTTTTTCATACAAACTTTATATATAAATCATATATTAAATATAGCATACAAGTTATTGTTTACTCAAATTTCATATGTTACCATTACAGATTGTCAGTGGAAACGTTTGTGAAAAAAATTCAGTTATGGATGCCCCTATATTTGACAAGACTCCAAAATCAAATGTTTGTTTTCCTTTATTCACATTTATTATATTTTCAATTACAATTTATGCAAGTAACAATAATATATATGCATGTTTTTATTTACTTTATTCACTAGGCTCCCACAACCGACAAGATTGCTGTTTCTGAATTAACACCAAACATAAATACTGTCAGTATTTATACCTTCATCATATTATGTTAATATTAGTTATAACCTATGTTTGATTACGTTTATATTAATAATTTTATTGTTTTTCAGAAAGGACAAAAAACTGTTAAACATGATACTCCCGTATCTGGTGCACCACAGTTTGACAAAACTCCATTGACATAAGTAAGTCATGTCGTTTCATCTTCTTATATTTTTTATATATGTACACTACAATACATAATTATTTATGCCATTGATTACTAACAAATATATATATCAGGCAACTACTGAACTTGTTGCAAAGGATATTTCCTCTAAATCTGCAGTTGCTGAACCTCCCCACGTATCACGTGAAGAATGTGCTCGCCAACTATTTAAGTTCATTTTTTCAGGACAACTAGATCCGAGCATGTATGTATTCGTTATTCAAACTTCAATTAAGTATAATTAGATGATTTGTAATTAAAGTTTCATTTTTTCCAGGTCTATCATTGATTTTGGAGGATTTGGAGGTTCTGTCCTTGATGTTGTCCAATCGTTTGGCCCTAATAAATGCCTTGAGAACATTTTCATGCAGGGATTTATCGACTGTATTCGTGATGATGATGTATTATACAATCCAATACCATAATCAACACTCTAATACTAAATGTCAATGTTGGGGTATTTTTTTCTCTTCAACTTTGTATCATATTTCAACCCATACTGTATAAATATATAATACTAATCAATATATTTTTTGTCCAGACCATTTTGAATATCGAGGAGTTCGAACAGCACAGTTCAAATCCCCAGCCCTTCTCAACATCAGTTCTTAAATAACAACTAGAACTGATGCTTCCTCCAGATGAAGTTCTGAACCAAATAAAATTGGTGAGCCCCAATCAGTTTTATTTGTAAGAATATTTTAATGTTCTGTTGGTCATAAGTTATATTTTACGTTATCTTTAATTTTCCATACACCTATTATTGTTCATTCATAAACTTGTACATATATCTTAACAGATCCTGGTTCCTATGCTACGCCGTAGTCACTGGACCCTTTATGCAATCAACTTTCAACTTCGTCGAATAGACATTTTAGATTCAAATCCTTATGGGACATTGCTTGGAGGCACTACCTGGAAACAAATCCACAATGATCAAATGTTGATAAATGGAATGAAGATACCTTGGTCCAGATTAATAATGAGAAGACTTAGCATTGCGTTACATGAAGCTCGACCAGATACAAGTTTACCAAAGTTTGGCAACTACAAGATTGGGCTTCTTCCCAATTGTCCAACCATGTTACCAGGGTCAAATGATTGTGGTTTTTTTGTCACAAACTTCCTCCGATGCTATGATTTTGATGATGGCGACTTATCAGAATTTGTTGTACCGGTATGTTACTAAATTATTGTTTTGATCATGCATATATTACTCCTTCATACTTATTCTTAGCATTAATTCAACTATTATGACTATTTTAGGATGAACCATTGGACCAACGTGCTTTTGTTCTGCATTACCTGACCTTTCATCGCAACAACAGGGTTTACCCCCTCCCTGCAGAACTGTTGCCTTTCAAGTATGTTCCAAGGAAACGACGTTGTTTGAAAGCCAAGACTTAGATATCATAGCTGAACATGATTCCCTATGGGATCCCCAAACTGTTTATGTTACTTCTTAAGTCACTTATGTCAGGTGTTGCTCATGTGTATGATACTCCCCATGACACTTATGTTCGCTGTGTCCAGTGTCTATGCTACTTCGTATCAGTTTTTATTTCAAGTGTGTAAAACGTAAGTGTTACCAGACTGTCTAGTTATGTTATCTGTTATGAACTTCTATGCTTTTCATTTCCAGATTGTGAGATGGTTAATCGTTTTCGTCCAATGTTTGGCGTATTTCTATTATCATATTATCTTTAATATTCAAGTTTTATGCAACCTATATACTTCCTTATGTTATATACATTAGGTTCCTTTTTTACACATTTACCATGCTAATTATGATAACTGTGACCAGTTCCTATGCTACAACCTTTCTGGTGTAGATGTAGTGTGAAACCCGAAGTATGTACTCCCATTTGCTTAGTTATGTTAAGTGTATTGAGTTTATATACCATTTATGTCCAGATCGGCCGATTGCTAAACGTTCAATGCCAATTTTTGGTATATATTCAGTTTCATAATTTGTGTAATGGTCTAGTTTTACGCAACATATTATAGTATTATATCAACACATTATATAACCCAGTCATGCAAACTATTAATTTCCAAAAACTAAAACATAGGTCATTGTGCTATTACAAATTTATACTAAATCGACCACTCTTTAGTCACACTTCAAATTATTCACCCAATTCCATATGCTCATCGGCTTATTCATTTTCTACTTCTTCATCAGTACGATGTTTTTTAGCAGTCGATGTTTCATTCCACTGTGGAGCAGTTGTTTTATTGTTTAGTCTTGATCCAGCCAGTCGTCCTCTCTTTCGATTAGCCAGTTTTGCTAGTCTTGCTCTGTTCTCTTCCACAGACAGACATGTTCTGCTGTTATGTCCATCTGCTATTCCACACAATTGGCATCTCCAATTATTCTTTTTTTCTCCTTTCGCACCTAGTTTCATAATCCTATCTTCTGTATTTTTTATTGTTCGTCCTTTTGGTCTTGCACGATCCGGCATACTCAGATTTATAACATTCACATTAAAATTCAACCTCTGTATAATAAAAGAAGTTATTAATTAGTATACACATATTTACATAAAGTATCTTTCTACCAATCAGTAAAATCATTCCTCAATGCTCACCTTTTTAGCTTCTGAGAATGCACCAATATGTTTCATTTGTTCATGTGCTACGTGACACAGAGAACTTGTATCACCAACCTCAGGTGGAATTCTCATGTTGTCCACCTATATAGCACAACCCAAATACATCAACATTTCCATGCAGCATAAACATATATTTTCATTATATACCAATGAACAATATTTTTTTAATATGTACCTGGTTACCAGATGTTATTAATGTTAACGCATGTTCACATCCAGTCATGGTTTTATCCTCATCCTACAAAATAAAATTTGCCTAGTTCATTGATTTTATATATTCATTACATACAATACTTCATGCAAGATTATATATTTATCTTTTACATACCATTTTATGGCATGTAATTGTATTGTCATCTTCCATCCCATCGCCAGCATTATTATTATTTAATTCTCCTTCCTGGTACAAATAATATGTTACTATGCATACTATATGTTACAAATAGTATAACATTTAAAAAACTAGAATCTTATTACCTGGTTTTCCTCATCATCACTAACATCACATGACTCATTACATCCAATATCTGGCTCTAATCGGCATAGAACGCCATCGAGCTCATCCAACACATCCATTGCCTTGTCGTACCCTGCTTTTGACATACACGCCTGGTGAACCACTTTCATTGTTTTCGTTAGCAACATTTTCTGTCTGTATGATTTAGTAACTCCATCCTTTCCCCTGAAGCTCTTATCAATTCTTTCAAACGGTACATCTTTTCTTGACGAGACAGTGTACCTTTACAATATATACTTTGAAGGTATCTTTTCAACTTGAAGATGCATGAAGGCTCTTAAAAGATGAACACACAATAGACCTTAAAACATGAAAACCAACCATTATTTTTTAACGATATACATTAATTTGTACTACAATCAACAAATTATTTAGTATGCAAATTTATTCTTTTAATCAACACAATATGTACAAACCTGTATGTTCCCACTGTTTGCACTCGCATGTATACTCCCCAGCATCTATGTCTGTTGTTATCTTGAATTGATGTTGTCCCCACACAATTTTATTAGACCTTTTTGTATGTTGTACGATCCAATCTTTATCACAACCGTCCGTGTCCTTTAATATTTTGTATGCTATGGCGTATTTCATTGATTCCTCAAATCTATTCATAACAGCTCTGGTGTATGCTCTAGAGACTCACTTCGAACCTATATAATGTATCTGTTATCCTTGGTCCCTATAAGACGTTATTATCATAATTAAACAAAGTATTTACATAAACATGTATGCCATACGTTATTGATAACAAGCACGACATACCTTGCTCATCAATGCCTCCTTTGATTCTTTCATTTTCCTGCTATGCAACATTTTCATCATCTGTTTAGCGAACTCATGCAGAGGGGTGTTCGCATCTACATGTGATTGCTTCACTAATCTGTTCATGCTCTCACTTCGTTGTGTAGATACCATTACCCCACAGAAGTCATTTTTTAAAAAAAATGCTGGTATCCATTCTTTCCTTATTTCATATAATTTGCGTAGAGTCATATCTTCATGAAGATTGAACTCCTCTAGCATCATTTCCCAGGCACATTCAAACTCATGAGGAGTTAATGGATGATGTATAATAGATTCGAATGTTGTTTTAAAATCCTTATCAGCAAACCTTGCATATATCTCATTTAAGAATGGCATAAATCTGTTCTGGACATGCCATAAACACAGTCTGTGAACTGTTTTTGGAAATACAGTTCTTAGAGCAATTGGTATTGCAGGATCTTGATCTGCAATTGCCTACAAACTATTAATTTACTTTCACAATAAATTAATTCATTTTTTGCATAACAAATTGACATACCACATACCTGTTAGCATAACTCTCGGACCCTCGCATCCCATACATGTTTTGAATGAATTGAAAGCCCATTCAAAAGTCTGCACTGTTTCATCTCCCAACAAAACAAATCCAAACACTGTACACTGCAGATGGCTGTTAGCTCCAACAAACATGTCCAGTGGTTTATTATATATATTTGTCTTGTGTGTTGTATCAAATGTCACAGCATCCCCATAATCTGCATATTCCCCCTGCATACTTGCGTGTGACCAAAAAATACTCACTATTTTCCCATCATTGTCTAACTGAAAATCACAAAAAAATTGTGGATTCTGTTTCTTGCATTCTGTAAAGAAAGCTAAAAGTTTGGCTACATCATTTGCGCAGTTTTCTCGTCTCCTTGCTGCCCTCCTACATTTGTTTGCATAAAAAATGATTATAGAAACATTTACTATAGTAATATTTATGACACTTAATATATACACATGAAACATAAAAATATTGCTTACATGTTTTTCAGATCTTGAGCAGTTATCGGTACGTTCTCTGGCCCATCATGCATTTCTGATATAAAATCAACTATGCAATGCTGCGGCACTCGGCTATCATGCATTGCATCAATAAAATTTATGAACTCAGCTGTTGGTGACTTGTTCTCAAATGCTTCGAGTTAAGAACAAGGCAACATAAAAATGTTAAATGTTAAAGTCCTTCGTCCTTCGGAACATTATGTCCCTTCGGGAGATAATGTATTTCGGACGAAGGTCACAAGAGACATACCTTCGTAAACATAACAAGTAATGACGAAGGATTCATATAGAGCATGAAATATAATATAAACACCATCATAGAATCATTCCTATTTTATTAACATGGAAAAATAGAAATGATTTCAAATTACAAATGTACCTTCGGTCCTGAGAGAAGGTAAAAGGTACAAGCGTGACGCAAAAGTAGATGCCAAGTCAGCGTGAACAGTACGGGAGTACTGTTCATCTATTTATAGACGCGGGACGCAGCCCACGTAAAATTACATCCATGTCCATTACATTTGTTAATGACTTATGGAAATCTGTCAAGGCCCACGTAGTCTTTTCATCTTTAAGTCGGTTCCCCTTTCCGCTATCGCGACGAAGCTTCCCTACGCACAGCTTCGGCTGTGCACCATCCTTCGTAGAGCTTGGTAATCAGCTCGTTCTTCGTCTGGTTCAGGCTTCGTCCTGACCGTGCTTTATGTTCATAATTCTGAGTCCGAAGATACCTGTTCACATAATCCACTTGGAAAACATTGTCAAATCATGTTTTTGAGGACCTTCGGAGGACGAAGGCCCCCAACAGTAGCCCCTCGCAATATTAATTTGTTAATAACAAATTCAGATTGCGATATGGACGAAGGCCTTGAGCCGAAGGTCCGAAAAAACACCTTCCCTTTGCTAGAATAGCAACATTCACTGACAAGCGGGGTCTTTCAATTTTCAACGCCCTGGGCGTATAAATAAGATCACACCGCCAACTCATTTGGTACGCACACTTGCCATCTGCTTCGGTCCACTAAATTTTTAGCTCTTGTGCATTAAGATCGGTGACCTTTTTGATTTCGAAACTTCGGCCCTAAAAACAGTTTTTTAGCGTTTCCGAAGATGTCTGAAGGTAAGAAGATCCCTGCTGAGACGAAGCTGAGTCTCGATGAAGAGAAGAATTTGGGGTTCCTCATAGCGATGGCGGAGACCAATACGGAGAAAATCACGAAGGAGATTCTTGAAGGTTTGTCCGAAGATACTGGTGACAGCGACAGCTATGATGTAGAAAGTGGTGGGGAAGAGGCCGAAGATCGACCATGGCGGCCAAGTCACACGGTTTTCGGGAAAACCACTATCAAGCAGAGTCATATTGATAATATGAGGGGGCGGTATTTTCGAGATATATCTATTGTGAGGGCTGACGCTGGAGAAAAGACTTCTCCCACCCCAGAAGAAGATGAAGTCGTAATCTTCCAAAGCTTTCTCAAGGCTGGGCTTCGATTCCCCCTAAGCAACTTTGTTGTTGAAGTCCTGAAGACATTTCAAGTCTACCTTCATCAAATTACCCCCGAAGCCATCATAAGAATGGGGGTGTTTGTCTGGGCTGTGAGAAGCCAAGGTTTGGAACCAAACGCTAAAAGCTTCTGCAACATTCATGAGTTACTATACGAGACGAAGCCCTGGGGAAAAGAACAATATCACAACAATTTTGGGTGTTATAGCTTCGGTGCCCGCTCCGGGTCAAGCTGCCCCGTGCCGACCTTTCGGAAGAGGTGGCCCGGAGCCTGGATGACAGAGTGGTTCTATGTGAAGAATGACTTAGCAGCGCAAGAAAATGTCAAGAGTATCATTATGCGCTCCATCTGGCAACGCTTCGGACTTCGAAGGCCGAAGATTGAAATGGATGAGGCAGCCGAAGAATGCCAAAGAGCCTTCGGCGTAATCTGCTCTTTCATTGGGACAAGGGACTTAGTCCAAGAGCACATTGCCTTCAGGGTATGGCCACTTGCAGAAAAGTGGGAAATGCCGAAGGAGACCATTAAAGAGTCCGACGAAGGCGGACTAGTCAGACTAAAATACACATTCAAATATGGGGATAAATTTGTTGAACCTGATGACGATTGGTTGAAAAGCATTGAAACATTAAGTGACGAACTTCTTGGGGCATATTCGAAGGCCGAGAACACTGCGTTATCAGCAGCCTTCGGAGGCCGAAAGAAGAAAAGGCTCAACCGTGTATTTGACGCAGTCGGGTTTATCTACCCTGACTATCACTATCCGGTATTGGGTCGCAAAAGGAAAAATACTTCTCCTGCGACAGAAGCTACCACGAGTGCCACTAGTGAGCCAGCGCCTCAAAGGAAAAAGATGAAGGTGCTCACCCATCGAACGCGCTTTATTGAGCCGGCCACAGTGCCAGAATTTATTGGTGAAGTTTCTTTGGCCTCTGAAGCTACAGAACCAGCTCCAGTGCCGAAGATAGAAGAAAAAACTGAAGCACCTTCAGCCGAAAAAGCAGAAAACCCGAAGACTGAAGGGCCAAAAACATCAGAAATTTTAAGTCCTTCAGCAAATGTCGAAACAACAAAAAATCAAAAGGGCCCATTGGTGACCCCAAGAAGAAAACGAATGGTGAACGTACTGGATGTCTTGGAGACAATTAAGTCTTCAAGCACAACCGCAAAGGAGTCTGCTGAACTCGCTGAAGCATCTACTGAAGCTTCGAAACAACAAGCTGAAGCTGAAGCTGGGCCTTCAGAGCCCACCAAGGAACAATCCGAAAAAATATCAGAACCAGCTTTGGTTGAAGAAATTGACACGGCCGCCCCCGAAGCTCCCTCCAGCATATGCGATTACATCGTGCGACATGCTTCGGGGAAGAAACTGTCTGAAGAAGAGACCTATGAAGCGAATCACTATGCTAGGGAGTTAAAGTATCCGAAGGGGGCAGTAGTATTCAATGGGACAAATGAAGATGACTTCCTATACTGCCTCCCTGATAACAAAGAATTAGCTGTCTGCCGGGAGATGGCCAGGAGTATGGGTTTCCCAAAGCTCGAAGCTGGATTATGCGCCATGACGAAAGAGGATCTCGCAGACAGTCTTGCGTACAATAGCCTAAAGGTATGGAAATTAAGCGTTTGAAAAAAAAACTTTTTTAATATATAATTCATTCCTTTATTCTTATATGGATTCTTTTTCGTATAGGGCTTGATTCTAAGCAACGCGTTAAGAGCCCAAAAAAGCGCCGAAGATGAAAGCTACGACATTGCGTTTAACAATTTACGCTCCGAAGTTATCAAACTAAGAAACGAAGCTCTGGAAAAGGATAAGATTCTGCTTACACTGGTAGATAAAGTAAAGAAAGACGAAGCTGCTTCAAAAACCCAGGCCGAAGCCCAAAAACGTGAAATTAAAGGTCTTCAGAAACAGCTGGCTAGAGCTAAAGAGGAACGTGTGCTTGAGGAAACAAAACGAGAACTCAGTGATCATATGGTCAATAAATTGGTGTTAAGTGTTAAAGAGCTTCGTGCCTCTCAGAGGAAATGTTATGTTAAATCTGTAGAATGCGTGAAAAAGATAAAATCCAGCTTCGCCAGCGTTGGCGCCTTTTCTAGTGAAGAGGACTTTTCAAGAGGCAATCCCGAAGGTCCACTGGACTGGATTAGTCACGAAGCAGAAGCCTTCGAGGAAATCCTGAGCAGCCGCGGTGACATCTGCGCTTTTTCAGGTGCCAGAGGAGTTGCTGCTGTTTTGGAGAAGAAAGGTTGTGAACATATAAAATCCTTAGCTCAGTCCGAAGCTGCCCTGTCCTCTGAAGACATCAAAGATCCCTCAACCGAAGCAAGCATGGTTGGCGGTAAGTTCTTCACTGATATCTGGGACAACGGCGGCCGAGAAATGGCACAAAAAATTATTCAAAGAAGTGAAAAAGGCATCCATGATGCTAGGAAAGTAGCAGAAGCTGCCGAAAGAAGTACAGAGCCCGAAGGGCAATTAGGTATTAATTAGTCGTTCTTATTGTGTTGCAATTTTTATTTCAAACTTTGCTCGCGACTTGTAATAGTAATAAAGAAATATTCTCTTCCCTCAGAACCTGCTGGATCGTCTGCTGACCCTCACACAAAAGGGGATGACGAAATTAAACAAATGGCCGAAGCTATCATGGATAAAGTTGTTGATCAACTTCTAAATGAGGCCGCCGAAGCAGTATTAAGAGAAGACTAGATGCTATTTAGAAAAAACATTCAAAGTGTGATCTATGTAACATTTTGTACATTTGAATGTAATATACAAGTCTCTTTTCATTATTCAATTCTTTACGATGCATGAAACTCTACATACATACCATTTTTGAGCCTTCGGCGAAAAAAAACACCTTCCCTTCTTTTCATGCTTCGTGAAGAAAACATTCTCCGTTAAAATTATTCTGATGAAACACGTCCATGCTTCGTAAAAATATTCTCCGAAGCTGTATTTCGAAGATTACCATTGTATTCTCTCGTGACTTTACACAATTTTCACTTTCTCAAAGCGTCCTTTCGAAGGTTGATACTGTGTCCCCTTCTTTTGCCAAATGCAAAATGATGTATGATGCTTATGTTATGCAAAATGATGTGATGATGTTATGTTATGCAAATGACATTTGTTCCGAAGATACACACAAAATATATTCGTAAGCTCTGCATTCCCTTAGGAACGTCTTTGGAGCTTCTTCGCCTTTTACTTAGGCGGTATAAGCTCTGCATTCCCTTAGGAACGTCTTTGGAGCTTCTTCGCCTTTTACTTAGGCGGTATAAGCTCTGCATTCCCTTAGGAACGTCTTTGGAGCTTCTTCGCCTTTTACTTAGGCGGTATCAGCGTTGACTTTTCGCTGTATGCTCTGCATTCCCTTAGGAACGTCTTTGGAGCAAAAAACTTACACTGCGCTCCCTTTGGAACGGCTTTTTGTAACTTCGGCAACTCACTCTGCGTTCCTTAGAACGACTTTTTGTTGCGTTGAAGGATCTTTAATAATCTGAAGGTCCTCCTTGTTACCGTAAATTTTTAAGCTTCAGCAACTTAAGCCTGTTGAGAAGATAGGTTTTTCTGATAACCAACCACGAAACTATTATATGAAAACCGAAGTGTTCTTTATTACACAGAAAACAGAACTTAAACGGAAAAGACTGCTATCAAAGTAGGATACTTGTCAATAAATGTGCTTCGACTCTGGCACGGTACTATTGACTGTACGGGCTTCAGATTGCTCTCTGAGATCCCTTTGGTGCGGAACATATTGGCTCCCTTCGGGCTGTTGGCCTTGTTGCAGCGGAGGTGGAGGCGGGGGCTGTTGCCATGAAGCTTGAGGTTGACTTGCCGAAGCTACGGAAACTGCAGGGTGGTTGGCCACGTACTCCGGGATGTAAGGCTGATGGTACGAAGCAGTATGCATGACCTGCTTCGGCTGTCCCTGTTGCGCTGCAGCTTCTGCTAGCTCCTTTTGTTTCTGGATGGTGACATGGCACATCCTAGTGGTATGGCCCTTGTTCTCACCGCAGAATAAGCAAAATGTCCTCCTTGGTTGATCTCCAAATCTCCCGCCGAAGCCCCTGGCGCCTCTGCCTCTTGGAGCTGGCGGCCGAAAGAAAGTTTGCTGTTGCCCCGAAGCCTGTGAGGAGCACTGCGGCCTGTTCTGCTGACTCCCCTTATCATCATTTTGAGTGTTGTGGATGGACCTGACATGCCTCGGATAGAATCGTCCCCCGAAGCCCGTGGTCATCTCAGAAAATCTGAAGGCCTCCTCCCTTCTTTGGCGGAAGTCATTATCAGCACGAATGTACTCGTCCATCTTTTGGAGTAGCTTCTCCAGAGTCTGAGGAGGCTTCCTAGCAAAGTATTGGGCTGCAGGTCCAGGACGAAGCCCCTTGATCATGGCTTCGATAACAATTTCATTGGGCACCGTTGGTGCCTGTGCCCTCAAACGCAAGAACCTTCTGACATACGCCTGAAGGTATTCTTCATGATCCTGAGTGCACTGAAACAAGGCTTGAGCAGTAACCGGCTTCGTCTGAAATCCTTGAAAGCTGGTTAACAACATGTCCTTCAGCTTCTGCCATGAGGTGATCGTTCCTGGTCGAAGGGAGGAATACCAGGTTTGAGCAACATTCCTGACGGCCATAACGAAAGACTTCGCCATGACTGCAGCATTGCCCCCATACGAAGACACTGTTGCTTCGTAGCTCATTAAGAACTGCTTCGGGTCTGAGTGGCCGTCGAACATGGGAAGCTGGGGTGGCTTATAGGATGGAGGCCAAGGTGTAGCCTGCAGCTCAGCGGACAAAGGAGAAGCATCATCGAAAACAAAATTTCCCTGATGGAAATTGTCATACCAGTCATCTTCGTTGACGAAGCCCTCCTGATGAAGGTCTTTCTGCTGAGGCCTTCTGTTTTGCTCATCGTGAGCAAGATGGCGAACTTCCTCAGAGGCTTCGTCTATCTGCCGTTGCAACTCAGCTAGCCGGGCCATCTTCTCCTTCTTCCTCTGCACCTGTTGATGTAGCATCTCCATATCCCTGATTTCTTGGTCTAGCTCTTCCTCCTGAAGCGTTGGGCTGACGGCCTTTCTCTTCTGGCTTCGGGCCTCCCGAAGAGAGACGGTCTCCTGGTTGTGGTCCAGCGGTTGCAGTGCTGCAGCCCCAGCCGCTGAAGCTTTCTTCGGTGCCATAGCGAAGGTCTACAGCTTCCGAAGGTGTTCAAAAAACTCGAAGTGGAAGTGAGTTCACCGGAGGTGGGCGCCAATGTTGGTGACTTGTTCTCAAATGCTTCGAGTTAAGAACAAGGCAACATAAAAATGTTAAATGTTAAAGTCCTTCGTCCTTTGGAACATTATGTCCCTTCGGGAGATAATGTATTTCGGACGAAGGTCACAAGAGACATACCTTCGTAAACATAACAAGTAATGACGAAGGATTCATATAGAGCATGAAATATAATATAAACACCATCACAGAATCATTCCTATTTTATTAACATGGAAAAATAGAAATGATTTCAAATTACAAATGTACCTTCGGTCCTGAGAGAAGGTAAAAGGTACAAGCGTGACGCAAAAGTAGATGCCAAGTCAGCGTGAACAGTACGGGAGTACTGTTCATCTATTTATAGACGCGGGACGCAGCCCACGTAAAATTACATCCATGTCCATTACATTTGTTAATGACTTATGGAAATCTGTCAAGGCCCACGTAGTCTTTTCATCTTTAAGTCGGTTCCCCTTTCCGCTATCGCGACGAAGCTTCCCTACGCACAGCTTCGGCTGTGCACCATCCTTCGTAGAGCTTGGTAATCAGCTCGTTCTTCGTCTGGTTCAGGCTTCGTCCTGACCGTGCTTTATGTTCATAATTCTGAGTCCGAAGATACCTGTTCACATAATCCACTTGGAAAACATTGTCAAATCATGTTTTTGAGGACCTTCGGAGGACGAAGGCCCCCAACATCAGCATCCCTACTTTTGTTGCAACGTAAATGTTGTTTCTCTGCTTCGTCAGTTATGAACTCATGGTTATGCTCCAAGTTTACCAGTTCAATTTTTGCAGCTACAACCATTTTTTCGTCATCATATATTTTTTTTAATTTTATTCCAGCCTTACATTGCGTTCGCCCCGAAGTCCTATTCCTCATCCTAGGTGTATCATTTGATTTTGGTGCACTTTTACCTTCACGTGAACAATTTATCCACTTACTGAATGTCTTCTCTCTGTATTTCTTCAGTGGAAATCCAACTTCATATGCATACCTTTTATAGAATTTATATGCATCATCAACATCTTTGAAAGTCATCCCTACCGTTGGCACTATAGTTGGATCAATGTTTTTTTTCTGCAAATTCATTGACATTGTTGTTTGTACCATGGAATATGATCATAACAATCTAATCAATCAAGAATCAAATACAACAATTGGACTTACATGTGAATGCAGTATTTGAGGCGTATCCATCTCCCTGGAGCTAATATTGGACATAGGAGGTCGAACCCTTTGTTCTCCTTCTTCCCCTATGCTCATCTCGTCGATTACAGGACCCAGTAGAGCAGGAGGTGGTGTGGCCAGTGAGTTACCATCAACTACTCCCTCTGTCTCTGGATCAAGACGAACGCCATCTCCTACCATCGCCGGCGACTCTCCAGAGCCGGCCATCTTCACCTCCAAATAGTTATGCAGGCTTTGTGGTGTTTTTTCGGATGAAAGGAAATCACGTTTCTAGGGTATTTCCATTATTTCCGAAACCGTCCCGATATTCTAGCGATGTACATGTAAAACTAATATCCATAACACACTACTTACGCACAATGACACAATATTTTACGCCAAACGGTATATACTATTTATGCAACATTTATACCGTATCGGTTTTATGCCATATCTTTCAATATCTTATTCTACATTATATTTACATGCCGCCATTACACCTCATGCAAGATCCATAAATTCCGCGCCCACGTAATAGAGTAAGCACGTTTGCATATGGAATCTATTCCCTATAATTCCGCGCCACTTCCATATGTTTACCGTCTTGCCATTAAACCAACCGCGTAACGGCGTCGTCTGTCCTGCATGCCGTCTGTCTGAACTACATTAAACACAGGCGCGCTTGTCTCAGCGGACCAGACCACGTAACCGACCTGGGCTTTCTTTAATATCCGAAGCCCAGGGCTCCCGTTATACCTGCTATATATATATATATATATATATATATATATATATATATATATATATATATATATATATATATATATATATATATATATATTGATATATCTGGCTCATGGTTCAGCAGCTTAGGCGGCAGGCTGCAGTGGCTATGCAGCTCAGCTAGTTGAAGACCGTTTGCCCCAAATGCATGCCACAGCGCTATTATTTCACTCAGAGACTGGGTATGAATTTTTTACGAGGGAAAAACACTTTTGTGTTTGTTTGGCTGACATATAAATTGTTCGTGTGTGTGCTTCTCTTGGCTACAATTAAAGATGGTAATGGATCATAATCTAAATCTTTCTTTACAATATAAGCTAGAGCCTTTAATTAATTTTAGTTTAAAAATAAATAGAAATAGAGACTAAATTCTAATCCGATTTGTTTTTAAAATTTTATAGCATAGCCCATTACCACTCCTAGCTACAATAGCTTGTTTAGAAAAAAAATCTCACGAATTCAACTGGCCGACCGAGAAAATCTCTGAAGATTGGCAAATTTGAATCTCGCCATTTTCAATTGAGCATGTGATTATCTATACTACCTATTAAGGCTCTAAGGGGCAGGCTGCCTCCACTGGTTCTGCCTTCAGCCAATCTGTACCGTCCATCTATATACGTCAAATCATCACCGTTCGCCCCGTCGCCTCTGCTTCAAACCTCCTCCATCCGTCGATCGCAACTGCTCCTCTCTCCTGGCTCCCCGCAGCCCCACGGCACATCCCTCGTTCCCCCCTCCTCCGCAAGCGAGCGCGGGCCGTGCGCGTCGCGACCACTTCCACCACCTCCTCCACTCCCCTCCCGCTCCAGCTCTAGCTCGTCTCTCTCCTCGCCTCGCGTAGGGTTTCGCTTCCCGTCTCGCCGTCGTCAGCATGGGGGACGAGTAAGTATCTCTCCGCTCCGTGCCCCCTATCTCTCGCTGCATCTCCTAGGGTTTCGACGCCTCACTTTGATTCCCCTCCTCGATCTACTCTCCCAGCTACGATGACGAAGGCGAGCCGATCGTGAACCTCGACGAACGGGAACCCTCCCCTGAGCATCATCCGTATGAAGACCTCGATGACGACCTCGACGACGGCGGCGATTGGACCCGCGACCGCTCTCCGACCCCCGTCCACGGCGACGACGGCGGGGCAGGGTCCTCCTCTAAGCCTCGAAAGCACCTTCTCAAGAAGAGCGGCGGTGGAGGCATGCCCAGCGATGACGGGCTGGATGACTTTGGGTTGGCGGACGAGGACGCGGACCCTTCGGCTGAGGAGAGGAAGAGGAAGGGCCGCGCGAGCAAAGAGCCCCTGTTCCCCTCCCCTTCCGCTCGAGTCCGTCGTGATCCGTTAGCCGCATCCATGAAACGCTCCACCTACGCCGCCGACCTCCACCTCGCACACCTTGCCGCACCTACTTTTCTCCAACGAGAAACTCCCGGTCCCCACGCGCGGTCTCGGCCCACGCGGTCGCGCTGTAACTCCGGCCTCCGGCGGGCCACCGCACCGCCGCCGGCACACCCCAGGCCGCGCCCCGGCCGTCCTCTCCTGACCGACGGCAACGGAAACCCTGGTAACTTGTGAGAATTTTTTTCTCGTCCCATTCTCTTCTTTGCAAGATCCGAAAAATTGTAACCCTAATTTTCTGTATCTCAGATCCGAGTAGCTCCAGCCCTTCTCCAATGGCGGTCAAGGTCTACGTGGTGTAAGTATCCCCGCCGCTCCCCCACTTCCCGAATCGCTCCCATTGGCGCCCTAGCTCCCTTGAATGCTTCTTCTCCCCGTCACATATTCTGTACAGAGCCGCCGAAGCCTTCATAAGTTCGGATCAAACCGCATGAGCGCTGAACTTGGCTGTTTGTGATTCGAATTGACTAGAGTACTCCCGTGTTCAGAAAATACAGAATCCGAACTTATGAAAGCCAATCTGATATGGCTTTCCCAAAATTTCGTTCGCAAGCTATGCGAGCTTGGCTGGCTGTTCTGCTCGGCGCTCCAGCAGGAGCTCTCTGATTATTACAAGCCGCTGGCTGTTCTGGAATCGTACTCATTGAATCCAATTGCCACACCTGGATCTAATTCAGGTGTGTCCAGTAATTACCTCTCATTTGTTTTAATCATATCTATTTAATGTATATTACTCAATACTACATGTCTTTACTGGTGCTTTGATTTGTGTTTCTATAGTTTTCTAGAGAACGTAGATATTTAATTATGCTCTTTTGTGCTTTCTGATTGACAGTTTGTTTATCCCAGGAGCTAACTGTTGGGGTTTCAACTATCTTTCAGTTAGCATTGCTTTCATGCTTTGAACAATTCATTGTAAACTTGTGCTGATATTGAGTTCTTATAGGTTGTTGAAGCTGTTCAAGCTGTGAAGATTACAAATGCCAAGGGAGAGGTGAAATATCCAATCAAGGTAAGTCAAAATACATTTGTTTCTAGCACAGCTCCACTAAATCTATTCAATGATTTCAATGCGACTTACTATGTAATCTAATTTCTGTCAGTGAATTTCTTGAGTGCTCTATCATCTATCAATGAGTTATTGATATGGTCATACTATCACTGCATTTTCTATGAAACATGTAATAACTAGGTAATTCATGGACTTAGTATTACTGCTGCTTATCAAATGCATCCTCTCTTTTTTTGGAATACATTTCAGTAGAATAAGACAAGGAGCATTGCAGTAATTTAACAAGGGTGATATTACATCCATTTTAGGAAATCCGTTCTTGCAATTTTAACATATCTCTACTACTTATTAAAACTGTAAGGGGTAGGCTGTCATTCCCAGTTCTACCATTCCCTGTCATTTCCATTTCCATTCCCATTCCGTGCCTTTCCCATCGCCATTCGCACGCCGCGTCCGCCCTCTCCCCCGCATGCCCCAGCTGCATCCCTCCCAACAACCTCCACATGCCTGCTGACCCGGCCGCGACAGCCGCCCTCCGCAACCTCTGCCTAGATAAGGATAGGGGGCGCCCTCCTCCCTCGATCATCCGCACTTGTGTAGCCATCACGCCATCTACACCGGCCATTGCCACACGGAGGTTCGCCTCTGTCCTTGCGGCTTGCGACCTCGAGGTGACCGAGCCCACGGGCTCCATGACGACAACGGCGACGCCGGAGGCAAAGATGGCGGCGCAGCAGCAGGCCCCCGCGTCGCGCTCCTCCCGATCTCGCGCGTCGAGTCCCTGTTCCCGCCGGACCTCGATATCTTTGGAGGCCACTAGACCTCTGTCTCCATCGCCGTCCCAGCCTCCACCATCCCCATTCACCTGTGGTCGACCTGACCACACCTTCGGCGCCCCTTGAAGTGTTGCCGCCCCTTTCTCCGGTCGCCTTCGCTTCGTGTGGTCCCAAATCAACTCCTGTCATCATATTGGTTGTCTGTAACTTAGTTTTGTAGTTTTAATTCAATTGTTACCATTTCGTATATTTAGGATTTTCGAATAGATTAGGATGCAATTCAAATTGAGCTTAGGTGGGATGAAGAAGGTCGACAAGTAGTTCCTTTAGAGAAATAGATTGGATATTGGCATTACAATGTTTACTTCGCAAGCATAGATCGAGGTAATGGTGTGTTTGCACCAAGCTAGATTTACTTGGGTGTATTTGTAATCTACAATGTTTACTTAATGCAAATGATGAACAATTATGCCTATTTGAGAAATAGAAACAAGAACGAAATATAGTTCAAGAGGGCAGGTGCAAACACACCATTACCCCGATCTATGCTTGCGAAGTAGTGTGCAATGATTTACTTGTCAACCCACAGTTTCAACAAAAGGACATGCACTTATATTTGAACTGGTGTTTAAGTTTTGAAATATGAAGATATGTTGTTTTTGTAGTGAGACACTCAGTGGTTATTTCAGTTCCCACTCTCTACAACCCCAGGGAAAAACACTAACAATCTTACATGAATTCCAGGTTCTACAGGTCGTTGTTGGTGGTGAATGTGGTGCGGATTATGATAAACTTCAGTTCTATCTGGCAGATGTACAAAGGAAGTATACAATCTTGTTCTCTTATGCAAACACATTGGCATTTAATCTATTCATTTGAGTGATTTATTTTGATTTAGATACTTTGATAAACAATTTGAGTTGGCTGAAGTAGTAAAACTGCCAATGTTTCTTCACATGTGTGCTGCTGGCGAAGACTTCTATGAAATCATGACACGGAATTTGCATAGGTACCATATAATCTGTATTCCATAGGTAATGTTCGTGTACATTTCTCTATAGCTAGATTTTCTTTAAATTACTGATGATGAAGAAATCATTTGAATTTGTGTACAACTGGCATCCTACAAGTTCTTTGTAAGTAGAACTATATACCTTCTGTTATATTTTTTTCTATCTTCTGGAATCTATTCCTATCTTTTGGATTTTGTGACTATATTATTGGGTCTATTATTTTATCAAACGGTCAACATTGAAGATAGCTCCATTATCCGATATTGCTATATATTATAACTTTTATGGACAATATCAAACAACATAGAGATGATGTTTGTGAAAGATGGAGCGCACTCATATGGATGAACATGTTCATTCGTCCAGAAGAGGTGGTCTTCAAACTGTCCCGTTCATAATCAGTAATATATCTTTCACTCTTATGGAATAGAAAAATCTGCAGTTATATATACACTCCTTCATAGTTTTCTTTAATTTCATAAATAACAGGAATAATCTATTGATATTTATCATCTTGTGTTTTCATCCACTAGCCATTTTTATTCCTATAGCATACACTGACTGGTTGTCGATTTCCCAGATTTTCTCTATCAAAGTTGTTTAATATATAAGTGTTGTTCCTATAAATGGCACTCAAGTTTTCATAAAATGGTACCAATGTTGTGAACCCACATGTTTTCCTTATTTCAGTTAACGAAGGATGTGAACGGATTGTAAATGTAGCGGTCAGTGCAAATATTATTATAAACGTAGCGGTTAGTGCAAATACTATTTCGTCAAGGAGGTGGTCAAGGGCATCGACGAGAGTGACCTCCAAGGCTCCACCAGACGTGGATCAAAGTCTTCGCCACGCACAACGCCCACGAGCGCATCACCAAGCTCGAGAACATGTATTTGCACATCTGGCACCTCACACGTAAGAAGCAGGTCAGGATTTCGCACGTCTCTTTCGTGGTTATAATCTCTCGCTGCTTTTCTATTTTTTTAATAATCTTGCTCGCCTCTGGATTCATGTTTTGTATCAGTTTGATCTCTATTTTAATTTGATCTCTGTTTTAGTTTGATCTTTGTTTAGTTTGATTTTTAAGTGTTCTCTGTTTACTGGATGGAGATGCATGATTAATGAAGCGCACACTGCACAACGAGTACAATATCTGATAAATATTCTAACCGTTCGTTGCTTTATGTTTAAGCCTGATGATGAAGTGATGGTAGATCAGTCACGCATGCCTGGTTGTGGTGCTTCCAGAATTCAAAACCACACACTTAACTGAGATGTCACATCTTGCAATGTTTCACTGTTGTTCATATAAAGGTATCTCTTCGTTCATTCTAGCACGTACTACCTATTAGGGTAGACGCGGTATACTCACGGATTAGTTTGTTTTTTCTTTGCCTTTTTTGAATTGAAATTAATTGGACACAGAAGGATTTACGGGTTTTTTTGTCTATGACAACAGAGAATAATTGATATTTTCTACTGTTGTTTAGTGGTTCTATTGTTTCTCAATCTGGTTCATTTTGGGAAGAAAATAGTGGAAATATCGATTGATGTCTTACCCTTGGTTTCCAGGCTTTGGATTGCTGTCAGCTAGGGGACGAAGTCAGGAAGCAGGAGCTGAAGCTCGACTCACCAGGTCTGAATCTGATACAGTATACCCTTATCATACATTGTTCTGATAATTTGGCATCATGTGTCTTGTTGTTTTCTTTTTTTATAAAACTTGTTCCTGCTCTCTCACCCTTAGTTGTGGTGGTGGGCTGGTAGCCCTGATTCATATCTGTTGTTATTTAGATCTCGTTCTCGGTCAACCTCGCCTGTTGATAAAAGGTATGTGAATATACGTCAATAATAGATGTTCATTTGTGAATCTGAAAGTGCTAATATTGTTTGAAGGAACCAAATTTCCAAATAAATGGTGAAACTAATCGGATCTTGTCTTGAATCATCTTATAGTGTATTCTGCAGCACACCTAGGATGCTAAAAAAATATTGAAACCTGACTTACATGTCATCATTTTGTAGACTAGCTTAAAGCAGGGAAGGTTGTGGGAAAGGGCGAATCTTCTGCAAGGGGTCGACGAGGTCCAGCCCCCACACAGCAAAGGGCCAGGTGATGGGTATCGTCTACAGAGCCTGAGCGGGCAGGTGGGTTTGCTTCGCATAGAATTGACACCCTTCGCAGGTGCGGACAATTCTAGTGGCGTCAGCCACCGCCGTTGGCCAGTAGAAGCCTTACCGGAAAGCATTCCCGACAAGGGCTCGAGGCGCTGCGTGATGGCCGCAAGCCCCCGAGTGTATCTCTTGCAGGAGTTCCTGACCTTCGGCGACGGAGATGCATCGCTAGAGGATGCCCGAGGGGCTGCGGTGGTAGAGCTCCTTCTCATCGCCCAGCAAGACGAACGACTTAGCGCGTCGCGCTACCCGCTGAGCCTCGACTCGGTCGAGGGGTAGCTCTCCTTGGCGGAGATATTGCAGGTACGGGGTCTGCCAATTTCGATCAGGCGTGGCCCCGCTCCGCTCCTCCTCGATGCGCAATGCCTCACCCTCGGAGGCCGAGGGTACCTCGGGTTGAACCGAGGCCGCCTCAGGCCGAGCTGAGGGTGCCTCGGGCTATGCTGAAGGTGCCTCGGGCTGTGCCGAGGGTACCTCGGGCTGGACCGAGGGCGCCTCAGGCTCGGGCGAGTCATCGATCTTGACGGAGGGTTGATGCAGATCCCAGGAGAAGACGTCCGGGGGAACCATTGTTCGCCCCGAGGCTATTTTTGCCAGCTCGTCCGCAGTCTCGTTGTAGCGCCGAGCGATGTGGTTGAGCTCGAGCCCGTAGAACTTGTCTTCCAGGCGCCGAACCTCATCGCAGTAGGCCTCCATCTTCGGGTCGCGGCAGTGGGAGTTCTTCATGACTTGGTCGATGACGAGCTGCGAGTCACGCGCGAGCGTCGAGGCGCCTGACCCCTAGCTCGATGGCGATCCGCAACCCGTTGACCAGAGCCTCATACTCAGCCACATTGTTGGACGCCGGGAAGTGGAGGCGTAGCACATAGCGTAGGTGTTTCCCGAGGGGCGAGATGAAGAGGAGGCCCGCGCCGGCTCCCGTCTTCATCAGCGACCCGTCGAAAAACATGGTCCAGAGCTCCGGTTGGATCGGAGCCGTCGGTAGCTGGGTGTCGACCCATTCGGCTACGAAGTCCGCCAAGACCTAGGACTTCATGGCCTTCTGAGGGGCGAACGAGATTGTCTCGCCCATGATTTCCACCGCCCACTTTGCAATCCTGCCCGAGGCCTCTCGGCACTGGATGATCTCCCCCAGGGGGAAGGATGACACCACAGTTACCGGATGAGACTCGAAGTAGTGTCGCAACTTCTGCCGCGTCAGGATCACTGCATATAGCAGCTTCTGAACTTGTGGGTAGCGGATCTTGGTTTCGGACAGTACCCCGCTGACGAAGTAAACTGGCCTCTGAACGGGCAATGCATGCCCCTCTTCTTGCCTCTCGACCACAATCGCGGCGCTAACCACCTGAGTGGCCGCGGAGACGTAGACCAAGAGGGCTTCTCCGGTAGCTGGGGGCACCAAGATAGGCGCCTTTGTGAGGAGCGCCTTCAGGTTCCCGAGAGCTTCCTCGGCCTCAGGGGTCCAAGTGAAGCGCTCGGCCTTCCTTAAGAGGCGGTACAGAGGCAGGCCTCTTTCGCCGAGGCGTGAGATGAAGCGGCTCAGAGCCGCGAGACATCCCATGACCCTCTGTACGCCCTTTAAGTCCTTGATGGGACCCATGCTGGTGATGGCTGCGATCTTCTCCGGGTTGGCTTCGATGCCCCGCTCGGAGATGATGAACCCCAAGAGCATGCCCCGGGGCACCCTGAAGACACACTTCTCGGGATTGAGCTTGACGCCTTTCGCCTTGAGACATCGGAATGTCACTTCAAGGTCGGAGAGGAGGTCGGAAGCTTTCCTCGTCTTGACTACGATGTCATCGACGTAGGCCTCGACCGTGCGACCGATGTGTTCGCCGAACACATGGTTCATGCATCGCTGGTACGTCGCGCCCGCATTCCTCAAACCGAACGGCATGGTGACATAGCAGTACATGCCGAAGGGCGTGATGAAAGAAGTCGCGAGCTGGTCGGACTCTTTCATCCTGATTTGGTGGTACCCCGAGTAGGCATCGAGGAAAGACAGGGTTTCGCACCCAGCAGTGGAATCCACGATTTGATTGATGCGAGGCAGAGGGTAGGGAACCTTCGGACATGCTTTGTTGAGACCAGTGTAGTCTACACACATCCGCCATTTCCCCCCTTTCTTTCTCACAAGCACAGGGTTGGCAAGCCATTCGGGATGGAATACCTCTTTGATGAACCCGGCTGCCATTAGCTTGTGGATCTCCTCGCCTATCGCTCTGCGCTTCTCCTCGTCGAATCGGCGCAGAGGCTGCTTGACGAGTCGGGCTCCGGCCCGAATCCAGCGAGTGCTCGGCGACATCCCTTGGTATGCCGGGCATGTCCGAGGGACTCCACGCGAAGACGTCGGCGTTCGCGTGGAGAAAGTCGACGAGCATTGTTTCCTATTTGGGGTCGAGCCCGGAACCGATCCGGATCTGCTTGGAGGCGTCGCCACTGGGGTCGAGGGGGACGGCCTTAACCGTCTCCACTGGCTCGAAGTTGCCGGCATGACGCTTCACGTTTGGCACCTCTTTGGAGAGGCTTTCCAGGTCGGCGATGAGGGCCTCGGACTCGGCGAGGGCCTCGGCGTACTCCACGCACTCCACGTCGCATTCGAACGTGTGTTTGTACGTGGGGCCGACGGTGATGACCCCGTTGGGGCCCGGCATCTTGAGCTTCAGGTAGGTGTAGTTGGGGACGGCCATGAACTTCGCGTAGCATGGCCTCCCCAGTACCGCGTGGTAGGTTCCTCGGAACTCGACCACCTCGAACGTCAGAGTCTCCCTTCGGAAGTTGGAGGGCGTTCCGGAGCAGACGGGAAGGTCGAGTCGTCCGAGGGGCTGGACGCGCTTCCCGGGAATGATCCCGTGGAAGGGCGCAGCGCCTGCTCGGACGGAGGACAGATCGACACGCAGGAGCCTGAGGGTCTCGGCGTAGATGATGTTGAGGTTGCTGCCCCCGTCCATAAGGACCTTGGTGAGCCTGACGTCGCCGATGACGGGGTCGACGACAAGTGGGTATTTCCCCGGGCTCGGCACATGGTCGGGGTGGTCGTCTTGGTCGAAGGTGATGGGCTTGTCGGACCAGTCTAGATAGACCGGCGCCGCCACCTTGACCGAGCAGACCTCCTGGCACTCTTGCTTGCGGTGCCGAGCCGAGGCATTCGCCGCTTGCCCACCGTAGATCATGAAGCAGTCGCGGACCTCGGGGAACTCTCCTGCTTGGTGATCTTCCTTCTTGTCGTCGTCGCGGGCCCCGCCACCCTCCGCGGGTGGCCCGGCCCTGTGGAAGTGGCGCCGAAGCATGACGCACTCCTCAAGGGTGTGCTTGACGGGCCCCTGATGATAGGGGCACGGCTCCTTGAGCATCTTGTCAAAGAGGTTGGCACCTCCGGGGGGCTTCCAAGGGTTCTTGTGCTCGGCGGCGGCGACAAGGTCCGCGTCGGCGGCGTCGCATTTCGCTTGCGACTTCTTCTTGCCTTTCTTCTTGGCGCCGCGCTGAGTAGACGCCTCGGGAGCATCTTCCGGTGGGCGGCCCTGGGGCTGCTTGTCCTTTCGGAAGATAGCCTCGACCGCCTCCTGGCCAGAGGCGAACTTGGTGGCGATGTCCATCAGCTCGCTCGCCCTGGTGGGGGTCTTGCGACCCAACTTGCTCACCAGGTCGCGGCAGGTGGTGCCGGCAAGGAACACGCCGATGACATCCGAGTCGGTGATGTTGGGCAGCTCGGTGCGCTGCTTCGAGAATCGCCGGATGTAGTCCCGGAGAGACTCTCCCAGCTGCTGCCGGCAGCTTCGGAGGTCCCAGGAATTCCCGGGGCGCACATACGTGCCCTGGAAATTGCCGGCGAAGGCTTGGACCAGGTCATCCCAGTTGGAGATCTGCCCCGGAGGCAGGTGCTCCAACCAGGCGCGAGCGGTGTCGGAGAGGAACAGGGGGAGGTTGCGGATGATGAGGTTGTTGTCGTCCGTTCCACCCAGCTGGCAGGCCAGGCGGTAGTCCGTGAGCCACAATTCCGGTCTCGTTTCCCCCGAGTACTTTGTGATGGTAGTCGGGGGTCGGAACCGGGTCGGGAACGGTGCCCGCCGGATGGCCCGGCTGAAGGCCTGCGGACCGGGTGGTTCGGGCGAGGGACTCCGATCCTCCCCGCCGTCGTAGCGTCCCCCACGCCTAGGGTGATAGCCTCGGCGCACCCTCTCGTCGAAGTGGGCCCGATGGTCGCGACGATGGTGCTCGTTGCCGAGGTGGCTCGGGGCCGCAGGCGCGGTGTTGCGCGTGCGCCCGGTGCAGACCGAGGCTTCCCGCATGAATCGGGAAGTCGCGGCATGAGGTTCCGAGGGGTATCCCTGCCTTCGGGAGGCAGAGCTCTCAGCCCGTCGGACCGCAGCGCCTTCCAGGAGATTCTTGAGCTCCCCTGGATTCGCCGACCCTCGGTGGTTGATGGCTCCGGCATCGCACGGAGAAGCATCGCTGCTGCAGCCAGGTTCTGACCGACCCCACTGGATGCGGGTGGCAGCCTGACCTTGACGTCGTTGGCGACTCGGAGCTGGAGACCCTAGGGTAGGTGACGTATTTCTCCGGCCGGGGGTTGGCCCGCCCATGCCTGCCCGATGTCCCACGCGGATCGGCTCAAGCGCTCCTGCTCCCTCGTCGAGCCTGGCCTGCGCCCCGCGGACTTGCTCGAGCTGTGGGTCGTGACCCCCCATCGGAACGGGGACCACAGCTAGCTCCCGCGGGATGTCAGCGCGAGGCACCGACCTAGGGAGATCACCGTCCTCCGGCATGCCGAGATGATTGCCTTCGGAGGGACCCCCTAGATCGACGTGGAAACATTCGCGGCTTGGGCCGCAGTCCTCGTCGTCGAGGCTGCGGCTGCCGTTGGTACAGTCGGAGAGGCAGTAGCCACATGCGGCCATGAAGTCCCGCATGGCACTGGGGTTGCCAAGTCTAGAGAAATCCCAGCAGATGTCGGGGTCGTCGTCTTCCTCGGACCCGGAGGGCCCATAGGTCGAGACGTCCGTCAGCCGGTCCCAAGGTGACCGCGTGCGAAACCCCAGAGGGTTTGAACTCGCCTCTACGAGAGTGCCCGCCAAAGCAAGGTCGCTAGGCGGGTTGAGGCTGAATCTAAATGACGTAGGATGGGAATCGGTCGGTACCTTTTGGTCGACGAACGGCGATGAAGTCACGTCGGGGACTGACTGCACCGTCATCTCAGGTACGAGGGTGACGCCCAGCAAGCCTTCCACGAGCGTGCTGGCGTCATCCGCTTGCTCGTGATTGGCGTGTCGCGGGGAGACGGCGCTCGCCTTCGTCTCAAACGCGAGGTCGACGCCCGACGCGCCCCCCGTTGGGGCGCTAGGGACGTCGACTCGCTCGACAGCCGACGAGGCGCGGCCTCCCACTTGGCCTTGGTTGCCCTGCCTCCTCCTCCGTTGGCGGGGGAGAGGATAGGGCGAGCTCGAATGTTGTTCTTCCACCACGCGGGGAAGACGTCGTCGATTCCGCCGCCGGCGGGCGGGCTGTCGGCCGCCATTGTCGTCGTCGCGCGGCGGTGGAAGGAGTATCATGTCGTAGCTGCCGTCGAAGGATATGAACTCAAGACTCCCGAAACGGAGCACCGTCCCGGGTCGGAGAGGTTGCTGGAGACTGCCCATCTGGAGCTTGACGGGAAGCTGTTCGTCAACACGCTGTAGGCTCCTACCTGGCGCGCCAACTGTCAGCGTTTCGAGACCGGGGGGTCCCTCGGGCCGATGAGTGAGTGTCGCCGCGTGCCCCAGCCCAGATGGGTCGAGCGCGTGGGTGAGCGCGAAGGGGGGAAAGGAGCGAGGCGGTCGGAGACCGGCGTGAGAGAGGTGGGAATCCCGCGGCCTTCGTGTTCGTCCCGCGCCCAGGTCGGGTGCGCTTGCAGTAGGGGGTTACAAGCGTCCACGCGGGAGAGGGAAGCGGGCGGCCCCAAGAGAGCGCTTGTCCCGTCCTCGTCCCCACGCGGCCAACCCTCTCTAAGAGGGCCCTGGTCCTTCCTTTTATAGGCGTAAGGAGAGGATCCAGGTGTACAATGGGGGTGTAGCAGAGTGCTACGTGTCTAGCGGGGGAGAGCTAGCGCCCTAAGTACATGCCGATGTGGCAGCCGGAGAGATTTTGGCACCCAGCTGGTGTGATGTCGTGGCCGTCGGAGGAGCGACGGAGCCTGGCGGAGGGACAGCTGTCGGAGCGGTTGAGTCCTTGCTGACGTCCTCCTGCTTCCGTAAGAGAGCTGAGAGCCGCCGTCGTCACAGGGCATGCGGGGCGCCATCATTGCCTATCTGGCGGAGCTAGCCAGATGGGACACCGGTCTTATTCTCTGCGGCCCGAGTCAGCTCGGGGTAGGGTGATGATGGCGCTTCCTGTTGACGTGGCTAGCCTGCGCCCTAGGTTGGGCGACGTGGAGGCTCCTCCGAAGCCGAGGTCGAGTCTGTCTTCCATGGCCGAGGCCGAGTCCGAGCCCCTGGGTCGGGCGAGGCGGAGGTCATTCGGCAGAGGCCAGGGCGGAGTCTGAGCCCTGGGGTCAGGCGAAGCGGAGTTCGCCGTCTTCTGGGGCTGAGCCCGAGTCCGAGCCCTGGGGTCGAGCGAAGCGGAGTTCGTCGTCTTCCGGGACTTAGCCCGAGTCCGAGCCCTGGGTCGGGCGGAGCGGAGTTCGCCGTCTTCCGGGACTTAGCCCGAGTCCGAGCCCTGGGTCGGGCGGAGCTTCCTATGGTGCCTTTGGCAGGGCCTGACTGCCTGTCAGTCTCACTCTGTCAAGTGGCACTGCGGTCGGAGTGGCGCAGGCGGCGCTGTCCTTCTGTCAGGCCGGTCAGTGGAGCGGTGAAGTGACGGCGGTCACTTCGGCTCTGCCGGGGGGGCGCGCGTCAGGATAAAGGTGTCAGGTCACCTTTGCATTAAATGCTCCTGCGACTTGGTCGATCGGTGCGGCGATTTAGTCAGGGTTGCTTCTTAGCGAAGGCAGGGCCTCGGGCGAGCCGGAGATATGTCCGCCGTTGGAGGGGGGCCTCGGGCGAGACGGAAATCCTCCGGGGTCGGCTGCCCTTGTCCGAGGCTAGGCTCGGGCGAGGCGTGATCGAGTCGCTCGAATGGACTGATCCCTGACTTAATCGCACCCATCAGGCCTTAGCAGCTTTATGCTGATGGGGGTTACCAGCTGAGAATTAGGAGTCTTGAGGGTACCCCTAATTATGGTCCCCGACAATAAGATATCTAAACAGTTTGGTCCATTCAATCAATGGTAACTTTCAAAAAGAAAAAAAATATTTCTACTTTATCTAAGAACATCACAACAGATATGCATGTATATTATAAGTTTTGGTCGTATGGTGCTTTGAACATCACTTCTCCTATATAGCACCCCCTTTGAATGTTCATATCATCATCATATATCTACTCCTTTAAAGCACCACTTTCGACCATCATCCTAAGTCACGCGTGAAGCACGCTAATCTGTTAATCTTCCTTGCATCTCACCTAACAACATGACAAGCTTTAACTTGATAAAGATAAAAATAGAATAAACTTTTATTAGATAAGTCCATTTTCTTCTCTGCATCTCACCTAGAAACATGACAAGCTTCAACTTGATAAAGATAAAAACAGAATAAACTTTCATTAGATAAGATATCGCTGCCCCTTGCTTTAAAGCCTTCCCCTCCCCTCCTCACATCGAACAAGCACTACTTAGCTCAATTGTGGAATTTATTGCAAGATCTATTTAAAATGACGTTGATCATGGCTGCAACAACACTATAATACCCAGAGCAATCATTTTAGGAAGTATAATGCTTGCTTCTTTGTTTACTGATTTTTTATTTGGTGCACTTTGGGGGCGCTTGGGTTCAAACTTGGATTCATGTTCATATTAGGTTTTACAGTTAATATGATTGTGTACATAACCTATAGGACAAAGATCTACTCAGAGGTAAGCAGAGGATCTCCATCCGACCTCGACATGCAGGACCTCGTGCCCCTGCCTCTTTCGGGTGCCGTCGCAACGCAGTGCATAATACTATATGTACATAATGTTGGGGCGAAGGCAAAGGCGCCACCCTTCGCTCGAAGCCTTCGCTGCAGCAGCTGAACTGACAGAAACAAAACAGGCGGGGACACCCTTCGCTTCTTCCGCTCTAGGCGAAGACTGGCGACGAAGGGCATCCCACGGTGCGGCCTCGTCCAGCTCGGAGGCCCACGTGCAATCTGGCCCGTCGTAACGGGCCCCGCTTGGCCGCCGCGCGTTACGGGCCTATTTTGTAAAAGCATTCCTGTAATTACGGTCTGTAACCCCGCTTTATGGGAATATTCTTGGGATAACCTAGGTACCTGAGGGCACATGCGTCCTTAGCTCGAGGTGCTGCGCGCTCAGGTACCTATAAATACCCGTGCACAGTGCCCGTGAGAGGCCAGATTAACAGAGCTTTTGCCATCTAGCGCGAGTGCCCTGTTGTCATCACTGTTTACCCCTGTTGGATCCCCTTGCAACTGAGAGCAAGTTCCAACATTTGGCGCCCACCGTTTGTGCTACGAGAAAACCACCCACGATGGCACCCAAGAGAGCTAACCCGAAGGCTGACGAGGCTGCGAAGGCAGCACTGCTCGCCGCAAGAAAGGGCAAGGCCCTCGCCCTCACCCAATCCACCCACCAAGAGGCCACTGAAGACGATGTCCCTCGCGCATGCGAAGACGACACCCTCCGCACCTGCGACCCTGAGGGACAACCGCAGCCACCCTCAGGCTTCGCACCATCGGAAGGCGCGGACCTCGCCGAGGACGGTGAAATCCTTGGCGTCTCAGCAGAAGAACAGCTACAGCTGCGCGCCCTGCGCCTCAAGAACCGCAATCTCCAGAGGCAGAAGGAGATACTGGAGGCCAAGCGCCAGCGTGTGTCCGCACTAGCCAAAGTGCGGCAAATGATACGCGACGAAGAGCACAAGGCCCAGGAACTCGTGCGGGAGATTGCGCTGATGCAGCGCGAAGGCCACCTCGGCCTGCAGCACGAGTCACCCCTCCAGCAGCGCGCACAACTCGAAGACACGCACGAAGGCCACCCCGGCCTACACCATGGGCCACCCCTGCAACACAGCGCGCAACCGGAGGACCCGCGTTTCCCCCAACGTGACCACACCTTCCCGCACGCTGCGCCATTCCAAGGGGTCAACTATCTCGATGAGCGAAGTCCCCTGGCGCCACACCTGCAAGTGACGCCGTGGCCGGCTAACTTCCGGGCAGAGACCTATCCCAAGTACAACGGCAGCACCGACCCGGCTCAATACATAATGAGTTATCAGGTCGCCGTTGCATCGTCCGGGGGGGACGACGCCACAATGGCGAAGTCTTTCATCATCACCCTCGAGGGCCCCGCACTCACCTGGTTCACCAGGTTGCCTCCGCTGTCCATTGATTCCTGGAGAAGTCTCCGGGACAAGTTCCTGCTCAACTTCCAAGGGTACCGCCCAGATACCGACGCCCTGGCCGAACTTTCGCTCTGCAAGCAGCTAGAAAAGGAGACCCTGAGGGAGTATTACCGCAAATTTCTAACACTCAAGTCACAGCTGCCCTCAGTCGATGACCAGATTGCCATCCACTATGCTATCAGTGGTCTTCGCGCCGGCGTCCTTTACAGCCACTGCATCAGAGATCCGCCAAAGAACCTCCAAGAGTTATATCAGCTGTTTGAAAAGTACGCCAGATCCGAAGAGCTCCACCAGCGCAAGATTGAGTCCCAGAGGAAGCCAAAAGATGCTCCACAGTCCAGCCGCACGTGGACAAGGACTCCGCAGCCAGACTCCGGTCGAGACGGCCGCAATCAGCAGCAGGTGCACAACATCGCCAACCAGCATCCCGCTGCCGACCCCCTCGTCGCCAGGAATATCCCCCCCAGGGCCGCGGAAACGGCACTCGTGGCAGGGGCCGAGGGCGTGCGCAGCCGCCGCGCCGATTCTACTGCCTCTTCCATGGCGAAGACTGCGCCCACCAAACCAAAGACTGCCCCGAAACGAAGGCTACCAGAGACAGAATGGCACGGGCGCAGCCAGCCGACAACCCCAGAATTATCGCGCACAATTACCAGCAACCCCCTCCGCCATATATCCACGCTCCCGCCCCGCATCCACCGCACCACGCTTACCAACACCATCGGGAAGTACAAATCGTACCTCCTCCACCCCCACCACCACACCAGCAACATCAAAACATCCCCCATGCCCCAAAGCAGGAAGACTTCGCCGATCAACCATATCGCGGAGTCATCCACATGATAACTGGGGGGTCCAGCACCGACTTCGACACCAAGCGGCAGAAGCGGGACCACTACCGCAGCATCAACCATGTCGCCGTCACGGGCCCAGTCGTGCAGACAAAGTGGTCCCACATACCGCTAACCTTCGACGCACGGGACGTCGACTTGCGCAGCGCCCCCCACTGCGATGCCATGGTTATCAATTGCAGCGTGGCAGGCTGGGACCTGCACAAGGTCCTCGTTGACAACGGCACCCAGGCGGACATCATCTTCCTCCACGCCTTCGATCGCATGGGCATAAGCCACAGCCTGCTTAAGCCTTCGGACAACCCGTTGTATGGCTTCGGCGGCAAAGGCACCTTCCCCGTCGGCAAAATAGAGCTGCCTCTCTCCTTCGGTGTAGCACCCAATGCCCGAAGCGAGCAAATAACCTTTGACATTGTGGACATGGTATATCCTTACAATGCCATCATGGGCCGGGGCTCCATCAATAAGTTCGAAGCAGCCATTCACGGACTGTACCTATGTATGAAGATACCAGGTCCGTTAGGCGTTATCACAGTCTTCGGCAATCAACAGACTGCGCGTAACATAGAGCGGGACTTCGTGCCCGGTCAAAGAAACGTGCACTGCCTCACGGTCCAACGCGAAGTCCCCGCGCCTGCCAGCCCAACCAATAAGCAACACGACAAGGCGCAGCTGCAGAGCCACGACGGGACCAAGACTGTCCCCCTCGACCAGGCCACGCCCAGGCAGACAGTCATTATCAGCGAAGACCTTACTTCGCATGAAGAAGAAAAGCTCCTCTGCTGCCTGTCCAAGAACAAAGATGTCTTCGCCTGGTCGGCCCTCGATCTGGTCGGGGTCAGCCGTTCAATAATTGAGCACAGTCTGGGAATCGACCCTTCAGTACGACCGAGAAAGCAGCGGCTTCGCAAGATGTCCGACGAAAAGACGGAGGCCGCCAAGGCAGAGGTGCACCGCCTCCTGGAGGCCAAATTCATCGAGCCGGTGGCTTACCCCACATGGCTCTCCAATGTCATAATGGTGCAGAAAAAGAGCGGGAAGTGGCGAATGTGCATCGACTTCACCAGTCTCAATAAAGCCTGCCCAAAGGACAATTTCCCGTTGCCGCGGATCGACAAAATAATCGATAGCGCGGCCGGATGCGAGGTCATGTCCCTCCTCGATTGCTTCTCCGGTTACCACCAGATATACATGAAGGAAGAAGACAAGGCTAGCACCAGCTTTATAACACCCTTCGGCACATATTGCTTCATCAGAATGCCGGAGGGACTCAAGAACGCCGGGTCCACCTTCTCCAGGCTTACCAAAACAGTGCTCGAGGGGTAGGTTGGCAGAAACATATTCACATATGTAGACGACATTGTCGTCGCCAGCAAGAGCAAGGAGGACCACCTCGCCGACCTCGCCGAAACATTCGCGAACATGCGGGACGCACAACTCCGCCTAAACCCGGAAAAGTGCGTCTTCGGCGTTCGCCAAGGCAAAATATTGGGCTACCTGGTATCACACCGCGGCATCGAGGCCAACCCAACCAAGATTCAGGCTATCTTGGACATGACGCCTCCGCAGTCCGTCAGGGACGTCCAGCGCCTGACAGGCAGATTGGCCGCTCTCAACAGATTCATCTCCAGGTCCGCTGAGCGAAGTCTCCCCTTCCTCAAGACACTCCGTGGTGCAAAAGACTTCGCCTGGGGACCAGAGCAGGCGGCGGCCTTCGCCTCATTAAAACAGTACCTAACAGAGTTGGCCGTCCTTACCAGCCCCGACCCCTCACTCCCCCTGCTGCTCTACGTCGCGGCTTCGCCACATGCGGTCAGCGCGGCACTAGTGCAGGAGCAGACTGTCGAGGGCGTGGTCCGGCAGTGCCCCGTGTATTATGTCTCCGAAGTGCTGACACCGTCCAAGTGCAACATGACAGAGCTGGAGAAGATTGCCTACGCAGTCGTCATGTCGTCGCGCAAACTGCGCCATTACTTCGAAGCATTCAAGGTCCGAGTCACCTCAAACAGGGGGCTCGGCGAATTATTCAGAAACCCGGAGGCGTCGGTGAGGAATTATCAAGTGGGCGGCCGAACTCTCCGGCTACCACATCTGTTTCGAGCCCAGGACAGCTATCAAGTCTCAAGTCCTGGTAGACTTCGTCGTCGACTGGACTGGGCCAACAACACAGCCAGATCCGTCCGCAGAGAAGACTTGGACGATCCATTGCGACGGCGCATGGTGCCATGCGGGGGCAGGCGTCGCTGCAGTCATCACCTCACCAGTCGGGGTCAAGCACAGATATGCAGCACGACTCAGCTTCAATCTGGAATCCGACAGATGCACAAATAATATAGCAGAATACGAAGCAGTCATCCTCGGCCTCCGCAAGCTAAGGGCCCTCGGAGTCACCACCTGCATCATCAAAACAGACTCCAAGGTAGTTGCCGGCCAAGTCGAGAAAGACTATGCAGCCAAGGACCCCGCGCTCATGCAGTACCTCGCGGCCATCCGAAGTCTCGAGAGGCAGTTCAAGGGGTTCACCTTGCAGCATGTGGATCGGGCCAAGAATGAGGAGGCCGACGCATTGGCCAAGGCCGTGGCCAGGGGCGAAACTCTGCCCTCCGACGTGTTCTTTCATGTCATCGGCACGCCAGCAGTCCGGAGCCCCGAAGGGCTCCAAATAACCAATGACAGCGAGGGCCACCGCACAGTCAACCTTATCATGACCGAAGACTGGCGGGCACCCATAACCCTGTTCCTGCAGGGGTATTATCATCCAGCCGACATCAGTGAGGCCAAGCGTCTCAGACATCGAAGCCGAGACTTCGCTCTGATTGAAGGCTAACTCTACAAAAAAGGGGTCAGTCAGCCAATGCTTAAGTGCGTCACCGAGGCCGAAGGCATGCAGATTCTACGTGAAGTCCACAGTGGCACGTGCGGCTCACACGCAGGGCCGAGGGCCCTAGCTGCTAAGGTGATCCGCCAGGGCTTTTACTGGCCTGCAATGATCTGCGCCGCAAATCGGGTCACACGGTCCTGCGAAGCCTGCCAGAAGTTTTCTCCTCGGTCAGGCGGCCCTTCGCAGTATACAAAGCTGATCGCCCATACATGGCCTCTCTAGCGCTGGGGTCTCGACATTGTCGGACCCCTGCCCACCGCTCAGGGGAACCTTAAGTTCGCCTTCGTCGCGGTCGAGTACTTCACCAAATGGATCGAGGCACGGGCTGTTTCTACAATAACATCAAAGACTGCCCAAAAATTCTTCTGGCAGAACATCGTTTGCCGCTTCGGAGTACCGTCCGAACTAACAGTCGACAACGGCAAGCAGTTTGACAACCAAGACTTCAAGGATTTTTGTTTCTCCATTGGCACCAAGCTTGCCTTCGCCTCAGTCTATCATCCGCAGTCCAACGGGGTCGTGGAGCGCGCCAACGGGAAAATCTTCACAGCTATCAAGAAAATGCTCCTTGATGAAAAAAAGGGCAGATGGACCGATTTCTTACCTGAGGCAGTCTGGGCACTAAACACGACTGAGTGCAGGGCGACCGGGTTTACTCCCTTCCGTCTTCTATACGGATCGGAGGCCATGACCCCGCAAGAAATAAAGCACGGGTCCCCGCGAACAGTTCCGTCAGCCGTCCCTGATGTGGACGAGCCAACTTCAAAGGATCTCATCGACGGAGACCGTGTCTTCGCCCTACAGGCCCTGAACAAATACCAAGCCCAGACCAAAGCATGGCGCGACCACTCAGTCATCCCGAGGGAGTTCAGCGAGGGGGACCTCGTACTCGTTCGAATAGCTCGGACGGAGTCCAAGGGCAAGCTGGAGCCCAGGTGGGAGGGCCCCTTCATCGTCAAGACAAAAGCTTCCCCCAACGCTTACAGGCTCACAACGCCAAACGACGAGGACCTGGAGCACTCCTGGAACATCGACAACCTCCGCAAATTTTTTGTTTGATTCCTCAGGGCTGTCTTCGCCCTTGTAATTCGCAAAAACAATCTTGTACCGGCCCGCACTCTTTTCCTCCCGGGGGGTGAGGTTTCTAACGAGGCGGAGCCATGTAATATATGTGTGAAAAATCCCCCGCAAAGACATGCGTCGAAAAAGACCGCGACGACGGTCTTCGACATTCGACCAACACGAGGTCACCGCGAGGCTAAGCGCTAGCTACCCTCGCGTGCGACAAATCCGCGCAGAAGTCGCCCAAGGGTGCAGCCGGATTAGCACAACAAGTGCGGGAAAAAAAATCTAAGTCTATCGCGAAGACTATCCGCGCAGAAGTCGCCTAAGGGTGCAGCCGGATTAGCACAACAAGTGCGAAAAAAATCTAAGTCTATCGCGAAGACTATCCGCGCAGAAGTCGCCTAAGGGTGCAGCCGGATTAGCACAATAAGTGCGAAAAAATCTAAGTCTATCGCGAAGACTATCCGCGCAGAAGTCGCCTAAGGGTGCAGCCGGATTAGCACAACAAGTGCGAAAAAATCTAAGTCTATCGCGAAGACTATCCGCGCAGAAGTCGCCTAAGGGTGCAGCCGGATTAGCACAACAAGTGCGAAAAAATCGAAGACTATCCGTGCAGAAGACACCTAAGGGTGCAACCGGACTAGCACAACAAAGGCAGAAACGACAACATCAAACCGTCCACGCCAAGACCAACTTTAATCACACCAACACAGCACAACAAAACAAACCAGACAAAGTACACAACGCCTTCGCACACACATATGCAAGCGAGGGCACACAATTTCATCATACAAGCCTCTACATATACAAGCGAGGGCACCACACTCTACATCGGCTCAACCTTAGGAATAATTCCCATCTCCCTATAATTAAATAACATTATCCTGAGCTCCTCACCCGCAAAAAGACTTCGCAGTTCCCCTTCACCTATATTCTCGGTGGCCGGCAAAGACAACAGTTCCTGCCGACCAGCCCCACTCACACGAAGCCGAGCCCCCTCCGCCCCACTAACTCTACGTTTCGCAACTGCCCTTCGCCGCCGTCGCCCGGTGCTAGGACCTGGCACATCTCCTGCATCCGCGGCGTGCGGCGAGGCCTCCGTCGCAGCCACATCCAAGGCCGCGAAGTAGTCCAAGTCCTCCGACGACTCCTCAGTCCACTCAATCGAGCTCCCAGAGTCAGCACAATCAAAAAACTCAGATGCAGAACCACCACATTCATTACCATCTTCCGCGGTCGTAGCCGCCAAAAATTTAGTAGTAGCGGTTGTGTGCGCAGGCCCAAAATCTTGAACCTGCGCAGCAACCAAAATTCAGTAACATGTACAAATTTCCCCAACCCTCTACACCTACTCCGCCACCTGCGACGGCCCTGACGTTGCGGGAGCCTCCGCCGTTGGCTCCGCCGTTGCTTCCGCTGTTATCTCCGCCGCTACCGCTGCGGGATCCTCAGCACTCGGCGCGGTAGCTGCAGAAGCATCAGGCGCGCCTTCGGCGACCTCTGGGGGCAGGCCTTCGCCGGCCGCAGCGGATGCGGCCAGGGTCGGCGCCAGGGCGACCCCGGACACAGCCTCCGCCGGGGTCGACTCCGGGTCAGTCAGCATGCTGTTCAGCGCCCCGAAGTCGTCGACCCTCTCGCCACGCGCCGCCTAAGCCAAAACACACAAAATTCATTAAACACACACACAGCCCACGTCCAACAAATACCAAACAAGCGAAAACGTTACCTGAGCCCTCGCCGTCTCGGCGCGCTCCCTGACCACCTCGCGCCCGTGTGGACCCCACAGCCGGTCGAAGATAGCTCCGGCGGAATCCTTCACTACGGGGTCCTCAACCTTGAAGATATCTTGCTCAAAGTCTTCTTCGACTTGGTCGAAGACCTCGAAGTGTCGGCACCCTTCGCGGGAGAGCGCGTTCATCGCCCCCTCGCAGGTGACCAGGGAGGCATACGCCATAAACCCCTCCACGACAGTGGGGAGCGCCTGCAACTCCTCCTGCACCCACTCCAGGCACCGAAGTCCGGGCTCTCGGTCCGGCACTTTGAATTCACCGGTCTCCGCGCCCAGGCCACGGTATGTATCTACGAGCAGTTGGCGCGTCCGCTCTGCCTCCGCTCGTGCCGCGGCCTCGGCCCCCTTCACGCGGCTCTCCAGGGCGGTGAGCCGCTCCTGTAACTGCTCGGCGCGCTCCCTGGCAAGATTGCCCTCCGCCCGTGCCAGGTTGGCCTCCGCCTGCGCAGCCTGCGCCTTGACAAGGGCCTCGTTGGTCTCCCTCCTTTCCCCCGCCAGCTGGCGACGGAGGGCGGCCTTCTCGTCCTCCAGTGTGGCCACCTTGTCCGCCAGCTTGCGACACTTGCTGTCGGCGGCCGATTTTTCGCGGACGGCGTCAGCGTGTTGTGTCCGAAGTCTTTCGACTTCGGCAGCCACGGCTGCCGTGAGGGCCCCCGATGCAGTGCGGCTAGCGAAGTCAGCCACCTGCAGAGCAATCGTAAGACTGCGGTCCCAGCAAGCCAAAAAAAGGGACGAAGTCCAACTCAGCGGACCTAACGTAGCGCCTCCGTCACCTCCGTCAGCCGGCGGGACGCAGCGCCCGCCTCATCCATGACAACCGCGAGGGCCGATGCCTCGCCTCCGGCGCTAAGAGCCCCGCCCTTCGCCTTCGGCGCTGCGGCAGCCGTCGTGGTCGCCGCGCCAGGCGCAACCACAGCAAGTTGGCCTTCGCCCAGCCCTGCAACGTACCAATGAACCGATTAAAAAAAAGAAAAGCCAACGACTTACCACCGAGATAGTCGTCCACACTAATATCGGTGACGAAGTCGGCGACACGTTTGCCCGCCAACGGCAACGCTCGGGCCGCCTTCGCGACCTCCGCCACTCCGCTGGACGGCGGCACCGCCTTCGCCGACTTCGAGCCTTCGGCGCCTGCCGTTGCCTCCGGCGCCTTGCTAGATGCAAGGACACCCGACTTCGCCGCCAGCGGCGGCCGGCCTCCGTCGGAGGCCGCAGCCTTCGCAGTCCCCCGCTGTCTCTTCGGCCTGGCTTCAACGAGCCTGATAGCCGCCTGGCGCTTTTGTGCAGCTCCCTGGCGATCCTTGTCCATCACTGCTGACACAACAGCAGCAATATTCCGCCCGTAAGGAAATACCCTCCATTCACGAACCATGCGAGATGTAAAAAAGTCCTCGCCAGCCGCGCGGGGGACAGGAACATTCCTAGGCCAACAACCCCCGGTAACCCTCAGCATCCGAGCCGAAGACTCCCGGAGCTCGGGCGAAGACATCCTTTCCCCCGGGGCCGCGCACGTCTTCATCAACTCTCTAGCAAAACGATCAGAAACCCCAAGTCCTCCCATAGCAGTACCTAATTTTCTCTTTTTAGAGGACGGGGCGGCCGCCGGCGCAGGGTCGTCTCCGGTCTCCACCGCCGGTTTCTTCCCACGGCGGTCCACATCGTCTTGACCAGGGTAGCCGTCATATGGCAATTGATTTAATTCAAAAACCCTGTTCAAGCGGTCATTCGACCCGCGGATATCCCAGCTGCGCTGGCCCTCTGTCCTCGGCACGTAGCGTCCAACAAGCCGCACCGCCCCATCCTCCGCCTCACGCACAACGGCGACCGGATCGCGATTTTGCAGATTCAGGGCGAAGGCGGGACTCCGCACCACCCTTCCACCATGAAAAGGCATCTGGCGAGGGCATACTTCGCCCAACGCCCAGCCATGCGCCAATGGCCACACCCCGTACGCCACAAATTCTTCAACCAAGTCGCGCCCACTGCTCAGGTCGGCGGCGCACCGAAGAGCCCCTTCGTCCTCATCCTCCTCCGCCACTTCAAAGGGCGGATACGCTGAGTAAAAATGAGAACACATCGCGGACACGGGGAGTCCCTCATGGCCTTCGACGGTACCCTCAGCGACGTAAAACCAAAATTCATTCCAGTTGCCCCACTTGTTGCGGGCGCAAGGAACCAACTCGACTACCTGCATCGTGGTTTTGCCGGTCTTCGGCGTGAATGTGCAGGATCCAAACTGAGCGACTTCGCCTCCAATCATCCTCTTCTGCCAATGCAAACAATAATACTTCGCAAAAACTTCCACCGATGGCTGTCCGCCGTACGAAGTCGTCGCCCAGACATACTTCGACAGAGCCACTATGGCATTCGGTGTCAGCTGGTGTATTTGAACGTTGAACCTGCGCAGGACTTCGCCAACAAATCGGTGCGCAGGCAAGCGGAGTCCGGCGGCGAAGAACGCCTCGAAAACGACCAACTCGCCCTCTGGCTCGGGGACTTCCTTCGTCCCCGGGACTCGACCAACTCCGCCGCCGAAGTAACCCAACCGCTGCATATCTTGCACGCGGGCCGACGACATCCGCGATACGCCGAAATCAACAGAATCGTCGGCGTGCAACTCCTCCGCCATTAAACTACTCAGCGTCTCCTCAGACGAGGCGGCGGCCGGCGGCGAGGGAACGGCCTGCGGCGTAGCGGCAGCGGAAGAAGACGAGGACGGCATCACAACGTACCGTCGGCGGCGGCGGGCGGTCTGCTTCACTCGAGCCAGATCTCCGGCGAACAAGAGCGCGGCGGGCAGACGAGCAGCAAGACGGCGGAAAGGGCGGCTAGGGTTTTCGCGGAGCGCGGAAGGTGAAGTTCAAAAAGCGCCGACCCCCGCCCCCTTTTATAGACAGGGCGCGGCTCTTCGGGAAACCCGCAATCCAACAGGGCGCGGCGCTTCGGGAAACCCGCAATCCAACAGTACGCCGTCAATCAACGGTCACATCAAAAACCCCCGCGGAACCACTTCGAGCGAGGGCAGCGTCTCCGCCATCTAACGACGTCTTCGGCACCAGGTGACTTTGTCGAACTGGTCCCTCGGAGGGCAAATGTTGGGGCGAAGGCAAAGGCGCCACCCTTCGCTCGAAGCCTTCGCTGCAGCAGCTGAACTGACAGAAACAAAACAGGCGGGGACACCCTTCGCTTCTTCCGCTCTAGGCGAAGACTGGCGACGAAGGGCATCCCGCGGTGCGGCCTCGTCCATCTCGGAGGTCCACGTGCAATCCGGCCCGTCGTAACGGGCCCCGCTTGGCCGCCGCGCGTTACGGGCCTATTTTGTAAAAGCATTCCTGTAATTACGGTCTGTAACCCCGCTTTATGGGAATATTCTTGGGATAACCTAGGTACCTGAGGGCACATGCGTCCTTAGCTCGAGGTGCTGCGCGCTCAGGTACCTATAAATACCCCTGCACAGTGCCCGTGAGAGGCCAGATTAACAAAGCTTTTGTCATCTAGCGCGAGTGCCCTGTTGTCATCACTGTTTACCTCTGTTGGATCCCCTTGCAACTGAGAGCAAGTTCCAACACATAAGTTATCGTGTTATTATACGGTTCCCTTGCAACGCACGAGCACTCACCTAGTATATATATATATATATATACATATATTTGCATTTTCTTTACTCAGACAACTATTATTATTTTGAAATAGAAGTAAGAAAGACTAATGAGGCGATCCATTCCCCAAGCGACAAGCTACAGTAAAAGAATGCTGCCCATTTGCAGGCTACAGCAGTGTATAGTTATTGGGCTGGAAATCCACGTGCAAAGTGCCCAAACTGAACCCACAACCCGAAACCAGCAGGCAACAAAGCAACCAGAGGCAGAGCGTTCTTCTTCCCCGACGGCCCGGGCCGACGGCTCGACTCCACTAGTCGCTGGAACTGCCTGGAACCCTCTGCAACAAAGCCGCCTCCACCTGACCACCTCCCTTGAGCTCTTCCCCTTCCTCGTGGGTTGTGCGAGCCCTCTACCGGCGCGCAGTACAGGTACCAACACTCGGAACTATTCTCCGTCTTCTTCCTTGAGCCGCGCCGCCCACCGCTCCACCCCGCCTTCTCCTAATTTGAATCGGAGTCGTACCCGCCGCCGCCCTCCACACGTAGCGACTCGTCTCGTTCATCTTTCCCTGTTTGATTCTGTGTGCGGCAGTTCTGTGATATTCCTCTCTTAATAACATATACATATACGACCTCTCCTTATAATTTTTGGTTGTTTGATATGGATTTCAGGGGCTGATTGGGTGATCAAACCCGCAAGATTTGGGTTTGTGATTTGGGAGCAGGAGGCTGTGGCAATATGGTAAGGACTCTCATGGACTGCCCCTTCCTCCCTTGACTATGAGAAATTTATGATTTTGCCACTCTCAATTTTGGTTGTCTGTTATTATGCCATCCCTAGTGTGTGAATATATCTTGCTCTCAGTCAAGAGGTTTAGATAGCTAGTGGAGTCCGGTGAATGCGCCAAATACGGATTTGTAATGTTAAATGGACTGTCTCCTTTTGCGTTTTGGGGTAATGCAGATTTTTGATGTGGAGATTTCGTTTGCTGACGACCTGAATTTAACTTTAAGCAGTAGCTCTTGGAGTTTATCCCCCTATTGTGGTTGCCAGAGATGGCATGTGTCCAAAATTTCAACTTATATCTGTAGTTGGTTCTTTGAAACTTCAATTTCTATTGCAGCCTTGCCCACTCCGTTTTTTGTTGAGCTGGATGGTAGCTTGGCGTTCCTAATTTTGGACCTCTGGCTTAAAAGCGAAAAAATACCCCTGCAGGAATATAAGGCGAGATCTACTGGAACTTCAGGAACTTCGTCTAAAAGTTTCCGTGATCTGTACAATATGAAGTACTCGAGCTACTTAAACGATGAACCAATGCCGGATGCTACATCGGAAAAGGAGCAGGTTGTAATACTCAGGCCATTTTGTCCCTGCTTTGTAGGCTGTTTCACAAGCAAGCTTTGGTGAAGCTACACCTGTTGCTTCCTATGTTTTATTTCCAGGGAAATGAGTATTTCAAACAGAAGAAGTTCACTGATGCTATTGAATGCTACTCCAGAAGTATTGGTCTGTCTCCTACAGCAGTCACATTTGCAAATAGAGCTATGGCATACCTTAAACTAAGAAGGCAAGTTACTCTGGGATTGTATGCATCCACTTCACATTATGCAATATCTTCATTTGTTCTGCTTTTACTAGAAGTACCCCATCTCAATTTAATCTGAAGCCATATTTTTTATTAGCTCCAGCAATTTGAGACTGTAGGATAAGGCATATTTTTTGTATTCTTGGTTCTTGTTATCTGTGCTATTTATAATATATTTTTACCTACCTGCTGTGTCCTGTGGAACCTGGAAGTTCCGTTTCCAAGAGGTTTTTTTTTTCTGCTGTAGTCTTATATTATAGATATGGAATTCATCAGATTCAAGGAGGCAGAGGACGATTGCACTGAAGCTCTGAATCTGGATGATCGCTATATTAAAGCATACTCACGCCGAATTACTGCACGAAAAGAACTTGGGAAGCTTAAGGAGGCAATGGATGGTATTCCATGCTAAAAGGCTTCTGTATTTTTCTTTTTTATAATCTTCTTTTTTACTTTCTGAATATTGACCTGAATTATACACCGATTATGTGTATAGATGCTGAATTTGCTATCAGTCTTGATCCAAACAATTCAGAGCTAAGGAAGCAGTATTCTGAGATAAAAGCTTTGCACATGGAGGTGAGGAAACTCAACTTCAAATTGTTTCACCTTACACCTGCTTAGATTTTAGCAATTTACTACTCTTTGGTTATAAATTTCACTTTCGCTCATTTTAACTGGAATAATGACAAAACATGGGCTTTTGGGTTGCATGGCTTATGTGTGATTCAGTGGCATAACCATGTGGATGATCTCTGCAGGTATTGTAAATGTTTTTATCAGTCTCATTAGCACTGATGGGCTTATTAATTATGCAGAAAATGGCTAAAAAGGTTCCAGTGCCAGCTAAACGTGCAGTTTCTGGAATTGATAAAACTGCAGATGTCACTTCTCACCCACCGACTATCTCCCAGAAGGTAGGTTCAGCTGCAGTTATACAATGCCATGTCATGACTTTGCCCTTTTCAACAGATGACCGATTTAAATTCTACAGGACACTATTATGGAAGTTGATCTGCCTGTTAGAGACGCAATGAAGATCAAAGAGAGTGCAAGCGTCAAGTCTAACGGAGGATCTGGAGTAATCATCAATGGCAATAACGTGCAGGTTTTTTATTTCTTTAGCCTTTCTGACCATTATAATAACCACAATCTGTGGACCGTGGTATCTGTGTTGGTACTAGTTGTCATATTATGGCAAGTAAAAGCACCTATATGTACAATAGGAGGTACTCAAGATGTCGTTTGGGAAGTTTTTCTTGCAATATTTATGAGATACAATGTGTCTTATTTAATTTGCTTGAAGAAACTGAATCCTTTGGATAAGGGAATAACTTAACATGTATTAATATCACACACCAATCTGGAACCAAAACAAGTTTGAAATTGCGTACTTGTTTAAAACAGGCTTTTAACTAGCTTTTAATAGATGGTTTCCCATTTTAATGAGAAAAGAGAAGACCTCTGGAACGTCTGAGCTATGTGCTGTTCACATTGGAGTGGAGCATGATTGTTTGGGTGATTGGAGATCCTGCCCCAACCCACTGCAAGCTGTAAATACACAACTGAATTCTCTAAGGCACAGTTTGTTTCCTTGGAATTGAATTCCATTTTAATAATTATAATTTAGACAAAACTAATTAAGTTCATATATTTATATATGTAATATATTTGTATATTATCCTAAATCATATGAGAGAGATAGTTATATACTACATTTATGTTATAGCGAAGCAAGTATAATAGTGTGCTATAAGTTGTACATCGGAAAAATAACATGTAAATCTATAGAATCAATTTCTATCTCTCAGCCCATGAATTTGAGATAAGCTTATATGATAACTTTAGAAAGTGGTGAAACGTCACATTCTAAAAAAATAGCCTATTCCATTAGTAAGATTCCAATTCCTCAAAATGAAAGGAAACAAACGTGACCTAAGGGTTCTGGATCATGTTTATAAGTTCTTTGTTTGACTGACTTGTTCTGTATCAATTGTCATGTTTTCTGTTTAACATTTTAAAACATCACTGCAATTGCAATGACACATATATCTCTATTTTTCACAATTTATTGGAAGTATTTCTGTTTCTGTGTCACATGTTTCAACACTTGATGCAGCAGCTCCAAGGTCGAGATGCCAACCAGAAGACTGGGCCAGAAGTTTCAGTCCAAGATCTTGCAGCTCGTGCTGCTTCACGGTATATGGCCGGCACTGTGAAAAGCATTAAGACACCCAAAACAGCTTATGACTTTGAGGTTTCTTGGAGAGCTCTTTCTGATGACACTGCCCAGCAAATACAGTTACTAAAGGTTTATTTCCAGCTACCTTTTTTTTACTGGCACCATTGTTTTATGTGTAATTTTCTGCCTGTTTGTTTTCAAGCAGTCGATTCCACCAGCAAGCCTACCAGAGATTTTCAAGAACGCACTTTCTGCACCTTTTCTTATTGACATCGTGAAGTGTGCAGCCTCAATTTTCCGGTACGCTGACTTGTTATTTGTCCTTTTGCCATATATGCCAGACTGGGCTCATGGTTGTTATACGTAACTGTTGTTTACATACTCAGGGATGCGGAGGCATTAGCTGTCAGTATTTTGGATAATTTGGCTCGAGTTCCACGCTTCGACTTGATAATCATGTGCCTTTCATCCATGCACAAATCTGGTGAGTTGAACTTCTGCCACTGGATTCCCTTTTATTTTCCCATCACGTTTGTCTATCTTTTAGAATGGTGCCTACTTGAACACTGATTATTGAACCATAGAAGGAATCGGCGAATAAGTTGCGCCGTCCTTCTAGGATAGTTTTGAGTTAAAAGCGCACAGAGGTTATCCTATTTTTTATAGTTCCACAAACAGCCTCTGATGAGCGCTTCAAATTAATGCTCAGAACTGAGGAAGATATGGGATCAAGTATTCCTTGCTGAAAAAGCGCTGGCTGATGATCAGATGGAAGCTCTGAGGCAGCTGCGAGGCAGATACATTCCGGGAGGATGGCAGGATAGCATGCTCACTTCGAGTTAAATCAATCAATCAAATGACGACGATGTAAAGCAGGATTGTTACAAAAACCTTTTGCTGGCTTCGCAACTGATGTCTCTGCATCCATATGTTCTAGAATCCGGAGTGCCTGTCGATTGTTAAGCCCACTGGTCTGGATGTAGCGAACGGTTGAAGCATCCAGTGTAGGAACATGTGTCGGCTGCAAATGGTTGAGATCCGTTCTGTTGTGCTTGCCGCTACTGTAACCTCGCCTTGTTCGCCGGATTCCTGACGCTGGCACATCGTACGCTTGTCGGCGACAACTTTATGGAACACACACATTTTGATGATTTAAGGAATTCTCTATAAAATGTCTTCTAATAATTACTTTATTTCTTCATAAAGTATAATCCCCTAAAGCAAACAAATAGTACTATTAAAAGTTGGGTAGTTCAAAATTTAGATTCAAATCTTGAAACTGAAGACTAAGCTGAAATTAATAACTAGAAGAAAGATTTTCTATCTATTCATTATTTCCTTTGTAAACTATAGCACTCTTTAAAAGTATTTTTAAGTAAAATAATTTCTAGTAAAGATTATATATTACTTTTTCCTAAATAAGTAAAATAATAGATATTCATTTTTGAGTTAGCTTGAAATTTGATCACACACTTAGAAGTAATATTTTCCTAAAATAAAATAATGTGAGTGTATGGCATGCTTTGGAGCATTTACTTGAAGGAATATAATAATGAATAAATAATCACAAATACTTTTGCAGGTTCATGCTGGAATTTCTTGTTTGTACAATACAACTTGAACCTAAATCTAAAATAGATTTTAATTTTGTTTTGGATTTGAATTTAGAAACACAAAATAGAAATAAAATAGAAAATAAAATTAGAAAAGGAGAAGACCCTTGGATCTCCTTTCCTCGGCCCAGTATGTTTCCCACCCCACGTGGTCCAAGATCACGCCACTGGTCCAGTTCTCCCTACACAGCCAGTCCAACTTCACACGTGCGCGACCATTGTCCCACTCACATGTGGGCCCAGTTGGGTGGTGACCTCACATGTGCCCACCCTTGCGCCGAGCGTGTGGGACCCATGGGTCAGCTTCATTGTGCGCATTGTCGCCTCTACTCACTGACACGCGGGCCCAAGCCTCCAGACTCACCATCCCCTTCACACACGCATGGACGACCGACACATGGATCTCGCGCGGAATTCGTGGCGCCAGTCCCAACCTCCTTGCCGGGATCTTCTCGCGTCGGTGTATAAGGTGGACGCCGCACCCTTGGCCCTCCACTCAAACTGAAACCGGAGCTAGGCGCAGAGAGAGAATGAGAAAGGAGAGGGCTTTCCATTGGTCCGTGTGTTGCCGTGGGCACGACCCCTTGTGCCTCCGTCCCGGGTAAGAACACCACTGAAAGATTCGCTTTAATTCCCGCATAGTGCAACACTCTTCGGAGTAATGCGTCGTGAACCTAGGGGTCGTGTCATGCTTCTTCGGTGGGTCACCGCCGTGGCCTTCCGGCGGCGTCGTCGTTGGCGTAGTTGGGGGTAGGTGACTGTGCCCTGGCCGTCGGATCAGGGATGGGTGGTCATGATTGGAAGCTGGAAACCCTTTCGCGCGTTTCAATCTGGGCCGCTGGATCAGATCGGGCGGTTCCGATTGGATCAAACCTCATTAAATCACGGACGTTGTTCCTCGATCTGAGTGCTGGTTCATTATACGGTTCATCCAATCTCGGTCATCAAAATCTAATCGGGCAGCTAGAGTGTGTCCATACCCCTTCGTCAGTGTTGGGGCGAAGGCGAAGACGCTACCCTTCGCGCGAAGCCTTCGTCGCCTCGCTACACCAACGAAGGCAAGATGATCGGTGTGGTTGCACTTCGTCCTCTCCATTGCAAGACGAAGACCAGACTCCGACGAAGTCTGGCAGTCCTGTGTCCTCATCTCGCCCGGAGGCCCACGTGGAATTCGGCCCACTGTAACGGGCCTCGCATGGACAAGCGTGTTACGGGCCTAATCTGTAATAGCTTTTCTGTAATGACGGTCTGTAACCTCCCTTTATGGGAATATTCTGGGGATAGTCCGGGTACCTGAGGGCATAAACGTCCTTGCCTTGGGACGTTGGACACTCGGGTACCTATAAATACCCCCGTACAGTGCCCTCGAGAGGCCAGATCAATGGAGCAATTGTCATCCCACGATAAACTTTGCTTGCACTCTTTCCACTTCCCCGTTGGATCCACTTGCCCAGGAGAGCAAGTTCCAACATTTGGCGCCCACCGTTCGTGCCATGAACAAACCACCCACGATGGCACCCAGGAGAGCTAGTTTGAAGGCAGCCCCATCCGTCGATGAAGCGGCGAAGGCAGCGCTCCTGGCTGAGAAAAAAGGCAAGGCCCTCGCAGACAACACCCACCAAGAAGCCTCCGAAGACGAAGCTCTCAGCAAGAGACAGAGCTAAGAACACCCCACTCCCGAAGGCACCGTACGCACCTGCAGCTCCGGAGGGCAACCACAAGCACCATCCCCAGGCTTCGCTCCACCAGAGGGCGAAGACGCAACAGAGGACGGCGAAGTCATCGGCATCTCAGTCGAAGAACAGCTACAGCTACGGGGCCATGCGCATCAAGAACCGCAACCTCCAAAAACAGAGAGACATCCTCGAGGCCAAGCGCCAATGTGTCACCGTGCAAGCCAAGGTGCGCCAGATGATACGAGACGAGGAGCAGAGAGCCCAGGAACTCGAGCAAGAGATTGCGCTCATGCAGAGCAAAGGCCACCATGATCTGCAACACGGCCCGCCCCTCCAACAGCACGCCCCGGCTGGAGACTTATTCATACCCTAGTGCGGGCCCTTCATCCCGCACGCCGCAGCTTTCCAAGGCATCAATTACTTTGATGAGCGAAGCCCCATGGCTCCGCAACTCCAAGTGTCACCATGGCCCGCCAACTTCAGGGCAGGGACCTACCCCAAGTACAATGGCAGCACAGACCCGACACAATACATCATGAGCTACCAAGTCACCGTCGCATCATCTAGAGGGGATGACGCCATAATGGCCAAGTCTTTTATCATCGCCCTTGAGGGTCCAGCCTTAACCTGGTACACCAGGTTGCCCCCATTGTCCATCGACTCATGGAAAGGACTCCGAGACAAGTTTCTACTCAACTTCCAAGGGTACCAACCCGATACCGATGCCTTGGCCGAACTATCACTCTGCAAACAACAAGAGAAGGAAACCCTACGGGAGTACTACCGCAAGTTCCTGACTCTCAAGTCACAATTGCCCTTGGTTGACGACCACATCACGATACACTACGCCATCAGTGGCCTTCGGGCTAGCGTCCTATACAGTCACTGCATCAGGGACCCACCCAAAAATCTCCAAGAGCTCTATCAGCTGTTCGAGAAATACACCAGATCTGAAGAGCTCCATCAACGAAAGGTTGAGTCTCAGAGAAAGTCTAAGGACCCTCCGCAGTCCAGCCGAACCTAGACAAGGCCTTCATAGCCAGACTCTGGATGGGACAGCCGCAGTCAGCAACAGGTGCACAACATAGCCAACCAGCACCCCACTGGCGAGGCCCCTCGCCGTCAGGAATATCCCCCTAGGGTCGTGGCAATGGCATGCGAGGCTAGGGCCGGGGACGGGCGCAACAACCGTGTAGATTTTACTGTTTATTTCACGACGAAGACTGCGCACACCCAACAAGGGATTACCCAGAAACAAATGCCACCAAGGACAGAATGTCTCGGGCACCACTAGCCGACAATCAAAGAGTTGTCGCGCACACATATCACCACCAGCAACCATATAACAACGTCCATATCCAGCACCCACCCAACCACGCATATCAGCATCACTAGGAAGTACAAATCCTTCCACCCCCGCCTCCGCCTCCACATCACCTGAACCCACACCACCAAAATCACCCCCTAGCACCAAAGCAGGAAGACTTCGCCGATCAGCCATATCGCGGAGTCATCCACATGATCACCAGAGGGTCCAGCGTAGACTTCGAGATGAAGCGGCAAAAGACGGATCACTACTGGAGTGTCAACCATGTCGTCCTCACCGGCCCAGTGGTGCAAACGAGATGGTCACACATGCCACTAACCTTCTATGCCAGAGATGTTGAGTGCACCTCACGTCGATGCCATGGTAATCAACTCCAGCGTGGCTGGCTGGGACCTGCACAAAGTCCTAGTCGACAATGGCAGCCAAGCGGACATCATCTTCCTACACGCCTTCGATAGCACGGGTATCATCCATAGCTTACTCAAGCCTTCGGACAACCCACTATACGGCTTCGGCAGCAAGGGCATTTTCCCTGTGGGCAAGATAGAACTACCCCTGTCATTCGGCGTAGCACCCAATGCGTGAAGCGAACAGGTCACCTTTGACATCGTCGACATGGTCTATCCCTACAACGCCATAATGGGTCAGGGCTCTATCAACAAATTTGAAGCGGCCATTCACGGATTGTACCTCTGCATGAAAATTCTGGGTCCGCAAGGCGTGATAACGGTATATGGTAACCAGCAGACTGCGCGTAACATTGAGAGAGACTTCGTTCCAGGCCAACAGAACGTACACTGCCTTACAACACAACGCAAAGTCTCCGAAGTGACCCGCCTAGCCGCCACCGAGAAAGTTAAGGCGCAGCTACAGAGCAACGATGGAACGAAGACAGTTCCCTCGATGCGGCGACGCCCAAGCAAACGGTCGTAATAAGCGAAGACCTGACTTCGCAAGACGAGGAGAAACTCATCTCCTGTCTCTCCAGAAACAAGGACATCTTTGCCTGGTCTGCCCTCGACCTGGTCGGAGTCAGCCGCACCGTCATCGAGCACGGTCTCGGCATCGACCCTTCGGTGCGTCCAAGAAAGCAGCGACTGCGCAAAATGTCCGACGAGAAGACAGAAGCTGTCAAAGCCGAAGTGCACTACTTGCTGGAGGCCAACTTCATCGAACCAATCGCCTACCCTACGTGGCTTGCCAACGTAGTCATGGTACAGAAGAAAAGCGGCAAGTGGCGCATGTGCATAGACTTCACCAGCCTCAACAAGGCCTACCCCAAGGACAATTTCCCACTGCCATGGATCGACAAAATAGTCGATAGCGCAGCCGGTTGCGAAGTCATGTCCCTTCTCGACTGCTTCTCCGGCTACCACCAGATAAACAAGAAAGAGGAAGATAAGGCCAACACCAGCTTCATCACACCCTGCGACACATACTGCTTCATTAGGATGCCAGAGGGACTCAAGAACGCTGGGTCAACCTTCTCCCGCCTCACCAAGATGGTGCTCGAGAGCCAAATGTGTCGCACCATTTTCATGTACATGGACGACATCGTCGTCGCAAGCAAAAATAAAGAAGATCACCTGGCTGACCTCGCAGAGACGTTCACAAACATGCGGGACGCACGACTTCGCCTCAACCCCGAGAAGTGCGTCTTTGGAGTTCGCTAGGGGAAGATACTGGGCTACCTGGTGTCGCACCACGGGATCGAGGCCAACCCGACCAAGATTCAAGCAATCATCAACATGACACCCCCGCAGTCAACCAGGGACATCCAGCGTCTGACAGGCAGATTAGCCGCCCTTAACAGATTCATTTCCAAGTCCGCAGAGCGGAGTCTACCCTTCCTCAAGACACTGTGTGGTGCGAAAGACATCACATGGGGACCAGAACAGGCGGTAGCCTTCGCATCACTCAAGCAACACCTGTCAAACTTGGCAATTCTTACTAGTCCCGACCCCTCGCTGCCTCTGCTGCTCTACATCGCAGCCTCACCATATGCAGTCAGCGCAGCGCTAGTCCAAGAACAAGACAGAGAGGGCACGACCCGGCAGTGTCCAGTCTACTACGTCTCCAAAGTCCTCACGACTTCCAAGTGCAACATGACTGAATAGAAAAAATCTCTTACGCAGTCGTCATGGCATCGCGCAAGCTACGCCACTACTTCAAGGCGTTCAAGGTGCAGGTCACCTCGGACAGGGGACTGGGAGAACTATTCAGAAACCCGGAGGTGTCCGTCCAAATCGCCAAATGGGTAGCCGAACTCTCCGGGTACCACATCACCTTTGAACCCAGGACATCAATCAAGTCGCAGGTCCTGGCAGACTTCATCGTCGACTGGACAGGGCCGACACGGCAGCAAGAAGAGCCTCTAGAGAAGGTATGGACTATCCACTGTGACGGTGCATGGTGCCATGTGGGGGCAGGCGCAGCTGCAATCATCACGTCACCCACAGGCGTCAAGCACAGATACGTAGTACGCCTCAGCTTCGCTTTGGAGTCCGACAGATGCACCAACAACATAGCAGAATACGAAGCTGTCATCCTGGGCCTTCGCAAGCTGAGAGCGCTCAGTGTCACCACCTGCATAATCAAGACAGATTCCAAAGTAGTTGCCGGCCAGGTCGAAAAAGAATATTCAGCAAAAGACCCCGCACTCATGCAGTATCTCATGGCTGTTCGCAGTCTCGAGAGACAGTTCAAGGGCTTCACCCTACAGCATGTGGACCGCGCTAGGAATGAAGAGGCCGACGCGTTGGCTAAGGCAGCGGCCAGGGGCGAGACTTTGCCTTCCGACGTTTTCTACCACGTCATTAGCACACCGGCCGTCTGCAACCCAGAGGGCTTACAAGTAACCAACGACGCCGAGGGCCATCGCATCATCAACCTCATTATGACTAAAGATTGGCGGGCCCCAATAACCCTGTTTCTGCAAGGATATTACCACCCAAGTGACGTCAATGAGGCCAAGCGCCTCAAGCACCAAAGCCGGGACTTCGTACTAGTCGGCGGCTAGCTATACAAAAAGGGGATCAGTCAGCCCATGCTAAAATGCGTGACCGAAACCGAAGGCATTCAAATCCTTCACGAAGTCCACAGCGGAATTTGCGGGTCCCACTCAGGGCCCAGGGCCCTCGCTGCCAAGGTAATCTGTCAAGGATTTTACTGGCCCACGGTAATCTGTACCGCGAATCGAGTCACGAGGTCTTGCGAAGCATGCCAGAAGTTTTCTCCCCGCTCGAGCAACCCTTCGCAGTTCACCAAGCTAATCGCCCACACATGGCCACTTCAACGCTGGGGGCTAGATATTGTCGGACCACTACCTATGGCTCAGGGGAACCTGAAATTCGCCTTCGTCACCGTCGAGTACTTCACCAAGTGGATCGAGGCCAGGGCAGTATCCACAATAACGTCGAAGACCGCCCAAAAGTTCTTCTGGCAAAATATCGTTTGCCGATTCAGAGTCCCGTCTGAGCTCACAGTCGACAATGGCAAACAGTTTGACAGCCAGGACTTCAGGGATTTCTGCCTTGTACCACCCGCAATCCAACGGCGTCGTCAAGCGCGCCAACAGCAAGATTTCCACTGCCATCAAGAAAAGACTCCTCGACGATAAGAAGGGCAAATGGGTCGACCAACTACCTGAAGTGGTCTGGACCCTAAACACGACCGAATGCTGGGCAACCGGATTCACACCTTTTCGTCTATTATATGGATCGGAGGCCATGACGCCGCTGGAGTTAAAGCATGGGTCGCCCCGAACAAGCACATCAGCGATCCCCGACGTCGATGAACCAACGTCTAAAGACCTCATCGACGGAGACCGCGTCCTCGCCCTGCAGGCCCTCAACAAATACCAAGCTCAAACCAAGGCCTGGCGCGACAACGCGGTCGTCCCAAGAGAGTTCAACAAAGAAGACCTCGTACTCGTCCGGACCACCTGGACAGAGTCACGGGGCAAGCTGGAGCCGAAATGGGAGGGTCCATTCATCGTCAAGATGAAGGCTTCCCCCAGTGCGTACAAGCTATCAACACCCTCCGACGAAGACTTAGAGCACTCCTGGAACATTGACAATCTTCGCAATTTTTTTGTTTAACCCTCAGGGCCCACGCGCCCTTGTAATCCACCAAACAATACTATTCCGGCCCGCACTCTTTTCCTCCCGGGGGGTGAGGTTTTTAACGAGGCGGAGCCATGTAATATACCTGCAAAAGCCCCCGCAAAAACACAAACTCAGATGCAACGTGTCGAAAAAGACCACATCGACGGTCTTCGGCATTCGACCACTCCGAAGTCACCGCGACAGGTAGAGTAGACTACCCTCGCGTGCGACACTCCGCGCAAAAGCCGCCTAAGGGTGCAGCCGGAGCAGCACAACAAGTGTGTTAATCGAAGTCTTTTATTAAAAAGACACTCCACGCAAAAGATGCCTAAGGGTGCAGCCAGAGCAACACAACAAGTGCGTTAATCAAAGTCTTTTATTGAAAAGACACTCCACGCAAAAGTCGCCTAAGGGTGTAGCCGGAGCAGCACAACAAGTGCATTAATCAAAGTCTTTTATTGAAAAGACACTCCACGCAAAAGTCGCCTAAGGGTGCAGCCGGAGCAGCACAACAAATGCGTTAATCGAAGTCTTTTATTGAAACTCCGCGCAAAAGTCACCTCAGGGTGCAGCCAGAGCAGCACAACAAGTACGTTAATCGAAGTCTTTTATTGAAAAGACACTCCACACAAAAGTCGCCTAAGGGTGCAGCCGGAGTAGCACAACAAGTGAGTTAATCGAAGTCTTTTATTAAAAAGTCACTCCACACAAAAGTCGCCTAAGGATGCAGCCGGAACAGCACAACAAGTGCGATAATCAAAGTCTTTTATTCAAAAGACACTCCGTGCAAAAGTCGCATAAGGGTGCAGCCGGACAGACACAATAAAATACGCCATCGAAGTCTCTCACCAAAAAAACACTCCACGCAAAATTCGCCCACGGGTGCAGTCGGATCAGCACAGGCATGCGAAAACGGCCAACATGCCACATTACAATATAAATTACAGTTACATACACATGGCGAGGGCACCATATACTACATTGGCTCAACCTTCAGGATGATACCCATCTCCCTATAATTGAAAAGAATTATCCTCAATTCCTCACCCTCAAAAAGATTTCGCAGATCCCCCTCACCTATGCTCGCCCCAACTGGCGAGGACAACAATTCTCGTTTACCAATCCGGTCTACTCGAAGACGACCACGCTCCATCCCCATACGACGACGCCTATCACTTCGCGAAAACTCACCCACACTGTGTTTCGACACCACCCTTCGCCGCCTATACTCAGTACTCGCACTAGGAAGACCAGTAGCTCTGGCACCCTCCACACGCGGCGACGACTCCGCTGCGGCCACATCTAACGCAACAAAATAATCCAAGCCTTCATCCGAGGACTCCTCCGTCCAGGAAAACGAACTCCCAGACTCACCATCAGACTCAAAACACTCAGATCCAGAGCCAAATAAATTATCATCGGCAGGCACTACGGTTGAGCCACCACAAAATCAGTATTGCCAGCAGCGGTTGCTTGCGCAGGCCCAAACTTCGGAACCTACGCAACAACCGAGGTTCAGTATTGTCGGGGACCGTAATTAGGGGTACCCCAAGACTCCTAATCTCAGCTGGTAACCCCCATTAGCACAAAGCTGCAAAGGCCAGATGGGCGCAATTCCGGTCAAGGCTCCATCCACTCAAGGGACACGATCTTGCCTCGCCCGAGCCCAGCCTCGGGCAGGAACGGTAGACCAAGGCAGATTCACGCCTCGCCCGAGGGTCTCCTCAAGCAACGGGTGCACCTTCCACTCGCCCGAGGCCCAGCTCAGGCAGGCTTCACGGAGAAACAACCTTGGCCAGATCGCCTCGCCAGCCGACCGGATCGCAGGAGCATTCAATGCAAGGATCGCCTGACACCTTATCCTGACGCGCGCTTTCCAGTCGACAAGGCCGAAGTGACCGCAGTCACTTCGCCCCTCCACTGACTGACCTGACAGGAAAACAGCGCCGCCTGCACTGCTCCGACTGCTATGCTACCCGCCAGGGTGAGGCTGACAGCAGCCAAGTCCAGCCTCGGACGACAGTCTCCGCCTCGCCCGACCCTAGGGCTCGGACTCTACCTCGACCTTGGAAGACGGTCTTCGCCTCGCCCGACCCCAGGGCTCGGACTCTACCTCGACCTCGGACGATAGTCTCCGCCTCGCCCGACCCTAGGGCTCGGACTCTACCTCGACCTCGGAAGATGGTCTCCGCCTCGCCCGACCCCAGGGCTCGGACTCAACCTCGACCTCGGACGACGGTCTCCGCCTCGCCCGAACCCCAGGCTCGGACTCAGCCTCGCCCGACCCCCGGGCTCGGACTCAGCCTCGACCTCGGAGGAATCACCGCCTCGCCCGACCTTGGGCTCGGACCGACCACGCCACAAGGGGGCCATCATTACCCTACCCCTAGCTAGCCCAGGCTACGGGGAACAAGACTGGCGTCCCATCTGGCTCGCCCCGGTAAAACAAGTAATGATGGCACCCCGCGTGCTCCATGACGACGGCGGTTCTCAGCCCCCTACGGAAGCAAGGAGACGTCAGCAAGGATCTGACAGCCCCGACAGCTGTGCTTCTACAGGGCTCAAGCGCTCCTCCGACAGCCACGATGCCACATGAACAGGGCTCCAACACCTCTCCGACAGCCACGTCGGCATGTACATAGGGCTCTGGCTCCCCTCTGCTAGACACGTTAGCACACGGCTACACCCCCCGTTGTATACCTGGACCCTCTCCTTACGTCTATAAAAGGAAGGTCCAGAGCCCTCGTACGAAAAGGTGGCCGCGCGGGAGAACGGGCTGACGCGCAGTCTCACGCCCTCTCTCTCTCTCTCTCTCCCTCGCGAACGCTTGTAACCCCCTACTGCAAGCGCATCCGCCCTGGGCGCAGGACAACACGAGGCCACGGTTTCCCCTCACTGGTTTTCCCCCCTTGTGCTCCATCTCGCGCCGACCCATCTGGGTTGGGACACGCAGCGACAATTTACTCGTTGGTCCAGGGACCCCCCGGGGTCGAAACGCCAACAGTTGGCGCGCCAGGTAGGGGCCTGCTGCGTGTTGACGAACAGCTTCCCGTCAAGCTCCAGATGGGGAGTCTCCAGCAACCTCTCCAACCCGGGACGAAGCTCCGTTTCGGAAGTCTCGAGTTCATGTCCCTCGATGGCAGCTACGACATGATACTCCTACCTCCGCCGCGCGACAACGACAATGGCGGCCGTTAGCCCGCCCGCCGGCGGCGGAATCGACGACGTCTTCCCCGCATGGCGGAAGAACAGCATCCGAGTCTGTCCTGTCACCTTCCTCGTCGACGGGGAAGGAGGCGGGGCAATCATGGCCAAGCAGGAGGCGGCACCTCGTCGGCTGTCGAGCGAGTCGACGATGCCGGCGCCCTAGCGGGGGACACGTCGGGCGTTGACCTCGCGTCTGAGACGAAGATGAGCGTCGATTCCCCGCAACATGCCAACCCCAAGCAGACGGATGACGCCAGCACGCTCGCGAAGGACCTGCTGGGCGTTAGCCTTGTACCTAAGATAACGGTGCAGTCCGTCCCCTATGCGACCTCGTCACCATCCGTCGATCAGGAGGTACCGTCCGTTTCTCATCCTGTGCCTTTTAGATTCAGCTTCGACCCACCAAGCGATCCCGCTTCGGTGGATGCTTTCATAAAGGCATATCCGAACCTTCCAGGGTATCATATGTGGTCAACCTAGGACCAATTGACGGCCGTCTCGACCTATGGGCCCCCGGGTTCTGAGGAAGATGACGAGCCTGACTTTTCTCAGGGCTCGGGGACTCCAGTGTCATGCGGGACTTCATGACCGCATGTGACTACTGCCTCTCTGATTGCTCCGATGATAGCCACAGCCTCGGCGACGAGGACTGTGGCCCAAGTCACGAATGTTTCCACGTCTATCTAGGGGGTCTTGACGAAGGCAACCACCTTGGTATGCCGGAGGACGGCGATCCCCCTAGGCCTGCGCCTCGCGTTGACATCCTTCGGGAGCTAGCTGTGGTCCCAGTCCCTGTGGGGGGTCAGGACACACAGCTCGAGCAAATCCGCGAGATGCAGGCCAGGCTCGACAAGGAAGTAGGACAACTTGTGCAGCTCCGGTAGAACATCAGGCAGGAGCGGGTAGGCCGAGCACCGACCGGAGAAGCGCGTCATCTAGCCCAGGACGTCCAGCACCACATCACCGATAATGCCAGGGCAAGACTACCCCCGGCTTCCAGTGGGGTCAGCCAGAACCTGGCTGCAGCAGCAATACTACTCCGAGCGATGCCGGAACCATCCACCACCGAGGGACGGCGTATCCAGGGAGAACTCAAGAATCTCCTGGAGGATGCCGCGGTCCGACGGGCCGAAAGCTCTGCCTCCCGATGGCAGGGGTACCCCCCGAAGCACCACACCGCGACTTCCTGATTCATGCGGGAAGCCTCGGTCCACACCGGGCGCACGCGGGACACAGCGTCTGCGGCCCCGGGCCGCCTCGGCAACGAGCACCATCGTCGCGACCGTCGAGCCCACCTCGACGAGAAGGTGCGCTGAGGCTACCACCCCAGGCGTGGGGGACGCTACGACAGCGGGGAGGATCGGAGCCCCTCGCCCGAACCACCCGGTCCACAAGCTTTCAGCCAGGCCATACGACGGGCGCCGTTCCCGACCTGGTTCCGGGCCCCGACTACCATCACCAAGTACTCAGGGGAGACGAGGCCGAAACTATGGCTCGCGGACTACCGGCTGGCCTGCCAGCTGGGTGGAACGGACGATGACAACCTCATCATCCGCAACCTCCCCCTGTTCCTCTCCGACGCCGCCCGAGCCTGGCTAGAGCATCTGCCTCCTGCGCAGATCTCCAACTGGGATGACCTGGTCAAAGCCTTCACCGGCAACTTCCAGGGCACATACGTGCGCCCTGGGAACTCCTGGGATCTCTGAAGCTGCCGCCAGCAGCCGGGAGAATCCCTGCGGGATTACATCCGGCGATTCTCGAAGCAGCGCACCGAGCTGCCCAACATCACCGACTCAGATGTCATCGGCGCGTTCCTCGCCGGCACCACTTGCCGCGACCTGGTGAGCAAGCTGGGTCGCAAGACTCCCACCAAGGTGAGCGAGCTGATGGACATCGCCACCAAGTTCGCCTCTGGCCAGGAGGCGGTCGGGGCCATCTTCCGGAAGGACAAGCAGCCTCAGGGGCGCCAGCCGGATGACGTCCCCGAGGCGTCCGCTTAGCGCGGCGCGAAGAAGAAGGGCAAGAAGAAGTCGCAAGCGAAACACGACGCCGCCGACGCAGACCTTGTCGCCGCCACCGAGCACAAAAACCCTTGGAAGCCTTTCGGAGGCGCCAACTTGTTCAACAAGATGCTCAAGGAGTCGTGCCCCTATCATTAGGGTCCCGTCAAGCACACCCTTGAGGAGTGCGTCGTGCTTCAGCGCTACTTCCACAAGGCCGAGCCACCAGCGGAAGATGGCAAAGCCCACGACAACGACAAGAAGGAAGCCCGCAAGGCAGAGGAGTTCCCCGAGGTCCATGACTGCTTCATGATCTACGGTGGGCAAGAGGCGAATGCCTCAGCTCGGCACCGCAAATAAGAGCGCTGGGAGGTCTGCTCGGTGAAGGTGGCGGCGCCAGTCTACCTAGATTGGTCCGACAAGCCCATCACCTTCGACCAAGGCGACCACCCCGACCGCGTGTCGAGCCCAGGGAAGTACCTGCTCGTTGTTGATCCCATCATCGGCAACGTCAGGCTTACCAAGGTCCTCATGGACGGGGGCAGCAGCCTCAACATCATCTACGCCGAGACCCTTGGGCTCTTGCAGATCGATCTGTCCACGATCCGGGCCGGTGCGGCGCCCTTTCACGGGATCATTCCTGGGAAGCGCGTCTAGCCCCTTGGACAACTCGATCTGCCCGTCTGCTTCGGGACTCCCTCCAACTTCCGAAAGGAAACCCTCACGTTCGAGGTGGTCGGGTTCCGAGGAACCTACCACGCAGTGCTGGGGAGACCTTGCTATGCCAAGTTCATGGCCGTCCCCAAATACACCTACCTCAAGCTCAAGATGCCGGGCCCCAACGGGGTCATGACCGTCGGATCCACATACCGACACGCGTACGAATGCGACGTGGAGCGCGTGGAGTACGCCGAGGCCCTCGCCGAATCCGAGGCCCTCATCGCCGACCTGGAAAACCTCTCCAAGGAGGCGCCAGATGCAAAGCGCCACGCCGGCAACTTCGAACCAGCAGAGGCGGTTAAGTCCGTTCCTCTTGACCCCAGCAACGACACTTCCAAGCGGATCCGGATCGGCTCCGAGCTCGACCCCAAATAGGAAGCAATGCTCGTCGACTTTCTCCACCCAAACGCCGAGGTTTTTGCGTGGAGTCCCTCGGACATGCCTGGCATACCGAGGGAAGTCACCGAGCACTCGCTGGATATCCGAGCTGGAGCCCGACCTGTGAAGCAGCCTCTGCGCCGATTCGACGAAGAAAAGCGCAGAGCCATAGGCGAGGAGATCCACAAGATGATGGCTGCAGGGTTCATCAAAGAGGTATTCCATCCCGAATGGCTAGCCAACCCTGTGCTTGTGAGAAAGAAAGGTGGGAAATGGTGGATGTGTGTAGACTACACTGGTCTAAACAAAGCATGTCCGAAGGTTCCCTACCCTCTGCCTCGCATCGATCAAATCGTGGATTCCACTGCTGGGTGCGAAACCCTGTCATGCCTTGATGCCTACTCAGGGTATCACCAAATCAGGATGAAAGAGTCCGACCAGCTCGCGACTTCTTTCATCACACCCTTTGGCATGTACTGCTATATTACTATGCCATTCGGTTTAAGGAATGCAGGCGCGACATACCAAAGGTGCATGAACCACGTGTTCGGACAGCACATTGGTCGAACGGTCGAGGCTTACGTCGATGACATCGTAGTCAAGACGAGGAAAGCCTCCGACCTCCTCTCCGACCTTGAAACGACATTCAAGTGTCTCAAAGCGAAAGACGTAAAACTCAATCCCGAGAAGTGTGCCTTTGGAGTCCCCCGAGGCATGCTCCTGGGGTTCATCGTCTCCGAGCGGGGCATCGAGGCCAACCCGAAGAAAATCGCGGCCATCACCAACATGGGGCCTATCAAGGACTTGAAAGGAGTACAGAGGGTCGTGGGATGCCTTGCGGCTCTGAGCCGCTTCATCTCGTGCCTCGGCGAAAGAGGCCTGCCCCTGTATCGCCTCTTAAGGAAGACCGAGCGCTTCACTTGGACCCCCGAGGCCGAGGAAGCCCTCGGGAACTTGAAGGCGCTCCTTACAAGCGCGCCCATCCTGGTGCCCCCCGCTGCCGGAGAAGCCCTCTTGATCTACGTCGCCGCTACCACTCAGGTGGTCAGCGCCGCGATTGTGGTCGAGAGACGATAAGAAGGGCACGCATTGCCCGTCCAGAGGCCGGTCTACTTCATCAGTGAGGTACTGTCTGAGACCAAACTCCGCTACCCGCAAATTCAGAAGCTACTGTATGCGGTAATTCTGACACGGCGAAAGTTGCGACACTACTTCGAGTCTCATCCGGTGACTGTGGTGTCATCCTTCCCCCTGGGGGAGATCATCCAGTGCCGAGAGTCCTCAGGTAGGATTGCAAAGTGGGCGGTGGAGATCATGGGCGAGACAATCTCGTTCGCCCCTCGGAAGGCTATCAAGTCCCAAGTCTTGGCAGACTTTGTGGCTGAATGGGTCGACACCCAGCTTCCAATAGCTCCGATCCAACCGGAACTCTGGACCATGTTTTTCGACGGGTCGCTGACGAAAACAGGAGCGGGCGCGGGCCTGCTCTTCATCTCACCCCTCGGGAAGCACCTCTGCTACGTGCTGCGCCTCCATTTCCCGGCGTCCAACAACGTGGCCGAGTATGAGGCTCTGGTTAACGGGTTGCGCATCGCCATCGAGCTAGGGGTTCGGCGCTCGACGCTCGTGGCGACTCACAGCTTGTCATCGACCAAGTCATGAAGAACTCCCAATGCCGCGACCTGAAGATGGAAGCCTACTACGACGAGGTTCGGTGCCTGGAGGACAAGTTCTATGGGCTCGAGCTCAACCACGTCGCTCGACGATACAACGAGACTGCAGACGAGCTGGCAAAGATAGCCTCGGGGCGGACAATGGTTCCTCCGGACGTCTTCTCCCGAGACCTACATCAACCCTCCGTCAAGACCGACGACACGCCCGAGCCCGAGAAGGCCTCGGCTCTGCCCGAGGCGCCCTCGGCTCAGCCCGAGGCGCCCTCAGCTCAGCCCGAGGCAGCCTCGGCCCCACCCAAGGCACCCTCGGCCCCCGAGGGTGAGGCACTGCGCGTCGAGGGAGAGTGGAATGGGGTCACGCCTAATCGAAACTGGCAGACCCCATACCTGCAATATCTCCACCGAGGAGAGCTACCCCTCGACAGAGCCAAAGCTCGGCGACTGGCGCGGCGCGCCAAGTCGTTCGTCTTGCTGGGTGACGAAAAGGAGCTCTACCACCGCAGCCCCTCAGGCATCCTCCAACGATGCATATCCATCGCCGAAGGTCAAGAGTTATTGCAAGAAATACACTCGGGGGCTTGCGGTCACCACGCAGCACCTCGAGCCCTCGTGGGAAACGCCTTCCGACAGGGTTTCTACTGGCCAACCGCGGTGGCCGGCGCCACTAGGATTGTACGCACCTGCCAAGGGTGTCAATTCTATGCAAGGCAGACGCACCTGCCCGCTCAGACCTTGCAAACAATACCCATCACCTGGTCGTTTGCTGTGTGGGGTCTGGACCTCGTTGGTCCCTTGCAGAAGGCACCCGGGGGCTTCACGCACCTGCTGGTCGCCATCGACAAATTCTCCAAGTGGATCGAGGTCCAATCCCTGAACAAGCATCAGGTCTGAACAGGCGGTGGCGTTCTTCACCAACATCATCCATTGCTTCGGGGTCCCGAACTCCATCATCACCGACAACGGCACCCAGTTCACCGGCAGGAAGTTCCTGGACTTCTGCGAGGACCACCACATCCAGGTGGACTGGGCCGCCGTAGCTCACCCCATGACGAATGGGCAGGTAGAGCGTGCCAACGGCATGATTCTATAGGGACTCAAGCCGAGGATCTACAACGACCTCAACAAGTTCGGCAGGCGGTGGATGAAGGAACTCCCCTCGGTGGTCTGGAGTCTGAGGACGACGCCAAGCCGAGCCATGGGCTTCACGCCATTTTTTCTAGTCTATGGGGCCGAGGCTATCTTGCCCACAGACTTAGAATACGGCTCCCCGAGGACAAGGGCATACGACGCCCGAAGCAACCATACAAACCGAGAAGACTCACTGGACCAGCTAGAAGAGGCTCGGGACATGGCCTTACTACACTCGGCGCGGTATCAGCAGTCCCTACGACGCTACCACACCCGAGGGGTTCGGTCCCGAGACCTCCAGGTGGGCGACTTGGTGCTTCGACTACGACAAGACGCCCGAGGGCGCCATACGCTCACGCCTCCCTGGGAAGGGCCGTTCATCATCGCCAAGATTCTGAAGCCCGGGACATACAAGCTGGCCAACAGTCAAGGCGAGGTCTACATCAACGCTTGGAACATCCGACAACTACGTCGCTTCTATCCTTAAGATGTTTTCAAGTCATTCATGTACCTCGTTTACATACCCAAGCAAAGTCTAACCATCAAGGAAGGGTTAGCCTTGCCTCGGCAAAGCCCGACCCTCCCTCGGGGGCTAGAAGGGGGAACCCCCTCTGCGTCAAAATTTTCCTCGGAAAAAATCTTTCTGCCAGAACATCTTTCGTGCTTTTCGACTACTTCGATAGTGGAATCCTGAAAACGACGGAGTACACATAAGCGGCAAGGCCGACCGAGCCGAGGGACTCCTACGCCTCTGGGATACGGATACCTCACTCATCACCTTCTGCGATAAGTAACTCACGCTCGGATAAGCGATTCCGCTGACCGAACAAGTCTTAACGCTCGAAAACTTTTTCTGCCGAAACGATTTTTCGTGCCTTCTCGACTATATCGATAATAGAATCCTACGAACGAGTAAGAGTACACATAAGCGGCAAGGCTGACCGAGCCGAGGAACTCCTAAGCCTTCGGGATACGGATACCTCACTCATCACCTTCCGTGAAAAGTAACTCTCGCTCGGATAAATGATTCTGCTACTGACAAACAAGTCCTGATACTCGAAACAAGGGGAAAAACGCAGCTTTACAACACGACGACGGTATGTTTGGGCCTCGGCGGCCGCAAAAAACACACGCACACTACAGACAAACTGTTCCTGCAGGTTCAGACATCAGTAGGGGTTAGCAGCAGCACCCTTGGCATCGACTCCACCTTCGGCGGAATCCGACCCGGCCTCGGACAGCAACACGGTCGGAGGATCTCCACCTCGAAGGAAGATGTCAGCACCGCGCCTGGGCCATCGCCGCCAGGGTCTCCTCCAGGAACCCGGCCCAAGCAGACAGCCGGACCGGCCGCTCCGTAGCCTCAGCCAGCTGTCCCCTTAGGACACCAGCCCGGCTCATGGCCTTGGCAGCCCGACTCCAGGGTTGGTCCTGCCAGTGGACGACCTGGCCAGGTCCCAGCCGCCACTACTACGCCTCCTCGGCTTGGGAAGTCCCCTACTTCTGGGCCGACGAAGTTTCTTCTCCAGCCGACTCCGCCTCTGTCCATGCTGACACCGCTGCCTCCGGCTTCGGCTCATCGCAGAGCAGCCGAGGGTTCCTTCACTAAGCAAGAGAAGCCTTGAGCGGCAAGGCCGACCGAGCTGAGGGACTCCTACGCCTCTAGGATACGGATACCTCACTCGTCACCTTCCGCACAGGGCAACTCACACTTGGTTAAGCGGTCCAGCTAGCCGACAGGCAAGTCCTGGTGCTCGAAATGGCGAAGAAACATGGCTTTACGCCCAAATACACAGATGTTCAGGCCCTGATAGCCGCAATGAACATACGCCGACACTCAAGATGCCATTACAAACGAGACTCTGGTTCCGTTCCCGCGGGTATGAACAACCTCCATACCAGGAGGCCCGCGGGACGACGAACTCCAAGCGGCTCGCCGCCGCCCACTCCTGCAGCAGCGACAACGACCTCTGTCCCGGGCGGTAAGACAGCTGTAGCAACAGCTTCAGGGCAAACGCTGCGGCGGAAAAGCTCTCGCCCACAAAGGACGAGAACCAGCCATTCAAGCCAGGGAGACGGAGGTCCAGGGGTGCAGGCGGAGTTGGCGATCTCGTCGGCAGAGAAACCTTCTCCAGCTGCTGCCACCACAGCACCGACGGTGGCGTCCACCTGTCCGCCAACACCGCACCAGCAAGCGCCGGCCACCCGTCCACCGGCAGATCCCCCCTCAAGTCCTCCCAGACGGGCCAGCACCAACCTCCGCGCGGAGGCGTCGTGCTGGAGCATGGCAGGACAGCCCAAGAACACGAACGCCGCCCTAGCAGTGCGCAACGTCTTGGACGGTCTCCTGGTACGCGCGGTGCGACAGCCGCCCGTACAGTGGCTAGATAGCCACACTCCGCCCGACGGTGGGAGGGGGCACCGGAAGCTGAGCCAGAGCCAGCTGAGCCAGCAAGCCCAACGCGCTGGAGCTGACGACGCTCGCGGCCGACCAGCCCCGCGTTGTCAAAGTCCGCCCCCTCCGCTAGACCGGTGGGCGCCCTCTCCCCTGAAGGTTGAAGAAGAAGGTGGCCCACCGACCCGTGTGGGAGGTAGAGCTCCGGCTCAGCTTGCCCTCCTCCCCAGCAAGGATGACGAAGATCCTTGAAGCTGAGGGCAGGGCAGAGGCCGCAGCCCGGCTTGCTTCTCCCCACCATCAAACTGGTGGTCACCGTCTTGGGTGACCATCGGCGAGGGGATGCAGCCGAGCTGCACGATGAAAATCCTTGAAGCCGAGCGATGGCTGAAAGGTGCCGATCTCCACAAGGCCGCGCTCCTCCAACAACAGCAAGAGCAAGGCGGCGCGGGCGCTCCCCATCCGGGGGCTCGGAAGGCAGAAGGACGCGACGCATGAGGAAAGTGCGAAGGCATGGCTACCACCCAGGAGGTCGATCCCTTTTTAAAGGCGACTCTCCCCACTTGCGTCCCCAGCCATCGCGGACTGAGTCTTCACCAACACGCTCTAAGGTCCTCCCCCTACGACACGGGGGCTGGGCCCCACGTGACATGCAAGCTGGCCCAAGACAGAAGAAGCCAAACCGCCGCGCGCGGAGCGTGTAACCGCCCAGCGGTTACAAGCATTCCTCCGTCTTCGCCCAAACCAGCGGGTGAAAGGGCGGACCGCCATGCAGGTGGCATGCAACTGCACCAAGGGGGCGCACCCATTCGGCTTCGACGCATCTAGCATGGAGGCCCAGGCCCACACGTCATGTAACCGGCGCGCCAGTTACTACGTGCAAAAAACTGTAGCGCCACTTGCACCAGCGCCGCACCTTCTCGACTGCGGAACCGGTGCCACAATTCGAGGCAACCCTGCGCGTGGCCCAACAGTGCCAACCAGGCACGCCGGTCACGGGTCAGTCAGCCGCAGGAGAAGGCGCGACGGTCAATATGGCCAGAAGTGGGCCGGCAGTAATGGCGGTGGCAGGCGAGCGGAAGCAGCAGTCAAATCATCTACAGGCTCACGTCCCCTCCTGGAACAGCGAGAGAGCCCTCTCCCACGGCGTGAAGACGACGCGCCCGTGTTCCGTTCCTCGAACGGCTCGCGCATGCACAACGGCAGCCCCGCGAACCACTCGTCCCGTCGCATTAACTCTGCGACAGGGCAGGCGACACCTTTGGCAGGTGAAGCGGGCGACGCTTCACCTACGCCATAATGACCGCGTCAAAAAAGGTACGCCACGTCATTCAATTTTGTATCCTTTTTCGCTTTCCCTTTCTCTCTCTTGCTACAGGGACCGGGAAAGGGGACACTCCGAAAGGGATCCTTCTCCACGAAGGAAGCGGGCCCCGAGCCCCCCTACTGATCAGAGGTTCGAAGGCTGGCCCCTCGGAAGGGTTCGACAGCCGCCTCAGAGCACTCGGGCTCCACGCCCACTACTGGTCAGAGGTTCGAAGGCTGGCCCCTCGGAAGGGTTCGATAGCCGCCTCAGGCCACTCAGGCTCTGTGCCCACTACTAATCAGGGGTTCGTAGGCTGGCCCCCCGACGGGTTCGACAGTCGCCCCAGAGCACGCAGAGTGAGGGATGACTCTGAGTATGCTCGATACATAACCAAGGCTCAGGCTACGCTCCCGAGGTACCCTAGGACATTTCCGAGACCAGCAGGAGCGATTCTGTAACGGAATCCCATCAGAGGGAGGCATCGAGCCCTCGGACCCTATCGAACGGGACCAGGTCCGGCAAATCACCTACAGGTACTTTTGGAGCGCGCCTCTGGGCCACTAGCCGACCCTTATTGAACGGGGCACGGGCGTCCACTCGGATCACCCGTTAGCAACTCACTGGAGACACCATGTTCGGCGCCCTCCGAGGGCAACATGGCGCTTTCCCCCCTCCTCCTTGCGGAAAGGCGACGAAGGGGCGTATGAAAAAAGCCGAGTCAGTCCTTGACCGTCCTCTCGCCGTGTGCAGAGGCTCGGGGGCTGCTCTCGCAAACCAGGCTCTAGCCAAACCGTTGACAGTGTCAACATACCAGCCCGAGAACTCGGAACCTGACTATGCACCCGGGCAACGACCAGTTCGCATGAGGGAACAACCAGGCCGGCCGAGGCATCACGAAAGGCACTAAGACCTCGAAGGAGTCAAACCACTCCTCCGAGGCCTCGGGGGCTACACCCGGCGGGTGCGCTCGCGCGCACCCACCGGAACAAAATGCAACCGAGAAAGGCCGGTCCCCTTGCAAAAAAATGCGACAAAGCCTCCAAGCGAGTACCCACACTCCCTTTGAGGCTCGGGGGCTACTGTCGGGGACCGTAATTAGGGGTACCCCCAAGACTCCTAATCTCAGCTGGTAAACCCCATCAGCACAAAGCTGCAAAGGCCTGATGGGGCGCAATTCCGGTCAAGGCTCTGTCCACTCAAGGGACACGATCTCGCCTCGCTCGAGCCCAGCCTCGGGCAGGAACGGTAGACTAAGGCAGATTCACGCCTCGCCCGAGGGTCTCCTCAAGCAACGGGCGCACCTTCGACTCGCCCGAGGCCCAGCTCGGGCAGGCTTCGCGGAGAAACAACCTTGGCCAGATCGCCTCGCCAGCCGATCGGATCGCAGGAGCATTCAATGCAAGGATCGCCTGACACCTTATCCTAACGCGCGCTTTCCAGTCGACAAGGCCGAAGTGACCGCAGTCACTTCGCCCCTCCACTGACTGACCTGACAGGAAAACAGCGCCGCCTGCGCTGCTATGACTGCTGTGCCACCCGCCAGGGTGAGGCTGACAGCAGCCAAGTCTAGCCTCGGACGATGGTCTCCGCCTCGCCCAACCCTAGGGCTCGGACTCTACCTCGACCTCGGAAGACGGTCTCCGCCTCGCCCGACCCCAGGGCTCGGACTCTACCTCGACCTCGGACGACGGTCTCCGCCTCGCCCGACCCCAGGGCTCAGACTCTACCTCGACCTCGGAAGATGGTCTCCGCCTCGCTCGACCCCAAGGCTCGGACTCAACCTCGACCTCGGACGACGGTCTCCGCCTCGCCTGACCCCCGGGCTCGGACTCAGCCTCGACCTCAGAGGAATCACCGCCTCGCCCGACCTTGGGCTCGGACCGACCACGCCACAAGGGGGCCATCATTACCCTACCCCCTAGCTAGCCCAGGCTATGGGGAACAAGACCGGCGTCCCATCTAGCTCGCCCCGGTAAAACAAGTAATGATGGCACCCCGCGTGCTCCATGACGACGGCGGTTCTCAGCCCCCTACGGAAGCAAGGAGACGTCAGCAAGGATCCGACAACCCCGACAGCTGTGCTTCTACAGGGCTCAAGCGCTCCTCCAACAGCCACGATGCCACATGAATAGGGCTCCAACACCTCTCCGATAGCCACGTCGGCATGTACATAGGGCTCTGGCTCCCCTCTGCTAGACACGTTAGCACACTGCTACACCCCCCATTGTACACCTGGACCCTCTCCTTACGTCTATAAAAGGAAGGTCCAGGGCCCTCATATGAAAAGGTGGCCGCGCGGGAGAATGGGCTGACGCGCAGTCTCACGCCCTCTGTCTCTCCCTCGCGAACGCTTGTAACCCCCTACTGCAAGCGCATCCGCCCTGGGCGCAGGACAACACGAGGCCGTGGTTTCCCCTCACTGGTTTTCCCCCCTTGTGCTCCGTCTCGCGTCGACCCATCTGGGCTGGGACACGCAGCGACAATTTACTCGTCGGTCCAGGGACCCCCCCGAGGTCGAAACGCCAACAAGTATCACAAAAAAAAGTTTACACCGAAAAGCCATAGCCCCTATTCCGCCACCTGCGAAGGCCCGACCGACGCCGCTGGGTGTTTGGCAGCTGGTTCGCCCACCACCTTCGAAGCGTTCTCACCCGTCAGCGCAGTAGCTAGCACGGGGTCTTCGCCAGCTCCAGTCGGCGCAGGGGTCACCGAGGGGCCCTCGCCAGCATCAGATGGCGGCGCCAGCTCCACCCCCGATGCCTCGGGCAGCGTGCTGTCCAGATCACCGAGGTCTTCAACCTCTTCATCATGCGCCATCTACAGAAATAGCACACCCATTCAACAAACCACATATACCCACACATATAATCACACAAATGCACCTTTACTGTGGCGGAACTGTCCGAATTATTCCAACTTAAGTGCCCAAGCCCTGCCTTAGAGGCTAGACCACACTTAAATGGGAATAACCCGTCAACTCCTCGGATCTAGTCCGACACGGCCACTGACAGGATCAAGTACCACAGTCTCACTCGATGGTGAGTCACAGAGCAAATACAATAAAGCATAAAACCATACATGAAAGAGTATTAAATTATTACATCACCATTGTCATCATCGGAGTTTTCGCAAAAGTAACCATCATTGTTTTTGGAGTGCAGCGGAAAATAAACTAACGATAAATAACTGGGAGGATGGGGAAGCCTGTCCCATCACTCCTCATGCTCCTCCTCCGCCGAGGCAGGGTCCCACTCGACAGTCCAACCCGGTGGCAGGGCGGATGGCCAAGTCACTCCGGCAACCATGTCCTCCAGAGAACCTGTAAAATTATGCCACAAGCAAGGCTGAGTATACTAATACTCAGCTAGACTTACCCGGTGTGAGGAGTCTACTCCTCCACCTCTAGACATGCAGCTGTTTGGCTGTGGGGTTTGGTTGCCAAAAACACTAGCTGAGTTTCTAAATCAAGATTTTAACTTAATCAAAATTAAGTGTGACTCTCTTAAGGCTAAAAGTGTACTATCTATTCATACATAGTAGCAAGCATTATTAGCAAACAACAGTTTGTATCATCTCAACCAGTTCCACTTGTTACTCAATGTAGCAGCATGGATCAAGCAGTCTCATTAGCTGCGAGAAGCAGACGATTCGAATCGAGTTTTATCCTTGCAAGGTAAACCTAAACACACGACATGCAGGGGCACTCCGTCCCCACACATATCAACCGTCCCCATCGATTCCCCGTCAGCAGATCAGGGCTCACCGCCTTGGCGTACAATGCCTCACTGACCCCGACTGGCCGTCGTGCAGTGACCGCACTTGTACCCACCATAACCGGAATGGGAGACTACGTCTCAGGTCGCGTGAGGAGGTATGTCCACTGCCAGGTTCACTCAGGTACTAGGCTTACCGATTTACCATATTTCTCGGTATGTGTTTAGTACGTTCAAACGCTTGACTCACGGTACCACACCTTAATCCTTAATCACTTTTTATCCCGTGAACAATCAATCCCCATGGATTGTTGTCCACAACCAACATCAGTATGATAGGAAAGTGGATACAACCAATTCCTGATTTCGCGCGAGTGCTAGAAAAATCACTCGACTTCTACCGAGATCCTACTTAATAAAGCAGCTACTCGACTTAGCATACTAGTATTCATCTCAATAGGATTCCTGAGATCATGCAACTAGGGTTCCAAACAATTCCTACACCTAAGTGCACAATCAATCCTACAATCATTAAGTGAAGTAAAATAGCATAATTAACAGGTTATGCATAAAACCGGGGCTTGCCTTCCAAAGCAGTGGCAGGCAGGTCCTCTGGTGCAGGCTCTGGTGCTGGGTCTGGGGCAACCTCCTGGGCAGCTCCTTGCTCCGGCACGAGGACGTACTCTCCGTCAGCAAGATTACAGTCTATCGAAAGGCAATGAACATGCATGTCATGATTATGCAAAATTTAAGAACATTAAGTTACAGAATTCAAGTTAAGAATTTAACTTAGGGCTTCTTGGTTACGAGGGTCTTCTAGTGGTATTCATAGACTTATTACTTGTTAGTTTTAGGTTTTCTCTCTAAAATACATATTGGATTTGTATTGCCTCTATAAATTTCAGTGGTCAATTATAAAGATCTTAAGGGGACATTAAGTTCCATCATCCAATTTCCCTTTTTTAATTTCCACCTAGGGTTTCTAGTAGGGGTTTTGAACTATGATAGTAGTTTAAAAATTTCCAAAAATTCTGTAAAAATTACAGTGGGTGGTCACTGGCTATACTAGCTTGTTTTGAAAATTTGAGGCTTAAAGTATAAAAGCTAATCTTTAAACAAAAATAACAATGGTTAGGTAAGTGGGGCCACTTTACATTACAAGTCCTTTATTAAAGTGGTCTCTGACCTAATGGTTATTTTTGCTGGCCTCTAATAGTGATAAAAAGCTCTTGTACCAAAAATGGCAGAGAGCGACAAGGTGGTTAATTAATGGTGAATTTTCTAAACTTTGGTGCACAAGAGTGATTAGAACTAACTTGTCATTTGAAAAATATCAAACAACAGATTTCAGATTTTTCTTAAGTTCTTATTACCAACACATTAGTTATCCTAAGGTTTGGGGAGGTTTCACCTTAGGGATATTTTTGTAGGGTTTTTCTAAGTTATTCCTATTCTCTTCATTAAAAAGGTATCTTGTTTATTTTACACTACAACAGGGTATGACATATTTTTCCAGTGAACTACATTGACTAAGTATCTTAACAAAAATAGGTGTGCCCTCTGGTTCATCATTTATATCACCCTTTCTATTTTTCTTAAACTTAAGCATATTATAGAAGAAGGGGTTAAGATTATCTTAAAGTAATAGACAGAGAGGTTTAACATTTTTAACTGAGTTAGTGAGTGAATATAAACTTCTCCAAATTTTTCTAACCCTGGTTAAATAGTGCAACTATTTTTCTTGCTATTATTAAGCTTTTGGCCAAAACTGAAAATAAAACAGAACCTTGTATTTTTCTCTAGTTCATATGGGGTTTTATATTTTTCTTAGACAGGTTACATTATTTAGAGTCTGGCAAAATTGGTTTGACTAAATTTGGATGATTTAAACAAAAGTTATGCATTTTCAAAGTTGATGTCCCATTTAAAAACAGATTTACTTAAGGTTTTCTGGAAAAACCAGTTTGCACCGAGACCCCTAAGGTTAATTTGATTCAACTCTCGCAGATCTACCCTCGGGTTACTATTCACCTGAGTCTTTGGCTTTGCACTTAACCCCCTGGGTTTCTCTCCCTCTCACCCGCGGTCCCTCCCCCAATCCAAACAGTGGCCGTAGAAAAAGAAAGGACGGCGCGGCTTACCGGCGACGAGGGAGGTCCGGCGAGGTGGTCAGCGACACTCGGGAGGTTGCGGCGGTCACGTCGATGTGCGGGTCGCCGCTGGAGGTGGTCGGAGCTGCTTGGTCCACGTGCGCAGGCGGGCGAGCTCGTCGGCGGCGTGCGCTCCGGCCTATCCACGGCGGTATGGTTCAATCCAGGGGTACGAGGAGCATCACGGAATGACGTAGAGGCCATACACGCAAGGAATCGAGAAATGGCGGAGGGATTTACCCGGTCCACGCGCGCCGGCGGGTTCTTGAAGTCCGGCGAGCGTGATTCGGCCACTCCGGTGACGCAGGCTCTCGGTTCAAGCTTGAGCAAGGCTCACGGCTTCACCAGGAAGCTAACCGAAGGCTTGGATCGAACGGAGGGAGGCTGGAGAGGGGTTGGTCACGATGGTGGTCTTTGGCCGGCACTGGCGGGCCGCGGGGAGGTCGCCGGAGGCGAGGGCTGGCTCGGGCGAGTCCGGTGAGGTACGTAGGAGGCACTGGGGGAAACAACCGAGCGCTGGGGTGGGTTTTATAGGCGCGGACGCGGCCGAGGCGCCGGCTTGGCCCGGGTGCGGCGCGGGGCGCGCGCGGGCGTGCTCTGGCGCGGCAGAACACGTCGAACACGTGGCGGTTGGTTTCTTCCAGTGTTCAAACGTCGACAGAGGTCGCAAACGTGCGAATCTTTGCAAAGGTTCGGCGCAGACCTCTTCCTGGCACCTAGGGCTATCACTCAACTGTGAGGAGTCGGGGCAGATACGGCCTAGGGAGGGAGATCTTTGAATGCCAAAACAGGTGTGTCACACTGGGCACTTCGCGACAAAAGCCATGCCATGGCATGTCAAACGTCCGAGTCTCGGGCTCAACTTTTTCCAGTGGGTGCCCCAGGTTGTATGCCACGTTTTTGGTATAGATCACAAGTGGATTTGATGCCATCTTCAAGGTGAACACGGCTGATCTTTGAAGTAGGGTTAAAATGTGACTTAGAGAAAACTAGAGAGCTCTAGCTCTCTCCCCTCTTGGAGATTTGAAATGGAGTTTCTCCAGGGGCCTTTTTGCAATATTTCCTTCCCCTAAATGCTGGTTACAAGTCACCTAAGGTTTGGGTAAAAGTTACACATGTTTTACCCACTTGATCACTCTCTTCCCCCCCTTACATAGGGTTTTGGAAGGCATGGCTTTGAAGAAATCTAGGGTTCTTCTCCCCCTATTATCCAAGTTAGTAAATGTGCAAGGACTTAGGGTAAAGTTTCTCATGTCATGTGCAACTTAATCATAACATGAGCCCCAAGGTTCTTATGTGCTGCCCTAAGCCTTTATCTTATGTGATCACAGCTTCTAGTGCCAAAGTGGCTCTAGCCAGGGTAACACCTGGGTGTTACAACCCTCCCCCCTTAAAGGAATCTCGTCCCGAGATTTAGGTAGAGTTCCTTGGAGGGGTGCTTGAGGGGGTGATGGTGGTGTCTCTCCTTTACCCAAGTCTCTCTTGTTAACTGCTCTTCGAATGTCATCCTCTTTGCAACTTCAGAAGGAAGCCCTTCTTAAGTTGTATCCATAACTTAGACTATCCTTGTTATCTAAGTTTTTCTGATAATTGTATTCAAAGGGCAGGTGGGGGGGGTGGGGTTTTGGGGTTACGTACCGGCTCCTTTGGGTAGAAAGTCGGGAAAGCGAGAGCGTAGAAAATCCTCCGTCTCCCATGTAGCTTCTTCTGTTGAATGATGACTCCACTGAACCTTATACATTCTGATCGACCTTGCCCGAGTTGATCTTTCCTTCTGATCCAATACCTTGACGGGGTACTCCTGGTAGGACAAGTCTGGTTCTATCTCAATATTTGGTTCTGGTAGCACTTCAGTGGGTAGACGAACACATTTCCGCAGCTGAGACACATGGAACACATTGTGGACTGCGGACATATGGGAAGGTAATTCCAATTGGTAGGCTACGGGTCCACAACTTTTCTTGATCTTATAAGGTCCAATGTAGCGAGGGGCCAACTTGCCCTTGATCCCAAATCTTTGGATACCCTTGGTTGGTGATACCTTAAGATAGACATGATCTCCCACCTCAAACTGCAGTGGCTTTCGTCTCTGGTCATGATAACTCTTTTGCCTGGCCTGAGCAGCTTCCAAGTTCTTCCTGATGACCCTAACCTTTTTCTCCGCTTCAATTACCAAATCTGGCCCAAAAATCTCCCTTTCCCCTGCTTGAGACCAATTTAGCGGGGTTCTGCATCTTCTCCCATATAATGCCTCAAAAGGTGCCATCTTCAGACTGGACTGATAACTGTTATTGTAAGAAAATTCTGCCAAGGACAGACACTTGTCCCAGTCCTTTCCATAGCGTAGTGCACATGCTCTCAACATGTCTTCTAAAATTTGATTTACCCTTTCTGTCTGACCATCTGTTTGAGGGTGATATGCTGAGCTTCGAATTACATGGGTCCCAAGTGATTCCTGCAATTGCTCCCAAAATCGTGCCACAAAAGGTGCTCCTCGGTCAGAGACTATGGTTCTTGGTATCCCATGCAGACGAACTATCTGGTCGATGTAAATTTCCGCATACTTTTCTGTCCGGTAGGTAGTGTGCACTGGTAAGAAATGAGCCGTCTTGGTCAATCTGTCCACAATAACCCATATGGAATCATGGTGCCGGGAGGTATTGGGCAATCCCACTATGAAATCCATGCAAATGTCCTCCCATTTCCAAGATGGTATGGGAAGGGGTTGCAAAGGGCCTGCTGCTTTCAGATGACTAGCTTTTACCCTCTGACAAGTGTCACATTCTGAAACGTATTTGGCAATTTCCCTCTTCATCCTGGTCCACCAATAAAGAGGTCTGAGATCATGGTACATCTTGTTGCTACCTGGGTGCATGGAGAACTTAGAAAGGTGAGCTTCATCTAATATCTTCCTTCTGAGCTCTGGATTCTTGGGAACAACCAATCGATCTTCAAACCATAAAATTCCCTTGCTGTCCTGACGGAAACATTTGTATTTCTCGGCCTTTTGCTTGATCATTTCTCTGATGATCTGAACACCCTTATCCCCAAACTGTGCCTGAGCTATTTGTTCTTGCAATGTGGGCTCCACTGCAATATATCTCAATTCACCGGAAGGAACAACTTCCAGGTTCAACTTGCACAATTCATCACACAAGGTGGTGATGCTTGCATCCATGTTCATGCAATTACATTGGGCCTTTCGGCTCAAGGCATCTGCCACAACATTGGCCTTGCCAGGATGGTAATGTACCTCCAAATCATAGTCCTTGATTAATTCCAACCATCTCCTCTGCCTCATATTCAGATCCGCCTGGGTGAAAATGTACTTGAGGCTCTTGTGATCAGTGTAAATGTTACAGTGAGCTCCCATCAAGTAGTGTCTCCATATCTTGAGGGCATGAACTACTGCTGCCAACTCCAGATCATGTGTCGGGTAATTCTGCTCATGAGGTCTAAGGGCTCGGGAAGCGTAAGCAATCACTCTGTTCTCTTGCATCAACACACAACCCAATCCGGTACCGGAAGCATCACAATAAACCTCAAATGGCTTGGTGTTGTCGGGTTGAGCTAGCACTGGGGCTGTTGTCAAGTGTTGCCTCAGGGTATGAAAAGCATCTTCACACTTTTGGCTCCACTCAAATTTGGCTCCCTTCTTCAATAGTTCAGTCATTGGCTTGGCAATTCTAGAGAAATCCGGAATGAATCGTCGGTAATATCCTGCCAATCCCAGAAAACTCCTAATCTGCTTTACTGTAGTCGGGGGTTTCCAGTCCATCACTTCTTGCACCTTCTCAGGATCAACTGATATCCCATCCTGAGAAATTGTGTGACCCAAGAATTTTATTTCTTTCAGCCAGAACTCACACTTGGACAACTTAGCATATAACTGATGGTCGCGAAGTCTCTGAAGCACAATATGTAGATGCTCCGTGTGTTCATCTTCATTCTTGGAATAAACCAGAATGTCATCAATGAAGACAACCACAAACTTGTCCAGCTCTGGCATAAATACTGAGTTCATCAAGTACATGAAATAAGCCGGGGCATTGGTTAGCCCAAAAGACATCACCAGAAACTCATAGAGTCCATATCTGGTAGAGAAAGCCGTCTTGGGAATGTCACTGGCGCGGATCTTGATCTGATGGTAGCCCGAGCGAAGGTCTATCTTGGAGAATACCTTGGCTCCCACCAATTGATCAAACAGAACATCAATGCGGGGTAACGGGTACTTGTTCTTGATAGTCACCGCATTGAGAGGGCGGTAATCAACACACATCCTCAAGCTCTCATCCTTCTTCTTCACGAACAAGGCGGGACATCCCCATGGTGAAGTGCTTGGACGAATGAATCCCTTGTCTAGCAACTCTTGCAATTGTTTCTTCAGTTCTGCCAACTCTGCGGGAGGCATCCTATAAGGTCTCTTGGAGATAGGAGCAGTCCCGGGTTGCAATTCAATGGCAAACTCAATGTCTCGGTCAGGTGGCATCCCTGGCAATTCATCCGGGAAAACATCGGGGTAGTCGCAGACCACTGGGATCTGCCTTACTGGAGACTCTGCCATAACAAAGGCACAAGACTGGGCATCACCCTGGTTGGGTAAATACAAAACAGTCTCGCCATAAGCAGGAGAATGAATTTCAACGGCTCTGGCTGCAATATCCAATATTGCCTGATGTTTGGCCAACCAATCAGTTCCCAAGATGATATCCACACTATCCAGCCCCAAAATAAGAAGGTCAGTTTTAACTATCAAACTACCAAACTTTATGGGCACATGCCTGCTGATTTGATTTGTGGCAATCCTGCCTCCTGGGGTTGAAATGGTAATAGCCCCGTGGGTGTGGCAAAAAGGCAACTGGCACTTGACACTAAATTTGGCACTGACAAAACTATGCGATGCACCAGAATCAAAAAGAATAGCAGCAGGAAAATTTAAAACTGTAAAGATACCAGTCATGACGGGTGCTCCCTCTGGTACGTCAGCCATTGTAGTGAAGTTCAGCTTGCCCTGCCTCACTTGCACTTTCTGCCTCTTCCCCTGGTTCTGGTTGATATTTTGCCCCTGCCTCTGCTGATTCTTGGGGCAATTCTTGGCATAGTGCCCAGTACTGCCACAAGTGAAACACCGGTTATCATTAGCCTGGCGGTACTGTTGCTGCTGGTTGTTCCTCTGAACTGGGAATTGGGCACGGTTGGGTGCCTGCTGCTGTTGCTGCTGCTGCTGCTGTGGTGGCCTGATCACCCACCTTCCCTGCTGCTGCTGGGGTCCCCTGCCCTGGGAGTCGGACACAATCCTGAAGCGCTGGGGCTGTGACGAGGGTCCGGCCACAGGGGTCTTCCTCTTCTTCTCCGCCTGCCGAGCCAAGATGCAGTCTTCCTGGGAGATGGCCATGTTGACCAACTCATTGTAACTATGGGCCCGGACGGTGTTGAGACGGTCACGGAGCTTGGTGTTGAGCCCTCTCCTGAACCTGTCTCGCTTCTTCTCATCCGTATCTGCATGGTATCCGGCATACTGACACAGATCGTTGAAGGCCTGGGCATATTGTAACACTGTCCTGCTGCCCTGAGTAAGTGCCAGAAACTCGTTGAGCTTCCGGTCCATGATGCCAGCGGGAATATGATGCCCTCTGAAAGCGGCCTTGAACTCCCTCCACTCCACCTCTCTGCCATCCGGCTGCATAGCCAGAAAATGGTCCCACCAAGTCCTTGCGGGTCCGCGAAGCTGCTGTGTGGCGAACCTGACCTTGGTGACCTCCGAGCAAGCCCCATGGAGCAATGGGAACTTGGATTCTACCACCCTTAACCACACATCTGCATCCAGTGGGTCCTCCGACCTGGTAAACAATGGTGGCTGGGTGCTGAGAAACTCCTGGTAAGTAGCAGCGACGGGGTGACGCTGATGGTCTCCACCATACTGCTGAGGGGGTGGCTGCCGCTGAGCTAGCTGCCTCAGAATCTCATTCTGCTGGGCCATGAGCTCCTGCAGAGTGGGAGGCGGTGGCGGTGGAGGAACGCGCTCATTCTGGCCACGACGCTGCCTCCCAGCCATCTGAAAAAGTCACATGGTTGCTTAATAACACATCTCCAAGCTTAAGGTTCGAACATGGTAGGGGAGTCAAAGTAATTGATAGATTTCAAATAAAACAAATGAAAACGTGATCCTTCCATCCGAATTTAAATCACCATCAGTCATCCCTAAACATCCCAAAGAGTTTTTACTACTGGTTACATCAAGGAATCAAAAGACTCAACTCTACCTAGCCTAGTACCCTAAGGGTGCAAAAGCTAAGCTAGCGGCGAGGAGTCCAACTATCATCAATCTCTAGCATTAGTCTGGCCTCTACTGAGCGAACGAGGCGACGCTAGACTCGGGGGACGGTGGTCTCCCTGAGCCAGCGGTGTCTACACTGGAGGCAGACTCGTCTCCTCCCTCGATGTCAACGTCCTCGTCAGCCTCCGCATCATGAATCTCTTGGTGATGCATGTCCAGATGCGCATTAGCCTCTGCTAACTGCTGCTGAGTGTTGAGGAGCTGATCCTCGAGGACCTCTATGGTATTCTCCCTGGTACCCACCAGCTCTTCCAACTCATGAGCCTCGTCAGTCAGCTGCTCCACCTGTAAATCCTTCTCCACCAGCTCCTGGGATAAATCCACCACGAGCTCTTCCCGGTTATCCAGGGTGATCTTGGTGTCCTCCAGCAATGCCATCAGGTGGGACATGGCCTCCCCACGCATCACTTGCAGACGATACAGAGCGTTCATGCACCGTACCGACAAGTGTGCCGTGTGGCCTGGGTAGAGAGCCCAGATGTCCTTGGCATGCTCCACCCGGTCCTTCCACATCGGGTCGTCCTCCTTCTCCGCAGGGAACAGCCCAATGGGGTGAGTAGCCAACTCCAAGGGGTGAAATCCACAGAAGGTGGTCAGTCCATGCAGAGCGATAGCCTCAATAGTGTCCTCAGCCCGGTATCCATAGGACTCGGAGTCCAGTGAACGCCAGCCTGGTTGCAAGGGATGAGGCTCCAAGGTCATCCTCACCCTGCAGCGAGGTACCCGGTGCTTTTCAAATAGTTGCACCGTGTACTGAGGGGGTGTCGAATATCCTGCCCCCTGAAGCACCTCCCACAAGATGCGGGGAAAACCCTCTCGTGCAAGTCCGTCAGTGTGGGTCAGTGCATCTCCATCCTCAGAGGATCCGTGGGAAGTCATCTGTGCACGGTTAAGCGTAAGTAAAGAAAAAGAAGTAAAAAGAACAGGGAAAACAAAACTCAACCTGCCTCTGGTTAAAAGAAAAAGATAGTGAGGACCTAGTTGGCTGCTATTTCACTTTTAAGTCTTTTTATTTAGTCAATTATTTACTTAATTAAGAATGCATGCATGCACGTCCTGAACGACCTCACAAGAGAATGAAAGGCATAGGGAAGACTCCCATCCTGTAAAAGTGGCCTGTAGGGCCTAGTCACTTAGCCACCTAGCTACCCTTCTATCATCCTAAGGCTTCACGTCCTAGGTCTATCCTGCTTGCCCTACTATCTATCCAACATTGTTTCTATCCAGTTTTACTTTTCGAAAAGGGATGGTATTTAGGATTTATTGATTCCTCTGTGGTGGTACAAGCTCCGATACCAGCTGTGGCGGAACTGTCCGAATTATTCCAACTTAAGTGCCCAAGCCCTGCCTTAGAGGCTAGACCACACTTAAATGGGAATAACCCGTCAACTCCTCGGATCTAGTCCGACACGGCCACTGACAGGATCAAGTACCACAGTCTCACTCGATGGTGAGTCACAGAGCAAATACAATAAAGCATAAAACCATACATGAAAGAGTATTAAATTATTACATCACCATTGTCATCATCGGAGTTTTCGCAAAAGTAACCATCATTGTTTTTGGAGTGCAGCGGAAAATAAACTAACGATAAATAACTGGGAGGATGGGGAAGCCTGTCCCATCACTCCTCATGCTCCTCCTCCGCCGAGGCAGGGTCCCACTCGACAGTCCAACCCGGTGGCAGGGCGGATGGCCAAGTCACTCCGGCAACCATGTCCTCCAGAGAACCTGTAAAATTATGCCACAAGCAAGGCTGAGTATACTAATACTCAGCTAGACTTACCCGGTGTGAGGAGTCTACTCCTCCACCTCTAGACATGCAGCTGTTTGGCTGTGGGGTTTGGTTGCCAAAAACACTAGCTGAGTTTCTAAATCAAGATTTTAACTTAATCAAAATTAAGTGTGACTCTCTTAAGGCTAAAAGTGTACTATCTATTCATACATAGTAGCAAGCATTATTAGCAAACAACAGTTTGTATCATCTCAACCAGTTCCACTTGTTACTCAATGTAGCAGCATGGATCAAGCAGTCTCATTAGCTGCGAGAAGCAGACGATTCGAATCGAGTTTTATCCTTGCAAGGTAAACCTAAACACACGACATGCAGGGGCACTCCGTCCCCACACATATCAACCGTCCCCATCGATTCCCCGTCAGCAGATCAGGGCTCACCGCCTTGGCGTACAATGCCTCACTGACCCCGACTGGCCGTCGTGCAGTGACCGCACTTGTACCCACCATAACCGGAATGGGAGACTACGTCTCAGGTCGCGTGAGGAGGTATGTCCACTGCCAGGTTCACTCAGGTACTAGGCTTACCGATTTACCATATTTCTCGGTATGTGTTTAGTACGTTCAAACGCTTGACTCACGGTACCACACCTTAATCCTTAATCACTTTTTATCCCGTGAACAATCAATCCCCATGGATTGTTGTCCACAACCAACATCAGTATGATAGGAAAGTGGATACAACCAATTCCTGATTTCGCGCGAGTGCTAGAAAAATCACTCGACTTCTACCGAGATCCTACTTAATAAAGCAGCTACTCGACTTAGCATACTAGTATTCATCTCAATAGGATTCCTGAGATCATGCAACTAGGGTTCCAAACAATTCCTACACCTAAGTGCACAATCAATCCTACAATCATTAAGTGAAGTAAAATAGCATAATTAACAGGTTATGCATAAAACCGGGGCTTGCCTTCCAAAGCAGTGGCAGGCAGGTCCTCTGGTGCAGGCTCTGGTGCTGGGTCTGGGGCAACCTCCTGGGCAGCTCCTTGCTCCGGCACGAGGACGTACTCTCCGTCAGCAAGATTACAGTCTATCGAAAGGCAATGAACATGCATGTCATGATTATGCAAAATTTAAGAACATTAAGTTACAGAATTCAAGTTAAGAATTTAACTTAGGGCTTCTTGGTTACGAGGGTCTTCTAGTGGTATTCATAGACTTATTACTTGTTAGTTTTAGGTTTTCTCTCTAAAATACATATTGGATTTGTATTGCCTCTATAAATTTCAGTGGTCAATTATAAAGATCTTAAGGGGACATTAAGTTCCATCATCCAATTTCCCTTTTTTAATTTCCACCTAGGGTTTCTAGTAGGGGTTTTGAACTATGATAGTAGTTTAAAAATTTCCAAAAATTCTGTAAAAATTACAGTGGGTGGTCACTGGCTATACTAGCTTGTTTTGAAAATTTGAGGCTTAAAGTATAAAAGCTAATCTTTAAACAAAAATAACAATGGTTAGGTAAGTGGGGCCACTTTACATTACAAGTCCTTTATTAAAGTGGTCTCTGACCTAATGGTTATTTTTGCTGGCCTCTAATAGTGATAAAAAGCTCTTGTACCAAAAATGGCAGAGAGCGACAAGGTGGTTAATTAATGGTGAATTTTCTAAACTTTGGTGCACAAGAGTGATTAGAACTAACTTGTCATTTGAAAAATATCAAACAACAGATTTCAGATTTTTCTTAAGTTCTTATTACCAACACATTAGTTATCCTAAGGTTTGGGGAGGTTTCACCTTAGGGATATTTTTGTAGGGTTTTTCTAAGTTATTCCTATTCTCTTCATTAAAAAGGTATCTTGTTTATTTTACACTACAACAGGGTATGACATATTTTTCCAGTGAACTACATTGACTAAGTATCTTAACAAAAATAGGTGTGCCCTCTGGTTCATCATTTATATCACCCTTTCTATTTTTCTTAAACTTAAGCATATTATAGAAGAAGGGGTTAAGATTATCTTAAAGTAATAGACAGAGAGGTTTAACATTTTTAACTGAGTTAGTGAGTGAATATAAACTTCTCCAAATTTTTCTAACCCTGGTTAAATAGTGCAACTATTTTTCTTGCTATTATTAAGCTTTTGGCCAAAACTGAAAATAAAACAGAACCTTGTATTTTTCTCTAGTTCATATGGGGTTTTATATTTTTCTTAGACAGGTTACATTATTTAGAGTCTGGCAAAATTGGTTTGACTAAATTTGGATGATTTAAACAAAAGTTATGCATTTTCAAAGTTGATGTCCCATTTAAAAACAGATTTACTTAAGGTTTTCTGGAAAAACCAGTTTGCACCGAGACCCCTAAGGTTAATTTGATTCAACTCTCGCAGATCTACCCTCGGGTTACTATTCACCTGAGTCTTTGGCTTTGCACTTAACCCCCTGGGTTTCTCTCCCTCTCACCCGCGGTCCCTCCCCCAATCCAAACAGTGGCCGTAGAAAAAGAAAGGACGGCGCGGCTTACCGGCGACGAGGGAGGTCCGGCGAGGTGGTCAGCGACACTCGGGAGGTTGCGGCGGTCACGTCGATGTGCGGGTCGCCGCTGGAGGTGGTCGGAGCTGCTTGGTCCACGTGCGCAGGCGGGCGAGCTCGTCGGCGGCGTGCGCTCCGGCCTATCCACGGCGGTATGGTTCAATCCAGGGGTACGAGGAGCATCACGGAATGACGTAGAGGCCATACACGCAAGGAATCGAGAAATGGCGGAGGGATTTACCCGGTCCACGCGCGCCGGCGGGTTCTTGAAGTCCGGCGAGCGTGATTCGGCCACTCCGGTGACGCAGGCTCTCGGTTCAAGCTTGAGCAAGGCTCACGGCTTCACCAGGAAGCTAACCGAAGGCTTGGATCGAACGGAGGGAGGCTGGAGAGGGGTTGGTCACGATGGTGGTCTTTGGCCGGCACTGGCGGGCCGCGGGGAGGTCGCCGGAGGCGAGGGCTGGCTCGGGCGAGTCCGGTGAGGTACGTAGGAGGCACTGGGGGAAACAACCGAGCGCTGGGGTGGGTTTTATAGGCGCGGACGCGGCCGAGGCGCCGGCTTGGCCCGGGTGCGGCGCGGGGCGCGCGCGGGCGTGCTCTGGCGCGGCAGAACACGTCGAACACGTGGCGGTTGGTTTCTTCCAGTGTTCAAACGTCGACAGAGGTCGCAAACGTGCGAATCTTTGCAAAGGTTCGGCGCAGACCTCTTCCTGGCACCTAGGGCTATCACTCAACTGTGAGGAGTCGGGGCAGATACGGCCTAGGGAGGGAGATCTTTGAATGCCAAAACAGGTGTGTCACACTGGGCACTTCGCGACAAAAGCCATGCCATGGCATGTCAAACGTCCGAGTCTCGGGCTCAACTTTTTCCAGTGGGTGCCCCAGGTTGTATGCCACGTTTTTGGTATAGATCACAAGTGGATTTGATGCCATCTTCAAGGTGAACACGGCTGATCTTTGAAGTAGGGTTAAAATGTGACTTAGAGAAAACTAGAGAGCTCTAGCTCTCTCCCCTCTTGGAGATTTGAAATGGAGTTTCTCCAGGGGCCTTTTTGCAATATTTCCTTCCCCTAAATGCTGGTTACAAGTCACCTAAGGTTTGGGTAAAAGTTACACATGTTTTACCCACTTGATCACTCTCTTCCCCCCCCTTACATAGGGTTTTGGAAGGCATGGCTTTGAAGAAATCTAGGGTTCTTCTCCCCCTATTATCCAAGTTAGTAAATGTGCAAGGACTTAGGGTAAAGTTTCTCATGTCATGTGCAACTTAATCATAACATGAGCCCCAAGGTTCTTATGTGCTGCCCTAAGCCTTTATCTTATGTGATCACAGCTTCTAGTGCCAAAGTGGCTCTAGCCAGGGTAACACCTGGGTGTTACATTTACCTGATCCATCGCCTGGTTGGACCTCTCCCGGACAGTCTCTCAGCCGTGAGGGCCTCACATCCTATCAAAAAGCGCCCCAGCCGACCACTTCAGCACCGGGTCCTTGACCTGGAAGATTCCGCGCTTGAAGCCTTCGTCCGACTAGTCGAAGACCTCGAAGTGTCCGCATCCCTCGCGGGACAGGGCATTCATGGCCCCCTCGCAGGTGATGAGGGAGGCGAAGGACATGAGGCCCGTCACAATGGTCGGGAGCACCTCCAGCTCCTCCTGTAGCCACCCAAAGAAGCAGAGGCCCACCTCCTGACTGGGCGCTTCGAAGGGAGCGGTCCGCGCACCCAGCTCCCGGTACGTGTCCACCAGCTGCGTATGCGTCCGCTCGACCTCCACGCGCGTCGAGGCCTCCATCTTGTCCAGGCGGTCGTGCAGGCCACCGAGCCTCGTCTCCATCTCCTCGGCACGTTGGCGGGCGAGACTGGCCTCTGCCCGCGCAAGCTTGGCCTTGGCTTACGCAGACTGCGCCTCAGCACAAGCTTTGTTTGCGTCCCTCCTCTCCGCCGCCAACTGACGCCTGAGATCCTCCTTCTCAGCCTCCGCAGCCGCCAGCCTCTCTGCCAGCCTGCGGCTCTTGTTCTCCGCAGCTGACTTGTCCCGAACAGCATCTGTATGCTGTGCTCGGAGGCGCTCGATTCTGCCCTCAAGTCGTTGTCTCTCGGCAGCGAACTCTGAAGTCAGGGCGCCCGACGCAACATGGTCGGCGAAGGCGGTCGCCTGCCATGAAAAATCTATCAGATTCACAACTACATAAAACAACAAACTAATGAAGTCCAAGATGACTTACATGCTTCAGCTGCTGCGACGCATGCCTCATCTGCTGGTACACAGAGCCCGCCACATCTTTAGCGGCGACGGCCGATGAAATCTCGCCGCTGGAGCAGAATTTGGACCATGGGTCCTACAAAGCAGCCTTTGCTCCAACCACCGCCGTAGGCGAAGTGGCCACCACTGGAGCTGGGACAATAGCCAGCTGCCCCGCATCTGACCCTGCGCCATAACCTTGTTCAAGACCCAGTCCCCAAAAAAACTCACCAACGATGTAATCCTCCACGCAGATGTTAGTGTCGAAGTTAGCACCACCCGTCGCCGCTTCATCGGCGCGCACCGGCGATAGTGGCCTTCGCTCCTTCGAGGGCTCAGCCGAGGGCGGCTTGCCCACACCGGAAGCAGCAGCCCTCGCACCCGTCGAAAACTTGCTGGGCCTGGGTGCGGCCGACTTCGCAGCCGGCGGCGGTTTGCTGCTGCCAGGGGCGGTGGACTTCATGCCTCCCCGCGCCTTCTTCACCTCGCGATTAGGGTCCCCGACCCTAGTGAATTCTCGGCGCTTCCGTGCCGCATCTTGACGATCCTTGTCCATCACTGCCGATACCACAGTAGCAATATTCCATCCATAAGGAAAAATCTTCATCTCACAGGCCAAACGAGACGTAAATATGTCCTCGTCGGCTGCTCGGGGAATTGGAACGTTCCTTGGCCATCGACCCCCGATAATCTTCTGCATTCGCGCTGAAGACTCCCGGAGCTCGGGCGAAGACATCCTTCCCCCGAGGGCCGCACAAGTCCCCATCAACTCCACAGCAAAACGATCAGAAACCCCCAACCCCCCAACTACAGTACCTATTTTCCTCTTCTTAATGGCCGGGGCAGCCTCCCGCGAAGGGCCTCCCTCAGCCATGGCCACTGGTTTTTTCCTGTGGCAGTCGACAGCCGCAGCAGCATCGTCTCTAGGGTAACCACCGTATGGCAAACGGTTTAACTCGAATACCCGATTCAAGCGAACATTGGATCCACGAATATCCCAACTCCGCAGACTCTCCGTCCTCGGTGCATACCGCCCTACAATCCTCACAGCCCCATCCTCCACTTCACGAACAAACGTGGCTGGGTCTCAGCCACGCAGATCCAAAGCGAAGGCCAGACTTCGCACTAGCTGCTAGCCCAAAGTAGGCATCTGGCGAGGGCATACTTCGCCGAGCACCCATCCATGCGCTAGGGGCCACACTCCATAACCAATGAATTCCTCAACCAAATCACACCCGCTGCTCATGCGGGCAGCACAACAGAGGGCCCCTTCGTCCTCATCATCCTCTGCCACCTCAAATTGTGGGAATGCCACATAACAATGGGAGCACATTACGGCCGTGGGGAGCCCTGGGAGGTCTTAGACTTCGCTTCCCGAAACATAAAACCAATAATCCCACCAGTTGCCCCACTTGTTGCGAGCATAGGGAACTAATTCCACGACTTCCGCCGAAGTCTTTCCGGTCCTCGGCGTGAACGTGCATGATCCAAAATGTGCAATCTTACTCCCAATCTTTCTCTTTTGCCAGTGCAGACAGTAATTCTTGGCGAAGACCTCTACAGAAGGCTGACCGCCGTATGAAGTCACCGCCTAGACATACTTCGCCAGTGCCACCACGGCGTTAGGTGTCAACTGGTGGACCTGGACCTCAAACCTCTGCAGGACCTCCGCCACAAAACGATGCGCAGGTAGGCGACGGCCGACGATGAAGAACGCCTCAAACACGACTAACTCTTCCTCAGGCTCGGGAACCTCTTCCGCCCCCGGGACATGCCCAACACCGTCCCCAAAATACCCCAACTGCTGCATATCCTACACGCGAACCGAGGAAATCCTCGAAACGTCGAACTCCACTATGTGGCCCAGCTGTAACTCCACCGCTACCACATTGCTCGAGGTATCTTCGGACGACGAATCGGACGGCGGCGCATTTGCAGCAGATGAGGAAGAAGACGACATCACTATGTACCGTCGTGGCGGCGCGCGGTTTGCTTGACGCGGGCCAGATCTCCGATGCAGAGGAGCAGGGAGGGCAGGCGAACAGGCGAGCGGTTTCAAAAGCTTAGGGTTTTTCCAGCGCACGCGAAGGTAAGAGTCAGACCGAGCCGCGCTGCCCTTTTTATACACACGGCGCGGCGCTTTGGGAAACCCACAGTCCAACAGTGCCACGTCCATCAAAGGTCACCTCAAAAACCCCCGTGGGACCACTTCGAGCGAGGGCAGCGTCTCCACCATCTAGCGACATCTTCGGCACCAGATGACTCAGTCGAACTGGTCCCTCGGAGGGCAAATGTTGGGGCGAAGGCGAAGACGCTACCCTTCGCGCGAAGCCTTCGTCGCCTCGTTACACCAACGAAGGCAAGATGATCGGCGCCGTTGCACTTCGTCCTCTCCATTGCAAGACGAATGCCAGACTCTGATGAAGTCTGGCAGTCATGTGTCCTCATCTCGCCCGGAGGCCCACGTTGAATTCGGCCCACTGTAACGGGCCCCGCTGGACAAGCGTGTTACGGGCCTAATCTGTAATAGCTTTTCTGTAATGACGGTCTGTAACCTCCCTTTATGGGAATATTCTAGGGATAGTCCGGGTACCTGAGGGCATAAACGTCCTTGCCTTGGGACGTTGGATACTCGGGTACCTATAAATACCCCCGTACAGTGCCCTCGAGAGGCCAGATTAACGGAGCAATTGTCATCCCACGATAAACTTTGCTTGCACTCTTTCCACTTTCCCGTTGGATCCACTTGCCCAGGAGAGCAAGTTCCAACAGTCAGGTAAAATTTTAAAAGAGACCCTTGGTTTATTACTAATGAACCCGCCATCCCTTGTCTATAGAAAAAATTTACCCTCAGGGCCCCTAATTCTTGCAATGTAGCCCCTGGTTCTTTCGTAATTAGTAACCTCAGTCATGAACTTATTAAACTAATTCCAAAAAATGATTTCGAGTATAAAAATAAAACTAATAAATTAGATAAGTCATATCTCTTGTGTTTTAACTCCAGATTACTCAGTTCCAGTTGCGTTAGCTTCATAATAAAATTATCTATGCAGTAAAAAACATTATTGGACCATATTACATACTCTCAAAATTGGATATTTATTTAACTTGTGATTAGTGGATTAACCATCCTAATTAGAGTAAATCTTCCTATAATTATAACATTGAAAAACACATAACCTCTAATCAAGTTATAACTTAGATTAAGGTTGAACTAGTTACTTCTTTAGAATATATTTCCCACGTGGTTTATAATAATAGTTCTATTGCCTAATCACACAAGTCTTTCGAAAACCATATCTTTGCAACCCTAACCCTAATTTTAGTGGTCCTTGACCCACGATCTCGTAGCAGCGCGTAGAATATTCCTACGCAATTTGTTCATATGTTTGGTGTAATGTTATTTTGATGTACTCCCTATCTATTTTTATGTATTGCTATGAATAGAAGTGAGGCCATGAGAAATCTGAGGACCAACTTGGTGAAGTACCTGGATTCTCAAGTCACAGGCAAGTTGTGCCCTTGATCACTTTTCTTTACCTAATAATGTTCCGTTAATCACTGTGATATGCTCAGGTTAATTTGATGGGACCCAATAGGTTTCCCTAGTTTTGTTTACCCCACACTTTGCAAACAAATGAACCGTTGGGTAGACTTGCTATTGCTCTACCTGGTTTTGGGATTAATGTTACATCTAAATTATGATCATGTTCCAATTTTGTTGTTGATTTAATTATTGTTCATGACAAGATTATGATGTTAATTGGAACATGGAGCTTAACTTGAGCTGACCGTGCTACCACAAGGGTGGAATGAGACGCTCTTGGCCAAGTAATTAGGAAAGCTAGGGAGAGATTACCTTACCCGAAAGGGGTAAGCGGGGAGGCATCGTTGCAGAGTATAGGTAGGTCCTCGGGTCGGGTAGTCTGTAAAGCTTTTCGGACGAGGGATTCCTATGCTTCCTTCTTCCTGAATCCATAGTGGGTCTTCTCAAACTGGTGAAACTTTAGAAAGGCCTCGCAGTGGGTCCCTAGCCATTCACCTTGGAAGTGTCTAAGGGTCTACCTAACCCTGGCTAAATGGGAAACACGTCTTGTGGGTAAAGATGTGCAACCTCTGCAGAGTGTAAAACTGATATATCAGCCGTGCTCACGGTCAAGAGCGACTCAGGACTCTCGTATGATTAACTTATGGAACTAAACTTAATCTGTCATATGCATTACATTGTGGGTGTTATTATTAATTGTAATCTCTTATTTAATTGGGTTGATATCTACTTATACTTAGTAACTGCTAATAAAACTTTGACCAACTTTAAAAGTGAGAGCACCTAGAGGGGGGTGAATAGGTGATCCTGTAAAAACTTGAAACTTAATGCCACAAAACTTGATTAGGAGTTAGCACAATAAAGCCAAGTGGCTAGAGAGGAGTTCTTGCAAAACACAATAACCACAAGGAGATCAACACAGAGAGGCACAGTGGTTTATCCCGTGGTTCGGCCAAGTCCAACACTTGCCTACTCCATGTTGTGGCGTCCCAACGGACGAGGGTTGCACTCAACCCCTCTCAAGCGGTCCAAAGACCCACTTGAATACCACGGTGTTTTCTTTGTTTCACTATATCCCGCTTGCGAGGAATCTCCACAACTTGGAGCCTCTCGCCCTTACAATTTGATTATCACAAAGAATTATGGAAGTAAGGATGGGATGAGCAACACACACACAAGACACAAAATCAGAGCAACAATACGCACACAAGTCACAACACGAGCTCTCAACACAACTCGAAGAGTTCTCTACTCAAATGGAGCTCTAGTTGTTATCACAAAGAATCGAATGCACGAATATGAAGTCTTGGTGCTTAGGAATGCTTGGTGTGCTCTTCCATGTGCCTAGGGGTCCCTTTTATAGCCCTAAGGCAGCTAGGAGCCGTTGAGAGCAATCCAGGAAGGCAATTCTTGCCTTCTGTCGACTGGCGCACCGGACAGTCCGGTGCACCACCGGACACTGTTCGGTGCAGATTTCTTTCCTATTCTGGCGCAGCCGACCGTTGGAGACTTCGAGCCGTTGGCGCACCGGACACTGTCTAGTGCACACCGGACAGTCCGGTGCCCCCATCCGACCGTTGGCTCGGCCACGCGTCACGCGCGGATTGCGCGGCCGACCGTTGGCGCGCCCGATCGTTGGCTCACCGGACAGTCCAGTGACTCACCGGACAGTCCGATGAATTATAGTCGTACGCTGTTGACTTGGTTCCCGAGAGCGGCGACTTCGCCGCAGCCGACTCACCGGACACTGTCCGGTGCACCACCGGACAGTTCGGTGATTTATAGCCGTACGCCGCCGTCGAGACCCGAGAGCAGCCAGTTAACCAGACGCCAGCCTGGCGCACCGAACACTGTCCGGTGCACCATCGGACACTGTCCGGTGCACCCAGACTGAGCAGAGTCTTGGCTGCTCGAGCCAAGTCTTTTCCAATTGCATTTTCTCTGATTCTAGCACTTAGACAAATATGTTAGTACACAAAAACCAATGTACTAAGTCTAGAGTCATTCCTTTGTGTTGACTTTGCACTTCTTCCACCATTTGGCATAGTTTCATACTTAAACCATTTGTGTTGGCACTTGATCACCAAAATACTTAGAAATGGCCCAAGGGCATATTTCCCTTTCAATCTCCCCCTTTTTGGTGATTTATGCCAACACAACAAAAAGCAACTAAAAGAAGTGCAATATCAATGCAAACGAGAACACAAATTTGTTTTGATTCGAATTTGGCATATTTGGATCATTCTTTGCCACCACTTGGTTTGTTTTTGCAAATCAAACTCAATTTCCTATCTCTAAGTCAAAATCACTTGTTGAGGCATAGAGAGAGGTATTCCAAGAGAAATTGATCAAGAATTCAAAAACTCCCCCTTTTTCCCATAATCAAGCATTCTCCCCACAAGAGACAGACTTTTAGCACTAAGAGACAATAAGAGTATTTTGACAAAACAAAACTCTACTCTACTATTTTCAAAATTCTCAAGTGGTAGCTGATCCATTTCTTGCTTTGGCCTTATTTTCTCCCCCTTTGGCATCAAGCACCAAAACGGGATCAATCTTGGCCCTTAAACCCCATTGCCTCACCAAAATCTTCAAATAAGAGTACAAAGGCAATAACAATATGGAGATGAACATGGAGTGAGTTACCCTCTCATCGGAGTGCAGTGGAAGTCTTGCATGGTCCAAGTTCACCTTTTCACTTTCAATCCACCTTTGAGACTAAATCAAGCAAGCTTAAACACATGGTTAGTCTCAAAGGGTCAAGTTGTAGCACATCTCCCCCTAAATATGTGCATCACTCACAAATGGACTTTTGAGGTCCGAGGAGTGTTTGTACAACTTGAGCACCATAAATAAACAACAAAATGCATAAGGGAACATGATCAAAGCATAAGACACATGTATGCCACACATCAATCCAAGTTCCGCGAATCTAAGACATTTAGCTCACTACGCAGCCTGCAAAAGGTCTTCTCATCTAAAGGCTTGGTAAAGATATCGGCTAACTGGTTCTCGGTGTTAACATAAAACACTTCGATATCTCCCTTTTGCTGGTGGTCTCTCAAAAAGTGATGCCGGATGTCAATGTGCTTTGTGTGGCTGTGCTCAACAGGATTGTCCGCCATGCGGATAGCACTCTCATTGTCACATAGGAGTGGGACTTTGCTCAGATTGTAGCCAAAGTCCCTGAGGGTTTGCCTCATCCAAAGTAGTTGCGCGCAACACTGTCCTACGGCAACGTACTCGGCCTCAGCGGTGGATAGGGCAACGGAGGTTTGTTTCTTAGAACTCCACGAAACCAGGGACCTTCCTAGAAATTGGCACGTCCCTGATGTACTCTTCCTATCGACCTTACATCCAGCATAATCGGAGTCCGAATATCCAATTAAGTCAAAGGTAGACCCCTTTGGATACCAGATCCCGAAGCAAGGTGTAGCGACTAAATATCTAAGAATTCGCTTCACGGCCACTAAGTGACACTCCCTTGGATCGGATTGAAATCTAGCACACATGCATACACTAAGCATAATATCCGGTCTACTAGCACATAAATAAAGCAAGGAACCTATCATGGACCGGTATGCTTTTTGATCAACGGACTTACCTCCTTTGTTGAGGTCGACATGTCCGTCAGTTCCCATTGGAGTCTTTGCGGGCTTGGCGTCCTTCATCCCAAATCGCTTGAGCAAGTCTTACGTATACTTCGTTTGGGAGATGAAAGTGCCGTCCTTGAGTTGCTTCACTTGGAACCCAAGGAAGTAGTTCAACTCGCCCATCATCGACATCTCAAACTTTTGAGTCATCACCCTGCTAAACTCTTCACAAGACTGTTGGTTAGTAGAACCAAATATTATGTCATCAACATAAATTTGGCACACAAATGAGTCACCATCACATGTCTTAGTGAAAAGAGTTGGATCAGCTTTCCCAACCTTGAAAGCATTAGCAATTAAAAAGTCTCTAAGGCATTCATACCAAGCTCTTGGGGCTTGCTTAAGTCCATAGAGCGCCTTAGAGAGCTTACACACGTGGTCGGGGTACCATTCATCCTCAAAGCCAGGGGGTTGCTCCACGTACACCTCCTCCTTGATTGGCCCGTTGAGGAAAGCGCTCTTAACATCCATTTGGTACAACCTGAAAGAATGGTGAGCGGCATAGGCTAACAAAATACGAATCGACTCTAGCCTAGCCACAGGAGCAAAAGTCTCCTCAAAGTCCAAACCTGTGACTTGGGCATAACCTTTTGCCACAAGTCGAGCCTTGTTCCTCGTCACCACCCCGTGCTCGTCCTGTTTGTTGTGGAACACCCACTTGGTTCCCACAACATTTTGCTTGGGACGCGGCACCAGTGTCCAAAATTCATTACGCTTGAAGTTGTTGAGCTCTTCCTGCATGGCCAACACTCAGTCCGGATCTAGCAAGGCCTCTTCTACCCTGAAAGGCTCAATAGAAGAGACAAAAGAGTAATGCTCACAAAAATTAACTAATCTAGAGCGAGTGGTTACTCCCTTGCTAATGTCACCCAAAATCTGGTCGACGGGATGGTTCCTTTGAATCATCGCTCGAACTTGAGTTGGAGGGGCCCGTGGTGCTTCTTCCTCTTCAACTTGGACATCTTGTGCTCCCCCTTGATCACACGCCTCCTCTTGAGGTACCTGTTCATCATCTTGGGTTGGGGGGTGCACCGTCGTTGAGGAAGAAGGCTGATCTTGTTCCTTGTGTTCCTGCGGTCGCACGTCTCCAATCGCCATGGTACGAATCGCGTCCGTTGGAACATCTTCCTCATCTACATCATCAAGCTCAACTTGCTCTCTTGGAGAGCCATTAGTCTCATCAAATACAACGTTGCTAGAGACTTCAACCAAACATGATGATTTGTTGAAGACTCTATACGCCTTTGTATTTGAGTCATAACCTAACAAAAACCCTTCTACAGCTTTGGGAGCAAATTTTGAATTTCTACCTTTCTTCACCAGAATGTAGCATTTACTCCCAAAAACTCGAAAATACGAAACGTTGGGTTTGTTACCGGTTAGAAGCTCGTATGATGTCTTCTTGAGGAGGCGATGGAGATAGACTCGGTTTATGGCGTGGCAAGTCGTGTTCACAGCTTCCGACCAAAACCGCTCGAGCGTCTTGAATTCTCCAAGCATTGTCCTCGCCATGTCTATGAGTGTCCTGTTCTTCCTCTCTACCACACCATTTTGCTGTGGTTTGTAGGGAGCGGAGAACTCGTGCTTGATTCCTTCCTCCTCAAGGTACTCCTCCACTTGAAGGTTCTTGAACTCGGACCCGTTGTCGCTCCTTATCTTCTTCACCTTGAGTTCAAACTCATTTTGAGCTCTCCTTAGGAAGCGCTTGAGGGTCCCTTGGGTTTCAGATTTATCCTGCAAAAAGAATACCCAAGTGAAGCGGGAAAAATCATCAACAATTACTAAACCATACTTACTTCCCCCGATGCTGAGGTAGGCGATAGGTCCGAAGAGGTCCATATGCAGCAGCTCCAGGGGTCTTGATGTAGTCATCACGTTCTTGATGTGATGAGCACTTTCCACTTGTTTACCTGCTTGACAAGCTGCACAAGGTCTATCTTTTTCGAAATGCACATTTGTTAGACCTAACACATGTTCTCCCTTTAGAAGTTTGTGAAGGTTCTTCATCCCCACATGTGCTAGATGGCGTTGCCACAGCCAGCCCATGCTAGTCTTAGCGATTAAGTATGCATCTAGATCGGCCTCCTCCTTTGCAAAATCAACTAAATAGAGTTTGCCGTCTAGTACACCCTTAAAAGCTAATGAACCATCACTCCTTCTAAAGACAGACACATCTACATTTGTGAATAAGCAATTATATCCCATATTACATAATTGACTAACCGACAAAAGATTATAACCTAGCGACTCTACTAAAAATACATTGGAGATAGAGTGCTCATTTGAGATGGCAATCTTGCCTAGGCCTTTAACCTTGCCTTGATTCCCGTCACAGAATATGATTGAATCTTGGGAATCTTTATTCTTGACGTAGGAGGTGAACATCTTCTTGTCCCCCGTCATGTGGTTTGTGCATCCGCTGTCGATAATCCAGCTTGATCCCCTGGATGCATAAACCTGCAAGGCAAATTAGGCTTGGGTCTTAGGTACCCAACTCTTGTTGGGTCCTACAAGGTTAGTGACAATAGTCTTAGGAACCCAAATGCAAGTTTTATCTCCCTTACATTTGGCTCCCACCTTTTTAGCAATCACCTTTTTATTTTTACATGAAAGAATAAACTTAGCATTGCAAGCATGAAAGACAATGGTAGATCCATTATAAACTTTTCTAGGAGCATGAGACATGACATTCTTCCTAGATCTACCATTAAAGTGTGAACTCGAGGCAATCATGGCATGAGAGTCGAACACATTACAACTCCTATCATAATGAACATTTCTAGAATCTTTCATAGCCATAATTCTACCATGCATATAAGAACTAGAAGCAGTCATAGCAAGAGAATCATAAGAATAATTCCTACAACCATTTCTAGAGAATTTCCTATCGCTATACATGAAAGCATGGTTCTTTTTAACACTATTAGTCATTGGAGCCTTCCCTTTCTCCTTGGCGGAGATGGCAGCCTTATGACTTGTTAAGTTCTTGGCTTCCTTCTTAAAGCCAAGTCCATCCTTAATTGAGGGGTGTCTACCAATAGTGTAGGCATCCCTTGCAAATTTTAATTTATCAAATTCATTTTTGCTAGTCTTAAGTTGAACATTAAGACTAGCCACTTCATCACTTAGTTTAGAAATAGAAACTAGGTGTTCACTACAAGCATCAACATTAAAATCTTTACACCTATTGCAAATCACAACATGTTCTACACAAGAGGTTGATTTATTAGCTATTTCTAACTTAGCACTCAAGTCATCATTAATACTCTTTAAGCTAGAAATAGATTCATGGCATGTAGACAATTCACATGAAAGCATTTCATTTCTTTTAACTTCTAACGCAAGAGAATTTTGTGCATTTACAAATTTATCATGCTCTTCATATAAAAGATCTTCTTGCTTTTCTAAAAGTCTATTTTTCTCATTCAAGGCATCAATTAATTTATTGATCTTATCAATTTTAGTTCTATCTAATCCTTTGAATAAACTAGCATAGTCTACTTCATCATCGCTAGATTCATCATCACTTGAAGAGGCATATGTAATAGCATTTCGAGTACTTACCTTCTTCTCCTTTGCCATGAGGCAGGTGTGATGCTCGTTGGGGAAGAGAGACGATTTGTTGAAGGCGGTGGCGGCGAGTCCTTCGTCGTCGGAGTCGGACGAAGAGCAATCCGAATCCCACTCCTTTCCAAGGTGTGCCTCGCCTTTAGCCTTCTTGTAAACCTTCTTGTTCTCTCTTTTCCCATTCTTCCCTTGTTCCTGGTCACTATCATTATCGGGACAGTTAGCAATAAAGTGACCAACCTTACCGCACTTGAAGCAGGAGCGCTTTCCCTTTGTCTTGTTCTTTTTGGGATTCTCCTTGCGGCCCTTTAGCGCCGTCTTGAAGCGCTTGATGATGAGGGCCATTTCTTCCTCATTGAGCCCCGCCGCCTCAACTTGTGCCACCTTGCTAGGTAGCGCCTCCTTGCTACTCGTTGCCTTGAGAGCAATGGCTTGAGGCTCATGAATTGGACCATTCAACGCCTCATCGACGTATCTTGCCTCCTTGATCATCATCCGCCCGCTTACGAACTTTCCAAGTATTTCTTCGAGCAACATCTTGGTGTACCTAGGATTTTCATGAATATTGTTTACAAGATATGGATCAAGGATAGTGAAAGACCTTAGCATTAGGCGAACGACGTCGTGGTCCGTCCATCGCGTGCTTCCATAGCTCCTTATTTTGTTGACGAGGGTCTTGAGCCTGTTGTATGTTTGGGTTGGCTCCTCTCCCCTGATCATTGCGAATCTCCCAAGTTCTCCCTCCACCAACTCCATCTTGGTGAGCATGGTGACGTCATTTCCCTCATGAGAGATCCTGAGGGTGTCCCAAATTTGCTTGGCATTATCCAAGCCGCTCATCTTATGGTATTCATCCCTACACAATGACGCTAAAAGAACACTAGTAGCTTGTGCATTTTTATGAATTTGTTCATTGATGAACATGGGACTATCCATACTATCAAATTGCATTCCATTTTCTACTATCTCCCATATACTTGGATGGAGAGAGAACAAGTGGCTACACATTTTGTGACTCCAAAATCCGTAGTCCTCTCCATCAAAGTGAGGAGGTTTACCGAGGGGAATGGAAAGCAAATGAGCATTGGAACTTTGCGAAATACGAGAGTAATCAAAAGAAAAGTTTGAATTAACCATCTTCTTTTTCTCGTAGTTGTTGTTGTCGTCGTCCTTTTGGGAAGAAGAAGACTCGTCGCTGTCGTCGTAGTAGACGATCTTCTTGATACGCCTCTTCTTCTTCCCGTCCTTCTTCTTTTGACTTGAGCCCGAGTCAGTGGACTTGTCGTCTTTCGGCTCATTGATGAAGGACTCCTTCTCCTTGTCGTTGATCACTATTCCCTTTCCCTTAGGATCCATTCCTTCGGGCGATTAGTCCCTTTCTTGAAGAGAACGGCTCCGATACCAATTGAGAGCACCTAGTGGGGGGGTGAATAGGTGATCCTGTAAAAACTTGAAACTTAATGCCACAAAACTTGATTAGGAGTTAGCACAATAAAGCCAAGTGGCTAGAGAGAAGTTCTTGCAAAACACAATAACCACAAGGAGATCAACACAGAGAGGCACAGTGGTTTATCCCGTGGTTCGGCCAAGTCCAACACTTGCCTACTCCACGTTGTGGCGTCCCAACGGACGAGGGTTGCACTCAACCCCTCTCAAGCGGTCCAAAGACCCACTTGAATACCACGGTATTTTGCTTTGTTTCACTATATCCCGCTTGCGAGGAATCTCCACAACTTGGAGCCTCTCGCCCTTACAATTTGATTATCACAAAGAATCACGGAAGTAAGGATGGGATGAGAAACACACACAAGACACAAAATCAGAGCAACAATACGCACACAAGTCACAACACGAGCTCTCAACACAACTCGAAGAGTTCTCTACTCAAATGGAGCTCTAGTTGCTATCACAAAGAATCGAATGCGCGAATATGAAGTCTTGGTGCTTAGGAATGCTCAAGGAATGCTTGGTGTGCTCTTCCATGCAGCTAGGAGCCGTTGAGAGCAATCCAGGAAGGCAATTCTTGCCTTCTGTCGACTGGCGCACCGGACAGTCCGGTGCACCACCGGACACTGTCCGGTGCGGATTTCTTTCCTATTCTGGCGCAGCCGACCGTTGGAGACTTGGAGCCGTTGGCGCACCGGACACTGTCCGGTGCACACCGGATAGTCCGGTGCCCCCATCCGACCGTTGGCTCGGCCACACGTCACGCGCGGATTGTGCGGCCGACCGTTGGCGCGCCCGACCGTTGGCTCACCGGACAGTCCGGTGACTCACCAGACAGTCCGGTGAATTATAGTCGTACGCTGTTGACTTGGTTCCCGAGAGCGGCAACTTCGCCGTAGCCGACTCACCGGACACTGTCCGGTGCACCACCGGACAGTCCAGTGATTTATAGCCGTATGCCGCCGTCGAGACCCGAGAGCAGCCAGTTGACCAGACGCCAGCCTGGCGCACCGGACACTGTCCGGTGCACCACCGGACACTATCCGGTGCACCTAGACTGAGCAGAGTCTTGGCTGCTCGAGCCAAGTCTTTTCCAATTGAATTTTCTCTGATTCTAGCACTTAGACAAATATGTTAGTACACAAAAACCAATGTACTAAGTCTAGAGTCATACTTTTGTGTTGACTTTGCACTTCTTCCACCATTTGGCATAGTTTTATACTTAAACCATTTGTGTTGGCACTTGATCACCAAAATACTTAGAAATGGTCCAAGGGCACATTTTCCTTTCAAAAAGCAATGCTCAGCTTTAACCATATTCTTTGATAAGTCTTACACTTCACATGAGCCCCCACCGTAAGTGAGCTCATGTACATTATTCCCTACAACTTGTTGAGCGATGAACGTATGTGAGCTCACCCTTGCTGTACTCACACCCCCAGATCCAGAACAGGTACTGCTGGAGGAGCATGAATGATGTCACGATGAGTTCGTGAGAGATTTCGGTCGTTGTCTCCCAGTCAACTATGGTTGTGGAGGATCGATGTCTTCATATGATATAATTATTTAGCTATTTTGTACAGAACTTCTATTATCTAGTAAAATGCGACATTCGTTTCTGTACCATGAGTCATCATATGCGGGAGACTTGATTCTACACATATTTAATTCGCACCCGGATTTGACTTTAAATCTGGGTGTGACACACGCAGACGTGTGCACAACGATGGCAAATTCATAGATATAGATGTAGATATAAAACCTAGGGAAACACGGGTAGCATTCGCAGTCAGAATGACTCTAGGTTAAACTAGTCCTTGCTCAGTCTTGTGATGATCCTCAGCCTCCACACATCATCCTTCTTCTGATCCTGCACGCATTATGGCGACACAGATATCTGAACTGGAGGCAGCCAGAAGGAAAGGAATGAAGATGCATCAAGCACCTAGTGGCTTCTCGCGTTTGCCATCTCTGCAACGGACTAGACATTTTAGGAGAAACTGATATATGAAGAGCACGACAGCGATTGTGGAATATATTTATTGGAAAACATCTATACTAGGTACTAGCATATCTACCACAGTACCATATTTAACCTAGACAGCATACATGTAGAGAACCATGAATCGTTGCCACCAGACGCACAACACAGTGGAAGAAGAAAGTCGATGTAGCAACAATATCAACAACTCCACGGTATCCACACATGTGGAGATAAAACATCGTGACGCCAACGTGCTAGCTCCGTGTGCACAGCGAGAGAAACGATGGCAGCGTCTTGATCGTGCGCAATCCTAAAAGGAAAGAGACAACATCGGCTAAGATGATCTCTCAGGCATGTTAGCTCCTCGGATATATACTCTTGCTAATATGCTTTTATCCTAATAGCTCATTAGAGTTCTTTTAGACATACATTTAACAATGTCTTATTTGCACTAGAGTTAATCATCTTTGTAACTGTTGCAACGCCTTAAGTGTCTGACACTTTAGGTTTTATATGTAAACGACCGTGATCTAAAATCATTTTCGAGCCATTAGTCAGTAGCGGGGCCTAACAACACATGTTGAATCTCGTGCACACATAAACAACTTGTGACTGCCTCTTTAGTCACATCATGATTAACTATTTAATTATATTGGTATGACCATACACTTTCTTAATTCAACCATATCAAAGGTCCATTCACGTTTAACCTTTTGTTTCATGTACATCTAAAACTACCTTTATAATCATCTACCGAGTGCCGTTTCATCTACCGAGTGGCGTTTAACAGCTCTGAAATGCACCACTACGCATGGCGAGAAAAAAATTGGCAAGTGAGGAAACTTATGAGCTGGGACGATGCAATCCCGGCTGCAGCAGCAAGCATGATCGAGAACAGCTAGCAGGGGGCGCTCATGTATGCCCATGAGGTTGCAAGTGCAGAATTGCAGATGTACCACAACCCTTAATAATAAAAATAAATTAGTAGCCACAAGTTAACTTAGGTCCCTCTCAATCGGCCAGGTCCTCCTATTTTTCCTTAGGGCCTGTTCGGTTGTTACGGATTGGTGGGTCGGAACGATTCTTAACCGGATTGCTTCTCTAATTTATATAAACTTTGATTAGCTGGAACGATTCTGTGTGCAATCCGACACAAACACGAACAAGGCCTTATTTGAAACACATGAGTTTTACATGAATCACGCAGGAATTTCATTTTCACATGAAAAACGTAGGAAACGGAAAAAAATCCCGCATTTCAAATGAGGCCTTAGATTTTGTTGAGTGGCTGTCATTTTTTCCAAGCACCATAAAACTCATCAGTAAGATTAATAGTAGACTTTATGGCAGCAAAAAATAAAACTTTCATCGCGTCGCGTCTCTCCATTCTCCATCTACCTCTTCTCGTCGACGCCCTCGCCATTGACGATCAGGAACCTCCGTGATCTCTCGTCTCTCACCACAAATGCAGGTGCAGCTGCGCTGTCCTCTCCTTCTAGTTCTAGTTCTAGTTCTAGTTCTAGTTCTAGACGATGAAGCTCACCTCGACCTCGGACGGATCATCACTAGTGTTTTGAATACTGGAGAAATGTAGCTTTCCTCTCGAAAGACCGAAAGGGCCATGCTTTTAGTTTTAGCTACTCCTTTCTCTTTTTTTTTCGTTTGGCTTGCTTGAGAATTTTGCAATCATGCACCGCCAAGGGCGGGCTTCAGAAACATGGCACGCCCATCGCGACAATTGCATTCGTGGCATTATAATCCTACCCGATTTGAACATTTAGCATCGGACTCTGGTAATAGTCATTAGCTCATGTCACTTTCTTCCAGTGCCCTCGCGCCGTTTCTTACCTGGGCGCCGTTACTCCCTCCCTGGTCGCCGTTACTCCCCGAGGCGAGCGTTCTCTTCTGTTCGTCTTCAGTGTCTGTGTTCTTCGACTGGCCGTCATCTTCCTCGCTCCTTCCTCCCTCGGATCTGTTCCTCTCGCAGTACGGTGCCTTCCTCCCATCGCCCTACCCCCACTGACCAGGCTCCGCACCTGCGCTATTGTGGTCCATTGCCGCCCCGACCACGCTGGTGAGATCTCTTACTTCGGTAACCCTAGGGTTTGCAGAGTTGGAGGCTACCATGGAACCTGCCGCGGAGCTATGTTCCCAGAAGCTGTCCGCGGCCGTTGATGCCGCCCGTGACACAATGAAAGCTTCATCTACCGCCTGTATGGTTGCTGGTGATTATTGCGCCACATTTTCCTTAGGTAACGATGTGGTTTCTACTCTTGATGTTCTTGAATCCGCTGTGGCGGCGGAAAAAAGTGCTATGAGTTCTTACAGCCAGGCGAGTGCAGCCGTCGATTGTGCTAAGGAGACTATTGCCAAATATTGTGAGGTTTGTATTCTCAAACTATTCTTGTGCCAGGCAATGATTGAGATTGTTTAGCCCTGTCATTGAAATGCGAAGTGAGTAAGTGTTAAGTGAGGAAAAGTTTCTGATTATTTGTGATTTTCATCTTGCTAGTGACATTGCTGCTATTTACCTGATGCCCGGCAATGATTGAGTTGCACACTGCTATTTACCTGATGCCCGGCAATGATTGAGTTGCACAAAAAAATTTACCTGATGCTTGTGCTCATGTGAGATGATGTACTAGCCTAGCCCTGTGATGTTTTCTTTGAAAAAAGTGAACTGTATACTACACTTGTTCTTTTTATGATAAAAAATAACTGAGGGCTATGGCTGTTTAGAGAGGGCTAAGGCTGATTCAGCCTGTTTGATGCCGTGCCATGTTTGCAAAATTCTCCAGTTGAGTTGAGACTGAAAGTTGCCCTATGATGATTTCTTTGAAAAGAGTGAACTGTATACTACACTGATAATTTACAGAGGGCTATAGGTGTTTGACCCTGTTTGCTGGTTAACATTCTTGATATGGCTGTTTTTAGCCTGTCTGCTGGTCTACATTGTTGACATGGCTGTTTTCAAACTGAGGGCATAAGAAACTTGTCAGTTCCAGAATCTTGTAGGTTCCCAGGTTGGTTCAGTTCACTTGTTAGTTCCACAACTTGCTCATATGAGATGCCCATAGTGTGATGTTAATTTTTTTTGCCTGACCATGATCAGCCCTGAAGGAAACGGGTGACGCCTAAGAGGGGGGGGGGTGAATTAGGACTTCTAAAACTTTTACTAAACTAGGCCACAAATAAATCCCTAGAGCAAAACCTATCAAAACTAGAATGTGCAAACTAGGTTTTGTCTAAGTGTTGCTATCTCTACCGCAAAGGCTGAGTTTCAATCTACACTAAATAAGTATGACTACAAGATTGAAACTTAAATGCTTAATATAAATGCGGAATGTAAAGAGCTAAGTAGAGAAGCAAACTCTCGTGGATGACGCCGGTATTTTTACCGAGGTATCCGGAACCACGCAAGGTTCCGACTAATCCTCGTTGGTGCCCCTACGCAAAGGGAAGCCCACGCGAGGGCCAAGCACCACGGTCGAGTAACTCCGTAGAGAGCCGCGGGCCTTCTCCACGCGCAAGTGGTGCTCCGCTTCCGGCTCCTCTCGGACGCTCCCCGCCGTCTCCACTATCGAGCTTCCGGCCGAAACGCCGCGGGCCTCGTTCCCTCCGGTACACGGTGGCGGCCGTGACACAAACGCGGTTGTCACGGTCTCGCAAGACTCTCGCCCCACTCGGTACAATTACAACGGCTCGCGCAAGAGCCGAGGGGTTGTGTGGTTTTTCTAAACTCACTCAACTAACTAGGATTCACCTAGAGCAAGCGCTAAAGCGGTCTAACTAACCTAAGCACTTCGCAAAGCACCTACGCTAATCACCGAGTGATTCTATTAAGCACTTGGGTGTTTGAGCTCTTGGAAATATGCACTATATGTCTTGGTATGTTGCTTGGGCTCTCACACTTGAGAATGGCCGGTTGGGGTGGTATTTATAGCCTCCAAGCCCCCAACTAGCCGTTGGACAGAAAGCAGCAGCTTTCTGTCGACGGGTGCACCGGACAGTCCGGTGCACACCGGACACTGCACTGTAGCATGTCCGGTGCCGCCACATCAGCCGACCGTTGACGCCTGTAGCAGTCGACCGTTGGATCCGACCGTTGGATTCGACCGTTGCCGTCTGCCCGTTGGCACACCGGACAGTCCGGTGCACACCGGACAGTCCGGTGCTACAGCTAGAGAGCGCCTGTCTGCGGCCTCTCTGCGCAGACTGTCTGGTTCCTCACCGGACAGTCCGGTGCACACCGGACACCAATGTCCGGTGCGCCACCAGGCGCTGGCTGACAGCCCTTCGTCTTGGATTTCTTCGCTGATTTCTTCGGGCTTCTTTGTTCTTGAGTATTGGACTTCTATGCATCTTTTTATGTCTTCTTCTGAGGTGTTGCATCCTCATTGCCTTGGTCCAATTCTCTTCGCATCCTGTGAACTATAAACACAAACACTAGAAAACTTATTAGTTCACTGATTGTGTTGTTCATCAAACACCAAAACTCAATTAGCCAAAAGGCCCGGGGTCCATTTTCCTTACAATCTCCCCCTTTTTGGTGATTGATGACAACACAACCAAAGCAAGCAAATAATACAAGTATTTGAATGAAAATATGCAATCTACTTGCTATGATGCATGATTGTCCCCACAATGTGATATTATGGACTTAAGCCTCCCCCTAACTCCATAATTCACTTACTTCCTATTTTTGGACCAAATAACCAAAACCACTTATAGAACTTATTTGAAGATATGAAATTTTAAATTAGTGATGTTTGGTGTTTGATATAGTTTTCATTGCTTTGGTCCCTAAACTTCTCCCCCTTTGGCATCAACCACCGAAAAGGAAGACATTAAAAGCATGTAGGAAGTAAATAAAAGCTTGCCCTCAACAAGAAATCTATCAAATGATACCACTCGAAAGGATATTTAAAATAAACTAAGTGAATGATACCACTTGAAGGAGTCCTCAAAAGATTACTCCCCCTAGATGAGTATTCTCTTTTGGAAAGAGTTTTTCTCCCCCTTTAGAGATGAAGAAATACTCCCCCTGACAGAGATCCTCTACTTAGGAAAAAGCATGTGAAAATTAGAGGTGCAAGACATGATTTGAAAAGACTAACTTCCCTTATGCATAGGTAACAGAATATGAGTTAACTACTTATGCATTTTTGCAACATGGAAGCATATGATATGAAATAGTCTAATCAAATATTGGAGAAGACATGTAAATGATACTGAATGTAGTCTCAAAAGGTACCAATTGGAGATCAATGGCGAGCTTGAGAGACATGAGAGTTCTTGGAGATTTTGCAGTGGAAGATTGTTGTCTTTCTCCGGGGACTTCATTTTCCTTACAATGAGACTATCACATGAAATAGACTTGAAAAGGTGTTAGTCTCAAGGTGTTAGATTATAGAGTAACCTCCCCCTAAAGGTGTGCATACAAGTTTTGAATACTTGTAGGAGACATGCACTTTGATTTGATGTCAAGAGGGGCAAATTACCCATAATCCAAACTTTGGCACATATAAGTTAAATGATACACTTTGGAGAAATCAAAATTTTCAATTTATGCATCATTTTACTATGGAGTGATATAGAAGCTATGTGCCGTGCTTAAATAAATATTTTAAGCCATGTAGGTTTGCTTAAGTATATGAATTGAAAGCAAGCAATCCTACCATGTGATTTACCTAGTATGCATGATTTCAAACAAAAGTACATAACAATTGTAATACTAGGCAAGAAAGGTAAACTAGATAGAAGGTAAATAGATACGCATATCTAAAAATGAGAAATACAATAAAAGCTAGTTACCTTAGTCATGGGTGGGAAATTTGGGTCCAAAATTTTCACTAACCCACTTGGCAATAAACTTGATCCAATATGATGTATCCCATGATATACATCCCAATTTAGCCAAGTCTCCAAATTTCCCGACGACCTTCGGTCCACTCACTTCCCTTTCGGGATCCAAACCTTCTTGGTGCTTTTCATGGTTGAAATTATCTCTTTTGGCACCCAGATGCGTTTGGCCCCTTTTCCTTTGTTGGCTTGCTTGTTGGCCTTGATTGCTATCACCTTTCCATTCTTTTTCTTCTTGATCAAATATGGTGTACCATCCTTTTTGTTCACCTTTTTGATGTAGGTGTTGGAGATTTTGCTTGATGGCTTTTGCTTGAGCTTTTGCCTTTGTTTATCCCCGGTCATCGCCTTGCATTGGAAAGACTTGTGGCCTTCCTTGTGGCATAGCCTACAAATCACAGTTTCTCCCTCTACAGGCTTGTTCACTCCCGCAGCGGTGTTATCCTGTGGAGGTCGGATTTGTTTGGCTTTGCCTTTCTTGTCATACAAAGCCTTGCCAAGGCGAGCCACTTCTTGCTTTAATTGTTCATTTTCCTTTGCAACCTCATCCGTACATGTCTCTACAACAATATTCTCAACAACGACTTGGTTGCAGGGGTTAGAATCATCAATTAAATCAAAGCAGGAAGTAGAAGCATCTTTCTTAATTATTTCAGGTATTTCAACTAAAGATGCTGCTGGGGTGCTACCAATGTTTTCTAACTTAGTAGTTAGCTCATTATTGTGTATGCTAAGAATTTCCATTTTCTCTAGCAAATTTTCAATAGCTTCTTGGGAGCTAGCTAACTTAGCCTTAAGTTTTTCATTCTTTTTAATAAGGCTATCATCGGTAGCAGTGGATGGAGCACTAGATTCTAATAGCTCAATTTTAGTTGATAGCTCACTATTTAAGTTTGCAAAAGTTTCAAATTTTTCTAGCAAACCTTTGTAATCATTTTGAGAGCTAACCAACTTATTTTTCAAAGTTTTAAGTTGAGCTTTTTGCTTAGTGCAAACATCCTGGAAAAATTTTACGGCTTCCGCAAGCTCTTCTAGAGAGGCCTTTCCCTCGCCTTCATCATCACTACTACTTTCATCACTAGAGGATGGAATGCTTTTGTTACCTCTTGCCATAAGGCATTTGTGTGATGACCGTGATGATCGTGATGAGGACCGATGGCTGCGCATCCTTGGAGGTTCATCTTCACTTGAAGAATCATCCTAAGTTCTAACACTTGTTAGCGCCTGGCCTTTGCTTCTCTCCTTTTTGGGCTTGGCCATATTTGGACAGTTGTCCCTGAAGTGGCCCTTCTCCCCACATGCGAAGCATCCTCTCTTCCTTTGCTTTTTCCTGTCAATGTTAAAGAGAAGATCCTCGACCTGCAGGGGCACACCCATTAGATTAATCTTGCGGATCATCCCCATTACCTTTCCGACGCGTCGGATTGTCTCTTCGTCCTCGGAGGATGATGTGCATGGTTGATTATCTTCATCATCATCACTTTCTTCTTCTTCCTCTTCTTCACTAGAGGAACTTGGAGTGGGAGCCTTCTTTTTGCCCTTCCTTTCATCACATGCAAAAGCATATGGTCTTGAGGAAGTTGGCTCCTCTCCCCGACTCATTTTTCGCGACATCTCAAAGGCCGCGATTTTCCCAATCACAATGGTCGGGGTCATGTTGCTCAAGTCCTCCATGTTGTGAAGGATGGTGATGATGCTCCCATATCTTTGTTGTGGTAGCAGGGAGATAATCTTCCTCACAATGTCCGCATCACCTAGCTTATTAATGCCAATAGAATTGAGCTCATTGATAATTAGATTCAAACGAGAATACATGTCTCTAACAAGCTCATCATCTTTCATGGCAAAAGAATTATACTCATTTAAGACTAGGCAATGTTTTTGCTCACGGACATTGGATGTGCCGTCATGGAGCTCATGCAATTTTAGCCAAATCTCATTAGCAGTTTTCAAGGTAAATACTTGATTGAAAATATCCATGCTAAGAGATTCATACAAGCAATTTTTGGCTCTAGCATTCAAATGAATTTCTTTTTCCTCACTCGTGGTGGGTTTCTCGGGATTCTTGAGGGGTTTCATCCCGTCACGAGTGACTCTCCAAACACCTAGATCAACGGCCTCTAGGTAACAAGCCATTCTAGCACTATAATATGGGAAGTTAGTGCCGTCGAAGTGTGGTGGCCTATGGGTATCCATCCCTTCCTCTAAAAAGCGTCGGCTCTTTTAGCGGTGAAGCTAAAGCGTTTCAAATGAGCCAAACCGGCTCTGATACCAATTGAAGGAAACGGGTGACGCCTAAGAGGGGGGGGGGTGAATTAGGACTTCTAAAACTTTTACTAAACTAGGCCACAAATAAATCCCTAGAGCAAAACCTATCAAAACTAGAATGTGCAAACTAGGTTTTGTCTAAGTGTTGCTATCTCTACCGCAAAGGCTGAGTTTCAATCTACACTAAATAAGTATGACTACAAGATTGAAACTTAAATGCTTAATATAAATGCGGAATGTAAAGAGCTAAGTAGAGAAGCAAACTCTCGTGGATGACGCCGGTATTTTTACCGAGGTATCCGGAACCACGCAAGGTTCCGACTAATCCTCGTTGGTGCCCCTACGCAAAGGGAAGCCCACGCGAGGGCCAAGCACCACGGTCGAGTAACTCCGTAGAGAGCCGCGGGCCTTCTCCACGCGCAAGTGGTGCTCCGCTTCCGGCTCCTCTCGGACGCTCCCCGCCGTCTCCACTATCGAGCTTCCGGCCGAAACGCCGCGGGCCTCGTTCCCTCCGGTACACGGTGGCGGCCGTGACACAAACGCGGTTGTCACGGTCTCGCAAGACTCTCGCCCCACTCGGTACAATTACAACGGCTCGCGCAAGAGCCGAGGGGTTGTGTGGTTTTTCTAAACTCACTCAACTAACTAGGATTCACCTAGAGCAAGCGCTAAAGCGGTCTAACTAACCTAAGCACTTCGCAAAGCACCTACGCTAATCACCGAGTGATTCTATTAAGCACTTGGGTGTTTGAGCTCTTGGAAATATGCACTATATGTCTTGGTATGTTGCTTGGGCTCTCACACTTGAGAATGGCCGGTTGGGGTGGTATTTATAGCCTCCAAGCCCCCAACTAGCCGTTGGACAGAAAGCAGCAGCTTTCTGTCGACGGGTGCACCGGACAGTCCGGTGCACACCGGACACTGCACTGTAGCATGTCCGGTGCCGCCACATCAGCCGACCGTTGACGCCTGTAGCAGTCGACCGTTGGATCCGACCGTTGGATTCGACCGTTGCCGTCTGCCCGTTGGCACACCGGACAGTCCGGTGCACACCGGACAGTCCGGTGCTACAGCCAGAGAGCGCCTGTCTGCGGCCTCTCTGCGCAGACTGTCTGGTTCCTCACCGGACAGTCCGGTGCACACCGGACACCAATGTCCGGTGCGCCACCAGGCGCTGGCTGACAGCCCTTCGTCTTGGATTTCTTCGCTGATTTCTTCGGGCTTCTTTGTTCTTGAGTATTGGACTTCTATGCATCTTTTTATGTCTTCTTCTGAGGTGTTGCATCCTCATTGCCTTGGTCCAATTCTCTTCGCATCCTGTGAACTATAAACACAAACACTAGAAAACTTATTAGTTCACTGATTGTGTTGTTCATCAAACACCAAAACTCAATTAGCCAAAAGGCCCGGGGTCCATTTTCCTTACAAGCCCTATGATGTTTTCAAACTGAGAGCATAAGACACTTGATAGTTCCAGAATCAACTAGTTTCCTAGGTTGGTTCAGTTCACTTGTTAGTTCCAGAACTTGATCATATGGCTGGCAATAGTCTGATGTTAATTTTTTTCAGGTTAACCAAAAACTTGCGCAAGCACTCAGATATTCTCTGTCTCTAATGAGTGATACAGCTAAGAAACTACAAGATATTGTCTCTTTGTGCTACACAGATGAAGATGTTGTCGACGGTTTCAAGTTGACTCAAGTGGTTCGCTCCTTGGACGAGTTAGCTGAAACGCTAGAAGTTACTACAATTGACTGTCAGGTCTTGATGATGGATCCAACAACTTTATTAGAAGCTGGCTATGGTAGCGAAGATAGTGCGGTGTGGGAGGACGTATTCCGTGACCGAGAAATAATGAATCAGCCATTGGACCGAGCGCACAAAAAAATGCATCCACCCTTGAAACCAGAAATGTCGAGTCAACACTAAGGTATGGTCGGCACCCACCCTGGAAACCAGAAATGCATGGACCTAGCGCACAAAAAAATTGAGCGAAGAAAGGACGACCCTCATCCATTTTAACATCAAGCTCGATGACACTATCCGGTGATTTTTCCATTACTGCTGCTCTCCAACGCCATAGTAGCTGAAAGCTCTCCTCCCAACTTCCAAACAATTCCTTCAAAGCTTTCTCTTTCCCATGCCAAACTGTGTCATATGCAATTGTACAACCAAAAGTGTCCTGCAATGTGGTTTGTAGCTCCTTAGCTCCCATATGAGGCTTCTTCATCAGTAAAGGAAGCGCACGTGCCACAACCCAAGCTCCTGTCGGTGTAGTGGTCTTACGTCTACCACTAGACGTACAAGTATGTTTGTCATTCAATACAATTACCTGAAAATTAGTTACAGTGTCATGAGCATATAACCACGAATACAAAGGTAGATATAAAGCACATATACAGTACAATTAGCTATATTCTCAGCTTACTTGAATTGTTGGCGCCCCTTTCCTCTCCGGTCTAGCATGAATGCTCCAAGGGCAATCTAGCCCTTTACAATACCCTCTGAATCTAGTCTTATTGGTTGCCTCTATTCCAAGCTCAAATTCTTTATTTATGGCGTATTGTCTTATTGCAAGTCTGAAGTGGTGCATTGTTGCATATAAGCTGCCAGGCTCCATAACTGGATTGTTCATATCATATATTGTCCTATTTTCATCAAGCACTGAATCAGTACACGGAATGCCTGCTCCCAATTCATCTTCACATGTGTTGGTATTTCCAAAACGGCAACCACTTGAATGATCTTCCCTTCTATCATCTTGATTGTCTAGACCAAGCTGAAAATATAGACCTTGTTCACTAGTAACATCATTTCTTCCTTCTTCATTGTTGGTTTCTTCTACCAGTATTGAATCCCAATCGACATCATGCATTGCATGGCCACTCCCCTATTCACCAAACATAGTTTTAATATACGATATATCTACTAAATTGTCTATAATTCATTAAAACCACTAACCTCTGTATGCTCCGTGGCAATACAAGTCAATGCCCACTCATGTTCTTCGCTCATGCAGGTAGTCGTTTCGTCGTTCGTAGGATCATTCATATTACTCTGCACACAAAATGAATGCTAAATGGGTGCTCGGCTCTAGTTCACTGCACAAACAATATAATGGCAGCTGGGCGCCTAGTTCACTGCACACAAAATACGCCCAGCTCGGCTCTAGTTCACTGCACACAAAATATACGCTAAACAGGCTGCCTATTTTACTGCAGATCATCAGTTACCTCAGCTAGGCGCGCAGGGTCCGGTGACTGGCTTGCTGGACGAACGCTGCTCGGGGCAGATCCATGGCGCTCGGGCCGCATTTCAAGCTCGCGACGCACGGATTCCAGGAAGGAACACAGGAGCAGGATCCGGCTAGTGGAAGGGCGACGGGAGACAATGGAAGACCGAGGGGACGCAGGCAGTGAGCTGCGGGTCTCAGAAATGAGGGAGGAAGACGACGGCAACTCAACGAGGGAGGTAGACGACGGCGCCCAGGTAAGAAACGGTAGAGGGACGGCGCCCGGGTAAGAAACGGCGCGAGGGCAAAACGGGAAAGTGACATGAGCTAATGACCATTACCAGGGTCCGATGCTAAATGTTCAAATCGGCTAGGATTCTAATGCCACGAATACAATTGCGGCGATGGACGTGCCATGTTTCTGAAGCCCGCCCTTGGCGGTGCCATGATTGCAAAATTCTCGGCTTACAGGGAGTGCTACCTCATATTCATGATCACCATCATTACGTTTTGGTGTCGCTATGAAGCCTGAATAAAGTAATCTTGCTCTTGGACGGCTTCGTTTTGTCTTGCGGATTCCACAGCCATGGTGCTTTTGCATTTGCATCTGCACTCACGTTGCTACTGTTGACACATAGGTTGTTTGGGTTGCTGTCTAACTTGTCACAGTTTATCACGCCATGTGTTTAATTTGAAGCCATACTTGTGACAAGATTTTTATTCTGCTACATAGGTCTCACTCGTAAATAACTAATAAAAGTGTGATAAGATTACCTTAGACATGACAAACTATGACGCAGAATTTGAACGTCTAACATTAGGTACTTTAGACAAGTGTGACATAAAATTGTGTGGTAATTTTAACACCATAGTTATAGAACCAAACATCAATTAAATTTACCGTATATTGCCGTAAGTACTTTAACATTGCGCACGACGTTCTGCTTCAGCAAACCACTTCCTTTTCTTGCACGATCTTGCTGGATCGATCGGAAGCGGCGTTAAAACAATACCATTCCGAATAGCACATATTCCCTTCATCTTTTTTTTTTATAAAAAACAAATCATTTTTAGAGTTGTCTAAAGTTAAGTGTTTTTTTTTAAAAAAATTTGACTGAATTTATAGGAAAAAGTCTACTGCACGTCTACATATACATTATTATCGAACTCCTATGTCCCAAATTAAAATTCGTTTTAGATTATTAACAGATTCATACAACACTTAAAACTTAGAGCTAAAACGAATACTTCATCTATTTCAAAATAGTATTCGTTTTAGGTTATTAATAGGTTGATACAATATTTGATGTATGCGTATTATATATGTGTCTAGATTTGTTGTTATCCATTTAAACATGGACAAGAAGAAGAAGCTAAAAGGAACTATATAATGGGACAGATGGGAGTAGTATTTTGGATCGGAGGGAGTATGTACATATAGTTTAGAAATGAGAGGGTAGTTTATACTCAATAATATCTTCCGTTGATGAGTCCATTCTAAATCTGAGCTAGAGATTTGATTTGTGCTGGTAGGCTGTTAAGGTTTCAACCTAGAGGAAGAAAAAAAAAACAGCAGAATTGATGACTCCTGAGTAATGTAATGTACATCACTGAACTTAGGCCCCGTTTCAATCTCTCAGGATAAATTTTAGCTTCCTGCTAAACTTTAACTATATGAATTGAAGTGCTAAAGTTTAGCTTCAATTACCACCATTAGCTCTCATGTTTAGATTACAAAGGGCTAAAAGTAGCTAAAAAAAGCTGCTAAAGTTTATCTCGCGAGATTGGAACAGGACCTTAGTATCACCCAACCCAACCCAGCTAGTAGCCGAGGCCCATGCTCAAGAAAGCCGCCTCTCCTTTTCCACTAGAAAACTGAAGGGAGTAGTCATCACTCATCAGCAGAGATATATAGGAATTTGGGGTGGTCCAAATCTCCCCACCTAAGTTGGGGAATCTGATCTCATATTATTTAATCCTGCAAAGTTATAAACAAATGGTTCAGTAAAGGACAAAAACGCCTATCACACGCAGACAATCTCTGATTTATTTGTATCTGTTCCCTGCGAGTAGATTCTTGCTCTTTCTATATATCTCTGCTGCGGTGGCCTCTTTCTTTTCCTTGATCCTAGTGTTTATCCCCTTGCAACTTTGGGCAAAAGAACGCATGTCTCAGTGCTTGATTAAACTAATGGAGGTACTAAGAATGTATACTAAGACTAATGACTGTATCATTTGTTAAGACGTAGTTTGCTAGCGTGATAAGCCTGTCAAGTTGACATATATATACTTTTGACGAGGATATAAACAAACACTACCTGAGACAATGTCCCTCCACTTGCAATATTCTGCTCCCTTTTGTTCCCCTTTTTTCTGTTCTTTCAAATGCTGTCCACTAAGTCATAAACGTTCAAACGAATGTCCAGTTTTAGCTTTGTGTATGCGAAATGCTTCTGAAAAAAAAGTAAAACATTTTACAAAGTATTTTTTTTCTGTTGAACTAAAGCTCTGTAGAAATTGTGGCAATGTTCGTTTCGGATTAAATTCAGCTGTTCGGACTTCTGCAGCTCTAATCCATAGAGTCAAAATACTGTAGAGGCAGTAAAAGCTGAACGGATTAAAGCCAAGCGAACCTGCCTGACCAAACAGCAGTATCATGGCAGGTGCAATGATTTTTTTACACACCAAAAGCGAAGGCTGTCACCAGACGCGTCTCCATCAGGCAGGCCTTACCTATTCCAGACGCAGTCATTAGCCTCTTTCAAGGTGCTTAACATAATCTAACACTATAGTAAAGCCTCGCTTACTATAAATAAGAGCGCTGATCTCATTGCCGTTCAGACATCATGGTTAGTGGTTTGTTAGTAGCCCGCGATCCATTTGTCAGCAGTGCACGTCCCTAGGCTTTCTTGGAACTGCAAGCTAAGCATCAGTATAAAACTGCTCTTGTCAATGGTTGAATGATGAGGACTGTAGTAGAGATTTCAAAGCGAGAGATCTGTGTGCCTTAGCTTGCCTTGTTTCAGGTTCCATCCTCTCAAAGAAAGCGAGAATCTTCCAAGTTCCAAAAAAAAAAAACATCAGGCGGCTTTGCTAATATATACACAGAATGACAGAACTCATCCACAGCAACTGGCAAGAAACTAACCTGTTTTTTCTCCAAGAATTCAGGAACCTTATCTTGTTCTCTCTCTGTCTCTCTTTTGTTTTTTTTCTTTTTGGCCTAGGAGGATTGGAGCCGTATTACTACGCGCCACTGTTGTCTTATATTTGTCGGTTGCAGCAATGAAATGAGGCATGAGTTATAAACAAGAGAAAGAGAGAGATGGAACTTTCAGCTGCACTGGTCTCCAAACAAATTAAGGCAGAAAGGTGAGGTTGATCTGAGATGGTAATTTGTTGAATGACATGACTGGCTGGTTGGTTGCCATGATAAATCTGCATTTATACAGGATCAGAGCAGGTGGCGGGGGTTGGAAGCTCATCAGGATTTTTATCTTGCACCGCCGTGGACGGTGCCGGTGGAGTATGTTCATCTGATGCGGGACCTCCATTCGATCCTGAAAAAATCCATCTTTGATGATGCTGTCTGGAGATGCGAAGGCTCGTTGTGATTTGACCTCTTGAAAGGAACGTGAGAACGCGCCGCATATATAGGTTTTTTCTTGCAGCCGAGCCGAGTACGTGTTCATCGTTGCTGGAAAGTCGAAAAATGAAGACGATGGAGGTCTCAATTTCGCTTTCTTTTTCTATTTTTCTCTTTTTAAACTTTACTTTACAAATAGTGTCCCGAACCTCTATTTTACGGGATACAGAATTAAAAGTTGTGGGCGTGTTGTTATCAAGATGAGCAAAACATAGGGCGTGGCGTCGGTTAGGCCCTCGTCTTGTAGACTTGACAGACAGTGGATGTCACTGTCTTGAAGATATGTCTCGAGAGAGAGAGAGAGAAAAGGTACGGCCTGTGACCAATAATGCATCGTTGAGATGTCTTTCCTTGACCTCTCTCCAGATAAGCTTTTTCTCCATCTTAAAAAAAAAGATATGCACATATATAATAAATATACTTGTAGATCTACTGAGTAGAGACAGCTACCATGGTACTGCATATATTATCTTTCAAGAAATAATGGCATTATTTATCAAAGCAAATCATTAGACGTTAGCTGCTGAATCAATACAATTATATACAAGCTTTTGACTAACCTAGGCGACAAGAGAGAGAGAGAGAGAGAGAGAGAGAGAGAGAGATTATAAAACATATTTACTGTTGCATTATTGTTTTTTGGTTATTGATTGAAGTGTAATCATGCTGAGTGACCCATGATTGACAAAAACAAGAAGAAACATATATAGTCACAGAGGCTATCTTATATACTTGTAACACACAGCCATGCATAAATCATGTTTACATGAGAGACCTCTCGAAATACCTGATGGATAGGGCACATAATTAAAGCAGTGCATACAATCAGGAAAAGCTAAGGTTGAAGCATCAAGTAAACAAATGTTGGTTTGGTTTTGGTTGGAGGTTCCAAGGAAGGAAGGAGGCAGTTTGTGGTCCTGGTGGGAAACCGTTTGTGGTCCTCCTGGCTCGCCAACAGTCCTACTCTACTCTATTTATCAGCTTGTTCGCTGCGGCTTGCTGCGGCTGCGGCTGCGGTTTCTACAGTATTTTTCTCTCTATGGATTGTCCAGACATTGCCACGTACACCTGGATCCTTTCACAAGTCCAGGCCGGAGACTGTTTCAGAATTCCAGTATATATAATCCCTCCTCCTTGGCATCAGCACAGCACTGCACGGCTGTGCCATTTGGAACCTGGAATTTGGAAAGGAAAGCAGGTTCAAACAGTGATACGTTAGCATAGCATCGGTTTGGTCACCAGAGAGATACTACAATGAACATACTCAAGGAACATACATACATACATAGAGCAAAAACTTTATTTTAGAATGCAGAGAAAAGACTACAAACTGTTATTGATAGATACCGAAATTCAGCAGAGAAAAGACTACAGTTACAGAATTCAGTGGCAAGCGTATAGGAAACGTACCAACAATCTTGGAGCAGACACCACTGGACTGGACAGGCCGCGCCACTGTTGAGGAGCAGCGTCAAGTGGCTGAACAAACCCAATAATAATCGGGTTTCTCTCATGCGTCCGCTTGACGTCTTGTCTGGCCGAGATCGTCCGGCACGGGGGCAAGTTTTCCAAAGATGAATGGCATGGACCCGCATGTGCCGAGCTCAAACACTGTGTATCCGAGTTATGGACTCAGTTTTTTTTTTCTTTTTTCTTCTTCCCTGGAGGCCTTTTGTTCAGGGAACGTCGTACTGCGTGTGTCGCTGTCTCGCTGAGTTTATCCTCCAAGTTTGTAGTGTGTAAAAAAACATCGATAGAAACTAAGAAGTAGAAGCTCGAAAGCAAAGATAGAAATGAAAAGGTCACTTGTTGGTTGTTGCCAATCACCGCTGGCGGCGCTATCCGTGGTAGCATGAACAGTTCGCGGTCTGCAGCACGTGCCGAGTCTTTTCTGCGCTGAGCCAGACGGTCAACACCTAGTGGCTAGACGGTCCACGTGTGCACAGAGGCTGCGGCGTTCACCAAGCATCACCTAGATCTGACCGCCCGGGAGGGACCCCGTTAGAGATGAGAGATCTAGGATCTGTCTTGTGATCAGAAGGCCAACCAAGACGTCTTCAGACGATGTAGAGTCGATGAGAGGTGAAGATTGAGGTGAAGAAGACTAAGTCACTGTCTACTCCTAGAGCAAAAGTAAATGAACGGACGATATATTGATTTTGGTTCGATTGTTGGTTGTTTTAATCACCGTACCCCTTCAAATATATAAATGGGAGGTCTATACCTATTCGTAGGCGTCCTTTAACAAATCTCATGAGTTTAGAGGGATAAACTCACATGGAGATAGAAGTTAATCTGCCTGATCTGATCTAATCACGGACTGTTTGCGCTTAAGGCCGGACCATCCGAGCATTAGGGCTAGACCATCTGGCCGTGCCCAGTACCACAAACATGATCAACACATGCATGCTCCGTGTCTTGTGTGATTCGGCAAGGTCCTTCCTAGCTTGATGACCATTTGTCGAATTTCCAGTCCTGCTTTTAGTGTCAAAATGGTCTTCTACACTAGGACCTACCGGTGCACTGTGACCTGCATGTGCTCAGCTCAAACATTGTGACATCCTGATATTAAGCTTAGGGGGTGTTTGGTTGCCCCTGCTAAAGTTTAGCCCGGGTCACATCAAGCGTTTGACTTTCAAATAGGAGTATGAAATATAGACCCAACCAACTGGACTAGATTCGTCTCGTCTTTTAATCTTCGGCTGACAAATTTGTTTTATAATCCGACTACATTTAATACCCGAAACGGAGGTTCAAACATTCGATTGGACAGGGGCTAAACTTTAGTTTGGGGTAACCAAACGGGGCCTTAGTAGAATTGATATAATACTCGTAATAATAATAAGATGTAGCTTATTTTTTGGAAGTCTGTAACGAAATATGATAGGGTCTGTTTGCCAATGGTCCACTCTTTAGATTTTCTTGCTCTCCTCCCGATTCTCTATTGGAGTGGTTCTACTCGATTATGGTGGGAGAGTATGGTATGGACGACAGGCCATAACTGATCACGGAGTAGCGGAGAGCAAGTTTTTTTACTCCCTCCGGGTGTAAATGGAGAAGTAATTTTTACGTGCTTCCCACCTAAATCTATGCAATATTTAATTATGTTAGCTGAAAATGAGTGATTCTTCTAAAAAACATGTGAAACAGACCTTTAAGATATTATTGATACCCTAAATATAGGGTACCCACTCTATCTAGGTTAAGACGAGACCTCGGTAGTTGCACATAGCCACGGAACTATCGGGTGACCAGCCCGACTCAGGGCTAGTGTAACACCCTAAAGTTCAATTTTGTGAAGACAAGGAAAAGTTCTCAAAGATTTTAAATCAAAACACCTTTCCTTAGAGATAATTATAATTTAGGAGTTTCCACTCATGAATAAGTTAAAAATACATAATACTTAGATAATCTAAGTTGCCTTTGGGTTAGGATATATAAAGGAATTATGGTTAAACTATTTCTTAACATATACAAGTCTAAATTTGATTTCCCTAGAATTAATGAGGTGGGGATTATTCTACTATATGAATGAAAACTCGTCTAAAAGGACTAAAATAAATAAAGAAATACATAAAATAGGTTTTTGCACATTATGCTAAAGTTCTATATGTGTATCCAAATTAAGTGTTTTAAACTTGTGTTGATTTGAAATTCAAATGGAAAGGAAAAATAGAAAATAGAAAATAAAAGGAGTAGGGAAAATACTACATAAAACAAAATAAAATCAGAATAAAAATTCTCCATACTTATATTATTAAAGTATACTATTCAAACTGAGGACAAGTTATTCACAAAAGTTTGAACTCAAACTTGAATTCAAATTGAATTTGAATTGGATTTGAAAATGGAGAAAAGAAAATAGAAAAGAAAAAGAAAAAGAATAAAAACCCCTAACTGGGCCGGCTACTGGAAATCGGCCCACCTAAGGAAACCTACCGCGCGGCCCAGCTTCGCTTCCCCCGCGCGCGCTCGACACTGCCGTATGGGGCCCACGCTCCGGTCTCCTGCGCGCGCGCCTTGACACCGACTGGTGGGTCCCACGTGCAGTCTCACCGTCTTACGCCGCGCACCCCTCTGTTTCGCTGACACGCGGGTCCGCGCTGTCAGCACCTACCTCCCCGCGGATCGCGCGTCGCTCGCCTACCCGCGCGTGATGCTCGCCGCCGGGACCGGGTCGGCCAGGCTCGGACTCGGACTTGGCGCAGGGTATAAATCGTGCCCCTCTCCTTCCGCCCCTCATTGAGCCGTGTAACTAGCCAACGCCGCCGCCAGACATCACCGCGCGGGGAGAGAAATCGCGACCACCTCGATTGACCATTGACGCCGATAATCCGTGAAATTGAAGACTCGGGGTGCTGCGCTGTGCGTCTGCGAAGCTGTCCGTGGTGGTTGCGGGCGGAATCATCGACTGGGCGTTCCTTAATTGCTCACCGGAGCACTTCACCGCCGCCAATCCGCCCCTCTGCCGTGGCCAAGGTCTTCCGCGCTGCAAACCCTCGGTAAGATGCCCTTGCCGCGTTTACTTGTTCGTCAGCTACGCGTAGTACCAATTAGCCATGGGTTTGGGGCAGTGGGCGGCCATCGGGGGATCGCCGGAGTCCTCTCCGCCGCGGGGGGGAGAACTCGTCGCCGTTGCCCGGCTGGATTGAAGACGAAGCTTCCGCGACCGTCGGATCGGGCGCGGACGGATAGGATTAGGATGGGAGATAACGATTCGGTGATTTGAATCCAGGCCGTCCGTCTAGATCGGACGAACCTGAGTGATCCCCGCGTTTTAAAATCTGAGCCGTTGATCTCGGATCCAACGAGACGCGCTGCGTACCGCTTCAGAGTGAGTGAGATCTAATCTGAGCCCTCCGTTTTTGATCGGACGGCTCAGCCCATTCGATACCCTTCGCGCTGGCGCTTTTGTTAAAGAGCCCTCCGAAGAATAGCGAATCAACCCGCCGTCCAACACTAGTGTTTACTGAGTCTGCGGATTATTGCGCCGAGCCCCCTGCCCTTTCTTATAATTGAGGCCCAGTCCAGCACAGTTATAAATTGAATAAATGATTAGGAAATTGAATTTTTAATACAAAAATAATTCCTAGAACTTCATTAATTCATAACTAATTCATTTTAGTTCCAAATTGAGTCATTCCAATTCCTATAATCTTGTAATAATATTCTCTACCATTTAGAATCACTGTTTTGCCATGAACTCTGTCAGAAAATTTATTTATCATTTAATCATATTTTAATCACATTAAACCTTAGGAAATTCATAACCTGAATTCTATAACTCAAAAATTAATAATTCTTTTTCCTGTGATCTTATTCTAATGTGTAGATTAGTATCATATAGTTTGTTCTTATGTTTGGTGTAATGTTAATTTTGCCTATACCATGTATGTTTGTATTGCTACGACTAGCAGTGAGGTCACGAAGATCTGAAGAATCATCCTGGTACCTGGATTCTCAAGGCCCAGGCAAGTTGTGCCCTTGATCACTTCTTTTTACCCACTCATGTTCTGATTAATCATAATGATCTGCATAGGTTAATTTTGATGGGACCCAATAGGTTACCCTAGTTTGTCTATCTTTATACCTTGTTTACCACTGATCTTTCTGGGTAGTACTTGCTAGTGCTATATGTGGTTTTGGGTATGGAGATACACTATTCACGATTACACTTTTGTTATCAGTTGTTATTTATTGTTCATGATGAGATCATTATGTTAATTGGAACATGGAGCGACCACCCGGGAAAACAGTGCTACCACAAGGGTAGTATGGGATGCCCTTGGCTGATTAATTAGGAAAGCTAGTGGAAGACTACCTTACCCGAAAGGGGCAAGGGCAGTAGGGGAGAGGTCAGTGCGGGGAGGCCCTCGGGAGGATTTTGCTGCGATGGCGGTCCTGCAAGGGATTCCTGTACCGGATCTTCCTATAAACTGTAGCGGGTTTTCGGAAGCTAGTGGAACTTTGTAAAGGCCTCGTAGTGGTACCCTGCCTCGCTTCCTAGGTAGAGGTGTATGGAGTCTGATCAACTCTGTGGCAAATGGGTAACACGACTTGTGGGTAAAGATGCGCAACCTCTGCAGAGTGTAAAACTGGTATACTAGCCGTGCTCACGGTCATGAGCAGCTCGGACCCTCACATGATTAAATTATGGAACTTAAACTCAATTTGTCATATGCATTGCATTGCAGGTGAAGTTGTTACTTTTGTTCTACTATTTAATTGGGTTGGTATTTACTTATACTTAGTAATTGCTAATAAAATTTTGACCAACTTTAAAAGCAATGCTCAGCTCTAACCATCTCCTTTGGTAAGCCTTACACTTCACATGAGCTCCCACCTTTGGCGAGTTCATGCACATTATTCCCCACAACTTGTTGAGCGATGAACGTATGTGAGCTCACTCTTGCTGTCTCACATACACCACAGGTCAAGAACAGGTACTGCAGGATGATGCTCATGGAGGATGCTGCGATGAGTTCGTGAGAGGTCTAGGTCGTCGTCTCCCAGTCAACTTTGGGTTGCTGGACCGTTGTCTCCTTATAATGTAATTGTTTATTTTGTATAGAACTCCTGTTATATATAAAGATGTGACATTCGATCCTGTGCCACTATACATCATATGTATGAGACTTGGTCCCAGCATACCTGGTGTTTATGTTAACCCCGGGTTTTGGACCCCTAAAATCCGGGTGTTACAGAAGTGGTATCAGAGGAATGTTGACTGTAGGACGAAACCTAGATAGAACTGGACAACCATTATCTACTTACCTTTGCTACTCTGATCATTTCTAAACTTATCTTAATCTTTTCTCATCTATTTCCGCTTCACTCTGATTATTCTTACCTATTCATTCTAAAGACAAATGTGGATTTCACACTTTGAAATCCTATGCCTAAAGTGACTTTAGGAATAGGAGACCTAATCCTAGGAACAAAAACAAAACTATTTTTATAAGTGTTTATATATTTGAATGTTGGTTATTATGATATTTGTTTGATTTGGATCTTTGATTGAGTGTGATGGGTTGTGGAGTAATGTCCACAATTGCATCTGCATATATACATAGGTATAAAAATATATTTATAAAATAACTAGACAAACTAGACTATCCCCTTAGAAAATATATGTAGTATTCCGTATCAATCTCATCTTAACATATTCTATCTTACCTTTGGACATTCATCTCGTACAACTAATTACCCTAGTCTTGACATAGAATATCTGGCCCAGCCCTGCCAAAGAAGTTTCAGTACATAACCAACTATTAGCTTATTCATTCTGTCTACTAAATGATTCCCTTACAAAGCTATCTTACCATATGCTTCTAACTTAGATGGTCAATACCAGGCGGGGAGGTGGAATTGATATACCTGCTAACCAACAACCTCAACCACAGTCAGCAGCAATGAATCCTCCTAATCCTCCACAAGGCGGAGTTGATCCACTAGTCGCAGCTCAGATGAGAATGATGCAGCAAATGGCGGACACTATGGCAGATATGCGCACCCAAATGCGGCAAGAACGCCAAGAAATGCACCAGGAAAGAGAGGATGCACGTCGGGAAATGCGCCAAGAGCGGGAAGAAATGCGCCAGGAGAGGAGGATACAACAACAACAGCTGCAGCAACAACTTCAACAACAGCAGCAACAACAACAAATGCCATTGCCTCCACCCCCAGTTCCACCCCGGGACAAGCACCGGGAATTCATGAGTCACAAACCACCAACCTTCTCCAACTCCGCAGATCCACTGCAAGCAGATGACTGGTTAAAGTCCATCGAGAAGATGCTCAACATAGCCCAGTGCTCGGATCGGGAGAAAGTACTCTATGCTTCGGGTCGTCTTGCTGGTCCCGCTGCAGATTGGTGGGATGCATACTGTGCAGCTCATGCTGCTGCCGATACAATTACCTGGGAAGAATTCTCCGCACAATTTAGGAATTACCATATTCCTGCTGGACTCATGAAGATTAAGAGGAAGGAGTTTCTATCCCTCAAGCAAGGAAGTATGTCCGTAAGTGAATATAGGGATAAATTCATTCAGTTATCTCGATATGCTCCCAGAGATGTTGAAGATGATGAGCAAAAAGCAGGAGCTCTTTCTGGATGGATTAATTGGACCCTTGCAATATCAACTGGTATCGCACACATTCCCATCTTTCCAAAGGCTACTTGATAAAGCTATTGCTGTAGAGAACAAGAGGAGTATATTTGGAGAGAAAAGAAAGGCTGTCAACCAGGGGCAGGCTGGAAGCAGTTCCCGTCCTCGCTATACTACCACTCCAAGTACACCAGCTAGTGGCAGTTCCGGACAACAAACTCAACAGGCACCAACTGCTCCTTCAAAGGCAAGCACTACAGGAGGACCCACTGCTCCCAACACAACCATCAGGACATGCTTCAAGTGTGGACAACCGGGACACTACGCCAACTACTGTCCCAACAGAGCTGCCTACACTACACCGGCACCGATGAAGCAAGGACAAGCCTCAGCAGGGAAGAGTCAGCCCCTATCCATCAACCGAGGATATGCCCATCATACAGAAGTAGAAGCTGAACCCGGTGAACTTGAAATTCAAATTCAAGAAGAAGAGCCAGTTGGAGATGAAGTAGTCGGTGAAGAAGTCAACGAGCAACAAGAATAAAGAGATAAACATAGATATAGATATATATATATATATATTTTACTATTTGTAAGACTTAAATATTAGTTTAGCCAGTAGTCGTATTTTACTATTTTAGTAATAATAATAAGGTCCATTTGACCCTGTGTTTTGCTAATAAGATATGCATCATGCCGAGATTTTGTTTATGCATATGTGTTGAATCAATATGAACATACACCCTTTTTCCTTACAAATCTCGAGGGCGAGATTATTTTTAAGGGGGGTAGGATTTGTAACACCCTAAAGTTCAATTTTGTGAAGACAAGGAAAAGTTCTCAAAGATTTTAAATCAAAACACCTTTCCTTAGAGATAATTATAATTTAGGAGTTTCCACTCATGAATAAGTTAAAAATACATAATACTTAGATAATCTAAGTTGCCTTTGGGTTAGGATATATAAAGGAATTATGGTTAAACTATTTCTTAACATATACAAGTCTAAATTTGATTTCCCTAGAATTAATGAGGTGGGGATTATTCTACTATATGAATGAAAACTCGTCTAAAAGGACTAAAATAAATAAAGAAATACATAAAATAGGTTTTTGCACATTATGCTAAAGTTCTATATGTGTATCCAAATTAAGTGTTTTAAACTTGTGTTGATTTGAAATTCAAATGGAAAGGAAAAATAGAAAATAGAAAATAAAAGGAGTAGGGAAAATACTACATAAAACAAAATAAAATCAGAATAAAAATTCTCCATACTTATATTATTAAAGTATACTATTCAAACTGAGGACAAGTTATTCACAAAAGTTTGAACTCAAACTTGAATTCAAATTGAATTTGAATTGGATTTGAAAATGGAGAAAAGAAAATAGAAAAGAAAAAGAAAAAGAATAAAAACCCCTAACTGGGCCGGCTACTGGAAATCGGCCCACCTAAGGAAACCTACCGCGCGGCCCAGCTTCGCTTCCCCCGCGCGCGCTCGACACTGCCGTATGGGGCCCACGCTCCGGTCTCCTGCGCGCGCGCCTTGACACCGACTGGTGGGTCCCACGTGCAGTCTCACCGTCTTACGCCGCGCACCCCTCTGTTTCGCTGACACGCGGGTCCGCGCTGTCAGCACCTACCTCCCCGCGGATCGCGCGTCGCTCGCCTACCCGCGCGTGATGCTCGCCGCCGGGACCGGGTCGGCCAGGCTCGGACTCGGACTTGGCGCAGGGTATAAATCGTGCCCCTCTCCTTCCGCCCCTCATTGAGCCGTGTAACTAGCCAACGCCGCCGCCAGACATCACCGCGCGGGGAGAGAAATCGCGACCACCTCGATTGACCATTGACGCCGATAATCCGTGAAATTGAAGACTCGGGGTGCTGCGCTGTGCGTCTGCGAAGCTGTCCGTGGTGGTTGCGGGCGGAATCATCGACTGGGCGTTCCTTAATTGCTCACCGGAGCACTTCACCGCCGCCAATCCGCCCCTCTGCCGTGGCCAAGGTCTTCCGCGCTGCAAACCCTCGGTAAGATGCCCTTGCCGCGTTTACTTGTTCGTCAGCTACGCGTAGTACCAATTAGCCATGGGTTTGGGGCAGTGGGCGGCCATCGGGGGATCGCCGGAGTCCTCTCCGCCGCGGGGGGGAGAACTCGTCGCCGTTGCCCGGCTGGATTGAAGACGAAGCTTCCGCGACCGTCGGATCGGGCGCGGACGGATAGGATTAGGATGGGAGATAACGATTCGGTGATTTGAATCCAGGCCGTCCGTCTAGATCGGACGAACCTGAGTGATCCCCGCGTTTTAAAATCTGAGCCGTTGATCTCGGATCCAACGAGACGCGCTGCGTACCGCTTCAGAGTGAGTGAGATCTAATCTGAGCCCTCCGTTTTTGATCGGACGGCTCAGCCCATTCGATACCCTTCGCGCTGGCGCTTTTGTTAAAGAGCCCTCCGAAGAATAGCGAATCAACCCGCCGTCCAACACTAGTGTTTACTGAGTCTGCGGATTATTGCGCCGAGCCCCCTGCCCTTTCTTATAATTGAGGCCCAGTCCAGCACAGTTATAAATTGAATAAATGATTAGGAAATTGAATTTTTAATACAAAAATAATTCCTAGAACTTCATTAATTCATAACTAATTCATTTTAGTTCCAAATTGAGTCATTCCAATTCCTATAATCTTGTAATAATATTCTCTACCATTTAGAATCACTGTTTTGCCATGAACTCTGTCAGAAAATTTATTTATCATTTAATCATATTTTAATCACATTAAACCTTAGGAAATTCATAACCTGAATTCTATAACTCAAAAATTAATAATTCTTTTTCCTGTGATCTTATTCTAATGTGTAGATTAGTATCATATAGTTTGTTCTTATGTTTGGTGTAATGTTAATTTTGCCTATACCATGTATGTTTGTATTGCTACGACTAGCAGTGAGGTCACGAAGATCTGAAGAATCATCCTGGTACCTGGATTCTCAAGGCCCAGGCAAGTTGTGCCCTTGATCACTTCTTTTTACCCACTCATGTTCTGATTAATCATAATGATCTGCATAGGTTAATTTTGATGGGACCCAATAGGTTACCCTAGTTTGTCTATCTTTATACCTTGTTTACCACTGATCTTTCTGGGTAGTACTTGCTAGTGCTATATGTGGTTTTGGGTATGGAGATACACTATTCACGATTACACTTTTGTTATCAGTTGTTATTTATTGTTCATGATGAGATCATTATGTTAATTGGAACATGGAGCGACCACCCGGGAAAACAGTGCTACCACAAGGGTAGTATGGGATGCCCTTGGCTGATTAATTAGGAAAGCTAGTGGAAGACTACCTTACCCGAAAGGGGCAAGGGCAGTAGGGGAGAGGTCAGTGCGGGGAGGCCCTCGGGAGGATTTTGCTGCGATGGCGGTCCTGCAAGGGATTCCTGTACCGGATCTTCCTATAAACTGTAGCGGGTTTTCGGAAGCTAGTGGAACTTTGTAAAGGCCTCGTAGTGGTACCCTGCCTCGCTTCCTAGGTAGAGGTGTATGGAGTCTGATCAACTCTGTGGCAAATGGGTAACACGACTTGTGGGTAAAGATGCGCAACCTCTGCAGAGTGTAAAACTGGTATACTAGCCGTGCTCACGGTCATGAGCAGCTCGGACCCTCACATGATTAAATTATGGAACTTAAACTCAATTTGTCATATGCATTGCATTGCAGGTGAAGTTGTTACTTTTGTTCTACTATTTAATTGGGTTGGTATTTACTTATACTTAGTAATTGCTAATAAAATTTTGACCAACTTTAAAAGCAATGCTCAGCTCTAACCATCTCCTTTGGTAAGCCTTACACTTCACATGAGCTCCCACCTTTGGCGAGTTCATGCACATTATTCCCCACAACTTGTTGAGCGATGAACGTATGTGAGCTCACTCTTGCTGTCTCACATACACCACAGGTCAAGAACAGGTACTGCAGGATGATGCTCATGGAGGATGCTGCGATGAGTTCGTGAGAGGTCTAGGTCGTCGTCTCCCAGTCAACTTTGGGTTGCTGGACCGTTGTCTCCTTATAATGTAATTGTTTATTTTGTATAGAACTCCTGTTATATATAAAGATGTGACATTCGATCCTGTGCCACTATACATCATATGTATGAGACTTGGTCCCAGCATACCTGGTGTTTATGTTAACCCCGGGTTTTGGACCCCTAAAATCCGGGTGTTACAGCTAGAGCCCACCATATGTGGCCTTGGGCCAGCTGGGCTATAAAAGAAGCTCAGAAGAGATCTAGCACCACTAGCTCTACCAACAACTCACGCTTCGTATTATAGTAACTCTTGGGCACACCTATCGGGGCCCAGTTCCCTTGTAACGTGCTCCCTTGGACTATAAAAGGGAGGACACCTGCGATGTAGAGGGGGTTAGTTACAACTCATAGGCTAGATACACTCAAGCTCTCAAGCAATACAACTCATAGTGGATGTAGGGTATTACGCTCCGGCGGTCCGAATCACTCTAAATCTTTGTGTTCGTGTGTTCGCCCATCCGGTCAGGCAAATATCTAGGCCCCCACCTCATCTGAGGACCAGGTCGGGTGCACTCCGCTACCTGACCAGAGGGAGGATTTTCCCCTCTGACATTTGGCGCGACAAGTAGGGGGCAGGGTCCTTAGGTTGACCCCCTTCTTGATATGACATCCCACTCATCCACCAGCGGGCTCGGCTCGGGTGAATACACCGACATTTGGCGCAAGGTGGAGAAGCGACGCCTTAAGAGGCTCATCGTCGACCTCAAACGACGTGTCAACAGGCACACATCCGCCATCAAGCAGAAAGCGGCAGGAGCCTCAACCATGACAGTTCAAGCTACTGCTGTCATCCCTCGCTAGTCTCCACCATGCCTGAGGTCGCCTCCGTTGACCCCTAGCCACAGATAGTGGCGTTCGAGGTTGCCACCGTTAGTCAGTTGCCAAGCACAGGCAAGGCTGACTCCATCGACCGTCTGCTATGTTCCATGGTATGTGAAGTGGTCACCCACAATCATGGGGGATGACTTCTTCTACGTGCCAATGGATTTTAGGAAGCCATGACAACAAGGGCCACACCTTGGTTAACATGGCCTCCTTTCGGAAATCCATTGGTGGGGTCCCATGGGCCGCACAAGGCCCCGCGCGGTCCGCCTGTAGCATCCCAAAAATTCAAATCTTGAAAATTTCTCAAACTCGCTCTAAATTCAAAATGAATTTCAAATTTCATTTCAAAATGTTTGTTTGCGAGTTGATATCAACAAATAAAATATAGTGGTCTATATTATCTCCAAAATCCTCCTCAAAATATCCCACAAATGTTTCTCCAGTGATCCCCCTCAAATTCTTTCTAGAAATACTGCCCAGATATTTCCCCAGTAAACCCTTCAATTTCTTTCTAGAAATATTGTCCAAATATTTCACCGATAACTCTCCAAGTATTTTTCTCCTAAGAAATACCTTCAGAATCATTTTTCAAGTCCCTACAAATATTTTCTTCATAACTTTCCTCATGCTCATACGTATACGTATGCCTCCAGTGTCATACGGTGAGCTCTACAAGCTAATCTCACTTATACAAGACAAATACATGCTAATCTCCCACTAATCCTCTCATCCTCCCACTAATCCTCTCATCCCTCCCCCTAATCCCCCACCATGGCTATAAATAGAGGGGCAAGGGCCTCCTCTCATCCCACCCCAAGCCATTTCATGGCAACTCTTCTCCCCCCACACACACCCACTCCATGTTCCACACAAGCACACACTAGCACAAGGATCGTTCGGTCGTTCTTCGATCGTTCGTCCCCCTGTTCTTAGTTTGTTCGTTCGTTCGTCCGATCGTTCGATCGTTCGTTCGATCGTACATGGTTCGTTCGTCCGTTCGTCCGATCGTTCGTCCGTTCGTTCGTCCAAATAATCTTTTTCCTGCCGTTATGCTGCCGAAATTCCGATCGTTCGTTTGTTCGATCATTCGATCGTTCATCGTTCGTTCATAGTCCCTATTCATCGTTCATCGTTCGTTCATAGTCCCTATTCATCGTTCTTCCAGATAATCTTTGTCCTACCGTTATGCTGCCGAAATTCCGATCGTTCGTTTGTTCGATCATTCGATTGTTCATCGTTCGTTCATAGTTCCCTATTCATCGTTCATCGTTCGTTCATAGTCCCTATTCATCGTTCTTCCAGATAATCTTTGTCCTGCCGTTATGCTGCCAAAATTTCGATCGTTCGTTCGTCCGATCATTCGATCGTTCGTCCCTTCGTTCGTCCAAATAATCTTTTTCCTGCCGTTATGCTGCCGAAATTCCGATCGTTCGTTCGTCCGATCATTCGATCGTTCGTCCGTTCGTTCATAGTTCGTATTCATCGTTCATCGTTCGTTCATAGAACTATTTACCATTACTATTCACCGTTACTATTCATCATCGTTACTATTCATCGTTACTATTCATCGATACTATTCATCATCGTTACTATTCATCGTTCATCCGACCACCCCAAATTTCAACTACACATCCGTCATGCTGTCCAGTCCACATAAGACCAGCCAGACCAATATTTCAGTCATACGAACTCCGGTGACTGTGATTTTCCTTCCAGTAGGGAACTTCCCATCTGGTCACCCATCCCAGGTTTCTCCAAGTTGAGCACGTTTAATTTTGAGATTCCTTCGAACCAGGCTTCCAAACCCCGATTCCAATAATTCTTGTTTCTAAATTCTTATCGAATTATTCCCTATCCACCCATGTCATCCCTTAAGCATGGTTCATATTCCAGAAAACTCCCAAAATACTCTTGTCCCATATCCTGCCTATAACTCTCCTGTTCATACTAAGTCAGACAATTCATTCATCACTATTCTCACCAATACTGAACTTCACTATGCTACACCACATACACCCAGCTATAAATACACCCAGCTACCCTCTCCCTCTCCACACACACTCAACACCCTCAGCCAAGGCAAACACCCCACCCACTCAGTTACCCCGCTCTGCCGGCTACGCGCATAGTGTCGCTTTGCCTCCAATCCACCCTCCTAGTAAGCACCTCCGCTCCACCACCAGTAATATCACCACACCACATGACACAGATTCTACTCAACACTCTACCCATCCATATATCGCTATTCTGACCACTATAATAAATATCTGTTGATATACTTGGTGGTTTGTATGTTTGCTTATTCATGTTGCATAGTTATCGGAGCGTTCGTGCCGTCTCGTGGAGGCCAGATCTACAAGTCTACTCCAGGCAGTGGAGCTAGAAGCCAGTTATGCGAGCTCCCCTTACCCCTTCGCCGGATAAGCACGGCAAGCTCACTGGATCCCTTTGATGCATAAATTACCGATGCTTTACAACCATAACCCTCAGCCTGTTATTTTATGCATGATATGATTTTGAGACAAGTTATTATGGCCACCCAGCCACTTGCCGCAATCAATCCCTGATATATTTGTTACAAATGATTTGAGGAAAGGTGTGAGTTTTCAAAAGAAAATGCTTTTCAAAAATGGGTATGATGAAGGGTTTTCACCCTTATCACCTTTGAGTAGGGATGATTAGGGACTCCCTGGTTTAGGGGAGGGCCTAAGGTGATGGCTCAGCTAGTTTAGGCATGAGCAGAAGGATTGTCCCCTCATATAAGGATCGGTTTGTCATCTTTCACTACCTGTACTCATGATAAGTACAACCACTCGAGACTGTGTGGGCAGTCACTCAATCTGAACTCGTACGGTCCAACCCCAGGGTTATGAAGGCTGGGGAGCACCAGGAGGATAAGGAGGGGGAATGTTTTGTCCGGTTTGGACATGGCGGTGGCCTGACTCCTTCCGGTATAACTGTTAAGGTTAGGACGTGCGAGGAAAGAAAGAGATTCAGATTCGGGTCTCATTGATCATGAGATCGCAGAACCAGAATAGTGGGTAAAGTGTACCCCTCTACGCAGAGTTCAAACCTATTCAAATAGTCTGTGTCCACAAGAATGGACAAGTCTGGTGTGGTATGGCAATTAGTGTTTTGTTTTCAAAAAAAAGAGGTGCGTTTGAGAAAAGTGGTTTTTAAAAGGTCCAGTGGTTGAGCCGTGAGCTATGGTGGACAGGAAGTCCAGTAGCTATTTTTGAAAATGAAAACCAGTGGGAAACTACTGAGATACCTGGATGGTTTAGTCCAGGGGATTTTGTTCTATATGGAAAAACTTCCTGCTCCTTTGGGGAGAGGATGCGCTTTGAAAAATGCAAATGTTTTACAAAATAACCCTGCATCAAATATTGTTGTTTCTGCAAAATATCCTGAGCTCCACATATTCCATGCATTATATCTGATTTCCCTATTCCACGGGTGAAGGTGGGCTGCTGAGTACGTTTGTACTCACCCTTGCTTATTTATTGTTTTTCAGAAAAAGGAGATCGGGTAAGAGTTACGACTGTTCCCAACCTTGCCTGTGGCTGTTGGACCGCTGATTTGCTTCACTGCGTATATCGGGCTGCTTCAGCCCCACTCTGATGATATGTCCCGAGTTGTGGACCAACTCTTAAAGTTGATCGCCACCTTTATAGGTTTGTCTCGTATAGGCAGATCTGGAATCATCTGTTGTATAAATGTGTTTACTAGCCTCCTGGGACTAGTAATTGTATCACATTTGAGTCCCAAAGGATTGGGGCGCTTCAGGTGGTATCAGAGCTGTTAGGTTGGCCGCAGGACGTAACCCTTAGCCTGATCCAAAAGTTTTTGAGTCAAAACTATTTTCTTAAAAAAAATTCTTGCTCTCATCCCTTCATTTCAAAAATGCTTTCCCCCTTTCCTTCTCTCAGAAGTCAGATGGAGGTTCGCTGCCAAACCAGCTTTTGCCAGAATGAAGATGGTTTCCCCAAGTTGCTGAGAGCATGCACAATCCACCTCGGAATCAGGAGCCAGCCAGAGTATGATGGTCGTGAATTCGTCAAGCATGGCACAGAGAAGTGTGTCGTGACTGTACACATTGGATCCAGTCCGCACCATGTGGAATGGAGTGTCACTGCTGCTGGGCACAGATTCAAAGACACCTGCCAAGTCGTCGCCCGCAAGGCATTGAGAGCCCTGTGTTAGATCTATGAAGAAGAAGTGGCCGACACGCCGCTTAGATTCTTTCCGCCCTTTCAGAGAGACCGTCCCGTTTGGATGGCCAGAATGCGTGCATTGGAAGGGCAGCAGCTGCTTGAGGACGACCCCTCAGTCGTGTACCTCACTGCATACCTGCTCACCCTGGATGCGCAGTATGATTTCTTGGCTCGGCACCACCGTCAGATGATTGTTCGAGCAGAAGATGGAGAGAAGCGCAACCATAAGCTCCATGTGGATCTCACCACAGCTCAAGCCTATGCAACTGCCTTGGAAAGTCGTGAAGTCATTGCTGTTGAAGCCCTGAAGCAAGCCAAGGATGAGCACATCCAGAAGTTGATGGAGGCCTACTTGGTAACCCACAACCAATGTAGAGCCCTGCGGATCCAAGAGCCTGCTTCATCCAACCCAGTTCAATCCGTGAGAGTTGAAGACCCCCAGATTCTTGAAGGTCACCCGGTCTCTACCAGAGGAGAAAAGAAGGCTTGGGAACTCCCGGAAGGAGCCATAGTCTGGGAAGGGATTCCAGTCTTCCCTCAGGCTATGGATAAGCAAGAGCACCCCGAGTCCTCCCAAGATCCCCCGCCAGAGTTGTTTGAGCTCCTCACCATGAAGAAGATTCCAGCACCGTCTCGTGAGATCAAAGAGGAAGCTGCAAGCACCCTGCCAGCACCGCCGCCCTGTGAGGATCTACAAGAGCCAGTCGCGCTTGAAGAAGAGTTCGACCCCATCTTGCCATCTCAGTCGCCGCCAGGAGAAGTCATCAACATCAGCTCCCTCTTAACCCATCCAGGAGATATCTCAGATTGAAGTTGTGCGCCAGCCTTGCCAGAAGAGAAGCTGCCTGGTCTGAAGTTAGTTATACCTAGTCCTCTGCGTGCATTGGGTAGTGAAGTTTTTCTTCACTTTGGCCAGAGCCCTGCATGTATGAGAGGTAATCATGTAGACTCGTGTTTTGCAAAACTCTAATTGTGTGGCCCCCTAGGGCATTTCAAAATGAATTTCACTTGTTGTTTTCTTCCCTTTTGAGTGCATATGTGATGCTTTAACGTTAGTTCTCATAAGTTGCATTTAGCATAGTTCTCAATTTAGGAGACAAGCAATAGTAGTTATGCTTAGTCCCCGAATCTGAGCAGTCTGTGCTTTGGAAAATCTCTATTCTTCCCTTATTCAAAACATTTGATTTGTTTGTGCTTATCATTGCTGAGCTTGTGTGTTCTCTTTCTTTTTAAGAAAGGTTTTCTCTAAAAACATAGATCACAAATTAGAGCTAATTCTCACCTTATGCTTCCATTCTCATCTTAACCCATCTCAAGAGAAAAGCACCTTACCCAAGAAGATACCGGGAAGCTTACACTTGAAGCCTGGAATAAAATATAGAAGGAACCTATCTAGCCACTCAGTCAAAAGGACCGACCGTGAGAATCAAAGCACTACCCCTAAGTCAAAGTAAATAGGAAAAGAGGACAAAGAAGTTATTACCATACAGAGAGGCAAAGATTCTTGGAACTAAAGACCACAAACATCAGGGTCATTGACCCCACCACTCACCTGTGCCCCCCGCACGCGTGTCCCATCTCCAACCACCGCCCCACACCCCCCTTTTGCAGCGCACTACCGCCACCCACGCCCCCTTTTGCAGCGCACCCACCACCATTACCGCCAGCAACACCATCCCCCCTCCATCGCACTTGTTGCCTCGTGTCACTTGCTCCATCACCACCACTCCACACCTTGAGCAACACCTTGCATGCCAGTCGCCTATAAATTCCCCCCACCAGCTCCCTCAACTCCCATCCCAAGCAAAGCACACACCAGATAAAATACCCTCTGCCAAATCACAAGCAACTCCATTTTTCCACTCCCTCGCCCCTAAGATCACAATGCTTGGTGATTCTTGGGTTGAAGACTGTTGTACATGGTTCATAGTATTCGGTTTCCTCCTCTATATGATGGTAATACTCTTTGATAAAATCCTCCAGTGGGAAGAGAAAACAGAAAGAAAGGGTCAGTGAAAAGAAGATAGTGAAGATAAGATAAGGAGAAGGTTCTCCTAGAATCAACCCTGTGTCAGTCATTGCTCTGCAGCCTGCTCAAGCAGCAACAGCAGAAGAAGGCCCCATAACACCCTTGTTATGTGGTACTTCAAGGAGTTTAAATCCCCAAGATTCAGAAGTTCTACCCTCATTCTTTTTAAGTGGGGTAGTGTTCTAGTAAGGTTACTATGGAGAAGAAGAAGGCCTGTAGCAAGCTTATGGAAGACCAGATCATCGAAGTATATAAGTTCCTGGATGAGAAGTGGTCACCCAAGTTTTGTTGATGAAGCACTAGAAGACCAATCAAGGAAGGAATCCATGTGGAAGTTCACAAGAGAAAGGTTTGCGTGTTGGCATCGATGCTTCTTCAATAAGCTAGCTGCCAAGCGAAACCTAGAAGCCCGAAGATGATCTTTGAGTAGCCAGAATCAGCCTTTGCAATCAGCAGCTAGATGCTCCTCAAAGGCCAGATCTTGTTGAAGTTCCATCTCCTCGAAGAGTTGCAAAGTGAAGATATGTAGAAAGCTATACCCATAACCCTTGTAAGTCGAATCTCGAGGACGAGATTCATTTTAAGTGGGGTAGATCTGTAGCATCCCAAAAATTCAAATCTTGAAAATTTCTCAAACTCGCTCTAAATTCAAAATGAATTTCAAATTTCATTTCAAAATGTTTGTTTGCGAGTTGATATCAACAAATAAAATATAGTGGTCTATATTATCTCCAAAATCCTCCTCAAAATATCCCACAAATGTTTCTCCAGTGATCCCCCTCAAATTCTTTCCAGAAATACTGCCCAGATATTTCCCCAGTAACCCCCTCAATTTCTTTCTATAAATATTGTCCAAATATTTCACCGATAACTCTCCAAGTATTTTCCTCCTAAGAAATACCTTCAGAATCATTTTTCAAGTCCCTACAAATATTTTCTTCATAACTTTCCTCATGCTCATACGTATACGTATGCCTCCAGTGTCATACGGTGAGCTCTACAAGCTAATCTCACTTATACAAGACAAATACATGCTAATCTCCCACTAATTCTCTCATCCATCCATTAATCCTCTCATCCCTCCCCCTAATCCCCCACCATGGCTATAAATAGAGGGGCAAGGGCCTCCTCTCATCCCACCCCAAGCCATTTTATGGCAACTCTTCTCCCCCCCACACACACCCACTCCATGTTCCACACAAGCACACACTAGCACAAGGATCGTTCGGTCGTTCTTCGATCGTTCGTCCCCCTGTTCTTAGTTTGTTCGTTCGTTCGTCCGATCGTTCGATCGTTCGTCCGATTGTTCATGGTCCGTTCGTCTGATCGTTCGTCCGTTCGTTTGTCTAAATAATCTTTTTCCTGCCGTTATGCTGCCGAAATTCCGATCGTTCGTTCGTTCGTTCGATCATTCGATCGTTCATCGTTCGTTCATAGTCCCTATTCATCGTTCATCGTTCGTTCATAGTCCCTATTCATCGTTCTTCCAGATAATCTTTGTCCTGCCGTTATGCTGCCGAAATTTCGATCGTTCATTCGTTCGATCATTCGATCGTTCATCGTTCGTTCATAGTTCCCTATTCATCGTTCATCGTTCGTTCATAGTCCCTATTCATCGTTCTTCCAGATAATCTTTGTCCTGCCGTTATGCTGCCAAAATTCCGATCGTTCGTTCGTCCGATCATTCGATCGTTCGTACCTTTGTTCGTCCAAATAATCTTTTTCCTGCCGTTATGCTGCTGAAATTCCGATCGTTCGTTCGTCCGATCATTCGATCGTTCGTCCGTTCGTTCATAGTTCGTATTCATCGTTCATCGTTCGCTCATACGAACCATTTACCATTACTATTCACCATTACTATTCATCGTTACTATTCATCATCGTTACTATTCATCGTTATTATTCACCGACACTATTCATCATCATTGCTATTCATCGTTCATCCGACCACCCCAAATTTCATCTACTCATCCGTCATGCTGTCCAGTCCACATAAGACCAGCCAGACCAATATTTCAGTCATACGAACTCCGGTGACTGTGATTTTCCTTCCAGTAGGGAACTTCTCATCTGGTCACCCATCCTAGGTTTCTCCAAGTTGAGCACGTTTAATTTTGAGATTCCTTCGAACCAGGCTTCCAAACCCCGATTCCAATAATTCTTGTTTCTAAATTCTTATCGAATTATTCCCTATCCACCCATGTCATCCCTTAAGCATGGTTCATATTCCAGAAAACTCCCAAAATACTCTTGTCCCATATCCTGCCTATAACTCTCCTGTTCATACTAAGTCAGACAATTAATTCATCACTATTCTCACCAATACTGAACTTCACTATGCTACACCACATACACCCAGCTATAAATACACCCAGCTACCCTCTCCCTCTCCACACACACTCAACACCCTCAGCCAAGGCAAACACCCCACCCACTCAGTTACCCCGCTCTGCCGGCTACGCGCATAGTGTCGCTTCGCCTCCAATCCACCCTCCTGGTAAGCACCTCCGCTCCACCACCAGTAATATCATCACACCACATGACACAGATTCTACTCAAGACTCTACCCATCCATATATCGCTATTCTGACCACTATACTAAATATCTGTTGATATACTTGCTGGTTTGTTTGTTTGCTTATTCATGTTGCATAGTTATCGGAGCGTTCGTGCCGTCTCGTGCAGGCCAGATCTGCAAGTCTACGCCAGGCAGTGGAGCTAGAAGCCAGTTATGCGAGCTCCCCTTACCCCTTCGCCGGATAAGCACGGCAAGCTCACTGGATCCCTTTGATGCATAAATTACCTATGTTTTACAACCACAACCCTCAGCCTGTTATTTTATGCATGATATGATTTTGAGACAAGTTATTATGGCCACCCAGCCACTTGCCGCAATCAATCCCTGATATATTTGTTACAAATGATTTGAGGAAAGGTGTGAGTTTTCAAAAGAAAATGTTTTTCAAAATGGGTATGATGAAGGGTTTTCACCCTTATCACCTTTGAGTAGGGATGATCAGGGACTCCCTGGTTTAGGGGAGGGCCTAAGGTGATGGCTCAGCTGGTTTAGGCATGAGCAGAAGGATTGTCTCCTCATATAAGGACCGGTTTGTCATCTTTCACTACCTGTACTCATGATAAGTACAACCACTCGAGATTGTGTGGGCAGTCACTCAATCTGAACTCGTACGGTCCAACCCCAGGGTTATGAAGGCTGGGGAGCACCAGGAGGATAAGGAGGGGGAATGTTTTGTCCGGTTTGGACATGGCGGTGGCCTGACGCCTTCCGGTATAACCGTTAAGGTTAGGATCATTTGATCGCAGAGCCGGACTAGTGGGTAAAGTGTACCCCTCTACGCAGAGTTCAAACCTATTCGAATAGTCTGTGTCCACAGGAATGGACAAGTCTGGTGTGGTATGGCAATTAGTGTTTTGTTTTCAAAAAAAGAGGTGCGTTTGAGAAAAGTGGTTTTTAAAAGGTCCAATGGTTGAGCCGTGAGCTATGGTGGACGGGAAGTCCAGTAGCTATTTTTGAAAATGAAAACCAGTGGGAAACTACTGAGATACCTGGATGGTTTAGTCCAGGGGATTTTGTTCTATATGGAAAAACTTCCTGCTCCTTTGGGGAGAGGATGCGCTTTGAAAAATGCAAATGTTTTACAAAATAACCCTGCATCAAATATTGTTGTTTCTGCAAAATATCCTGAGCTCCACATATTCCATGCATTATATCTGATTTCCCCATTCCATGGGTGAAGGTGGGCTGCTGAGTACGTTTGTACTCACCCTTGCTTATTTATTGTTTTTCAGAAAAATGAGATCGGGTAAGAGTTACGACTGTTCCCAACCTTGCCTGTGGCTGTTGGACCGCTGATTTGCTTCGCTGCGTATATCGGGCTGCTTCAGCCCCACTCTGATGATATGTCCCGAGTTGTGGACCAACTCTTAAAGTTGATCACCACCTTTATAGGTTTGTCTCGTATAGGTAGATCTAGAATCATCTGTTGTATAAATGTGTTTACTAGCCTCCTGGGACTAGTAATTGTATCACATTTGAGTCCCAAAGGATTGGGGCGCTTCACCACCGCTGACCTACGCCTTGACCCTCTAGCGCGCGAAGTGGTCCTCATCGATCGCCGACTGAGCCCTATGGCATGCTCAGTCTCCATCGTACTGGTGGAGCCTAGCAAACAAGCCAGTAAGGGATACACCTTTGCCAACCTCATCACAACGAAGGTGGCCTACTGGTCGTGGGGGCGCCTGGGGGCCCACCACACGCACTGGTGTTGTTTCAAGGGCAGGGTAGTGCCAAGATCCACGTGGTCCACTGTGTCGACCCACTACTGGTTTCCACGCCGCCAAGGCTCAACTCATCGACCAGCAACACAAGCCCATGGCATTCAGGGTAGGCCGCGTCGGCCAGCAGCTCAAGCTCTATGGAGTTCGACATAGCCACCGTTGGCCATCTTCAACCTCTGACATTTCGGATACCACTAAGGCAACATAGGTTGCTGCTTGCCCTTAGACTCTAATGGACAGCTGCGCTCCAACAAAAATAGGAAGGAGGCCAACAACAGCTACACCTTCATCAACCTCACCACGACGAAGCAGCCTGTCGGCTGAGGGAGGCCCTCATGGGGGCCCACCACGCGCACCAGTGGATTTTCAACGCCGACACCAAGACCCAACTCATCGGCCATGGCTCAAGCTCCATGGCGTTCGAGGTAGCAGCCATTAGCCACCGTCAAGCTCTAGCCTTGGCTATCAGCGACCGCTACCATCCCCATCTAGTCTCCACCATGCTTGAGGTCGCCTCTGTTGACCCCCAGCTAAGGATAGTGGCGTTCGATGTTGCCGGTGTAGGCCAACAACCAAGCGGCGAGGTTAACACCATCATCTGCCCGCTATGTTCCATGGTATGTGAAGTTGTCACCCCGATCCTAGGGAATGACTTCTTCTACCTACCAATGGATTTCAAGAAGCCATGACAACAAGGGCTACACCTTCGCTAAAGTGTCCTCCTTCCGGAAATCCATTAGTGGGGTCCCATGGGCCGCACCAGGGCCCGCGCGGTCCGCTGTGCTAACCTACACCCTGACCCTCTGGCGCACGAAGTGGTCTTCACCGGCCACCGGCTGAGCCCTGTGGCGTGCTCAGTCTCCACCGTATCATGGAGCCCAGCAAATAAGCCAGTAAGGGCTACACCTTCGTCAACCTCATCATGGCGAAGGTGGCCTACCAACTATGGGGGCCACCTAGGGCCCACCACATGCATAGGTGGTGTTTCAAGGGCAGGGCAGCACTAAGACCTGCGCAGTCCACTGCCAAGGCTCAGCTCGTCAGCCAGCATGTAGCACAAGCCCTTGGTGTTTGGGGGTAGCCGCTGTCGCCACCATCAAGCTCTAACATTTTGGCTACCACCAAGGAAGCAAGAGCTGCTGCTTGCCCTTTGAGTCTGAAGGACAGCAACGCTCCAGCAAAAGAGGAAGGAGGCCAACAATGGCTACACCTTCATCAACCTCACCACGATGAAGGCGGCCTATCGTCTGTGGGAGGCCCTCCTGGGGGCCCTCCATGCGCACCGGTGGATTTTCATCGCCGACACCAAGATCAAACTCATCGGCCACATCTCAAGCTCCATGGCGTTCTGGGTAGCAGCAATCGACCACCGTCAAGCTCTGCCCTTGGCTATCACCAAGGCAGAACGAGCCACTTCTTATCCTTGGAATCTGACGCACAACGACGCTTAGGTGGTTTAGGTCAACTCCATACCTTCTGCTCACAATGTAGCATGAGAATAAACTCTTCCTTTGTAATAAGATAGCATTTATCTGTGATCCAGTCCGATAAGGCCTGCCCGTGTAAACCCAATCTCTGGCACCATGTGTGGTACAGTCTGGTAGGGCTGCCCTTGTAAACCCAGTCTTTGTTGTACGTTATGCAAATCTCATGTATCCAGTTATAAAGGAAGAATTTGCTCTCATCCAACGACTTCTTTTCCTGTTCACACATGTTGTTTTCCTCTGCCCCTTCTGTGGGTCCAAACTTCTATTGTAATCATGAAGTTTGAGTTATGTATCTAACCTTGCACTTGGTTTGGGACCTCGCTTGATGATGAATAAGGAACATATCACTAGGAACCCGACCTACGGTAAAAGTCCACGTTCTTGGGGGTGGTTCGGAGCTGGGTAAGTGCTTAGCCTAGTTCCGTACCATTATCCTACACCTTCCACCACCCTAGAACAACTAACCAATTACATTGGGCTAGGTACCTAGAGGTCTGTACCTCGTCAAAATTCGAGGATGGTCCCAAAACTAGGCCAGTAAGGTTCAGCTGTATGATTTGAAGGATTGAATGCAATAAATTGGGGGTCCCATGGATACACTGCTGAGTGTCGGTCCTAAGCCATATTTAGGACCAGCCTCTAGTTTGGCAGTTGCCTCAGGCAGTCGAAACTACCTCCTAGAGAGCCAAGGTACCTAGGACCTAGCAAAAAAATCTTACCACTTGAGCCAAGCTGCACTTACGCGGGTCTTAGTCTAGTAAGGCCCGTCCATGTAAGCCCGATCTCTAGCACCATCTATGGTCTATCCCGGTAGGGGGCTGTCCTTGTAAACCCAGTCTTTGGTGTTCATTACGTAGATCTCATGTATCTAGTGATAAAGGAAGAATTTGCTCTCAATAACCGTCAACAAGCCATCGAATGCGTCTCTATTCATGCTGTATTGCGGCTTGAACGCCATTACACGCCCAATGGCATCCAGTTGAGAAACCTTTGTCTGGCCGTGAAGGGGCTTCTGTGCTGCGTCAAACATGTCGTAGAACGCCTTTGCAATCGGCCCTGGCTCGTCATCCATACATCCTCCCGTGTACTATGCCTCGTGATAGTCATTCAACATATCCGCTACCCCCGCATCAACATCATAATCCTCGACACGTTGTCTCAGCACCTCCTCTCTTGTACGATGCGTTTCACCATGAAAGATCCACCGAGTATAGCCCGACATAAATCCATTCTTCCAAATATGTTCTACCATGGCCTTCTTTGGTTTTCTTTTCTGGTTGGCACATTTGCTACATGGGCATGGGACTAGACTCGCTCCTTTAGCAGCTTTGCCATATGCTCGTTCCACGAAATCATCAGTCTTTCTTATCCATTCAGGGGTGACATCGTTCCTTCCTCTATGGCCCGTGTACATCCACTCACGGTCCTCCATCCTCTAACAGATGCCTAGCAATAGAAAATTTTGACAGCACCTCCCCTGCACGGGGAGGTTTTTAAAACCTGCAAATAAAAGTATCAGCACGATGGCTGACATCCACGCATAATTCAATGGCACGATGTCCGTCAATCACATCTATATACATCTATATATATTCAATCCATGAGACATCAATACATGATGTGTGGCCCATGCATAAAATGATAAGGACATGCAACCAACGCACAAATACCCTCATTCTCCTTCTCATGGAAAAATGTGACCGTGTCTACTTTGATTACATTAATATAAACATGTGTTTGCTCAAATGAAAGCATGATAAATAATATTGTTTAATTAATTAATACCAGTTAATTCTCAACAAATGACAAAAACAGATGACTAAAAATTTATACCTTGTAGCGGAGAAAGACGGGGCGACGAGTTTGGCGGCCGGGCAGAGATCGGGACGGCCCGGCAGCGGTTGCCGAGGTGACGTGGTTGGTGGGCCGGTGGCGGCGGAGATGGCCGAGTAGGCGGGCGCGGCATGCAAGGGCGCGGGGAGACGGCGGCGCGCGGGGAGGCGGCGTCGCACGAGGGAGGTGGGCGCGCGGGGAGACGGCGGCGCGCGGGGATGGGAGAAGGCGGCGGCGCGCGGGGAGGCATGGAGGCAGGGAGGCGGCGGTGCCCGAGGGATTAGGCGGCGGTGGCGAGAGTGTAGGTGAGAATGAGAGAAGAGAGGAAGAACAGGCAGCTCGGCCTGTTAACTTCACCCTCTTTGCCGAGTGACCGCGATCTAGCACTCGACAAAGATTTTTTTAAAATTTTAAAATATTCTTTGCTGAGTGCCATCTGAAAGGCACTCGGCAAAGGTCTGATTTAGGGTTTTTGAAAATACTTTACCGAGTGTCTCCCGTATGACACTCGGTAAAACTTACTTTGCCGAGTGTCACCCTTTGACACTCGACAAAGAATATTTTTATTTTTTCTATTTTGCCAACCAAACTTTTTGTGGTATGTTCCTACACTATGTAGACCTACATGTACCATTTTGGGACAATTATAACAGTGTTTTCTATACCTATTAGATTTAGTTCGTTTATTTGAATTTCTTCGGAAAATTCACATTTGAACTGCAAGTCACTCGAAACTTGGAAAATCGTGCATGCAAAAATGATATTCATGCTATTTAGCACAAGTTACGACCGATTTCAAGAGGGGACCGAAAACTTCGAGCACCAAGCTCACTAAACATGGCCGTGAACTTGCCATCCACATGTTTAAAAATTGTATAAAACACAAACAAAGTCAGAAAATCATGAAACTTGTCCACATGTCATGATATCATATATAGAGGCTGTGATAAAAATTTGAGAAAGTTTTGAGAAAGGTGTGATCCACTATGTGTAGACACTTAAGGTTGATAGGAAGAGCACATTAGGGACTTGTCAGTTTCTGGGAATGTCCCTGGTGTCTTGGAGCTCTAAGAAACAAACTTCTGTTGCCATATCCACTGCTGAGGCTGAGTATGTTGCCACAGGACAGTGTTGCGTGCAACTACTTTGGATGAGGCAAACCCTCCGGGACTTTGGCTACAATTTGAGCAAAGTCCCACTCCTATGTGATAATGACAGTGCAATCCGCTTGGCGGATAATCCTATTGAACAGAGCCGCACTAAACACATAGACATCCGGCATCACTTCTTGAGAGACCACCAACAAAGGGGAGATATCGATATTTATCATATTAGTACCGAGAACTAGCTAGTCGATATCTTCACCAAGCCTTTAGATGAGAAAAGGTTTTGCAGGTTGCGTAGTGAGCTAAATGTCTTAGATTTGCGTAACTTGGATTGATCTATAGCATACATGTGTTCTATGCCTTTGATCATGTTACTTTAAACATTCATGTCTTTAATTGCTAATTTTTGGTGTTCAAGTTGTACAAGTCATCCCCGGACCTCACAAGTCCCTATGCAAATGATACACATATTTACGGGGAGGACGTGCTACAACTTGACTCCTTTGAGACTAACTTGTTTGTTGAGTACTCTTGAAAAAGTCTCAAAAGGATATTGAAAGGGAAAAGTGAACTTGGACAAAGAAAGAGCTTCCACTGCATTCCAGTAAAATGTATCTTGTCCTAAGTTCTTTGTTGTGCTCTCATTGCCTTTCTGCTTCTGTTTGACATTTTGGTGAGGCAATGGGGTTAAAGGACTAGTAGTTCTCCCGTTTTGGTGCTTAATGCCAAAGGGGAGAAATTAAGGCCAAAGCAAATGGATCAGCCAACCACTTGTGAGATTTCAAAAACTGTAGAGTTAGAAGTTTTGTATTTGATTGTATTTGATCAAAACCCTCTTGTTGCAAAAATTGTTCTCTTACGAGGGAGAATTTTGATTATGGGAAAAGGGGGAGTTTTTGACATTTGATCAAAATTACTCGTGATAGATCTCTTGATTTGACAAAACAAGTGTGTTTAACTTAGAGATAGAAAAAAGAATTTGTTTGTGAAAATAAACCAAGTGGTGGCAAAAGTGATCCAATTATGTCAAATCCTTTTATTTGCTATTTTTGAGCGGTTCTAGATATGTTAATTCAAAATAAGTTGCCTTTTAATGTGTTGGCATAAATCACCAAAAAGGGGGAGATTGAAAGGGAAATGAGCCCTTGGGCCATTTCTATAAATGTTTTGGTGATTAGATGCCCAACACATAATATTTTGGTTCATATGTGCTAAGTGCTAAAGAGATGAAAATCAAATAATCAAGGTATGCCTCTGGACTTAGTGAATTGTTTTTTGTACTAACATATTTCTCTAAGTGCTAGGATGCCCGTCAAATCAAATGAAATTGGAATGGAGAAGTTTGGCTAAGTTCAGCCAAACTTGCATCAGCTTGAGGTGCACCGGACAGTGTCCGGTGCCCAGGATAGCCCGACGATGAACTCGTCGCTCTTGAGAAAAAGCCGAGGGCGCTGCTGCTAAAAATCACAGGACTGTCTGGTGTGCACCGGACTGTCCGGTGAGCCATCAGTGCCCACGCCAACGGTCAGCTGCACGATCAGCGGGTGACACGTGGCCGAGCCAACGGTCACCAGGCCGCACCGGACTGTTTGGTGTGCCAAGTGGACTGAGGACTCAACGGTCGGCTTCGCCAAAGAATGAAGGAAATCGTGCGCTGTTCATGTCCGGTGGTGCACCGGACTGTCCGGTGCGCCAACCGGCAGAAGGCAAGAATTGCCTACCAAATGAAGTTCCAATGGCTCCTAGCTTCCTTAGGGCTATAAAAGGGACCGCTAGGCGCATGGAGCACTTACACAAGCCTCCATTGAACATCCTAAGACGCCTAGAGTCTGCAAACACGCATTCAGATCATCGTGATTTAGAATTGAGCACTTTGTGAGCTGTAAACTTGTTGCTCTATTCTTGTGTGCTCTCTTCTTAAATTGTGTGCGTGGGATTGTTGTGACTCTAGCTCTTGTGTGTGTTTCTTTCCCTCCCTTACTCTTGTGCTTTTTGTTGTGATCAACATTGTAAGGGTGAGAGGCTCTAACTTGTGGAGATTGCTCACAAACGGGAAACAACTATAAGGAAGAAAACCGTGGTATTCAAGTAGATCATTGGATCACTTGAAAGGGGTTGAGTACAACCCTCATCCATTAGGACGCCACAACGTGGAAGTAGGCAAGTGTTCTACTTGGCCGAACCATAGGATAAAATCACCGTGTCTCTGGTGTCGCTTTTCTTTGTGATTGGTTTCTCTTCTAAAGTTCTCACTCAATCACTTGTGCTATTGTTCCAAAGTTCAATACTCATTCGAAAGGAACACTCAAGTGAAGAACTCTTGCTATAGCAACTTGGTTTTAATCTTACTAACATTTCATAACCAAGTGTGTACTATTTAGTGTTGAATTTTACAGGATCACCTATTCACCCCCTCTAGGTGCTCTCAGTAGGTTAGAGGTCTTTCCCATAAAATAGTTTTGACGCTTCCTACCTAATAGATAACCACCACCATATGCCCTTTTACATGCAAGACTGTCATGCAATATGAATTTAACATTAGGTACAATCATGATAAGTTGGCAACAGCTACGTCATGCATTTGTAATCAAACCTTTCCCACCGTTATGCCACCTATTTCTGTGCAGCCCTACTAATTTATTAAAAATATGATATCTTCTAGGTCAAATAATTTATTTTAATCCATTCAAGTTGTGTAAGGTTCATATTAATTTTTAGGTACGTAGTAATAACATTGTTTTAATTAAGCCACATGTTTTAATTAGTTAATTACTTATTTAATTAATGTTAATTAGCTAGATAATCTAGCTAATCTAATTTATAGTTCTAACCTACACATTTTATAAATAATTGTTATTTTAATTTAATACCTACTTAGTTTAAATGCAATATCTGTTAGATCTCATTTATTGCGCCTAAAATATCGTTTTATCCATAAATTCTTCGTTTTAGCTCCGATTTTAATAGTTCTCAAACCTACGAGCTCGTAGCGGTGCGTAGGATATTTTTACGTTGTTTGTTCGTATGCTTTGGTGTAATGTTACCATATTCATTATTTGCTTGATTGTATGTATTGCTACGAGTAGAGACGAGGTGACGAGGAATCAGAAGCCTAACTTTTGGGTTAGCATCTGGACAATAGGTTATCGCAAGTATAAGACAAGTTGTGCCCTTGATCACTCTTCTTTACCTAATAATGCTCCTGTTAATCACTGTGACATGCTCATGTTAATTTGATGGGACCTAATAGGTTATCCTAGTTTTGTTTACCCCACACCTTCAAACAAATAAACTATTGGGTAGGCTTGATATTACTCTATCTGGTTTTAGGATTAATGCTATATTAAATTATGATCATGTTTCATTGTTACTTTTGGTTTAATTATTATTCATGATAAGATTATTATGTTAAATGAAACATGGAGCGACCACCCGGGAAAATAGTGCTACCACAAGGGTGGTATGGGACGCCCTTGGCTGACTAATTAGAAAAGCTAGTGGAGGACTACCTTATCCGAAAGGGTCAAGGGCGATATAAGAGTTGTCGGTGTAGGGAGGTTCTCAGGTCGATCATGCTGCGATGGCTTTTCGGACGAGAGATTCCTATATCGCTCTTCTCACGAAATCGTAGCGGGTCCCTAGCCATTCACCTCGGAAGTGTCTAAGGGCCTTGCAAACCCTGACTAAATGAGATACACGACTTGTGGGTAAAGGGCGCAATCTCTGCAAAGTGTAAAACTGGTATATTAGCCGTGCTCACGGTCATGAGCGGCTCAGACTCTCACATGATTAATTTATAGAATTAAATTTAATCTATCATTTGCATTGCATTGTGAGATTTATTATTAGTTGTGATCTCTTATTTTATTAAGATGGTATCTACTTATACTTAGTAACTGCTAATAAAATTTTGACCAACTTGTTAAAAGCAATGCTCAGCCTTAACCATTCTTTTTGGTAAGTCTTACACTTCACATGAGCCCCACCGTAAGTGAGCTCATGCACATTATTCCCCACAACTTGTTGAGCAATGAACGTATGTGAGCTCACCCTTGTTGTACTCACACCCCCAGGTCAAGAACAGGTACCGCAAGATAAGGAGCATGAAGAATGCCACAATGAGTCCGTGAGAGGTACAGGCTGTCGTCTCCTAGTCAATTATGGTTACGAAGGATCGTTGTCTTCTTATGCTTTAATTATTTAGTTATTTTGTACAGAACTCCTATTATATAGTAAAGTCGCGACATTCGTTTTTGTACCATGAGTCATCATATGTGTGAGACTTGATCCTAGCACACATTTGATTCGCGCCAGGGTTTGCCCTTAAATCTGGGTGTGACAGCTGTCGGGGTTTCGGACCCGGGGGGTCCCTGGACTGACGAGTAAATTTGTCGCTGCGTGTCCCTGCCCAGATGGGTTGGTGCGAGATGGAACACAAGTGGGGGAATGAGCCTTGTATTATCCTGCACCAGGGTGCTCGTAGTAGGGATTACAAGCGTTGCGAGAGAGCGAGGGCGAAAGAGAGCGAGTAGGAGAGAGCGAGGGAGAGAGAGAGAGAGGGGGTCTGGCCCCTGCTCGTCTTCTCCCGTCCCTTTGTCGTGCGTCTACTCGTCTCTCCTGCCGTGCGTCCGTGTGTTCGTATGCTCGTACGTTTGTTCATTTCCCTCTTCCTCTTTCTCCCCCATTGGGGCCTTGGACACCCCCTTTTATAGACATATGGAGATGCCTAGTTGTATAATGGGGTGTAGCTGGGAGCTAACGTGGCTGACAGGGAAGTGCCCTGAGCGCTATACAGATAATAACGTGGCCGTCGGGGGAGCGTCTTGAGCCCTATAGAGGTAGTATCGTGGCCATCGGAGAAGTGCCTTGAGCCCTGTAGCAGTACAGTTGTTAGCGCTGCATGATCCTGCTGACGTCTCCTTGCTTCCGTAGGGGGCTTGAGAACCACCGATGTCATGGACGCATGCGGGGAACCATCATTGCCTGTTACCGGGGTAAGCTTGATGGGACGCCGGTCTTGTTCCTTCGTAGCCTGAGCTAGCCAAGAGTAGGGTGATGATGTGTCCTTGTGGCGCGGTTGATCCGAGCTTGAGGTTGGGCGAGGCGGTGGCTCCTCCGAGGCTGAGGCTGGGGCCGAGGCCCAGGGTCGAGCGAGGACGTGACCCTTCCCGAGGCCGAGGCCGAGGCCGAGCCCTGGGGTCGGACGAGGCGAAGATTTCCTCCCGAGGCCGAGGCCGAGGCCGTGCCCTGGGGTCGGGTGAGGCGGAGCTTCCTGTTGCGCCTGAGGCTTAACTTGACCGTTGTCGATTTCGCCCGAGTGGTTGGCACAGCAGCCGAAGCGGGCCGGGCGGCGCTGTTTTCCTATCAGATCGGTCAGTGAAAGGGCGATGTGACTGCGGTCACTTCGACCTTGCCGACTGAGGCACGCGTGTCAGGATAAGGTGTCAGGCGATCCCAGCATTAAATGTGCATGCACCTCGGTTGGCTGGTCAGGCGGTTTGGCCAAGGTCGCTTGCACGACAAGGCTGGCCTTTGGCTGAGTCGAGGGCGTGCTCACTGCCTGAGGAGACCCTCGGGCGAGACGTGGATTCGTCCAGGACCACTGTTCCGCTCGAGGCCGGGCTCGGGCGAGGCGAGACCGTGTCCCTTGGTAGACGAAGCTTTGACTTTGACCCGAGCTGTAAGCCTTTATGGTTTGCTCTGAAGGTATTTACCGACCGTGATTAAGAGTGTTGGGGGTACCGCTAATTACGGTACCCGACAGTAGCCCCCGAGCCTCGAAGGGAGTGCAGGCACTCGCTTGGAGGTTCTGCCGGATTTTTGCGAGGGGACCAGCCTTTCTCAATTATGTTTTGTTCCGGTGGGTGCGCGCGAGCACACCTGCCGGGTGTAGCCCCTGAGGCCTCGGAGGAGTGTTTTGACTCCTCTGAGGTCTTAATTCATGTTGTGATGCCTCGGTCGGCCTGGTTGTTTCCTCATGCGGCCTGGCCGCAGCCCGAGTGTATGGTCAGGCTCCGAGTTTTTGAGCTGGTTTGTTGACGCTGTCAACAGTTTTGGCCGCAGCCGGGTGCGAGGGCAGCCCCCGAGCCTCTGCACTGAGCGAGAGGACGATCAAGGACTTCTCGACTTTTATTATACGCCCCTTCGTCGCCTTTTCACAAGGAGGAAGGGGGGAAAGCGCCACGTTACCCTCGGAGGGCACCGATCATGGTGTTTCCAGTGAGTTGCTAACGGGTGATCCGAGAGGACGCCCGTGCCCCATTCGTTAGGGGTCGGCTAGTGGCCCAGAGGCGCGCTCCAAAAGTACCTGCAGGGGATTTGCTAGACTCAGACCCATTTCGATAGGGACCGAGGGCTTGGTGCCTCCCTTCGGTGGGATTCCATTACAAATCGTTCCCGCTGGTCTCAGAATTGTCCTAGGGTACCTCGGGAGTGTAGCCCGAGCTTTGGCCATGTATCGGACGTAGCCAGGGTCATCCCTCACTCTGCGTGTTCTAGGGTGGCTGTCGAACCCTTTCGAGGGGCCAGCCTTCGAACCCCTGATCAGTAATGGGCGCGGAGCCCGAGTGCTCTGGGGCGGCTATCGAACCCTTCCGAGGGGCTAGCCTTCGAACCCTTGATCAGTAATGCGCGCGGAGCCCGGGTGCTCTGGGGCGGCTGTCGAACTCTTCCGAGGGGCCAGCCTTCGAACCCCTGATCAGTAAGAGGGCTCGGGGGCCCGTTTCCTTCGCGGGGAAGGATCCCTTTCAAAATATCCCCTTTCTCGGTCCCTGTGGCAAGAGAGAGAGAGAGAGAGAGAGGAAATAGAAAAGGATATGAATTTAAAAATCGTGGCGCACCTTTTTTGACGTGGTCATTATGATAGAGGTGAAACGTCGCCTGCTTCGCCTGCCGACGGTGTCGCTGGCTCTGCCAAGGAGTTAATGCGACGGGACAGGCGATTCGTGGGGCGTCTGTTGCGCGTGCGCGGGCCATTCAAGGAACGGGGCACGGGCGCGTCGTCCTTTCGCCGTGGGAGAAGGCTCCCCTGCTGCTTCAGGAAAGGACGCAAGCCTGGGGGGTGATTTGACCGCTGCTTCCGCCCGTCTGTTGCAGCAGTTATTGCCGGTCCGCTTTTGGCCACATCAACTGCCGTGCCTACCCCCGCGGCTGCTGACCTGTGACCGCTGCACTCAATTGGCACTGTTGGGTCACGAGCGGGGCTGCCTCGAGTCGCGGCACTGGTTCCGCTGTCGAGAAGACGCGGCATTGGTGCAGGTGGCGGTGCGGTTTCCTTGCACGTAGTGACCGTCGCGCCGATTGCATGGTATGTGGGACCGGGCCTTCATGCTGGTCCACCGGAAGTGACGAAGCCGAAAGGGTGCATAACCGCGGTGCGGTTGCATGCTCTCTGCGTGGCGGTTCGCCCTTCCGTCCGCTGGTTTCGGCGAGGATGAGGGAACGCTTATAATCGCAGGGCGGTTTCATGCCTTGCGTGCAGCGGTTTGCCTCCTTCGCGTCTCGAGCCAGTTCTGATGATGTGTGGGACCTGGCCCCTGTGTCGTGGGGTGGGAACCCTGGAGCACGTCGGTGGAGACCCTACCTGTGACGCTTGGGGCGCAAGTGAGGAGATCTGCCTATAAAAGGGGATCGATCCCCCAGGCAATGGCCATGCCTTCGCACTCCTCTCTTGTATCGCTCCCTTCAACCTTCCGTGTCCCCAGATGGGGCGCACCTGGGTGGCTTTCTTCTTGTTGTTGTTTGAGAAGCGCGACCTTATGGGGGTTGGCGCTCTCTAGTCGTCGCTCGGCTTCAAGGATTTTCATCATGCAGCCCGGCTGCATTCCCTCACCAATGGTCATCCGTAGGGATGATCACCAGCCTGGTGGTGGGGAGAAGCAAGTCGGGCTGCGACCTCCTCCCCGCCCTTAGCTTCAAGAATCTTCATCATCCGGGCTGAGGCGGAGGAGCGCACCGAGTGGGGGGGCTGCCTCCGCGTGGGCCGGTGACCCTTTTCTTCCCCCAGCGTCCGGGGGAGAAGGGCATCCTCCAGCCCTGCAGAGGCGTCCTCCAGCCATGCGGGGGAAGGCGAATTGCTGCTCCCTAGCCAGGGTGCAGCTTTCCGTCCTATACCCGGGCGGCGGTAGTGCCGCGCACGGGCCAGCCACGTCCAGGTCCTCCTCGCACTGTCAGCTGCACCGGGGGGTCGCTCAACACGTCGTACACCGCGAGGGCGGTACTCGTGTTCTGGGACGGCCTCGACGAGGACGGGAGTGAGGACCTGCCGGTGCGCTTTGGGGCGGCCGCTGTTCGCCGGCACGGTGTTGGTGGGCAGGTGGCCGCTGTCGTCGGTGCTGAGGTGGTGGTCGCCATAGGTGAGGCTTCCTCTTGCACAAGCGGTTGTCTCTGCCGACGAGACCACCAGTGCCACCTGCATTCTAGGCCTCCGGCTCTTTGGCTTTAATGGCTGGTTCTCGTCCTCCGTGAGGGACGTGAACGAAAGCCTTTCAGCAGTAGCGTTTGCCCTGAGGCCATCGCTGCTGTTGTCTAGCCGCCCGAGATGGAGGTCGCTGTCGCTGCTGATGCAGCGGTCGCCGGCGAGCCTGTCGGAGCTCGTTATCCCACAGGCCCTCTGGTGTGGAGGTAGTTCATTCCCACGGGAATGGAGATGGAGTCTCGTTCGTTAGGGAATGTAAGAGCAAAATGTGACTGCTCCATGTATCGAGATATCTGTTGTAGGTCGGGAAAGCCGCCGAGGGCGCTGCCGACGCCTACATAGCGTAGTTATCCTGAGTACGTGTGTTTGTTCTTCGTGGCTGCCGAGGCCTGAACATTTGGGTATTTGAGTATAAAGCTGTGCTTCTTTCTCATTTCGAGCCTTGAGACTTGCCCGTCGGTAGCCGAACCACTTAACTGAGTGCGAGTTACTTTTCACGGAAGGTGACGAGTGAGGTATCCGTATCCCGGAGGCGTAGGATTCCCTCGGCTCGGTCGGCCTTGCCGTTCAACGTCTCTTTCGCCCGGTTTTAGAACCTTCAGCTGCTCTGCGATGAGCCAAAGCTGAAGGCAGCGGTGGCGTGGACAGAGGCAATGTCGGCTCGAACAGAGGCTTTCTCGGCGCGGGAGCAGGCGGCTTCCCAGGCCAAGGAGATGCAGCAGCGGCAGCTGGGATTTTGACCAGATCACCCGCGAGCAGGACCAATCCCGGAGCCAAGCCACCGAAGCCGTGAGCCGGGCTGAGATCCTCGGGGGACAGCTGCCTGGGGCTTCGGAGCGGCTGGCCGAGGCGCCTGCTCGCATCGCCATCTGAGGCTGGGCCAGATTTCGCCGAGGGTGGAAACGACGCCGAGGGTGCTGCTCCTCCCCCTCCTGATGTTTGAGCCTGCATGAACAGTTCGTCTGAAGTATGCATATGTTTTTTGCGGCCACCGAGGCCTAAACATATTTAGCGTTTAGATTATAAAGCTGCGTTTTCTTTCCTCTTGTTTCGAGCATTTAGGACTTGTTCGTCGGCAGCAGAATCGCATTATCCGAGCGAGAGTTACTTTTCGCGGAAGGTGATGAGTGAGGTATCCGTATTCCGGAGGCATAGGAGTCCCTCGGCTCGGTCGGCCTTGCCACTTACGTGCTCTCTCACCCGTTCATAGGATTCTGCTATCGATATAGTCGAAAAATGCATGAAAGTCGTTTTCTACCCGAGCGTTAGGACTTGTTCGGTAGCAGGATCGCTTATCTGAGCGTGAGTTACTTTTCGTGGAAGGTGATGAGTGAGGTATCCGTATCCCGGAGGCGTAGGTGTCCCTCGGCTCAGTCAGCCTTGCCGCTTACGTGCTCTCTCACCCGTTCGTAGGATCCTGCTATCGATATAGTCGAAAGCACGAAATTCGTTTTCTACCCGAGCGTTAGGACTTGTTCGATAGCAGAACCGCTTATCCGAGCGTGATTTACTTTTCGCGGAAGGTGACGAGTGAGGTATCCGTATCCTGGAGGCGTAGGAGTCCCTCGGCTCGGTCGGCCTCGCCGCTTAAGGTCTCTCCCGCTCGTTTTCAGGGTTCCGTTATCGATATAGTCGGAAGGCACGGGAGTTGTTTCTGTAGAAAACTTTTCTTGGTAGAAAACTTTTTCAAAAAATTTTGACGCAGAGGGGGTTCCCCCCTTCTAGCCCCCGAGGGAGGGTCAGGCTTTGCTGAGGCAAGGCTGATCCTTCCTTGACGCTTAGACTTTATTTATGTATGTAAAGAAAACGAGGAACATGAACGACTTGAAACATTTTAAGGGAAGAAGCGACGTAGCTGTTCGATGTTCCAAGCGTTGCTGTAGACCTCGCCTTGATCGTTGGCCAGCTTGTATGTCCCGGGCTTCAGAACTTTGGCGATAATGAACGGCCCCTCCCAGGGAGGAGTGAGCTTGTGGCGCCCTCGGGCGTCTTGTCGCAGCCGAAGCACCAAGTCTCCCACTTGGAAGCCTCGGGGACGAACCCTTTGGGCGTGGTAGCGTCGCAGAGACTTCTGATACCGCGCTGAGTGTAGTAAGGCCCCGTCCCGAGCCTCTTCTAGCTGGTCCAAGGAATCTTCTCGGCTGGTCTGGTTGCCTCGGTCATCGTACGCCTTTGTCCTCGGGGAACTGTATTCCAAGTCCGTGGGTAAGATAGCCTCGGCCCCATAGACTAGGAAAAACGGCGTAAAGCCCGTGGCCCGGCTCGGCGTCGTCCTTAGACTCCAGACCACCGAGGGTAGCTCCTTCATCCATCGCTTGCCAAACTTGTTGAGGTCGTTGTAGATCCTTGGTTTTAGTCCCTGCAAAATCATACCGTTGGCGCGCTCCACCTGCCCATTTGTCATCGGGTGAGCTAGGCGACCCAGTCCACACGGATGTGGTGGTCCTCGCAGAAGTCCAGGAACTTTTCCCGGTGAACTGCGTGCCATTGTCGGTGATGATGGAATTTGGGACTCCAAAGCGATGGATGATATTGGTGAAGAACGCCACCGCCTGCTCAGACCTGATGCTAGTTAAGGGTCGGACCTCGATCCACTTGGAGAATTTGTCGATGGCGACTAGCAGGTGCGTGAAGCCCCCGGGTGCCTTCTGCAAGAGACCGACAAGGTCTAGACCCCACACAGCAAACGACCAAGTGATAAGTATCGTCTGTAGTGCCTGAGCGGGCAGGCGCGTCTGTCGCGCGTAGAATTGACACCCCCGGCAGGAGCGTACAACCCTAGTGGCATCGGTCACTGCGGTTGGCCAGTAGAAACCTTGTCGGAAAAGTTTCCCACGAGGGCTCGAGGTGCTGCATGGTGACCACAAGCCCCCGAGTGTATTTCTTGTAACAGCTCTTGTCCTCGGGCAATGGATATGCATCGCTGGAGAATGCCCGAGGGGTTGCGGTGATACAGCTCCTTTTCATCACCCAGCAAAACGAACGACTTGGCGCGCTGAGCTTCGGCCTTGTCGAGGGGCAGCTCTCCTCGGAGGAGATATTCTAGGTACGGGGTCTGCCAGTTCGGGACCGATGTGACCCCATTCCGCTCCTCCTCGACACGCAGGGCCTCGCCCTCTGCGTCCAAGGGTACCTCGGGCTGGGCCGAGGCCTCCTCGGGCTCGGGCGCGTCGTCGACTTGGATGGATGGCTAATATATATCCTTGGAAAAGACGTTCAGGGGAACTGTCGTTTGCCCCGAGGCTATTTTCGCCAGCTCATCTGCAGTTTCGTTGTACCGTCGAGCAACATGATCTGACTCTTTCATCTTGATTTGGTGATAGCCTGAGTAGGCATCGAGGAATGACAGGGTTTCGCACCCAGCAGTGGAGTCCACAATTTGATCGATGCGAGGCAGAGGGTAGGGAACCTTCGAACATGCTTTGTTTAGACCAGTGTACTCTACGCACATCCTCCATTTCCCATCCTTTTTCCTTACAAGAACAGGGTTAGCTAACCATTCGAGATGGAATACCTCTTTGATGAACCCTGCCGTGAGTAGCTTGTGGATCTCCTCGCCTATGGCCCTGCGCTTTTCTTCGTCAAAACGGCGCAGGGTCTGCTTCACGGGTCGGGCTCCAGCTCTGATGTCCACTGAGTGCTCGGTGACATCCCTTGGTATGCCTGGCATGTCTGAGGGACTCCACGCAAAAACTCTGGCGTTTGCGCGGAGAAAGTCGACGAGCACTGCTTCCTATTTGGGGTCGAGCTCGGAGCCGATCTGGACTTTCTTGCTAGCGTCGTTGCTGGGGTCGAGAGAGACAGACTTAACCGCCTCGACTGGTTCGAAGTTGTCGGCGTGCCGCTTCGTGTCGGGCGCCTCCTTGGAGAGGCGTTCTAGGTCGGCGATGAGGGCCTCGGACTCGGTGAGGGCCTCAGCGTACTCCACGCATTCCACGTCGCATTCGTACGCGTGGCGGTACGTGGATCCGATGGTGATGATCCCGTTGGGGCCTGAAATCTTGAGCTTGAGGTAGGTGTAGTTGGGGACGACCATGAAGTTGGCGTAGCACGGCCTTCCCACCACCGCGTGGTAGGTCCCTCAGAACCCGACCACCTTGAAGGTGAGGGTTTCCTTTCGGAAGTTGGAGGGAGTTCTGAAGCAGACAGGTAAGTCAATCCGCCCGAGGGGCAGGATACGCTTTCTGGGTGCGATCCCGTGGAAGGGTGCCGCACCGGCCCGGACCTCGGACCGATCAACCCCCAAGAGTTCCAGGGTCTCGGCGTAGATAATGTTGAGGCTGCTGCCTCCATCCATGAGGACCTTGGAGAGCCTAACGTTGCCGATGATCGGATCGATGACGAGCGGGTACCTTTCTGGGCTTGGCACGAAGTCGGGGTGGTCGCCTCGGTCGAAGGTGATAGGCTTGTCGGACCAGTCTAGGTAGGCTGGCGCTACCACCTTTACCGAGCAGACCTCCCGACGCTCCTGCTTGCGGTGCCGAGCCGAGGCGTTCGCCACCTGCCCGCCATAAATCATGAAGCAGTTGTGGATCTTCGGGAACTCCTCTTCCTTGCCGCCCTCCTTCTTGTTGTTGCCTTGGCCCTTGCCATCTTCCGCCGGGGGTCCGGCCTTATGGAAGTAGCGCCGGAGCATGACACATTCTTCAAGGGTGTGCTTGACGGGACCCTGGTGATAGGGGCACGGCTCCTTGAGCATCTTGTCGAACGCGCCGGCCCCTCCAGGAGGCTTCCGAGGGTTCCTGTGCTCGGCAGCAGCGACGAGATTCGCGTTGGCGGCGTTGCGCTTTGCTTGCGCCTTCTTCTTGGCCTTCTTATTCTTCGCGCCTTGCTGGGCGGACGCCTCGGGGGCGTCTTCCTTCGGCTCCCCCTGAGGCTGCTTGTCTTTCCAGAAGATGGCCTCGATCGCCTCCTGAACTGAGGCGAACGTGGTGGCATCGTCCATCAATTTGCTCGCCTTGGTGGGAGTCTTGTGCCCCAGTTTGCTCACTAGGTCTCGGCAAGTGGTGCCGGCGAGGAAAGCTCCGATGACGTCCGAGTCGGTGATGCTAGGCAGCTCGGTGCGCTGCTTCCAAAACCGCCGGATGTACTCTCGAAGGGATTCCCCTGGCTGCTGGCGGCAGCTTCGGAGATCCCATGAGTTCCCAGGGCACACGTACGTGCCTTGGAAATTTCCCGCGAAAGCCTTGACTAGGTTGTCCCAGTCGGAGATCTGCGCAGGAGGCAGATGCTCCAGCCAGGCCCGGGCGGCGTCGGAGAGGAAAAGGGGTAGATTACGGATGATGAGGTTGTCATCGTCCGCCCCTCCCAACTGCCATGCCAGTCGGTAGTCCGCGAGCCACAACTCCGGCCTCGTCTCCCCCGAGTACTTGGTGATGGTAGTCGGGGCTCGGAAACGGGCGGGGAACAACACTCGTCGTATGGCCTGGCTGAAGACTCGTGGACCGGGTGGCTCGGGCGAGGGACTCCGATCCTCCTCGCTGTTGCAGCGTCCCCCGCGCCTGGGGTGGTAGCCTCGATGCACCTTCTCCTCGAGGCGGGCTCGATGGTCGCGGTGGTGATGCTCGTCGCCGAGGCGATCCCGGGCGGCGGGTGCGTCGTCCCGCGTGTGCTCGGGATGGACCGAGGCCTCCCGCATACGTCGGGAGGACGCCGCGTGATGCTCCGAGGGGTCAGCTCGCCTTCGAGAGGCAGAGCTCTCGGCTCGTCGAACTGCGGCACCTTCCAGGAGATCCTTGAGTTCGCCCTGGATACGCCGTCCCTCGGTGGTGGATGGCTCCGGCATGGTTCGAAGTAGCATCGCCGCTGCAACTAGGTCATGGCCAGACCTGCTGATGGCCGGGGGCAGCGCTGCCCTGGCATCGTCGACGATGCGGCGCTGGACGTCCCGGGCCCGATGACGGGCTCCTCCAGCGAGTGTTCGGCCTGCCCACTCCTGCTCGATGTTCTGTCAGAGCTGCACAAGCCGCCCTGCTTCCTCGTCGACCTTGGCCTGCATCTCGCGGATTTCCTCGAGCTGTGTGTCCCGACCCCCCGTCGGGACTGGGACCACAGCTAGCTCCCGTGGGATGTCAACGCGAGATGCGGGCCCAGGGGGATCGTCAACCTCTGGCATACCGAGGTGGTTGCCTTCATCGTGATCTCCCTGATCGACGTGGAAACATTCACGACTTGGGCCATAACCCTCGTCGTCAAGGTCGTGGCCATCGTCAGAGCAACCGTAGAGGCAGTGGTCACATGCTGACATGAAGTCCCGCATGGCACCGGGATCACCGAGGCCAGAGAAATCCCAACCGAAGTCGGGGTCGTCCTCTTCCTCGGAACCCACCGATATGGAGGTTGAGACGGCTGTCAATCGGTCCCAGGTTGACCACATATGGTACCCCGGAAGGTTTGGATACGCCCTTGCGAAAGCGCTCACCGTAGCGAGGTCGCTAGGTGGATCGAAGCTGAATCGAAAGGGAACAGGGTGGAATACGGACGGTACCTCTTGGTCGATGGACAGTGGTGAAGTCGCGTCGGGGACGGAACGCACCGTCATCTCAGGTACGAGGGTGACGCCCCACAGGTCCTTTGCGAGGGTGCTGGCGTCGTTAGTCCGCTTGGGGCTGGCACGTTGCGGGGAAGCAGCACTCTTCATTGTCTCAAGCGCGAGGACAACACCCGACATGTCCCCTGGAGGACGGCGTCATCGACTCGATCCGGTTCGACAGTCGATAAGGTGCCGCCTCCTGCGTGGCCACGGTTGCCCCGTCTCTGTCTCCTCTGGCGAGGAGGGTGGCGGGGACGACCCGAGTGCTCCTCTTCCGCCGCGGGGAGATGCCATCGTGGAGGGCGCCTTCGTTGGGCGAGCCGACTGTCATTGTCGTCATGCTGCGGAGGGAGGAGTACCATGTCGTAGCTGCCGTCGAGGGACATGAACTCGAGACTCCCGAAGCGGAGGACCGTCCCGGGCTGAAGAGGTTGCTGAAGTCTACCCATCTGGAACTCAACGGGAAAGTGTTCGTTAACACGCAGCAGGCCCCTACCTAGCGCGCCAACTGTCGGGGTTTCGAACCCGGGGGTCCCTGGACCGATGAGTAAATTTGTCGCTGCGTGTCCCTGCCCAGATGGGTTGGTGCGAGATGGAACACAAGTGGAGGAATGAGCCTTGTATTATCCTGCACCAGGGTGCTCATAGTAGGGGTTACAAGCGTTGCGAGAGAGCGAGGGCGAGAGAGAGCGAGTAGGAGAGAGCGAGGGAGAGAGAGAGAGGGGGGTCTGGCCCCTGCTCGTCTTCTCCCGTCCCTTTGTCGTGCGTCTACTCGTCTCTCCTGCCGTGCGTCCGCGTGTTCGTATGCTCGTACGTTTGTTCGTTTTTCTCTCTTCCTCTTTCTCCCCCACTGGGGCCCTGGACACCCCCTTTTATGGACATAAGGAGATGCCCAGCTATACAATGGGGTGTAGCTGGGAGCTAACGTGGCTGACAGGGAAGTGCCCTGAGCGCTGTACAGATAATAACGTGGCCGTCGGGGGAGCGTCTTGAGCCCTGTAGAGGTAGTATCGTGGCCATCGGAGAAGTGACTTGAGCCCTGTAACAGTACAGCTGTTGGCGCTGCATGGATCCTGCTGATGTCTCCTTGCTTCCGTAAGGGGCTTGAGAACCACCGACGTCATGGACGCATGCGGGGAACCATCATTGCCTGTTACTGGGGTAATCTTGATGGGACGCCGGTCTTGTTCCTTTGTAGCCTGAGCTAGCTAGGAGTAGGGTGATGATGTGTCCTTGTGGCGCGGTTGATCCGAGCTTGAGGTCGGGCGAGGTGGTGGCTCCTCCGAGGCCGAGGCTAGGGCCGAGGCCCAGGGTCGAGCGAGGACGTGACCCTTCCCGAGGCCGAGGCCGAGGCCAAGCCCTAGGGTCGAGCGAGGCAGAGATTTCCTCCCGAGGCCAAGGCCAAGGCCGAGCCCTGGGGTCGGGCGAGACGGAGCTTCCTGTTGCACCCGAGGCTTAACTTGACCGTTGTCGGTTTCGCCCGGGTGGTTAGCACAGCAGCCGGAGCGGGACGGGCGGCGCTGTTTTCCTATCAGATCGGTCAGTGAAAGGGCGATGTGACTGCAGTCACTTCGACCTTGCCGACTGAGGCGCGCGTGTCAGGATAAGGTGTCAGGCGATCCCAGCATTAAATGCGCATGCACCTCGGTCGGCTGGTCAGGCGGTTTGGCCAAGGTCGCTTGCACGACAAGGCTAGCCTTTGGCTGAGTGGAGGGCGTGCTCACTGCCTGAGGAGACCCTCGGGCGAGACGTGGATTCGTCCGGGACCACTGTTCCGCCCGAGGTCGGGCTCGGGCGAGGCGAGACCGCGTCCCTTGGTAGACGAAGCTTTAACTTTGACCCGAGCCGTAAGCCTTTATGGTTTGCTCTGAAGGTATTTACCGGCCGTGATTAGGAGTGTTGGGGGTACCCCTAATTACGGTACCCGACAACAGCAAACCTCTAGGCCCCCGCTTCATTCGAGGACCAGGTCGGGTGCACTCTGGCTAGAGCGAGGTCTAGGGTTCTACACCTCCAAAAGATGCTCTACGCCATCACAAACAATCCAAGCCCTACATGCGAACCGTCTGGGGTGACACAGAGAGGAGACACGCCTACAGCGAGGTCGTGGACCGTTCGGCCTCGCGCCATGGACCGTCCAGCCTCGTGCCGCGGACCGTTCGCGTTTCCACAGAGAGCACCGCCAGGAGGTACATCCCTAGAGTTTGGCCCCAAATTGGAGCCAACACATTTTTTGTGACCCTGCTAGGGATGAGGGTGTCTAGATTTACTAAAAATGGCCTATAAAATGGTCGGTTCTAAGGATCACACCAACGTTTCCCTAAGCAACATCGTGAAGCCGACTCTAGAGAACCTATCGACTGAAGATCAACAACAATTCGAGGACTACACAAGACAACTAATCAAGGAGGCCAAAGCGGAGTACCTGGACAATTTCAAGGTGGATCGGTATCAGAAGATCGTCCAGCAAGGTGAGTGTGATATGTCATCTCTTCGACCCACTATACCCGTTCTCAATGTTAGTAAAACATACGACATCCAATCTCTTAGGCATTATATAGATGAACAACCGTTCTCAATGTTAGTAAAACATACGACATCCAATCTCTTAGGCATTATATAGATGAACAACGAGATCAAATAAAACAATACATGGGGAGCATGGAAGAAGATGTTAGAAAAATAAAACGTGCATTTGAGATGTCGGCGTTTCGAGACCGGGGGGTCCCTAAGCCGACGAGTGAGTGTGCCGCGTGCCCTAGCCCAGATGGGTCGAGCGCGTGGGCGAGCGCGAAGGGGGGAGAGCGAGGTGGCCGGAGCCGAGTCGTGAGGGAGGTGGAGATCCCGAGGCCTTCGTGTTCGTCCCGCGCCCAGGTCGGGTGCGCTTGCAGTAGGGGGTTACAAGCGTCCACGCGGGTGAGGGAAGCGAGCGGCCCCAAGAGAGCGCCTGCCCCCGCCCTCGTTCCCGCGGGGCCAACCTTCTCTAAGAAGGCCCTGGTCCTTCCTTTTATAGGCGTAAGGAGATGATCCAGGTGTACAATGGGGGTGTAGCAGAGTGCTACGTGTCTAGCGGGGGAGAGCTAGTGCCCTAAGTACATGCCAAGGTGGCAGCCGGAGAGATCTTGGCACCCAGCTGGTGTGGTGTCGTGGCTGTCGGAGGAGTAACGGAGCCTGGTGGAGGGACAGCTGTCGGAACAGTTGGGCTCTTGCTGACGTCCCCCTGCTTTCGTAAGGGAGCTGAGAGCCGCCGTCGTCATGGGTCTAGCGGGGCGCCATCATTGCCTATCTGGCGGAGCTAGCCAGATGGGACGTCGGTCCTATTCTCTGCGGCCCGAGTCGGCTCGGGGTAGGGTGATGATGGCGCTTCCTGTTGACGTGGCGGACTTGTGCCCTAGGTCGGGCGACGTGGAGGCTCCTCCGAAGCCGAGGTCGAGTCTGTCCTGCATGGCCGAGGCCGAGCCCGAGCTCCTGGGTGGGGCGAGGCGGAGGTCGTTCGACAGAGGCCAGGGCGGGGTCCGACCCCTGGGGTCGGGCGAGGCGGAGTTCGTCGTCTTCCGGGGCCTTAGCCCGAGTCCGAGCCCTGGGTCGGGCGGAGCGGAGTTCGCCGTCTTCCGGGGGCTTAGCCCGAGTCCGAGCCCTGGGTCGGGCGGAGCGGAGTTCGCCGTCTTCCGGGGCCTTAGCCCGAGTCCGAGCCCTGGGTCGGGCGGAGCGGAGTTCGCCGTCTTCCGGGGCCTTAGCCCGAGTCCGAGCCCTGGGTCGGGCGGAGCGGAGTTCGCCGTCTTCCGGGGCCTTAGCCCGAGTCCGAGCCCTGGGTCGGGCGGAGCGGAGTTTGCCGTCTTCCGGGGCCTTAGCTCGAGTCCGAGCCCTGGGTCAGGCGGAGCTTCCTATGGCGCCTTTGGCAAGGCCTGGCTGCCTGTCAGTCTCACTCTGTCAAGTGGCACTGCAGTCGGGATGGCGCAGGCGGCGCTGTCCTTCTGTCAGACCGGTCAGTGGAGCGGCGAAGTGACGGCGGTCACTTCGGCTCTGCCAGGGGGCGCGCGTCAGGATAAAGGTGCCAGGCTACCTTTGCGTTAAATGCCCCTGTGACTCGGTCGGTCGGCGCGGCGATTTAGTCAGGGTTGCTTCTTAACGAAGGCAAGGCCTCGGGCGAGCCGGAGGTGCGTCTGCCGTAAAAAGGGGGCCTCGGGCGAGACGGAAACACCTCAGGGTCGGCTGCCCTTGCCCGAGGCTAGGTTCGGGCGAGGCGTGATCGAGTCGCTCGTATGGACTGATCCCTGACTTAATCGCACCCATCAGGCCTCTGCATCTTTATGCTGATGGGGGTTACCAGCTGAGAATTAGGCGTCTTGAGGGTACCCCTAATTATGGTCCCCGACAGTAGCCCCCGAGCCTCGAAGGGAGTGTTAGCACTCCCTTGGAGGCTTTCGTCGCACTTTTTTGCAAGGGGACCAGCCTTTCTCGGTTGCATTTTGTTCCGGTGGGTGCGCGCGAGCGCACCCGCCGGGTGTAGCCCCCGAGGCCTCGGAGGAGTGGTTTCACTCCTTCGAGGTCTTAATGCCTTGCGTAATGCTTCGGCTGGTTTGGTGGTTCCCTCATGCGAACTGGCCGTAGCCCGGGTGCACTGTCGAGGCCCAAGTTCTCGGGCTGGTATGTTGACGCTGTCAACGGTTTGGCCGGAGCCGGGTTTGCGAGAGCAGCCCCCGAGCCTCCGCACAGGGCGAGAGGGCGATCAGGGACAGACTCGGCTTTTTTACATACGCCCCTACGTCGCCTTTCCGCAAGGAGGAGGGGGGAGAGCGCCATGTTACCCTCGATGGGCACCGAACATGGTGTCTCCGGTGAGCTGCAAGCGGGTAATCCAAGTGGACGTCCGTGCCCCGTTCGTTGGGGGTCGGCTAGGGGCCCGGAGGCACGCCCAAAAGTACCTGCGGGTGATCTGCCAGACCCGGTCCCTAGCGACGGGGTCCGAGGGCTTGATGCCTCCCTCCGATGGGATTCCGTTACAGGATCGTTCCCGCTGGTCTCGGAAATGTCCTAGGGTACCTCGGGAGCGCAGCCCGAGCCTCGGTTATGTATCGAACGTACCCCTGGTCATCCCTCGCTCGGTGTCTGAGGCGACTGTGAACCCTTCGGGGGGCCAGCCTTCGAACCCCTGATCAATAATGGGCGTGGAGCCCGAGTAGCCTGAGGCGGCCGTGGAACCTTTCGGGAGGCCGACCTTCGAACCTCTGACCAGTAGTGGGTGTCGGGCCCACGCGATCTGAGGCGGCTGTTGAACCCTTCGGGGGGCCAGCCTTCGAACCCCTGATCAGTAAGGAGGCTCGGAGCCTAGTTCCTTCACGGGGAAGGATCCCTTTAGGGGTATCCCCTTTCCCGGTCCCTGTTGCAAGAGATAGAGAAAGAGAAAAAGGAAAAAGGATACGAAATTGAACGACGCGGCGTACCTTTTTTGGTGTGGTCGTTTTGGAGAAGGCGAAGCGTCGCCAGCTGCCCCTGTCAGAAACGCCGCCTGTCCAACCGCGGAGTTAATGCGACGGGGCGAGTAGTTGGCGGGGCCACCGTTTCGTGCGCGAGCCGTTCGAGGAACGGCTGTTTCGCTTCGCATTTTTTGAACCCCGCGTCCGGCCCGGGCGGAACGTTGGAACCGCCTTCGCCTTGGTCTTTATATACCCCGGAGAGGGTCCGGTGACGGTTCTTGACTCCGCTTCCTGTCTCCCTCTTAGGTTTTTTGCAGCCTGAGAGATCTAGTCAGGGAAAAGAAAACCGCCCTCCCTGTCCTTCGCGCCGCCACCCTTTCCGCTCGGCGTTGGCTGACCGGGTGACCATCATCTCGCCGCGCGACCCATGGCCCTTCTCCACGGTGACGGCGAGTGATCTGGAGGATCTCGTCGGCGAGGGTTTGCTCCGCCCTCTCATCGATGAGCAGCGGCCGGAATGGATTCCTCCCACGGGCGGAGTCACTCCGTCCCCACCGCCGGGGTACGTCGTGAGCTTCGTCTCCTTCCATGAGCGGGGGTTTGGTGTGTCGACGAGCCGCTTTATGCGGGCTATCCTGTTCCATTATGGGGTGGAGTTGCATAACCTCACCCCCAACTCCATCTCGCAGGCCGCTATCTTTGTAGCAGTGTGCGAAGGGTATTTGGGGATCGCCCCCCATTGGGATTTGTGGACCCATCTCTTCTTCGCCGAGCTTTTTGCCTTGCCGACGGGGGAGAGGAAGGTTCGCGCAGCGGTGCGGGCCGGCGGCTGCACCCTTTTGTTGAGGCAGTCGCGGTCGTCGCAGTACATCCCTGCCGTCCTCGCATCCTCGAACAAGGGGTGGCAGCGCCGGTGGTTCTACCTCCGGAATGACGAAGAGTTGCTCCCACCGTTCTCTCAGCGGGTCGTCACCACCGCCACCGACACCTGGCGCCACGGGACTCCACACGAGAGGCAGAAGAACCTCGAACCTCTTCTCCAGGCCCTGAAGGCGTTGCGGGAGGGAGGACTCACCGCCGCGGGAGTGGTTGCCGCCATCCACCGTCGGAGAGTGCTCCCTTTGGCGGAGCGGCGGCTGCCGCTTTGGGAGATGACCCTGGAGGCCGACTGGGAGGGGTCGCGAATGTCCCCTGATTCTCTTCCCCTCGACGCCCTCCAATGGCGGGTGTCGGCCGCGATGGGGAAGCCGGACCCCCACGCCTTCTCCCAGCCTCGGATGCGCCCCGACCAGGGGTGCGTGACTCTGGTGAGTGTTCGCTCCTTCCTTCTTCATACACCGGGTTGCTCCTGGTTCTCACGACTAGGTTTCTTTCCCCCCTCTTTAGGAGGTGGGGTGGCACAAACCCTCCCTGCCGCGGGTCCCGGAGGACGCGGTGGATCGGGCAGCGCGGCGGGTCGCCGCGGAGGAGGAGAAGAAGAAGAAGGATGCGGAGAAGGCCCGGGCCCGCAAGCGGAGGCGGGCTCGGGACGCCTTGGAGAAACGCCGTCGCCAGCAGGAGAGGGAAGGACTCCCAAGGGAGTCGTCGCCGGAGACATCCGATGACGATGATGACGATGGCGAGGAGGAGGAGGACGACATGGCCGCCCGTCTCGGCCTCAGCCCCAGCTTGGGGTGTGGCCAGGAGCCGTCGAGTCAGCCCCCGAGCGGGCCGATGCCGTCGGCTCCTGGAGCCGGGACGCCGGATCCCCGACCCGAGGGGCAGGGGCAACCCGAGAGGGTACTTGACCCCTCGGCTGGAGGAGCTGACGCGACTCCAGGGAGCCGGGCCGAGGTACCCGTCCCTCGAGGGCCGCCACCCGTGCCGGCAGCGCGGGGGAGCGGTCCCCAGGTCGCCACGGCGGCGCCTGGGCAGTCCGCCTCCCGGGCGTCAGGGGCGCCCAAAGCGAGGGTGGTGCCGAGGCTGTCGGCGAAGCGGGCCTCGGCGGCGGTTCCAGGGAGCGGGAGCCAAGAGACCTCCCCCCAGGCACGGTTGATCATGGCCCGGAGCGGGTAAGTATCTTGGAATGTCTTCGTCCCGGCGCTTCGTTCATACGGCCCGGCCGTGATTTTCCCTTTCTTCTTTTTTCCAGCAAGCGAAGCCATGGCCATACCGACCTGGCGCCCCGGAAAGCCCTTAAGACGGCGTCGGTCCGGGCGGCTGGCGCCACCCCGGGCCCTGCCGCTCAGCCGACCCTTTCGCAGGGCGCTTCGCCGCATGGGGCTCGGGCGTCGCATGTCTCGGGGGAGCAGGTTCCCGAGGCGGGCTCTTCTGCCGAGGCGGCCATCATGATCGGGGAGGCGGCCGGCGCCGACGCGGTCCCGAGCCCGCCTGCCGTGCCGGCAATGCTGGCGCCTGCCGCCGCCGCAGTCGCCGCCGTCCCAGTCGGAGAGCAGCTGGTTGCTGCCAGCGTCGAGATGGCTGCAGCGTCGGTGCCCAGGGCCTCGAGAGAGGTGGGCGTGGACGCGCAGTTCATCCAGGCGGGTGGCAGCCTCGTTGCTGTGCGGTGGAGCCCCGAGGCCCGGCGCCAGTTGCTCCGATTCCGGACCCGTGAGGCCTCGGACCCTATCTTCGTTCTTGACGATGAACAGGAGGACCAGTCCTGGGACGAGCTCCGCAAGCGTGCGGAAGCAACGGTGGGGTCGCTCCGATCGTCGCTGGAGGTTCTCTGCAGGGACGTCCCCAAAATCCTCCAGGTAAGGGTTTCAAGCGTACCTTTTCCTTTCTGTGAGTGAGGCGTTCGTCGTGACGCCTTGTTTTCCTTTCCCAGGATCTGACGGATTGGAGCGCCGCCAAGTCGTCGTTCATCCGCCGCGAGGCCGACGTCTGGGGCTCGCTGCGATCCCTGAGGACCTCGCTCGCCGGGGCTACCGCGCGCCTTTCTCAGCAGGACGCTAAGATAGCGGACCTCCAGTTGCTCTGCGCTGACCTGAGGGCCGAGGCGGCGGCGGCGCGCGCGGAGGCGCTACGGCAGCGGTCAGAGTTCGTCCAGGTTGCCGAGGAGCGGGACCAATCTCGGGGCCAGGCTGCCGAGGCCGAAAGCCGGGCTAAGACCCTCGCGGCCGATCTAGCCGCGGCCCAAGTCGCGGCCTCGGAGCAGTGCGTCCGAGCCGGAGGTATGCCTCGACCGCCCTCGGTTCTTGTTCTTGTCCGTTTCTTCTGCTTGTGCTTGAGGTCTTTCTTCTGGTTGTTCGCAGAGCTCGAGTCTGCCCTTGACGAGTCTGCCAAAGCGCTCGCCGAGGCGCTTGCTGGAGCTGCCGAGCAGAGGGAGGCCGACCTCGCGGCCATGTCCGAGGCCGTCTCGGATGTTTATCGGATCCTTGGCCCCGGCGACGTCCCTTCAGGAAGCTCCCCTCAAAGCCGTCTTCAAGCCTTAGGTGATTACGCGCGCGGTAAAGTCCGCGGGGCGCTACACCACGGCGTCAGGCGGGCCTTCGCCGTGCTCGCTTCCCACTACGTTGTGGACCTGGAGCGGGTCAGTGAGGGGTATTGTCTTCCTGACGAAGACGAAGCCGCCCTGGCAGAAGTTCAGCGGCTCGACGCGGTCGCCGCGGGTCCGAGCGCGGCGCTGGCGACCACCTTTGAGGCGGAGATCCTTCCTCCTGCGCCGCCGCTGGAAGCGGAGGTGGACCTTACCGACGGCGGGGGCGAAACTGAGGGCGCGGCGCCTTCCCAAGGCGGCACCTGACTTTTGTTGGGGCAGTTTCTGTTGGATGTGCGCTTTACCGCGGCCGCCGAGGCCTGGACACTTTACTTTTCTTGCGTGAAGTCGTACTCTCTTCTCTTTCAATTTGCGCGCCTGGCCTGACTTGTCAACAATAGGGTGATTTCCCGAGTTGGGTCCTTTTTCGTGGCAGGCGATGAGTGAGGTGTCCCTAGCCCGGAGGCATAGGTGTTCCTCGGCTCAGTCGGTCTCACCACTTATTTGTACCCACGTTCGCTCCTTGGGACCCTGCTTCTGACACATCCGGGAGAACGCAAAAGCCCCCTCTTGATCGAAAATTTTTTGACGCGAAAAAGTGCATCCAATCTCGACGCTCGACGCGGAGGGGTTCCCCCTTTTTAGCCCCCGAGGGAGGGTCGGGCTCCGCCAAGGCGAGGCCGACCCTTCCTTGATGACTGATACTCGTGTGTCAGCGGGGGAAGGGCGCAGCCCCCGGGCGTCATCCGTGCAGGGGCCATTTGATGAGTCGGGCTCCTGCCCGAATATCCGGCGAGTGCTCGGTGACATCCCTCGGTATGCCGGGCATGTCCGAGGGACCCCACGCAAAAATGTCGGCGTTTGCGCGGAGAAAGTCGACGAGCACTGCTTCCTATTTGGGGTCGAGCCCGGAACTGATCCGGATCTGCTTGGAGGTGTCGTCATTGGGGTTGAGAGGGACGGCCTTGGCCGTCTCCGCTGGCTCGAAGTTGCCGGCGTGTCGCTTCACGTCCGGCACCTCTCGGGAGAGGTTTTCCAGGTCGGCGATGAGGGCCTCGGACTCGGCGAGGGCCTCGGCGTACTCCACGCACTCCACATCGCATTCGAACGCGTGTTTGTACGTGGGGCCGACGGTGATGACCCCGTTGGGGCCCGGCATCTTGAGCTTCAGGTAGGTGTAGTTGGGGATGGCCATGAACTTCGCATAGCATGGCCTCCCCAATACTGCGTGGTAGGTTCCTCGGAACCCGACCACCTCGAACGTCAAAGTCTCCCTTCGGAAGTTGGAGGGTGTTCTGAAGCAGACAGGAAGGTCGAGCCGTCCGAGGGGCTGGACGCGCTTCCCAGGAATGATCCCGTGGAAGGGCGCAGCGCCTGCTCGGACGGAGGACAGATCGACGCGCAGGAGCCTGAGGGTCTCGGCGTAGATGATATTGAGGCAGCTGCCCCCATCCATCAGGACCTTGGTGAGCCTAACGTCGCCGATGATGGGGTCGACGACGAGCGGGTACTTCCCCGGGCTCGGCACGTGGTCGGGGTGGTCATCTTGGTCGAAGGTGATGGGCTTGTCGGACTAGTCTAGGTAGACTGGCGCCGCCACCTTCACCGAGCAGACCTCCCGACGCTCTCGCTTGCGATGCCGAGCCGAGGCATTCGCCGCATGCCCTCTGTAGATCATGAAGTAGTCGCGGACCTCGGGGAACTCTCCTGCTTGGTGATCTTCCTTTTTGTCGTCGTCGTGGGCCCTGCCACCCTCTGCGGGTGGCCCGGCCCGGTGGAAGTGGCGCCGGAGCATGACGCACTCCTCGAGGGTGTGCTTGACGGGCCCCTGATGGTAAGGGCACGTCTCCTTGAGCATCTTGTCGAAGAGGTTGGCACCTCCGGGGGGCTTCCGAGGGTTCTTGTACTCGGCGGCGGCGACAAGGTCTGCGTCGGCGGCGTCGCGTTTCGCTTGCGACTTCTTCCTGCCTTTCTTCTTGGCGCCGCGCGGAGTAGACGCCTCGGGAGCATCTTCCGATGGGCGGCCCTGGGGCTGCTTGTCCTTCCGAAAGATGGCCTCGACCGCCTCCTGGCCAGAGGCGAACTTGGTGGCGATGTCCATCAGCTCGCTCGCCCTGGTGGGGGTCTTGCGACCCAACTTGCTCACCAGGTCACGGCAAGTGGTGCCGGCAAGGAACGCGCCGATGACATCTGAGTCGGTGATGTTGGGCAGCTCGGTGCGCTGCTTCGAGAACCGCCGGATGTAGTCCCGAAGAGACTCTCCCGGCTGTTGCCGGCAGCTTCGGAGGTCCCAGGAATTCCCGGGGCGCACGTACGTGCCCTGGAAGTTGCCGGCGAAAGCTTGGACCAAATCCCCCCAGTTGGAAATCTGCCCCGGAGGCAGGTGCTCCAACCAAGCGCGAGCAGTGTCGGAGAGGAACAGGGGGAGGTTGCGGATGATGAGGTTGTCGTCGTCCGTTCCACCCAGTTGACAGGCCAGGCGGTAGTCCGCGAGCCACAATTCCGGTCTCGTTTCCCCTGAGTACTTTGTGATAGTAGTCGGGGGTCGGAATCGGGCCGGAAACGGCGCCCGCCGAATGGCCCGGCTGAAGACCTGCGGACCGGGTGGTTCGGGCGAGGGACTCCGATCCTCCCGCTGTCGTAGCGTCCCCCGCGCCTGGGGTGATAGCCTCGGCGCACCCTTTCGTCGAGGCGGGCCCGACGGTCGCGATGAGGGTGCTCGTCGCCGAGGTGGCCCGGGGCCGCAGGCACGGTGTTGCGCGTGCGCCCGGTGTAGACCGAGGCTTCCCGCATGAGTCGGGAAGTCGCGGCACGAGGTTCCGAGGGGTACCCCTGCCTGCGGGAGGCAAAGCTCTCGGCCCGCCGGGCCGCAGCGCCTTCCAAGAGATGCTTGAGCTCTCCCTGGATTCGCCGACCCTCGGTGGTTGATGACTCCGGCATCGCGCGGAGGAGCATCGCCGCGGCTGCCAGGTCCTGACCGGTCCCGCTGGATGCGGGTGGCGGCCTGTCCCTGGCATCGTTGGCGATGCGGTGCTAGAGACCCTGGGGCAGGTGACGTATTTCTCCGGCCGGGGGCTAGCCCGCCCATACCTGCCCGACGTCCCGGCGGATCAACTCGAGCGCTCCTGCCCCCTCGTCGAGCCCGGCCTGCGCCCCGCGGACTTGCTCGAGCTGTGGGTCGTGACCCCCCGCCAGAACGGGGACCATAGCTAGCTCCCGCGGGATGTCGGCGCGAGGCACTGGCCTAGGGAGATCACCATCCTCCGGCATGCCGAGACGGTTGCCTCCGGAGGGATCCCCTAGCTCGACGTGGAAACATTCGCGGCTCGGGCCGCAGTCCTTGTCGCCAAGGCTGCGGCTACCGTCGGAACAGTCGGAGAGGCAGTAGTTGCATGCGGTCATGAAGTCCCGCATGGCACTGGGGTTGCCAGATCCAGAGAAATCCCAGCAGATGCTGGGGTCGTCATCTTCCTCGGACCCAGAGGGCCCGTAGGTCGAGACGCCCGTCAATCGGTCCCAAGGCGACCGCACACGAAACCCAAGAGAGGTTGCACTCGCTTTAACGTGAGCGCCCGCCAGAGCGAGGTCGCTAGGCGGGTTGAGGTCGAGTCGAAATGACGAAGGATGGGAATCAGTCGGTACCTTTTGGTCGACGAGGAGCGACGAAGTCACATCGGGGGCTGATCGCGCCGTCGTCTTGGGTACGAGGGCGACGTCCTGCAGGCCCTCCGTGAGCGTGCTGGCGTCGTCCACTTGCTCGGGGTTGGCGTGTTGCGGGGGGACGGCGCTCGCCTTCGCCTCAAACGCGAGGGTGACGCCCAACGCGTCCTCCGTTGGGGCGCTGGGGATGTCGATTCGCTCGACAGCCGACGGAGCGCAGCCTCCCGCCCGGCCCTGGTTGCCCCGCCTCCTCCTCCGATGGCGAGGGAGAGGATGGGGCGAGCTCGAATGTTGTTCTTCCCCCACGCGGGGAAGACGTCGTCGATTCCGCCGCCGGCGGGCGGGCTGTCGGCCACCATTGTCGCCGTCGCGCGGCGGTGGAAGGAGTATCATGTCGTAGCTGCCGTCGAAAGACATGAACTCGAGGCTCCCGAAACGGAGCACCGTCCCGGGTTGGAGAGGTCGTTGGAGACTGCCCATCTGGAGCTTGACGGGAAACTGCTCGTCAACACGCAGCAGGCCCCTACCTGGCGCGCCAACTGTCGGCGTTTCGAGACCGGGGGGTCCCTAAGCCGACGAGTGAGTGTGCCGCGTGCCCCAGTCCAGATGGGTCGAGCGCGTGGGCGAGCGCAAAGGGGGGAGAGCGAGGTGGCCGGAGCCGAGTCGTGAGGGAGGTGGAGATCCCGCGGCCTTCATGTTCGTCCCGCGCCCAGGTCGGGTGCGCTTGCAGTAGGGGGTTACAAGCGTCCACGCGGGTGAGGGAAGCGAGCGGCCCCAAGAGAGCGCCTGCCCCCGCCCTCGTTCCCGTGGGGCCAACCTTCTCTAAGAAGGCCCTGGTCCTTCCTTTTATAGGCGTAAGGAGAGGATCCAGGTGTACAATGGGGGTGTAGCAGAGTGCTACGTGTCTAGCGGGGGAGAGCTAGTGCCCTAAGTACATGCCAAGGTGGCAGCCGGAGAGATCTTGGCACCCAGCTGGTGTGTTGTCGTGGCTGTCGGAGGAGTAACGGAGCCTGGTGGAGGGACAGCTGTCGGAACAGTTGGGCTCTTGCTGACGTCCCCCTGCTTTCGTAAGGGAGCTGAGAGCCGCCGTCGTCATGGGTCTAGCGGGGCGCCATCATTGCCTATCTGGCGGAGCTAGCCAGATGGGACGTCGGTCCTGTTCTCTGCGGCCCGAGTCGGCTCGGGGTAGGGTGATGATGGCGCTTCCTGTTGACGTGGCGGACTTGTGCCCTAGGTCGGGCGACGTGGAGGCTCCTCCGAAGCCGAGGTCGAGTCTGTCCTGCATGGCCGAGGCCGAGCCCGAGCTCCTGGGTCGGGCGAGGCGGAGGTCGTTCGGCAGAGGCCAGGGCGGGGTCCGACCCCTGGGGTCGGGCGAGGCGGAGTTCGTCGTCTTCCGGGGCCTTAGCCCGAGTCCGAGCCCTGGGTCGGGCGGAGCGGAGTTCGCCGTCTTCCGGGGGCTTAGCCCGAGTCCGAGCCCTGGGTCGGGCTGAGCGGAGTTCGCCGTCTTCCGGGGGCCTTAGCCCGAGTCCGAGCCCTGGGTCGGGCGGAGCGGAGTTCGCCGTCTTCCGGGGCCTTAGCCCGAGTCCGAGCCCTGGGTCGGGCGGAGCTTCCTATGGCGCCTTTGGCAAGGCCTGGCTGCCTGTCAGTCTCACTCTGTCAAGTGGCACTGCAGTCGGGATGGCGCAGGCGGCGCTGTCCTTTTGTCAGACCGGTCAGTGGAGCGGCGAAGTGACGGCGGTCACTTCGGCTCTGCCAGGGGGCGCGCGTCAGGATAAAGGTGCCAGGCTACCTTTGCGTTAAATGCCCCTGTGACTCGGTCGGTCGGCGCGGCGATTTAGTCAGGGTTGCTTCTTAACGAAGGCAAGGCCTCGGGCGAGCCGGAGGTGCGTCTGCCGTAAAAAGGGGGCCTCGGGCGAGACGGAAACACCTCAGGGTCGGCTGCCCTTGCCCGAGGCTAGGCTCGGGCGAGGCGTGATCGAGTCGCTCGTATGGACTGATCCCTGACTTAATCGCACCCATCAGGCCTCTGCAGCTTTATGCTGATGGGGGTTACCAGCTGAGAATTAGGCGTCTTGAGGGTACCCCTAATTATGGTCCCCGACATGAGAAATCTACTATTCCTAATTTTCCATCGTATGGTATGCTATTGATGTTGCGCCCACCACACACAAATCAGCTACAAATAGGTTTTAAAAAACCCAGCCCTCTTAAGGTATGCTGATGAACTCGTAGGCTGGACAAGCACAACCTCCTCCAACGATTTGGGATACACCCACGACCCTGGGATACAATAATTATTAAAATATATACTATAATATCTAAATTTAAAATAATGAACTTAAAGTATATAAAATAGTATTTGAAAACAAAAATGTATGAAAATATAATTATCTAACAATAAATATATAAGAATGAGCCTAGTTCAAAATGATATAAAATTAAATTTGTACACATGATATTAAGTTTTATAACATTACTCATTAATCATTTTTCATGGAGATAACTTTAAATAGTTCTACATCACTAATAAGACTAAAACCAATATCATTAGTCACCATAAAATAACTTTTAGATATTTCCATCGTGCACATATTCCTCAAAGATAGAGGTAACATGCAAAATTTTCATAGTTTTTTTTTCCAAAATTTGAATACATTTATTCTAGCATCCATACTCCACATTCAAGATTTGTCGGGTATGAATTAAAAAAAGATATATGGAGATCTATTCCCACCCGTACTGATAACTAGCATCCAAAACTGCTACAATTCATTAGGGGCTATATATTATGTAGACTAGTATTTAGCTAAACACTTACTAGTTGTTAACTGATTAGCCAAGAACAATACCTAAACCAGGGCTAATGTGTTTTTTTTGCAACAGATGTATCCACCTATTAGGTAAAATCCAAACATGCAATAACTAATATCACCTGGTTAAATTTTAGCTTCCACTAACAATTAGCTCTAGTCGATCTAATTGGACTTTTAGTCACCTAATGTTAATGTTTATTAGTTCTAGACCATCCAAACCAGTGGATTATGGATGGACTAATTTTTAGTTTATTTATTTAGACCACTAATCGATGAAAAGTGCTAAAATAAACTAATATATGTTATTCCATCCACACAATACATGACTTAACTTCGTTCAGCTAACTTTTAGTTACCTAACAATTTAATTCTAGCAATAAGTGGATAAGAAGTCAAATTTGATCCAAGCATATCCTAATCTTTAGTTGACTAGTTGTCAAGTGACTACTCATAACCACTTCATCCAGTCCCTAGACCAGTCAATTTCAAAAATCTCTTAGAGTTTAACTAGGTTAAATTCAACTAACTTTATAGAGAAGGAAAAAAAGATATGTATAACACCGAATAAACATGTTATATAAAAATACATTTTATGATATATTAAGTGATATTAATATAGTGTCATAAATACTAAAAGGTTTTCTAGTTAATTTTAAAATAGTTTAACTCAATGCAATTCTAGATTCCCTTTGTCTTATATATTAGGCTAGCTCCAGCAAGCCACCCTAAAGGGTTCTGTACCCTAAATATAGAGGATCAAATGGTCCTCTACGCCCTCCAGCAGCGTCCTCTAAACGATTCTCTAAATTTAGAGGACGCTACTGGATTCTCTATATATAGAGTTTCTCTAAACGGTCCTCTATCCATTTGAATACTTTAAATAACCGGTTTAGCAAACTAAAATATATACAATACATTTAAGAGTATGACAAATACGTATGTACAAAAAATAAAAAATAAAAAATGTCTCTAATATAGATATTTGAGTATAGAGGACATGATTTAGAGGACGTTATTGGAGAGAAAGGAGATATAGAGGATGAGATCTTTTAGAGGAGACTGTAAAGGACGAATATAGATGATGGATATAGAGGACGTTGCTGGAGACAGCCTTAGATCACATTTTAGGAGTACGATTCTAAAAAAGATTTTTGTTAAGGACAACGAGAGTAACAATAAATCAAGCAATCTTAGCACGATAACGTTTTAGTACCTTTCAAATTCCACTTGCTATTTATTCCTTCCATAAAAAATGCAATCCAAAACTCTAACTATATATATATATATATATATATATATATATATATATATATATATATATATATATATATATATATATAGTATATAAAGGTTTATATTACAAAATAAGTATCATATTACAAAATAAGTATCATATATATATATATATAATAAATTAGTTTATGATATAGATATTACTTAATTTATTATAAAGTTTAGTCTCTCTCACATCGAATATATAAATCATAATTACGAGTATTAAATGTAGGTTAATTATAAAACTAATTTTGCAGATGAAGACTAAACGACGAGACAAAATTATTAATTCTAATTAAATATATATTTAATACATGTAATTGATATTCAAACATACGATGCGACATAGACTAAACTTTAGTAAGTGAAACCAAACATCCCCTTAAACTAGACTGGTCGATGAGATATTATATCTACATAAAAAGAATATAATTTTAACAGTGTCATAATTTAATATTCTACATGTAATCAATTATAGCTAAAAACATTGATATTTGTATCATAGATAAGTACAATTAAATTAATAACAAAATATTTTCATCTAAATGGATTTTAGGAACTGTACATACAAATCTAGCCATCCGTACCAGTAAAAGCTGGCAGTAAGCAAGGACCGGGTGATGTGATAACACGTGGCGACACGACGCGTCGGTGTTTGTACTGGGCGATTCGACAACGAGACCGGCGGCAGCCCCGTCCCTTCACTACACTGTTCCCCTGCTCACCGACACGTGGGCCCCACATCGCGGGGCTGCCTGGCCACGCAACCTTCCCACGTTCCGCCGTGCGCGCGTGTGCTATAGGGCCCCATCTGCAGAGGCCTGGCTGGAACAGGCAACAGGGGGGCCCCCCAGTTTACCCACTGTGCATGCCTCTGCCCACACGCACCTTCTTTCATCTTCCTGTAGTTGTTTGTCACTTGTGCAACGTTTTCGTATCACGTGCGTGTATAGCTAGGCATTTGCGCATGTCAGCTCGTTTATTTGGCACCATGGAAATTGGAGAACCGAGGAGTGAAAAAGGTGGAGAGAAGCCCTTCGGATCCTAGGAAAAAAAACTAGAATTTCATTCACGACGGAAAGATGGGCCACACCAACCACAACCATCAACCCCCGTCGTTAACATCGAACTTGCTACAGAGACCGTATATATACCGAACGGATAGAATAAGTACACCATACTAGAAGTATGTTACCACACAACCCTACGAATAATGTTGGTTACTTGATTTCAATCCCTTAAATGTGTTAGAAATTAAGGTAGTGTTTGGTTGAGGAGTCAAGTAGAATGGAGTCGTTCCATCCCTGATTCTAGGAACGGAGCCGCTCTGTTCTGTGTTTGGTAATCTGGAACGGAGCGGCTCTGTTTTTTGTTTGGTTGCAGAGTGAACGGAACGGAGCGTGACTGTGAGAGCGGGATGAGAACGGAGCGGCTCCGTCCGGTTGATTTTTTGGAGCGGAATAGTTCCGGATCTGAGGAGAATATTCTCTAATTGGAGTCATTCCGTTCTAGTTCCTTTGTAACCAAACAGCAATAAAACTAGGACAGAACGGTTCCGTTCTACTTGGCTCTTCAACCAAACACTACCTAAGACAACACACATTAGGAATGGAGACCTTACTCGTGGACTTAAAACACTTTTTAGAGTGTCAATACGAAGGACAAAGGTCTTGGGATAGGAATGTTAACAGAAATGACATGCAACGAAAAAACATAGTATAATGATATATGAGAACTTATTTCTTTTGTCTTAACATTTTCATTGTCTCCTATTGCACCAGATAAATTTACAAGCATACCTTCGGTTCCTTGACAGAGGGAGGTATGAAGATTCTTCGAAGGCTAAGAGGTACGAAGCTATGGTCCTTGAAAAAATATTTTATGTAGGGCATTGTTCATCTATTTATAGGGGAGATAAACTGCCTTTATACAGATTTACAACAATGCCCATCGAGGTTTTATACATACTACTTACAAACGGTATTAGGGCAATAGCGTATTTTATCTATCTTTTGGTTATGCGGACTTTGACCATCTTTGTTTAGCAACTTCCCCTTTAAGTTGCATTCGAAGTTGTCTACTTCGGCTGCTGTCATCGTCGATTGCGCATAGACGAAGCTTTTTCTCTTTTTCTCCTCTTATCTTCGGCTGACAGACAGCTTCGCTCAACCATTATCGAACGCCTGAGATAGTCAAAGACCTACTTTGTGCGTCTTTGTTTGTACTCCTAACACACTTAATTATGAAATATAGATATTTTGAGGACCTTCGGCAATGTAGGCCCCAACAGTAGCCCCTTGCAGGATGAATTCGTTTTTCATGACGAGCTTAGATCGCAAAAAATTGTAACTGGGAGGCCTTGTGCCGAAGGTTTGAAAAACACCTTCCTTAAACTCGTTATGAAGTAGAAGATCTAAAAGTGGGACTCAACTGTCATTGAGTACAACGGGTAGAGCCAAAAGTTTGTGCGTATAAAAGGGGTGGCACCCAACGTTATGGGCACAACTTTTGCTATTCGCATTTACTGCTGCTAGTGCCTGCTCCACCTTCGAAGCTAGCTTCGAACATCTTTGCCACTTTCGAACCCAGCCTTAGTCAGTTTGGAAATCAATCGCTTTTCGCTCAGTATGTTGCTAAGATGTCGCTGACACCTTCGTTAGATGTGCTAGAGATGAGGGCCGAAGAGTTTGCTTTAGCACTGGGAGCTACTGCCTCCCAAGCCAAGGCTGGTTCTATGAATCAGTCGGAAGATAGCAACAACATTGACATTGAGGAGGACAACACAATCATACGTCCCACGAAGCTGGGCCATGTGGACTTCGGCAAATCCAAGATCAAAGGATGACACAATGAGGTACTTAACCGTCTCGGCTATATTGATAATGTTTATTGGGTGCGGTTAGGAGGTGATGAGTTAGTGCCGAATCCAAAAGAAGACGAAGTTATCATGTTTTGGAGCTTTTTGAAGGCTGGCCTTAGATTCCCTCTACATAAGACGACAGTTGCGGTGTTAAAAAGGTTTAACATTTATCTTCATCAGCTCACCCTAAACACTATAGTGCGTCTAGGAATTTTCATTTGGGCTATTCGGAGTCAAGGGGTTGGACTTGATGCCGAAGCTTTTTGTGAAGCCTTCAGTCAGATTCATGAGCAACACTTTCAGACGAAGGCGGTCAGGAGCCTTCATAATAATTTTGGTTGTTATAACTTTGCTTACCAAAGGGGTTCGATATTTTTGGCTCTTGCTTACCGAAGCAAGTGGCCGAATGAATGGGCGAAGGAGTGGTTTTATATGAAGAATGACTTGACTGCGTGGGCTGATATAAAAGGCATTATTCAGACTCCTGTTGTTATAAGCTTTGGTTAAAAAAACTGGCGTGCTACATCAACTTCGAAGCTCAGGCTGTCGTAGTTGCTTTCAATGTTGTTTGCACACATATTGGAACGAGGGATCTTGTTTAGAGAATTTTTAATATTTAAGATATGGCCACTAGCGGTTGAGTGGGAAATGCCGAAGATGTCTGAAGAAGATGCTTCGGACGGCGAGCCTAGGTTGGTTAGGCTTCGTTACAAGTATAAATTCAAAGATGAGTTTGGAGAACCTAGTGATGGGTGGCTAGATTATGTTGAAGTGAGATGCAACTAGATACTTGGTAACTATAGCAAGCCTGAAGCCGAAGCTTTATAACGGGCTTTTGGGGCTCAAAAGAGGCATCGGTTGAATCGTGTTTTGATGCTATCATCTTCTTTTATCCTGACTATCCCATCATGGTTCAGGATTCCAAGAAGAGAAATAAGAAAGTAACTACAAGGCAGAGCAAAGTTTTGAAGGTGCAAGCTAAATCAACTCCCCAAGCCTCAGAGGAAATTCTAGTAAATATGCTTTTTGTTCTTTGGTATACCGGTTATGAATTATTTTTATTAATTTCTTGTTTTGAATATTTTTAGGCTACATCCAAAGCCAAGGTAGCAACTGAGATTGAAGAACTCCCTCCTATGGGAGACGAAGAGAAAAAAAATTGGATAAGCCATCGCCTTGATAGCGCAAAGGGTTACACCTTTGGAGCCACTTCCAGAGAGCGAGGAAGACGAGGAGCGAATAACTCTAGTAATGAGTTCATTCTTCGATGTTGACAAAGATGAAGCTAAAAAAGATATTGTGGGTACAACACTAGCACCGAAGAACACTGCCGCCTGCTGCAGATGTGATTGGTGCAAGTAGTCTAGGTTTTGAACAGATTACTGTGGCGGTGACACTTTCGGCAATCATGGCAGTCGGAGATAAGGGTTGCTCCAAACCTGCCCTGGCGGAGGACAAAGGGAAGAGGCCTACTGAATTTGAAGAGGCCAAGAAGGAGATCGAAGATGATACACCGCTTGGTCAAGGACTGTCACACCCAGATTTAAGGGATAAAGTTGGGTGCGTCTCATATGTGCGCCAAATAAGAACATCACATATAATGACAAAGTGTATAGAGATAAATGTCACAAATATCATAAATGTCATTATTACATAGCAGAAGTCTTACAAAAATAAATGATAATAATAGAGCGAACTAAGTATTATTCCTTGGCGCCACAAAGCTGACTGGGAGACACCACCTAGATGAGCTCGTACTCTTTATTGTAAGGCTCCTCCTGGACCATCTATTCTTCTCCTGTGGGGAGGTTTTATATATCGTAAGGGTGAGCTCACAAAAGATCATAGCTCAACAAGTTGTGGGGAATAATGTGTATGAACTCACCAAAGGTGGGAGTTCATGTGAAGTGTAAGGCTGATCAATAAATAAGGGGTAAAGCTGAGCATTGCTTTTAATAAGTTGGTCAAGTTTTAATAGCAGTTACTAAATGTAAGTAGATACCAAACTAGAGTAATAATAGATCAAAATTAATAATAAATCCCAATGCAATGCAAATGAAAAATTGAATTCAGTTCCATAAATTAATCATGCAAGAGTCTTGAGCTGTTCATGACTGCGAGCTCAGCCAGTATACCAGTTTTACACTCTGCAGAGGTTGTACCCTGTACCCACAAGTCATGTATCCCATCTCGCTAGAGTTAGCTAGACCCTTAGACACTACCAAGGTGAATGACTAGGGATCCACTACAAGGCCTTTACAAACTTCCACTAGCTTCAGAAAACTCGCTACAGTTTCTAGGAAGAGCAGCCCAGGAATCCTCCGTCTGACTGCCATCGCAGGAAAATCAACCTGAGAACCTCCCTACACGCCTACTCCCCTACTACCCTTGCCCTTTCAGGTAAGGTAGTCCTCCACTAGCTTTCCTAGTTAGTCAGCCAAGGGCGTCCTATTCCACTTTGTGGTGGCACGTGTTTCTCAAGTTAAGCTCGATGTTCCAATTAACATAGTTGTCTTATCATGAACAGAAATAGAACAGTAATAAAGAATGATCAAGTGTAAGAGTTGTCTCAACACCCAAAACCATATATAGCAATAGTAGAGACTACCCAAAAATTTAGGGGTAAACAAGGTGTAAAGATAACCATCCAAGGGTGGCCTATTGGGTCCCATCAAAATTAAGACTATGCATGATAAAATGATTATAAAGAATATTATTGGGTAAATAAAAGTGGTCAAGGGCACAACTTTCCTTCAATGAGCTCCTGCTCAGCAACTTCTACCTGTTGAACACCCGGATCCTCGACCATTGGCTCTTCTACTCGTAGTAGTACAAACAAACATGGTATAGCAGAAATTAACATCACACCAAACATGAATCCAAAATACATAATAACAATCTACGCATCATAATAAGATCGTAGGAACAAGAATCACTAAATTCAGAGTTACAGATTGCGAGTTATGAATTTATGAAGTCATTAAGTGCTTGGTATAGAATAATTCAAGTTAATAATTTTAATCCAAGTTTCATGGCTAAACAAATTTACTAAGTGATGAACAATATTAATACAAAATTAATGCCACTAGAATGGATCAATTTGGATTTAATATGAATTTTCTATGAATTAAATGAGTTTGTGCAATTATTTTTATACCCAAAATCAATTTTTAAATTCCTTTTTCCTATATTCTCTATCTCCTGGACTGCGCGCAAAAAACAGAGAAACGCAGGGGCCTCTGCATAAAATATCCTGAGACTTAGAACTCCCTACGTAGGACTGCGGGTTCATTTACTAAAATAACAGGGGCTCTTATGCAAAACCTAATCAGCAAAGGGGTATCGATGATTTTCGGCCGTCCGATCAAATTCTAATGGTGAGGATTAGATCAGCCCGGTCTGAATCGGTATCTAACCGAGGCCGCACGATTTAAACTATTGGTTCAGATCTAAAACAGTTATGGGTTCCCCCATCCGTTCGATCTCACGCCATTGGTCTAGATTTGATCACGCGAAGAGGTACGCGAGACCCAATCGGAACTGCCCGTGTCCCAATCAATGGCTCAGATTTGAAACACGTGTGTGACCAGCCATATCCATCTGATCAAGATCGGACGTTACAGTGTGCGGCACCCAAATTCCACATACCGATCAGGTCTTGGTCGTCCACACCTAATCTAATGATCTAGATTCGCCTCACCCCATTCTGGTCAGGCGAGCGGCAGCGCTGTCCTGGCCGCGGCAGAGGTCTCGCCAGAGATTTCCATACCGGCGCTAGCGTACCAAAGATCTAAATCGCTGGTCTCTACATGCCCCTTGCTCGAAAACAAATACGATAGAACGGAGGCTCACCAGAGTGTAGCGGTGCAGACTCCAATCCACGGGAGATGGCGGCACCACGGCGGAGGAGGAAGCACGGGGAGCAATTCGATGCTCCCGGGATGAGGACAAGCCTGGGCGACCCTTGCGCCTGCTTCAAGGGATCCCAGAGGTGACCCCGAACACTCAATGGAGGACAAGTCAACGGCGAGCGACGTATGGCGCGCGGCGAACTGAATTCCCTCACCGCGGCGGCAATGGAGGCTGGCGTTGGACGGCTCGGGTCAACGCTAGATTAATGGGGAAGGTAGGAAAAGGGTGCAGGGGTGCTCCTACTTATCCCCTGGGGTCTCGATTTGAGATGGGATGAGGGCGCCCACGATCACCGGCAATGGCGGCGATCCACGCGCGGGTTGTTGCGGAGAAGGGGGAAAACACACTGACGCACGAGCCCCATAGGGCGGCGACGGCGCGCACACGAACTGAAGCTGACACACGGGTCCACATACAAGTGAACGGGTGAGGAGCGCGCGTGAGCGTGCAGCTGGCCGGTGGACCGTACATGTCGATGCCAATCGGATAACTGGGCTGCACGCCTGAGTGGTTAGGTGGGCCGGGAAGGTGGTTTGGGCCCATGCAACAGTTTATTATTTTTTTTCTCTCTTTTCCTTTTCTTTTCTTTCCAAATTCAAACTTCATTTCAAATTTAAATTCAAACCCTGTGGCAAATTTGTCTTCAGATTATATTGCACAGTTAAGGTACTAACTTTGAAAATACATTTCTATATATAATTTATGTAAGTTTTATACTCCTCTCTTTCTTTTCTCACTTCTTTTTTCTCTTCAATTTTATTTCCAATTCCTATAATTGAATTTTGATTAAATCCCTAATTCTCATCATTAATGTTCCCTTATTAATATTATTAGTATTATTAAATACACAAGCAACCAAAAACTCCAACATGATGCATAGAGTATTTTTTGTTATTAGTTATTTGTTTACTTAAATAGTAATGAGTGGATGGCAAAACAATTAAGGAGATCAACTCTTTTCATATGTTTTACAATTTTGGTATTACAAGTCCTACCCCCCTTATAAAGAAACTCGTCCTCGAGATTAGGAAGGACTAGGAAAGAGGTGGGGAAAATCTACTCGTAGCTCTTCTTCTCTTTCCCAAGTAGCCTCATCTTCACCATGGTGACTCTATTGCACTTTGCACATTTTGATCACTTTGCTCCTTATGACATGAGTCAAAGTATCAAGGATCTTGATAGGATACTCCGTGTAAGTTAGATCACCTTGAACACTGAGCTCTTCCATTGGCAACTGTTCCTCAGGGACACGAAGACACTTCTTGAGTTGAGACACGTGGAATACATCGTGTACATCCGACAAATGAGCTCCAGTTGGTATGACATCTCCCCAACTTGCCTAAAGATTCTGAACGGTCCAATAAAGCGAGGGGATAACTTGCTCTTAACTTTGAATCTTCTCATTCCACGAATTGGTGACACCTTGAGGTATACATGGTCACCCTCCTCAAACTCCAGTGGTCTTCTTCAATTATCAGCATAGCTCTTCTGCAAGTCTATGCTACCCTTAAGTTCTCCCGGATCATACGCACTTGTTCTTCTGCCTCTTGAATAATTTCAGGCCCAAAGAACTGCCTTTCTCCAGTCTGATCCCAATATAGAGGAGTTCTGCACTTTCTGCCATATAGAGCTTCAAATGGTGACTTCTTCAGACTGACCTGGTAGCTATTATTATAAGAGAACTCAGCATATGGTAGACTCTTGTCCTAACTGCCTCCATGCCTAAGGGCACAAGCTCTCAAATATCCTCTAGTACTTGGTTAGTTCTCTCAGTTTGGCCATCAGTTTGAGGATGATAGGCCGAACCGAAGTTCAACTTCGTACCCATGTTCTCATGAAGGCTCTTCCAAAACCTTGAGGTGAATTGGGATCCACGATCAGAAACAATCTTCTTCGATACCCCGTGTAAACACACAATTCGAGCCATATATAACTCAGCCAGCTGAGAACCTTTATAAGTAGTATTGACCGGAATAAAGTGAGCCACTTTGGTCAATCTGTTTATGATCACCCATATAGAATCATATCCCTTCGAGGTGCGTGGCAACCCGGTAATGACATCCATACCAATTTCTTCCCACTTCCATTCGGGTACCTTTAACGGGTGCAGTAATCCAGCTGGTCTTTGGTGTTCAGCTTTGACTCTTTGACAAACATCACACACAGCCACGTGTGCAGCTACATCTCTTTTCAACCCATACCACTAGTACTTTTGCTTCAGATCCTGATACATCTTAGTGCTACCAGGATGAATAGAATAATCAAAGTCATGGGCTTCCTTCAGAATAGTCTCACGAAGGCTATCAAAGGCTGTCAATCTCAGGAACACAAATCCGGTTCTTGAACCATATTGTGCCTTGCTCATCCTCTATTAATTCTGGACCTCTACCTTCAGTAATCAGATCTTTGATTTCTTGGATTTTAGCATCACCAATCTGACCCTTGCGTATTTCTTACTCCAAAGTAGGTTCGACTTCAATAGTTATCCCTTCAGTGTGTGCAACTATTCCCAGGTTGAGTCTTCTAAAGTCTTCAACTAACTCATCAGGTAGCTGGGCGACAATAGCTGCATGGACGTGCTCCTTTTGACTCAAGGCATCTGCAGCCAGATTCGCCTTGCCCGGATGATAATGAATCTCCAAGTCATAATCCTTGATGAGCTCCAACCAACGATGTTGCCTAAGGTTGAGATCCTTCTGAGTGAATATGTATTTTAAGCTCTTGTGATCAGTGAAGACTTGGCACTTAGTTCCTATTATATAATGTCTCCATATCTTGAGCGCATGCACTACGGCTGCCACTTCTAAGTCATGAGTGGGGTAGTTCAACTCATGTTTCCGCAACTGGTGATACGCGTGGGCGAAAACATTCCTTCTTGCATAAGAACACATCCCAAGCCCTGGCGGCATGCATCATAATATATATCAAATCCCTTTTGCAGATCCGGCATAATCAACACTGGGGTGACATCAATCTTAACTTTAGCTGATTGAAACTACCTTGGCATTCCCAAGTCCACTTAAACTCCTTTACTGTAGCATCCCAAAAATTCAAATCTTGAAATTTTCTCAAACTCGCTCTAAATTCAAAATGAATTTCAAATTTCATTTCAAAATGTTTGTTTGCGAGTTGATATCAACAAATAAAATTATAGTGGTCTATATTCTCTCTAAAATCCTCCTCAAAATATCCTACAAATATTTCCCCAGTGATCACCCTCAAACTCTTTCAGAAATACTGCCCAAATATTCCACCGATATATCTCCAAGTATTTTCTTCCTGAGAAATACCTTCAGAATCATTTTTCAAGTCCCTACAAATATTTTCTCCATAACTTTCCTCATGCTCATACGTATACGTATGCCTCCGGTGTCATACGGTGAGCTCTACAAGCTAATTACACTCATATAAGACAAATCCATGCTAATCTCCCACTAATCCTCTCATCCTCCCACTAATCCTCTCATCCCTCCCCCTAATCCCCCCACCATGGCTATAAATAGAGGGGTGTAAGTGCAATCAACCCTAATTGAGGGTTTTGGTGATTAATGACAAAACAAACTAAGAATCTAACAAGTTTGCTCCTAGTATGTACACAGTATTTCTACAGACAGGAGAAGCACAGATCTTACGAGCATAAAGATATAAAGCACAGCGGATTTAAAATTCCACATCAAATGGCGTGCTCAAAGTGCCAAGAAACAACGGCGGTGCAAAATTTATAACTTTTGAGTCATAGGAATCACCGTACAATTAAGAGGGATCCGCGACGGTTAAGTAAGTTGAAACGAGCCAAGTTCAAAATGATTTGAAAAACTCCTTGGAGATCATTTTCCTTGATCATGAATGCTCTTGAGAAAAACAAATTTTACTTCCCACAAAGTCTCCCCTTTTGTTCCCTTCAAAATTCTCAAAGTTTGGTTTCAGCCCCCTGAAACCGGTTCAACCGGTCCTGAAACCGGTTCAACCGGTTTCGGTTCTGTTCACCTGCCACCACTGCTCTGACCTATCTGACAGTCAGAGCTGTCAGAAAAAGTCGCAGCAGATTTATTTTGAAATTCGGTTGAGCCTATTTTTGTCCCTACTCAGCCGGTTTTGAAACCGGTCGAGTGTCCGGCTGAGTAGCTCAGTGGACCGGTTTCTCCCTGGTATAAACCGGTTCAACCGGTTTATAAACCGGTTCAACCGGTTTTTACCCCTTTCTCCCAACGGCTGCCTGCTTTTGGGGGATCCTTTATATACCCCCTAACACTCTCTCTCTCATTTACTTCGCCCCTCTCACGAATTCTGAGCTGACCAACCTTCAAACAAGAGCATTCATTTCACCTCTTACACCCGCAATCGCATCTCCTTCAATCATTTGAAGGATCCTTGGTGTGAGGTGAACTCGATCGAACTCGCTGTCATTTTCATCTCGATTCTCCCATTCTCTTGTTCTTGAGCTCGTTGCAAACTTAACCGTGTGCGGATTTGTTACTCTTGGAACCTTGTGTTCCTTGACGGTTAGAGGTTGCTTGGGAGTCTCCAAATTTGTGGACGACCCCAAGAAGTTTGTATCACCCGCTCCTTGAGCAGTTTTGAGAAGAGATTGCCTTGACCTTTGTGGTCGGCTTGTGGAGGATTAGGGTTGGAAAAGACCCGACCCTTTGTGGGTTCCTCAACGAGGAGTAGGACACCTTTGTGGTGGTTGCCGAACCTCGGGTTATATCGCGTGTTCTTGTGTGTTCTTGTCAGGCGCTTTATATTCTGTGGTTGGTTCATATTATTCATTTAAGTAGCTTTTGTGTAGAGCAAATCTTCAGTTGCATTATTCACTACTTCGCACTTGTTGAATAGATTATCTAATTTAAGTTGAGCGGGTTCAAACTTGTTCAGTTGTGATTAAAATCGACTGAACCGGTTTGCACCTGTGCAACTTTGATTTAACAATATTTCGAAGTTTTAGTGAAAATTTTCAGGTGTAGCCTATTCACCCCCCCTCTAGGCTACTTTCAATTGGTATCAAAGCCTCGTACCTCATTTTACGCTTAACCGCGTGAGGAAACGATTATGTCTACTCAACGGGACCATGTGGATCCTATCCTCGAGGATATTCCCGTCACATCCTCCGGTGAGGAAGTGGACCCCAAGGTCCTCGACCTCGCCATGAAGATTGCCGAGAGGATGTTCCTCAAGATGAAAGAGGAAGATGCTAAGAAAAAGGCCGAAGAAGAAGAATCAAGAAGAAAGGCCGAAGAAGACAAAGGTAAGGGAACATTTGATTATAATGATGATCTAGTGAATCTTTTGGTGTCTAAGGTATTGAGCAAGGTAAGTCTCAACACCGAAGGATCATCTACCAAAAGCAAAGGTAATGACTTTAGCAAAGTTCAATTCGATTACTCTAGAAATTTTATTCCCAACTTCTCCTCCGCCCCACTTGGAAAGTTACCAACTCTTAGTGAGTTGAACTACGATGAGTGGGCCGACAAGATGAAGTCGCATTTAATCGGTGTGCATCCTAGTCTTTGGGAGATTGTTAATGTAGGTATGTATAAGCCCGCCCAAGGAGAAGAGATGACTCCAGAGATGATGCAAGAGGTTCATCGAAATGCTCAAGCAGTGAGCATAATCAAAGGAAGTCTTTCTCCGGAAGAATACCGGAAAGTTCAAGGAAGAGAAGATGCCCGTGACATTTGGAACATTCTTAAAATGTCACATGAAGGAGATCCCAAAGCTAAAAGACATAGAGTTGAGGCTTTGGAAAGTGAGCTTGCAAGATATGATTGGATAAAGGGTGAATCGCTTCAATCACTCTTTGATCGGTTGATGGTGTTGGTCAACAAAATAAGAGTTCTTGGAAGTGAAGATTGGAGTGACTCCAAGGTCACAAGATTGTTCATGAGAGCTTATAAAGAAAAGGATAAGAGTCTTGCAAGGATGATTAGGGATCGTGATGACTATGAGGATATGACGCCTCATCAATTATTTGCAAAGATTCAACAACATGAGTCCGAAGAAGCCCCTATCAAGTCAAGGGATTCTCATGCGTTGATCACTAATGAACAAGACAACACCAAGAAGAACAAAGACCACAAAGCAAAGAAGGTGGTCGAGACCTCAAGTGATGAAGATAGCTCAAGTGATGAGGACACTGCTATGTTCATCAAAACATTCAAGAAATTTGTAAGGAAAAATGACAAGTTCCAAAGGAAAGGAAAGAAGAGGGCATGCTATGAATGTGGCCAAACCGGTCATTTCATAGCGGATTGTCCTAACAAGAAGGAACAAGAAGCTAAGAAGGAATACAAGAAGGACAAGTTCAAAAAGGGGGGCAAGACCAAGGGATACTTCAAGAAGAAGAAATATGGTCAAGCCCATATTGGTGAAGAATGGAACTCCGATGAAGAGAGTTCTAGCTCCGAGGAAGAGGAAGTGGTGGCAAACGTGGCCATCCAATCTACATCAAGCTCGCAACTCTTCACCAACCTACAAGACGAATTCTACACTCCAACTTGCCTCATGGCAAAAGGAGATAAGGTAACTTTATTTAGTGATGATTTTTCAAATGATGATGATGATGAACAAATTGCCATGAAAAATAAAATGATTAAAGAATTTGGCTTGAATGGATACAATGTGATCATCAAATTAATGGAGAAGCTAGATAAAAGAAAAGCAACTCTTGATGCTCAAGAAGACTTGCTTATCCTTGAAAAGGAAAGAAACCTAGAGCTTCAAGAATTGCTTCACAATAAAGATGAAATGCTAGATGTCTTGACTAAGGAAGTATCTTTAGTCAAGATAACTATAGAGAATAAAGATAAAGAAGTAATTAACATGAAAACCTCTATAGCTAATCTTGCAAATGAAAAGAATGCACTTGAAGCAAGCATATTAAGCTTGAATGTTCAAAAACAAGAACTTCAAGTGCAACTTGAAAATTGCAAGAACATCAATGCCTCATCTTTAGTGCTTGAATCTAAGTCTAGCTTAAATGATAATTCTTGTAAACATTGTGCCAAATATCATGCTTCTTGTTGTCTAACTAACCATGCAAGGAAAAATAGCCCACAGGTGAAGGTCAAAGAAATTTTGAAAAGATGCTCTAGCAATGATGGGTTAAAGAAAGTTGAACCCAAGTACAAGTCCCTTAAGCCCAACAATGGAAGAAGGGGGCTTGGGTTCAACTCATCCAAGGAAAACCCTAGCACAGTGCATAAGGGGTGGAGATCCCCCAAGTTCATAGAGGGAACCACCCTATATGATGCCTTGGGGAGGATTCACTCCTCAAATGACAAGTCACCACAGGTAAAAGTAAACTTGAGTTCCACAAAGAGTAAGATGAAGGAAGTGGGATCCTCAAGTGGTCAAAAATTTAATGCTCCTATTTCCCATTCATATCTTTGTGATTACATGTTGACTTGGGATTTAGGAAAATTGGTTGTGAAATATGTGGGTGCCTACACTAAACGAAAAGTAATGAAAAGAAGTGTGTGGGTACCCAAAGCTATAACTAACAATGTAGGACCCAATTCAATTTGGGTACCTAAAAGCATAGCCTAAACTTGTTTTGCAGGTCTACTCCTCTGGTGGGTCAAGTTGGGTGCTTGACAGTGGATGTACAAATCACATGACCGGGGAGAAAGACATGTTTCATACATTGCAACTAACTCAAGAAGCACAAGAAATTGTGTTTGGAGATAGTGGCAAAAGTAAGGTGATTGGTATTGGTAAAATTCCTATCTCAGACCAACAATCACTTTCAAATGTTTTATTAGTAGATTCTTTAAGCTATAACTTGTTGTCCGTTTCACAACTTTGTGGAATGGGTTATAATTGTCTATTTTCGGATGTGGATGTGAAGATCCTTAGAAGGGAGGACTCCTCAGTTGCCTTTACCGGTCGCTTGAAGGGCAAGCTTTATCTTGTTGATTTCACAACAAGTAAAGTGACGCCTGAGACTTGTTTAGTGGCAAAGTCCGACAAGGGTTGGCTTTGGCATCGCCGGCTAGCCCATGTCGGTATGAGGAATTTGGCCAAACTTCAAAAGGATAATCACATCATTGGACTAACAAATGTTGTATTTGAGAAAGATAGGGTTTGTGGCGCATGCCAAGCAGGAAAGCAACATGGAGTCCCACATCAATCAAAGAATGTGGTCACAACAAAGAGGCCATTGGAGCTCCTTCACATGGACCTCTTCGGACCGGTGGCCTACATTAGCATTGGTGGTAGTAAGTATGGTTTAGTTATTGTTGATGATTTTTCTCGATTCACCTGGGTTTTCTTTTTAAGTGACAAAGGTGAAACCCAAGAAATTTTGAAGAAATTCATGAGGAGAGCTCAAAATGAATTTGAGCTCAAAATCAAGAAAGTGAGAAGCGATAATGGGACGGAATTCAAGAACACAGGTGTTGAAGAATTCTTAGGAGAAGAGGGAATCAAACACGAGTTCTCGGTGCCTTACACTCCACAACAAAACGGTGTTGTGGAAAGAAAGAACCGAACCCTAATTGAAGCTGCAAGAACCATGCTGGATGAATACAAGACACCTGACAACTTCTGGGCAGAGGCGGTCAACACCGCCTGTCATGCAATCAACCGTCTTTATCTTCATAAGATCTACAAAAAGACTGCTTATGAGCTTCTCACTGGTAACAAACCCAAAGTTGATTATTTTAGAGTTTTTGGTTGTAAATGTTTTATTCTTAACAAGAAAGTCAAGAGCTCAAAGTTTGCTCCTAGAGTGGACGAGGGCTTCTTGCTTGGTTATGCATCAAATGCACATGGATATCGTGTTTTCAACAATACCACCGGTCTTGTTGAAATAGCGATAGACGTGACATTTGATGAGTCTAATGGCTCGCAAGAGCATGTTTCTAATGACACTACAGGAAATGAAGAACTACCTTGTGAGGCTATAAAGAAACTTGCAATAGGTGAGGTGAGACCTCAAGAAAGAGATGATGAAGAAGGAACCTTATGGATGACCAATGAGGTAGTTGATGTGGGTGCAAGGGTGGTGAGTGACAAAGTGTCCACCCAAGCAAACCCATCAACCTCAAGTCATCCAAGCAACGAAGAAAATCATCAAAGAATGCCAACAGTGGTAGAAAATGAACATGAAAGCATTGATGGTGAAGTGCCTCTTGATCAGGCAATTGATGAGGAGGAGCAAATACAAAGACATCCATCAGTTCCTCATCCAAGAGTCCATCAAACAATTCAAAGGGACCATCCAGTGGACAACATCCTGGGTAGCATCAGGAGAGGGGTAACAACTCGATCTCGTTTAGCTAATTTTTGTGAATTTTACTCGTTTGTTTCCTCTCTTGAGCCACTTAGGGTTGAAGAAGCATTGGGTGATCCGGATTGGATAATGGCCATGCAAGAGGAGTTAAACAACTTCACTCGGAATGAAGTCTGGTCCTTAGTCCAAAGACCCAAACAAAATGTGATTGGGACTAAATGGGTCTTTAGGAACAAGCAAGATGAACATGGCGTGGTCACAAGGAACAAGGCACGGTTGGTTGCCCAAGGCTATACTCAAGTGGAAGGACTTGACTTTGGTGAAACATATGCGCCGGTAGCAAGGTTAGAATCAATTAGAATATTAATTGCCTATGCTACTAACCATGATTTCAAGCTATACCAAATGGATGTCAAGAGCGCTTTTCTAAATGGACCTCTACAAGAAAGAGTATATGTGGAGCAACCACCGGGCTTTGAAGACCCAAAGAAGCCAAATCATGTTTATCTTCTTCACAAGGCACTCTATGGGCTTAAACAAGCCCCTAGAGCCTGGTATGACTGTCTTAAAGATTTTTTAATTAAAAATGGGTTTACTATAGGAAAAGCTGACTCTACTTTATTTACTCGAAAAGTTGATAATGAATTATTTGTGTGCCAAATATATGTTGATGACATTATATTTGGTAGTACTAATGAAAATTTTTGTAAAGAGTTTAGCAAAGTGATGACAAACAGGTTTGAGATGTCTATGATGGGCGAGCTTAAATACTTCCTGGGATTTCAAGTCAAACAACTCAAGGAAGGTACTTTTCTATGCCAAACTAAATATACTCAAGATATGCTCAAGAAGTTTGGCATGGAAAAAGCAAAGCACGCCAAGACTCCAATGTCATCAAATGGACATCTTGACCTAAATGAGGAAGGTAAACCTGTAGATCAAAAATTATATAGATCAATGATAGGATCACTGCTTTATTTATGTGCATCTAGACCTGATATAATGTTGAGTGTTTGCATGTGTGCACGTTTTCAAGCAAATCCTAAAGACTGTCATCTTGTAGCCGTTAAGAGAATTCTAAGATACTTAGTCCACACCCAAAACCTAGGCTTATGGTATCCTAAAGGCTCCCTTTTCGATTTACTTGGCTATTCTGACTCAGATTATGCCGGTTGCAAAGTAGATCGAAAAAGCACTACTGGGACTTGCCAATTCCTTGGGCGGTCCTTAGTGTCATGGAGTTCCAAGAAACAAAATTGTGTTGCACTTTCCACTGCAGAAGCTGAGTACATAGCAGCTGGGGCATGTTGTGCACAGTTGTTATGGATGAAGCAAACCCTTAGAGACTTTGGTTGTGAGTTTAACAAAATTCCACTTTTGTGTGACAATGAGAGTGCCATAAAACTTGCAAACAACCCTGTGCAACACTCTAGAACTAAACATATTGACATCCGACACCATTTCTTGAGAGATCACGAAGCCAAAGGAGATATCGAACTATTTCATGTGAGCACCGAAAATCAACTAGCCGATATCTTCACAAAACCCCTTGATGAGACTAGGTTTTGTTTTCTTAGGAGTGAGCTAAATATCTTAGACTCTCGAAACGTGACTTAATAACTAAAATTTTGATAAAATTTGATGGTTGAAAATTGATTGTTTGAGCAATATGAAATGAGAAATATCTTTTTTATCTTTAAAATATCTCATGTCATATTTGCTAAGTGCTATTACAGCCCTTACGGGCAATATCTGGAAACTGGTTGAGTAAACCGGCTGAGTAGGCCACTCAACCGGTTTCTCCCTGGTGGAAACCGGTTGAACCGGTATAAAAACCGGTTGAACCGGTTTCGGCCGTCGCGCCGTCAGTCTGCGCGCAGTCTGCGCTGACAGCTGCGCAGTCTGCGCTGTCAGTTTTGCAGTCTGTGCTGTCAGACTGCCAGGATTTTCGCGCAGTCAACACTGTTTTCTGCGCGCTTTTACTGCGCAGTTTGACTCGAAACCGGTTGAACCGGTTTTGAAACCGGTTGAACCGGTTTTCGACTTTTTGACGGCCGACTCCTCTCCCTTTTATGTCTCTCCCTCTCTCCTCTTCCCTTCTCAGTCTCCTATTTTTTCCAGCCGCCGCCGCCACCCCTTAGTTCTCTCTCACACCTCCTCACTCTCTCGTGCCCTCACTTGTTTGGAAGTGTGGTTGGAGATCCGTTCTTCTTGGCGTATTTTCTCCATCTTCCTCCATCTGATTGAGAGTTCTTGACCCAAATCTTCGGATCGAGGTATTGCCCTATGTTATTTTCTTGTACTCGATCCTACGCGTTCTTGGTTATCTTATGTATCATTCGTTGGGTACATTTTAGTTTAAGTGTTTGCAACACTTAGATTATTCTCATTTTGTCACAAACACTGTTAGAGATTAGCGATTTGATGTTGTTCATTGTAGTTGAACCGCTCATATGAACGGTTGAAGTGCATGCTCAATGTCTTATGCGGTTCTTCTCCAACGTGTTTGATCCTTGCTCATCATAGGTTCTATTTCTTATTTATTAGAATGGTGCGAAGAAGGAACCCATCGGTGGTCGAGTCCGACTCCTCGGACGACCAGGAAATTCGTGAAGACTCACCTCCTCGCTCTCGATCCAAGCGAGGGCGCGGAAGCGGCAATGTCATGCCGGGTGCTGAGGCCTCCGGGTCTCAACATGCTCGCGGTCGGACGTCTCGGAATCCTTCCGGGCGGTCTCGACCTGCGGCAAATCCGCAGGCATGGGAGCCTGCCAGTGATGATGATGGGGGGAAGGACGATGATGTTGATCTTCCCCCGGCCCATGCTCCGGTGATTCGCGGTTTGGTCCTCCACCGGGCTGAAGCTCGGCGTGCTGGCAATGAGCCAGTCACTGACTTCACTGCCAGTGGAGGCTCTGCCCTTCTCCAGGATCTACGTTTCCAAAATCCTGTATTGCGTATTCGCGATGCCAGGATCGATGGAAATCGATTTTGGACTCTTCACCATGTGGATTTCTATAACTCAGTCATTCTTCCCAAGAAGCATCAACCAATCCTGCATCAACGATTTATTAACTGGGAAGGTTGTGAAGCTATTGGTGATCCAGAGATGTCACAGGCACTGAGGGCCTGTGAAAGGAAACAAATGAAGGAGATCATGACATTCCAGTATGACTGGAATGATGAAGTCATTGCTCAATTTTATTCTACTCTCTGGATAAAGCTTGCTGATGAGGAGAGTCACTACAACTACCCATATCTGAACTTTTTCATTGAAGGTAGTTGGTACAAGGTGAGCTATCGTCGATTTGCTCACATTCTTGGCTTTTCTGACGAGGATATATCTGGAGACAAGATCAAAATTCATGATTTCCGGCAGCCCACAAGAGAAGAAGCCAAGGATCTTCATCTGTCTGAGTCTGGCAAGTATTGGGAGTCAACCAATGTTCATAAGTATTATCGTTATATCAACTCCCTTTGCAGGATGACCCTCATTCCTAAAGGGGGAAATCAGATGAACATCCTTGGGGAGAGCAAGGTCCTGCTCTCTTTTATGAAGCCCAACAGCTCAGAAAGGATAAATGTCTTTGACATGATCTGGCAGGAAATTATTCATGCTGCCTGCTTTCCTTTGAAGGGGTGTCTTCATGCTCCTTTCATTATGAAGATGATTGAGGTCGTGACCCAGTTCAGATTTGACAAGGGCACCCGACATCAGTCCTACACCCCTTTCTGGATTGATCCCAACAATCCAGCTGGGCGCCTCCGGAAAGCCCCTTCCAGTTCTCGTGGACATGCCTCTGCGGGTCCGTCTGCTGCTGCTGGTGCTGGTGCTGCTGCTGCTGCTGGTGCCTCGCGCTCCTCCCCTGGCCGTGGATCTCCCACACCACGTGGTCGTGGTCGTGGTCGAGGTCGTGGTCGTGGGATGGGTGCCCGTTTGGCCCACGGGCTTGCGACCTTCTTCTCCATGTGCCGCAATATAGCTGCAGACGTCCATGAGGTGGCTCGCCGTCAGAGGGAGACCGACGACAACCTGCGTCGTCAAGCTTCTGCTTTGGGTACTCCCTTCGCTCCCCGCTCTCCTGATGTACCTCTCCACCCTACTCCTCCAGATATCAATGAGTGGTACCAGCAGGCGTATGGGGTACCTTTCTCTACAGGTGATGACATCGAAGAAGAAGAGACTTTTGTTGATGATCCAGAGCAGTTTGTCCCGCCCTCGTATCACGGGGATCCGGGGCAATCGTCCTCTTATCCTCCGCCCTAGGACCCTTCGGGCAGTGCTCCTCCTCCGGCCCAGTCTGGAGAGGAACACTTTGCCGCTGACCTGGCGCACCATTTCTTCGGTCCTCATCATCCTCCTCCTCACTGGTGATCAGTTCGTTCGGCGATTCTCTCTCTTTTTGGTTCTTATGCCAAAAAGGGGGAGAAAGTTTATTATGCAGTACCCCTATATTTTTGTAATGAACTCTTGGTCTGTAATAACTATGTGATGCATGCATGGCTTGAATGCCATAAACTCCATGGCTTGAATGCCATAAACACCTTTATGATGTGATGAGACAAGCTCTCATTATTGTAATAGCTGTAGAACTTTTCTTTTCATATCATATGCTATGCAATAATGAGCTTGAATGTGCTTGTACTTTTTATTCATTTATGCTTCGTACCTCATCTTTGTTGTGTATAGTGTTGACTATTCTCTCTCTAAATATGTTGCAAATTGACATATCAAGTCAATGTTAATATCGCAAAACTCATGCACATATTTAGGGGGAGCTACACATACACAAAAGGTTTTATATTGCAAGTACTTTTAACTTTTAATTCTTATTTCCATTATAGTTTGTTTTGGCATCAATCACCAAAAAGGGGGAGATTGTAAGTGCAATCAACCCTAATTGAGGGTTTTGGTGATTAATGACAAAACAAACTAAGAATCTAACAAGTTTGCTCCTAGTATGTACACAGTATTTCTACAGACAGGAGAAGCACAGATCTTACGAGCATAAAGATATAAAGCACAGCGGATTTAAAATTCCACATCAAATGGCGTGCTCAAAGTGCCAAGAAACAACGGCGGTGCAAAATTTATAACTTTTGAGTCATAGGAATCACCGTACAATTAAGAGGGATCCGCGACGGTTAAGTAAGTTGAAACGAGCCAAGTTCAAAATGATTTGAAAAACTCCTTGGAGATCATTTTCCTTGATCATGAATGCTCTTGAGAAAAACAAATTTTACTTCCCACAAAGTCTCCCCTTTTGTTCCCTTCAAAATTCTCAAAGTTTGGTTTCAGCCCCCTGAAACCGGTTCAACCGGTTTCGGTTCTGTTCACCTGCCACCACTGCTCTGACCTATCTGACAGTCAGAGCTGTCAGAAAAAGTCGCAGCAGATTTATTTTGAAATTCGGTTGAGCCTATTTTTGTCCCTACTCAGCCGGTTTTGAAACCGGTCGAGTGTCCGGCTGAGTAGCTCAGTGGACCGGTTTCTCCCTGGTATAAACCGGTTCAACCGGTTTATAAACCGGTTCAACCGGTTTTTACCCCTTTCTCCCAACGGCTGCCAGCTTTTGGGGGATCCTTTATATACCCCCTAACACTCTCTCTCTCATTTACTTCGCCCCTCTCACGAATTCTGAGCTGACCAACCTTCAAACAAGAGCATTCATTTCACCTCTTACACCCGCAATCGCATCTCCTTCAATCATTTGAAGGATCCTTGGTGTGAGGTGAACTCGATCGAACTCGCTGTCATTTTCATCTCGATTCTCCCATTCTCTTGTTCTTGAGCTCGTTGCAAACTTAACCGTGTGCGGATTTGTTACTCTTGGAACCTTGTGTTCCTTGACGGTTAGAGGTTGCTTGGGAGTCTCCAAATTTGTGGACGACCCCAAGAAGTTTGTATCACCCGCTCCTTGAGCAGTTTTGAGAAGAGATTGCCTTGACCTTTGTGGTCGGCTTGTGGAGGATTAGGGTTGGAAAAGACCCGGCCCTTTGTGGGTTCCTCAACGAGGAGTAGGACACCTTTGTGGTGGTTGCCGAACCTCGGGTTATATCGCGTGTTCTTGTGTGTTCTTGTCAGGCGCTTTATATTCTGTGGTTGGTTCATATTATTCATTTAAGTAGCTTTTGTGTAGAGCAAATCTTCAGTTGCATTATTCACTACTTCGCACTTGTTGAATAGATTATCTAATTTAAGTTGAGCGGGTTCAAACTTGTTCAGTTGTGATTAAAATCGACTGAACCGGTTTGCACCTGTGCAACTTTGATTTAACAATATTTCGAAGTTTTAGTGAAAATTTTCAGGTGTAGCCTATTCACCCCCCCTCTAGGCTACTTTCAAGGGGCAACAAGGGCCTCCTCTCATCCCACCCCAAGCCATTTCATGGCAACTCCCTCCCCCCCCACACGCCCACTCCCACTCCACTTCCCACACAAGCACACACTAGCACAAGGATCGTTCGGTCGTTCTTCGATCGTTCGTCCACCTGTTCTTAGTTTGTTCGTTCGTTCATCCGATCGTTCGATCATTCGTCCGATCGTTCATGGTTCGTTCGTCCGTTCGTCCAATCGTTCGATCGTTCATCCGTTTGTTTGTCCAAATAATCTTTTTCCTGCCGTTATGCTGCCGAAATTCCGATCGTTCGTTCGTTCGATCATTCGATCGTTCATCGTTCGTTCATAGTTCCTATTCATCGTTCATCGTTCGTTCATCGTCACTATTCATCGTTCATCGTTCGTTCATACGAACTATTCACCATCACTATTCACCGTTACTATTCATCGTTACTATTCATTGATCATCTGATCACCCCAAATTTTAACTACTTATCCGTCATGCTGTCCAGTCCACCTAAGACCAGCCAGACCCATATTCCAGTCATACGAACTTCGGTGACTGTGATTTTCCTTCCAGTAGGGAACTTCCCATCTGGTCACCCATCCCAGATTTCTCCAAGTTGAGCACGCTTAACTTTGGGATTCTTTCAAGCCAGACTTCCAAAAAAAAGGCGAACCATGTTTGTATGGATACGTCTTCAATCCTATAAAACCTGGCCCAAGATACCATAGCCCACTTGGACCAGAATACCACAGCATTCCAGCTATTTGGGTCCCGCCTTACTGTTGTCTCATGTGACACAGTAGGTAGGAACAGTTTCCACTAACATAAACCTCTGCCCAAGAAAAGCCCAAAAATAATTCCTCGCACTGATTTTCCAAATATCTCTAAATATTAAAATTCTAGAATATTCCAAGAATATTCCTTTCCCTTTCTTTTTCTTTCTATGATTATAAATCCAAAACTCCTCCATCCAAACTCAGATTCCAGTCATTCTTGTTTCTAAATTCTTATCAAATTATTCCCTATCCAACCATGTTATACCTTAAGCATGGTCCATATTCCAGAAAACTCCCAAAATACTCTTGTCCCATATTCTGCCTATAACTCTCCTGTTCATACTAAGTCAGACGAATCATTCGTCACTATTCTCACCAACAGTGAACTTCACTGTGCTACACCACATACACCCAGCTATAGATACACCTAGCTACCCTCTCCCACTCCACACACTCAACACCCTCAGCCAAGGCAAACGCCCCACCCACTCAGTTACTCCGCTCTGCTGGCTACACACACAGTGTCGCTTCGCCTCTAGTCCACCCTCCTGGTAAGCACCTCCGCTCCACCACTAGTAGTATCTCAACGTCACATGACACAGATTCTACTCAAGACTCTGCCCATCCATATATCGCTATTTTGACCACTATACTAAATATTTGTTGGTATACTTGCTGGTTTGTATGTTTGCTTGTTCATGTTGCATAGTTATTGGAGCGTTCGTGCCGTCTCGTGGAGGCCAGATCTGCAAGTCTACGCCAGGCAGTGGAGCTAGAAGCCAGTTCTGCGAGCTCCCCTTCCCCCTTCGCCGGATAAGCACGGCAAGCTAACTCGATCCTTTTGATGCATAAATTACCTATGCTTTTACAACCACAACCCTCAGCCTGTTATTTTATGCATGATATGATTTTGAGACAAGTTATTATGGCCACCCAGCCGCTTGCCGCAATCAATACTTGATATATTTGTTACAAATGATTTGAGAAAAGGTGTGAGTTTTCAAAAGAAAATGCTTTTCAAAATGTGTATGATGAAGGGTTTTCACCCTTATCACCTTTGAGTAGGGATAATCAGGGACTCCCTGGTTTAGGGGAGGGCAGAAGGATTGTCCCCTCATATAAGGACCGGTTTGTCATCCTTCACTACCTGTACTCATGATAAGTACAACCACTCGAGACTGTGTGGGCAGTCACTCAATCTGAACTCGTACGGTTCAAACCCCAGGGTTATGAAGGCTGGGGAGCACCGGGAGGATAAGGAGGGGGAATGTTTTGTCCGGTTTGGGCATGGCGATGGCCTGACTCCTTTCGGTATAATCGTTAAGGTTAGGACGTGCGAGGAAAGAAAAGGATTCGGCATTCGGGTCTCACGACAGTGAGATTGCAGAAACCGGACTAGTGGGTAAAGTGTACCCCTCTGCGCAGAGTTTGAAAACCTATTCGAATAGTCCGTGTCCACTAGTATGGACGAGTCTGGTATGGTATGGCAATTAATGTTTTGTTTTCAAAAAAAGGTGCATTTGAGAAAAGTGGTTTTTAAAAGGTCCGGTGGTTGAGACGTGAGCTATGGTGGACGGGAAGTCCAGTAACTGTTTTTGAAAATGAAAACCAGTGGGAAGCTGCTAAGATACCTGGATGGTTTAGTCCAGGGGATTTTGTTCTATACTAAAAACTTCCTGCTCCTTTTGGAGAGGATGCGCTTTGCAAAATACAAAATGTTTTTCAAAACAACCCTGCATAAAATATTGCTGTTTCTGCAAATATCCTGAGCTCCACATATTCCATGCATTATATCTGATTTCCCCATTCCGCGCGTGAAGGTGGGCTGCTGAGTACGTTTGTACTCACCCTTGCTTATTTGTTGTTTTTCAGAAAAAGGAGATCGGGTAAGAGTTACGACTGTTCCCAATCTTGCCTGTGGCTGTTGGACCGCTGATTTGCTTCGCTGCGTATATCAGGCTGCTTCAGCCCCACTCTGATGATATGTCCCGAGTTGTGGACCAACTCTTAAAGTTGATCGCCACCTTTATAGGTTTGTCTCGTTTAAGCAGATCTGTAATCATCTGATGTATAAATGTGTTTACTAGCCTCCTGGGACTAGTAATTGTATCACATTTGAGTCCCAGAGGATTGGGGCGCTTCATTTACCTTCTCTAGCAGTGAGGTCATAGGCTTCACAATCTTGGAGAACCCTTCAATAAATCGTAGGTAGTAGCATGCAAGTCCCAAGAAACTTTGGATTTTAGTAACCGTGCTTGGTATCTTCCATGCCACTATTTCCCTCACTTTAGTAGGATCGACTGATATTCCACGATTAGAGATGATGTGTCCAAGGAATGGTACTTCGTCAATCCAGAAATCGCACTTGCTATACTTGGCATAAAGCTGATTATCCTGTAGTTTCTGTAGCACCATCCATAGATGTTCCTCATGATCACTATCATTCTTGGAATAAACGAGAATGTCGTCGATGAATACCATGACAAATCTATCAAGATACTCCATGAACACCTTATTCATCATATTCATGAAGTAGGCTGATGCATTAGTTAAGCCAAATAACTTGACTGTGAATTCATATAGACCATATTGGGTAGAGAAAGCCATCCTGGGAATATCAGATGGCCTAATCTTCATTTGATGATACCCCGATCTGAGATCAATCTTCAAGAATACCCTGGCACCTCTCATCTGATCAAATAAATCTTCAATGCGAGGTAAAGGATACTTGTTCTTAACAGTAACATCATTAAGTGATCTATAATCCACACACATCCTCTGTGATCCATCCTTCTTCTGTATAAACAGAACCAACACTCCCTAAGGTGAGGAACTCGGACAAATGTACCCATCCTCTTGTAATTCTGTTAACTATTTCTTAAGTTCTTTTAGTTCTTCTACTGACATCCTGTATGGCCTTTTTGAAATAGGAGCAGTTCTAGGTAAGAGATCAATAACAAATTTAACTTCCCTATCTGGTGGCATCTTGGGTAACTCGTCTGTAAAGACATCAGGGAAATCTCTAACCACACGGATGTTGCTGCCTACAAGTTTCCCATCTACTAGATAAACGACGGGTCTGGTAGAGGCGTTTATGGTAATTTCGACTTCAAATCTTTCTCCTTTAGAGCTGGTGAGTTCTATAGTTCCCCTAGCATAGTTTATAACTACCTTTGCTTTTCTTAACCATGACATACCAAGGATTAAGTCTATACTGCTTTCTTCTAATACTATAGGGGTAGCCTAGAATTCTCTTCCCATAATTGTCAAAGTTAATCTGTTGGTCATGTAATTTTCTTTGATAGGCCCTTTATGGGTAATTACTACTAGTGGCTTTTGCATATTTTGTAGTGGTAACTCATTTGTGTTGGCATATCGAGCAGAAATAAATGAATGTGTAGCACCAGAATCAAACAGTATTGCTGCAGGAATTGAATTAATATAAAACATACCAATAGCAATGTCAGCTCCGTCTGCGGTAGCATCAGCACTAACTTGATTAACCCTGGCAATGTTGAATCCCTTGCTGGAGCCTGGAGTTTGTTGCTTGTTTTGGATGGGGGTACTGGCAATGCTCTGTGGATAAACATTAGCATAATGCCCAACCTAACCACACTTGTAGCATGTGGTGCCTGCACTCTGTCATGCGAATCTTGCCGGGGTGCTAGTGGGGGCAACCGGATGAATATGTGGAGTCTGTGGAGTCCCCTGTGGTGCAAACTGAGCTGGGCGCTGACCTCCTCTAGTACGAGCCGGTGTACCCTGGGGTGGAACATAGTGAGGACGAACGCTACTGCTCCCCTGTCCCTGGGTAATAGCCTTCCTCTTCATATCCCCCAGCTGAACTCGCTTGTGTTCAATAGCTAGAGCCTTGTCAAGAAGCCTCTAGAATGACGGAAATGTGTGAGCCACCAGTGCATACTATAGTGGTCCATTAAGTCCCTCTATAAAGTGTTCCTTCTTCCTTTCGTCATCAGCCACTTCATTTGTTGCATATCTTGATAGTTGAATAAACATGCCGCGATACTCTCTAACTGACATACTCCCCTGCTTCAGTGACAGATATTCCTTCTTCTTTATCTTCATTAGTACAACATGAATGTGGTAGTTTCTGAACTATGTAGTGAACTCTGCCCAAGTAATAGTATCAGGAGCATCATGGGCAGCGGTGTAAGACTCCCACCAATCAGTAGCAGGGCCAGTAAGATGACCAGAAGCATAAAGAACCTTCTCCGGGTCAGAGCATTGGGCTATATTCAACATCTTCTCCACTGACTTCAGCCAATCATCAGCGTGCAGAGGATCTGGAGAGCCGACAAATGTCGGTGGCTTGTGGCTCATGAAGTCCTGGTGCTTGTCCCTGGGTGGAACTGGTGGTGGTGGTGGAGGCAATGGTGCTTACTGCTATCGTACCATCCTCTCTTGCCTCATTTCTTCTCTCATCTCTTGCCTTTCCTGGCGCATCTCTTGACGTTCCTGCCGCATCTGAGCTTGCATATCCGTCATCGTATTCGCCATCTGTTGCAGCATCCACATCTGAGCTGCAACCACTGGATCTGTCCCAGCCGGTGGAGGATTCGAAGGGTCCATTTCTGCTCGTTGTTGTCTAAGCACCCTCTGGTTGTGTGGGTTGACAGGTAGATCTATTCCGCTTCCTTTCCTGGTATTGACCATCTGGGTTAGAAACACATGGTAAGAAAGAATCATAGGTAAGAAGAGTAATTACAAGACATTATCTTTTGGGGGTTTTATTAGCTAAGTAGATTAGTGTGTCACCTACTAAAGCTAATACATTACCTTATGGTGGTACATGCTAAAATGCCCTGCTATACTATTTCAATCAATCAAAGAAGCGAATTAGGCATTTATCATCAGAACAATCATCCAAACATTTTAAATAGAGAAAATAATTTTAAAATTTGTCTTAGGTTTCCTATCTCTTTAAAGGTTCATAAATGTAGGATTCCAAGGTGTGAAATCCATGTTGTCTTAGAATAGAAAAGGTAAGAGTAATCAGAGTAGAACAGTAGAAGGTGAGATAGAATCAAGATAAGTATAGAAAGAATCAGAGTAAGGTAAGTAGGTAAGAGTTTTGTCCAGTTCTATCTAGGTTTCGTCCTACAGCCAACATTTCCTCTAATACCACTTCTGTCACACCCGAATTTAAGGGATAAAGTCGGGTGCGTCTCATATGTGCGCCAAAGAAGAACATCACATATAATGACAAAGTGTATAGAGATAAATGTCACAAATATCATAAATGTCATTATTACATAGCAGAAGTCTTACAAAAATAAATGATAATAATAGAGCGAACTAAGTATTATTCCTTGGTGCCACAAAGTTGACTAGGAGACACCACCTAGATGAGCTCATACTTTTCATTGTAAGGCTCCACCTGGACCACATATTCTTCTCCTATGGCGGGTTTATATATCGCAAGGGTGAGCTCACAAAAGATCATAGCTCAACAAGTTGTGGGGAATAATGTGCATGAACTCACCAAAGGTGGGAGTTCATGTGAAGTGTAAGGCTGATCAACAAATAAGGGGTAAAGCTAAGATTGCTTTTAATAAGTTGGTTAAGTTTTAATAGAAGTTACTAAATGTAAGTAGATACCAAACCAGAGTAATAATAGATCAAAATTAATAATAAATCCCAATACGATGCAAATGACAAATTGAATTTAGTTCCATAAATTAATCATGCAAGAGTCTTGAGCTGCTCATGACCGCGAGCTCGGCTAGTATACCAGTTTTACACTCTGCAGAGGTTGTACCCTGTGCCCACAAGTCGTGTATACCATCTCGCTAGGGTTAGCTAGACCCTTAGACACTACCAAGGTGAATGGCTAGGGATCCACAACGAGGCCTTTACAAAGTTCCACTAGCTTCAGAAAATCCGCTACAGTTTCTAGGAAGAGCAATGCAGGAATCCCCCGTTTGACCGCCATCGCAGTAAAATCAATCTGAGAACCTCCCTACATGCATACTCCCCTACTGCCCTTGCCTCTTTCGAGTAATGTAGTCCTCCACTAGCTTTCCTAGTTAGTTAGCCAAGTGCGTCCCATTCCACCCTTGTGGTGGCACGTGTTTCTCAAGTTAAGCTCGATGTTCCAATTAACATAGTTGTCTTATCATGAACAGAAATAGAACAATAATAAAGAATGATCAAGTGTAATAGTTGTCTCAATACCCAAAACCATATATAGCTATAGCAGAGACTACCCAAAAATTCAGGGGTAAACAAGGTGTAAAGATAACTAGACTTGGGTGGCCTATTAGGTCCCATCAAAATTAAGCCTTTGCATGACAAAATGATTATAAAGAACATTATTGCGTAAATAAAAGTGGTAAAGGGAACAACTTACCTTCAATGAGCTCCTGCTCAGCAACTTCTACCTGTTGAACACCTGAATCCTCGGCCACTGACTCTTCTACTCGCAACAGTACAAACAAACATGGTATATCAGAAATTAACATCACACCAAATATGAATACAAAATACATAATAACAATTTACACATTGCAACGATATCATAGGAACAAGAATCCCTAAATTCGGAGTTACAGATTGCGAGTTATGAATTTCTGAAGTCATTAAGTGCTTGGTATAGAATAATTCAAGTGAACAATTTTAATCCAAGTTTCATGCCTAAACAAATTTACTAAGTGATGAACAATATTAATACAAAATTAATGCCACTAGAATGGATCAATTTGGATTTAATATGAATTTTCTAGGAATTAAATGAGTTTCTGCAATTATTTTTATACCCAAAATCAATTTCTAAATTCCTTTTTTCCTATATTCTCTATCTCCTGGACTGCGCGCAGAAAACAGAGAAACGTAGGGGCCTCTGTGTAAAATATCCTTAGACCCAGAACTCCCTGCGCAGGACTACGGGTTCATTTACTGAAATAACAGGGGCTCTTACGCAAAACCTAATCAGTGAAGGGGTATCAATGATTTTTGGTCGTCCGATCAAATTCTGACGGTGAGTGTTAGATCGTCCCGGTCGAAATCGGTATCCAACCGAGGCCGCATGATTTAAACTAACGGTTCAGATCTAAAACAGTTATGGGTTTCCCCCATCCATTCGATCTCATGCCATCGGTCCAGATTTGATCGCGCGAAGAGGTACGCGAGACCCAATCGGAACCGCCCATGTCCCGATCAACAGCTCAGATTTTAAACAAGTGCGCGACCAGCCGTATCCATTCGATAAAGATCAGACGTTATAGTGCGTGGCACCCAAATTCCACATACCGATCAGATCTTGGTTGTCCACACCTAATCTAACGATCCAGATTCGTGTCACCCTATTCTGGTCAGGTGCGCGGCGACGCTGTCCCAACCGCGGCGGAGGTCTCGCCGAAGATTTCCATACCAACGCTAGCATACCAAAGATCTAAATCGCTGGTCTCTACACGCCCCTAGCTCGACAACGGATACAATAGAACAGAGGCTCACCAGAGTGTAGCGGCGCAGATTCCAATCCATGGGAGATGGTGGCACCGCGGCGGAGGAGGAAGCACGGCGAGCAATTCGATGCTCCTGGGATGAGGACAAGCCCGGGCGACCCTTGCACCGGCTTCAAGGGATCCCATAGGTGAACCCGAACACTCAATGGAGGACAAGTTGATGGCGAGCGACGTATGGCGCGCGGCGGACTGAGTTCCCTCACCGTGGCGGCAATGGAGGCTGGCGATGGATGGCTCAGGTCGGCGCTAGATTAATGGGGAAGGTAGGAAAAGGGCACAGGGGTGCTCCTACTTATCCCCTGGGGTCTCGGTTTAGGATGGGAGGAGGGCGCCCATGATCACCGGCAATGGCGACGATCCAGGCGCGGGTTGTTGCGGAGAAGGGGGAAAACACACTGACGCACGGGCCCCACAGGGCGGTGACGGTGCGCACACGAACTAAAGCTGACACGTGGGTCCACATTCCAGTGAACATGTGAGGAGCGCGCGCGAGCGTGCGGCTGACCGGTGGACCCTACATGTCTGCGCCAATCGGATAATTGGGCTGCGTGCCTGAGTGGTTAGGTGGGCTGGGCAGGTGGTTTGGGCCCATGCAGCAATTTATTCTTTCTTTTTCTCTCTTTTCCTTTTCTTTTCTTTCAAAATTCAAACTTTATTTCAAATTTAAATTCAAACCCTGTGGCAAATTTGTCTTCAGATTATATTGCACAGTTAAGGTACTAACTTTGAAAATACACTTCTATATATATTTTATGTAAGTTTTATACACCTTCTCTCTTTCTTTTCTCACTTCTCTTTTTTCTTCAATTTTATTTCCAATTCCTATAGTTGAATTTTGATTAAATCCCTAATTCTCATCATTAATGTGCCCTTATTAATATTATTAGTATTATTAAATGCACAGGCAACCAAAAACTCCAACATAATGCATAGAGTATTTTTTGTTATTAGTTATTTGATTACTTAAATAGTAATGAGTGGATGGCAAAACAATTAAGGAGATCAACTCTTTTCATATATTTTACAATTTCGAGTATTACAAGGACCCTTCGACCAAGACTTGGGTGGCCGAAGGTACCAGATACATCATGCTATAGGGAAAGTCATGGGGGCAAAGCAGCTGGCCGAGGCTATTAGTTTCGCTGAACAACTTGGATACCCTTCGGGTCTACTATCTTTGGGGCAGTCCAGATGATTATTTATACTGTTGCCCAGACAATATGGAGACATAAGTGTGCCGCTACGTGGCGGACAATGTTGGTTTCCTGAAGATGGAGGCCATGCTTTCAACTATGTCTTCTAAAGATTTTTTTGATTGTCTAGTTTACACACATCTTAAGGTAATTTCTATCGACTTTTGTTTTGTAGCTTCGGTTTGCTTTGATGGAATGACTTATTATTTTCTTTTTTATATCCTTGTAGGGTCTGATCCTAAGCAAAACCTTATGGAGCAAGAGGAATGTTGAGGGAAAAGCTGCTCAGAAAGAAATAGCGGAACTTAGATCCGAAGTGGCCGGGCTTCGGTTTGGTTGTGATGAAAAGGAGAAATCTTTCAAGATCATGGAAAATGATTTTATTGACAATCGGACCGAAGTCCAGAAAATGCGCAAAGAGAAAAATAAACTTGAAGCTCTCAATGCCAAAAAGGATAGGCGAATTGCGTCACTCGAAGCTAAGCTAGAGCGAGTGAAAGAAGAGCATGAAGGTAAAACGGCAAAGCTGATGCAAGTGTCCACCGAAGTGGTCGTCAACCTTGGCAGCGTTCAGGTGAAGATTGATGACCTGAAAGATGAAGTAAATCATGCGAGAGGACTCAATAAAAACTACCGAATCCTGCTAGCCAACTGTCACACCCTCGGCAATAGATGTCATAATGAGTTGCTGAAAACCTTCTCCTCTATCAGAGCTCTAGCTAAAGAGAAAAAAAATTAGATGGTGACTTGGAGGGTCTAATGAGGTGGGTGCTTAGCAAGACCCTTGCTTTCAATGGTGTTCTCTCAGCTCGAGAAGACTATTGTGCTTGGATAGGCGCTAGAAGCATTGCTTTGGTTCTACTAAAAGTCAGGTGCAATCATGTGAGGGCTTGTATAGACCCCGATTTCAGAGTTTCTGCTGACCATGTCCGAAGATCGACCGTCGAAGCTTCAGAGTGGTCCAAAAAATTCTTAACTGAGATTTGGAAGAGGGGTGGGAAATAATGAAGTATTGAAGAATCTATAAAGAATAGGGAGAAGGTATGTACTCTATCACCTTTGTCTTTACCTTCACGGGTAATGCTAATACTAACTTTCAAAAAATTTCTATAGACACGGCAAGCAGCTGAAAAGGCGGTGGACATCAGGAAGAAGCTTCAAAGCAAGAAATCCGTAGGTATTTGACTTTTCACATTTGTTATATTTTAGTGTACTCGTTATTGCGATTGCTTTAATAACCCTTGCTAAAAAGTTTCCACTTCACATGTAATAATTGAAGTAAAACATACTAAAGCTGAAGCAAAAGATGCTGCTGCCGAAGCTGAAGCAATCTCCACCAAGGCTGTAAAAAGCTGAAGATGATGCTATCCTGAAGATTTGCGAGCAAATTTATGACGAAGCAATGCAAAGCAATCTAGGAAACTGATTAGATAGTGTGAAAAGCAATGCTTCTTGTTGTAATATTTTTGATGATTCAAAGTGTCTAAACTCTTTTGTAGTTTCTTCAGATGTTTTGTAATATATTCATATTTATTTTTTACTCTTGCCTCTTTACTTTTGTGATGTGTGAAATTTTATTCAATCATGCGTTTTTTAGCTGAAGGCGATAAACACCTTCCCTTCTTTTCACACATTACAAAAGAAAACGTATACCTACACTCCCTTAGGAATGTCTTCGTGGTTTTTATGCTACTTTAGATGTAATGAATCGTAGCTCTTCATCCCCTTGGAGACGACTTTGGAGTTTTTTCCACTGCTACTTAGGTGAAATGGGACATAGCTATGCATTCTCTTAGGAACGACTTTAGAGCTCTTTTAGCATTACTTAAGTGAAATGAAACATAGCTCTGCATTCCCTTAGGGACGACTTCAAAGCTTTATCACCATTACTTAGGTGAAATGAAACATAGCTCTGCATTCCCCGAATGACTTCGAAGCTTCTTCACCATTACTTAGGTGAAATGAGACATAGCTCTACATTCCCTTAGGAACAACTTCAAAGCTCTTCCACCATTACTTAGGTGAAATGGGACATAGCTCTGCATTCCCTTAGGAACGAATTCGGAGCTCTTTTACCATTACTTAGGTGAAATGAAACATAGCTCCATATTCCCTTACGAACGACTTCAGAGCTCTTTCACCATTACTTAGGCAAAGATATAATTGCAACATTTTTGTCATTGCACTCGAAGGTGCCAGATCATTATTGTATTAATTTGCATGATATAGTAAAAAGTTTGCAAAAGTAAATGTAGATAGGCAATAATGGCTTCTTGATGACTTCCGTCTCACTTACCTAGCCCATTGGGGTCTTCCATATTTGTGCTTCATCTCTAGGACCATACTGTTGACAGGACGAGTTTCAGACTCTTCCCTTCTATTCCTTTGCTATATGTCTTTGAAAGGAAAATGTGCCCTTGGGCCATTTCTAGTTGTTTTGGTGATTAAATGCTCAACACATTACTATGATCTAACATCTCTTCCTATGAGCATGAGCATAGGTAATTGTGAAGCAAATTGAGAAATATAGGAAAAACATCTTTGGGCTTGAAAGTGGGCATGATGCAATCCTCTATGGTCCAAAGTGATAAAGGTGTGATTCTAGTACTTAGTCAATTGTTTTAAATACTAATCATGTTTGTATAAGTGCTAGGGACCATATGAAGTCGAGCAAAAAAGGGAGAAGAAGTTTGGCTAAGTTTGGCCAAACCTGAGCCAGACCGGGCCTCACCAAACAGTCCGGTGCCCAGGCTAGTCAGCGGTTGAACATGCCGCTCTCGGCAAAATTGTCGAGCAAGCTAACTAAAAATCACCGGATAGTCCGGTGTGCACCAGACATGTTCGGTGTGCCATGCGGCCAACGGCTGTACCCCGCGCCAACGGTCGGTGCATGATCGATGGTCAACCACGTCAGCTCAACAATAGTCAACAAGGACCACCGGATAGTCCGGAGTGCCTTAGGACAGTCCAATGCTCCTCCACTCCCCTCCTTACTCTGGATTTGATTGTAATCATTTGTGTAAGGCGTGAGAGACTACAGTTTGTGGAGATTCCTCACAATAGGATATAGATATAAGGAAGACTATTGTGGCACTCAAGTTCGATCTTTGGATCACTTGAGAGGGGTTGAATGCAACCCTTGACCAAAGGAGGTCACCACAATGTGGAGTAGGCATTGACCAAACCACGGTAAAAATCGTTGTGTCTCTTGTCCACTTTACTTATTGTGATTACAGTTTTCTTGAGTTCTCTCTAACTTGCAATATTACTCCTAAGTATAATACTCATATTAAAGGAGCAATCAAGTGAAGAGTTCTCCTTTCTTCTCTCTTCTCATACTAACTTGGTTTTAGTACCCACTAACACTTTGTATAAACAAAGTTTGTGTTGTTAGGATCACGTATTAACCCCCCTCTAGGTGCTCTCAATTGGTATCAGAGTCGTTCTCTTCATCAGGGGACTAACCACCCGAAGAGATGGATCCTAAGGGCAAGGGGACTGTGATCGACGACAATGAGAAGGAGACCATCAACAACAATGAACCAAAAGGAGATAAGCCCATCGATCCAGTCTTAAACAACAATAAGAAGGGTAGGAAGAAGAAGAGGCGCATCAAAAAGATAGTCTACTATGACAGCGATGCTTCCTCATCTTCACCGAAGGACGACAACGATGACTCTTCAAAGAAAAAGACGGTTAACCAAAATTATTCCTTTGATAATTCCCGCATTCCATACAACTCCAATGCTCATTTATTGTCTACTCCTCTTTGCATGCCCCTCACTTTGATGGGGAAGATTATTCTTTTTGGAGTCATAAAATGCGTAGTCATCTAATTTCTCTTTATCCTAGTAGAAAATGAAATGCATTTTGATAGTAATGATAACGCTATATTTATTCATGAACAAATTCATAAAAATGCCCAAGCTCTAACTGTTCTTTTAGCATCTCTATGCAGGGATGAATATAACAAGATCTGTGGCTTGGACAATGCCAAGGAGATATGGGACACCCTCAAAATCGCTCATGAGGGTAATGACGCCACAATGACCACCAAGATGGAGTTGGTGGAAGCTGAGCTAGGGAGGTTTACCATGAAGAGGGGTGAAGAGACAACTGATACGTATAATAGGCTCAAGACCCTAGTGAACAAGATCCGAAGCTATGGAAGTACAAGATGGATGGATACGTCCTGCGCCTCATGTTAAGGTCATTTACTATTATTGATCCTCATCTTGTTAATCTTATTCGTGAGAACCTTAGGTACACCAAAATGTCGCCCAAATAAATTTTTGGTAAGTTTGTAAGCGAGCGCATGATGGTAAAAGAAGCATGGTATGTCGATGACATTGCCAACAGACCTCTTCCTCAATATGAGCCACAACCGTTGCACTCAAAGCAACGACCAACAAGGAGGTGCTCCCCAACAAGGTGGCGCAAGTTGAGGCGGCCAGCCTTAATGAGGAAGAAATGGCGCTTGTAATCAAGCGCTTCAAGACCGCTTTGAAGGGACGCAAGGACTACTCCAACAAGAACAAATCAAGGGGAAATCTTTCATGCTTCAGGTGCGGTAAGTCTGGTCATTTTATTGCTCAATATCCTGATAATGAGAATGACCAGGATCAAGACAAGAAAGAGAAGAAGGAGAAGAAGAAGTTCTATATTAAGAAGAAGGACGAGGCACACATCGGCAAGGAATAGGATTTGGACTGCTCTTCATCCGACTTTGACGACAAAGGACTTGCCGCCTCCGCTTTCAACAAATCCTCCCTCTTCTCCAAAGCGCATCATACTTGTCTCATGTGAAAAGAGAAGAAGGTACGTACACGTGATACTCCTAAGTATACTTCTTCTAGTGATAAGGAATTTGATGATGATGTAGACTATAGCAATCCTTTTAAGGGCTTGGCTAGATCTAAGGTAGATAAAATTAATGAATTAGCTGATTCTCTTAATGAAAAGGATAGATTGCTAGAAAAGAAAGAGGATTTGTTTTATGAGGAACATTATAAAGTAATAGAAGTAGAAAAAACTCTTGCTTTAGAAACAAAGAAGAATGAAATGCTTGTATTTGAATTCTCTTCTTGTGATTCCTCTGTTACTAGCTTTAAAAGTTTAAATGCTGATTTGAGTGCTAGAATAGAAAAATTAAGTGTTGCTAGTTCTTCTATGAAGCATGTTTCAATTTGTGCTAAATGTAAAGATCATGATTTTAATGCTTGTAGTAATCATGATTTTGATGCTTGTAGTAATCATGCTTCTACTTTTGCAAAGTTGAATGGTGAAATTGTTCAATTAACTGTTCAACTTAAAACTTGCAAAAATGAAGTAGAGAAAGTTAAATTTGCTAGGGATGCCTTCACCATGGTAGACATCCCTCCATTAAGGATGTATTTGGTTTCCAAAAGGGAACCGAGGACACTAAAAGCCAAAAGGCCCTCAACTTCACAACGAATAAGGGGAAGGCATGGCTAGTAGCTCACATTCCTTTCAAGAAAAGAAGAACCATGCTTATTTGTATTCTCATGTTAAGAATGTTTCTCATAATGCTCATCATGATAATTGTAATGATATATAGTTTTGCTTTTCCAAAGTGTCATGATGGTGTCTTTACTCCTTGTACTATGTTTACTTCATCTAGTGGTTCTAGTAGGAATAGAACTAGGCGCCATGCATCTCATGTTGTCTCTCATGAGCCTAAGGATAGGAATGCATCTCATGGACCTTCTATTTTATTCCATACTTTTGATGCATCCTATGTAATTGTTGGGGGTCTTCTTTCCCGTCGAAGGTCCTCAAGGCAAAAACACCTTCAGCAAAATACTACAAAGGTATACGCGGCATGAAGATACAACTAGAAGATGATGCAGATAGGAGCCGAAGCTATGACTAAAGGAGCTTCGGCTTAGCATTATGATTAAGGTGAAGGACGATACCGACTTAAGGAGGAAAAGACTATCTAGTCCTCAATAGTTTACATTATGATTACAATTAGTTATCAGGGACATGAATGTAATTTTGTCTGGGTTGTGTCCCGTGCCTATAAATAGATGAACAGTACCTCTGTATTGTTCACGCTAGATTATAATCACTCTTGTGTCATTCTTGCATCTTCATCTTCTGACAAGCCGAAGGTATCAATGTAATATAAATATTGTTGATATTTATTCATGTTTATAAAATGAGAATATAAATAACTTATTGATTCATAATCGTTATTTATATTCTTTTGAATCTCATGTACTCTTATTTATATTTGTTCACTGAGATGATGAAGGTATGCCCTTCATGACCTTTGTCTGGAGATCATTATATCCAAAAGGAGATAATGCTTCAAAGGACGAGGGTCTTTAATTATTGACGATCATGTTGTCTTATTCTTAATGTGTAGCATTTGAGAACAAGGACCAACATTGGTGCCCACCTCTGGTGAACTCACTTCCACAGTTGCGACGATGGCTTCGCAAAACAACCAAGCTGTAGCACCTTCGGCCACGAAGCTGGTGCTCCCAATCACAGGCAGCTCAAGCTCTGAACCAGCCAACAAGAAGCAGAAGAAAGAAGCGCAGAGAAGGGTACAACATGTCGGGGTGCAAGGACCCTTCATCAAGTCCAAGTGGTCTCATATTCCAATTACCTTCTCTTAGGAAGACCTTCAGCTTAAGGATTACCCTCACAATGATGCAATGGTAATATACTGTGTTATCAAGGGATTTTTGGTCCACAATGTTTTAGTGGACACAGGCAGTGCAGCGGATATCATCTTTGCAAAGGATTTCAGGCAAATGCAAGAGCCAGAGGATAAGATACATGATGAAACACACCCTCTTTGTGGCTTTGGAGGAAGACAGATTGTGGCACTTGGCAAGATAACAATGCCAGTTACCTTTGGTTATGTTCATAACACAAGAACAGAACATGTTGTCTTTGACATTGTTGATATGGAGTATCCATACAATGCAATCATTGGTCGAGGGACGCTTAATGCCTTCGAAGCAATACTTCATCTAGCATATCTTTGCATGAAGATACCTTTGGAACAAGGGCCCATTGCTGTACACGGGAGTCAAGAAGCTGCCAGGAGAGCTAAAGGGAGTTGGACAGATTCGAAGGCTATTCATAATATAGATGAAGTCAAAGCTTATCAGCAGTATAAGCATAAAAGAGAGAAGGCTGCTTCAGCAGATCAACCGAAGCCTATGCTTTTATGTGAAGACATAGCAGAGCAAAAAGTATTGCTGGGATCCCAGCTGTCTGATGAACAGGAAAAAACTTTGTTAAGATTCTTGTTTAACAACAAAGATGTTTTTGCTTGGACAACCAATGATCTCTGTGGTGTTAACAGAGATGTTATTGAGCACTCACTCAATGTGGACCCGTCCTTCAGACCAAGAAAGCAGAGGCTTCAGAAAATGTCCGATGATAAAGTCGAAGGTGCACAAAATGAAGTGACGAGACTTCTAAGTGCCGGCATCATCAGAGAAGTAACATACCCAGAGTGGCTGGCCAACATTGTCATGGTAAAGGAGACTAATGGAAAATGGAGAATGTGTATCGACTTCACAGATCTCAACAAGGTATGTTCAAAGGATGAATTCGCACTACCAATAATAGATTCCCTTGTGGATGCAGCAGCTTCTTCAGAACTCATGAGTTTACTGGATTGCTACTCGGGTTATCATCAAATCTGGATGAAGAAGGAGGATGAGCCAAAGACAAGCTTCATAACTCCTAGTGGTACCTATTGTTACCTTCGGATGCCTGAGGGGCTCAAGAATGCTTGAGGAAGCTTCAGTAGAATGACCGCCAAGGTTCTTCACTCCCAAATTGGCAGGAATGTGCTGACATATGTCGATGATATCATAGTAAAAAGCATAAAGCAAGAAACCATGTTGCTGATTTGCAAGAAACATTTGCCAATTCAGACAAGCTGGTCTCAAGCTAAATCCAGAAAAATGTGTCTTCGGAGTGAAGAAGGGCAAGTTTCTTGGTTGCCTGGTATCAGCAAAAGGCATCGAAGCTAACCCAAGCAAGATTGAAGCTATCTTTCGGATGGAGCCACCAAATTCAAAAAAAGGGGGCTCAACGGTTAGCAGGAAGGCTGACATCGTTAAACAGATTAATTTCAAGATCAGCAGAGAGGAATTTACCTTTATTTGAAATACTGAAATTAGCCAAAGTCTTCCAATGGGGTCCAGCTCAGTAGAGAGCCTTCGAAGAGATGAAGCAGTATCTGATAGATCTAACAACTCTAACCCCACCTTCATCTGAAGCTCTGTTACTTCTATATGTGGCTGCTTCCCATGCTGCATTTAGTGCAGCACTTGTACAAGAGAAACAAGAGGGCCAGGTAAAAAAGCAAGCACCGGTATACTTCATTTTCGAAGTACTCAGCCCTTCAAAGAAAAATTACACAGTTGGAGAAGGTACTGTATGCTGTATTAATGGCCTCCAGAAAGTTTCGACATTACTTTCAAGCATATCACATAATAGTGCCTTCATCGCAACCCTTGAAGGACATAATGAGGAACAGAGAAGCTATAGGAAGGATCGGGAAATGGGCCGCGGAACTTAACGAATTCACCATTGATTATGTGGATAGATCCTCAAGACAATCTCAGGCGTTAGCAAACTTCATTGCTGATTGGATGCCAGGGGCTCAGAATGAAGAAGCAACAAAAGATGCCGAAGCTTGGACAGTATTTTGTGATGGATCTTGGGGGACCTTTGGTGCAGGGACAGCTGTTGTTCTAGTTGCACCTTCTAAAGTCAGAACATGTTACGCAATAAAGTTAGATTTCAGCTGTACAAATAACATTGCTTAGTACGAAGCTCTTCTTTTGGGGCTTCGAAAGCTAAAGGCAATGGGAATAAAAAGGGCAATCCTCAAAACTGATTTGCAAGTTATCTCGGGCCGTGTGGATAAAAGCAGTAAGGTTGGAAGCTTGAAAGTATTTGGATGCAGTCCAATGGTTGGAAGCTTCTTTCAAAGGTTTTTTTGTCAAAAACTGAGAGTACCTAGAGGGAGGGGTGAATAGGTGATCCTGTAAAATTCAACACTAATAGCCACAAAACTTAGTTATGAAAGTTAGAACGGCTAAGTAGCTTGAAACGAGCTCTTGTGAACACAGACAACCAAAGAGAAAGCACACAAGAGACACGCGATTTTATCCCATGGTTCGGCCAAGTAACACTTGCCTACTTCCACGTTGTGGCATCCCAATGGACGAGGGTTGCACTCAACCCCTTTCAAGTGATCCGATGATCAACTTGAATACCATGGTTTTTTCCTTTCTTAGTCTTTCTCCCGTTTGCGAGGAATCTCCACAACTTGGAGCCTCTCGCCCTTACAATGATGATCACAAAAGAAAGCATAGAGTAAGGTTGGGATGAGCAACACACAGGACACAAATTGCAGCATACCCACGCACACAAGAGAAGACTTGAGCTCAAATGACAACACAGGAAGTCCTTGACTCGAATAGAGCTCAAATCTCAAACACAACGAAGCGAATGCGCGGAACAAAGTCTGGATGCCTTAGGATGCTTAGTGAATGATTGGGTAGCTCCTCCATGCGACTAGGGGTCCATTTTATAGGCCCAAGGCAGCTAGGAGCCATTGGAGACCAACAAGGAAGGCCATCCTTGCCTTCTGTCGAGTGGCGCACTGGACAGTCCGGTGCACCACCGGACAGTCACTGTAGATGGTCCGGTGCCGATCTCCTTCCTTTTCTGGCGCAGGCGACCGTTGCAGCGCCAGGCCGGTTGGCACACTGGACACTATCTGGTGCACACCGGACAGTCCGGTGCCCCCCACCGACTGTTGGAGCTGCCACGCGTCGCACGAAGATTGCGCGGCTGACCGTTGGTGCAGGCGACCGTTAGCTCACCGGACAGTCCGGTGCACCACCGGATAGTCCAGTGAATTATAGCCGTACACCGCCAAACTTTCCCAAGAGTGGCCTTTTTACCGGAGTTCAGCCTGGCGCACCAGACACTGTCCGGTGCACCACCGGACAGTCCAGTGTGCCAGACTGAGCAGAGTTTTGGCTGCACCGAGCCAAGACTTTTTGCAATTCTTTTCTCGATGTTTCTAGCACTTAGACAGAATATGTTAGTACTCAAAACAATGTACTAAGTCTAGAAACGTACCTTGTTACATAATTTGCACTTCTTGCTTGTTTCGCACCTAACAACTTAAAGATTATGTGTTGGGCATTTAATCACCAAAACATTATAGAAATGGCCCAAAGGCACATTTCCCTTTCAATTGGTATACGGCTAAGTAGCTTGAAACGAGCTCTTGTGAACACAGACAACCAAAGAGAAAGCACACATGAGACACGCGATTTTATCCCGTGGTTTGGCCAACTAACACTTGCCTACTTCCACGTTGTGGCGTCCCAATGGACGAGGGTTGCACTCAACCCCTTTCAAGTGATCCGATGATCAACTTGAATACCACGGTTTTTTCCTTTCTTAGTCTTTCTCCCGTTTGCGAGGAATGTCCACAACTTGGAGCCTCTCGCTTTTACAATGATGATCACAAAAGAAAGCACGGAGTAAGGTTGGGATGAGCAACACACACAAGACACAAATCACAGCACACCCACGCACACAAGAGAAGACTTGAGCTCAAATGACAACACAAGGAGTCCTTGACTCGAATAGAGCTCAAATCTCAAACACAACGAAGCGAATTCACAAGAACGAAGTCTGGATGCCTTAGGATGCTTAGTGAATGCTTGGGTAGCTCCTCCATGTGCCTAGGGGTCCCTTTTATAGCCCCAAGGCAGCTAGGAGCCGTTGGAGACCAACAAGGAAGGCCATCCTTGCCTTCTGTCGAGTGGCGCACCGGACACTCACTGTAGACGGTCCGGTGCCAATCTCCTTCCTTTTCTGGCGCAGGCGACCGTTGTAGCGCCGGGCCGGTTGGCACACCGGACACTGTCCGGTGCACACCGGACAGTCCGGTGCCCCCCACCGACCGTTGGAGCTGCCACACGTCGCGCGAAGATTGTGCGGCCGACCGATGGCACAGGCGACCGTTGGCTCACCGGACAGTCCGGTGAATTATAGCTGTACGCCGCCCAACTTTCTCGAGAGTGGCCTTTTTACCGGAGTTCAGCCTGGCGCACCGGACACTGTCCGGTGCACCACCAGACAGTCCGGTGTGCCAGACTGAGCAGAGTTTTGGCTGCACCGAGCCAAGACTTTATGCAATTCTTTTCTCGATGTTTCTAGCACTTAGACAGAATATGTTAGTACTCAAAACAATGTACTAAGTCTAGAAACGTACCTTGTTACATGATTTGCACTTCTTGCTTGTTTCACACCTAACAACTTAAAGATTATGTGTTGGGCACTTAATCACCAAAACATTATAGAAATGGCCCAAAGGCACATTTCCCTTTCAATCTCCCCCTTTTTGGTGATTTATGCCAACACCTCAAAAAGCAACCAAAATAAGGGCAATATCAATGCAAATGAGGACCAAATTGTTTTTGACTCTAATTTGGCATATTTGGATCATTCTTTGCCACCACTTGGTTTGTTTTTGCAAATCAAATTCATTTTCCTATCTCTAAGTCAAACACACTTGTTTGGGCACAAAGAGAGATAATTCAAGAGTGAAATTGATCAAGTGCCAAAAAAACTCCCCCTTTTTTCCCATAATCATAAATTCTCCCCACAAGAGACCAAATTTTACAATTAGAGTATTTTGGGCAAATCATCAAAAGTTCTAACTCTATTGTTTTCAAAATTCACAAGTGGTAGCTGATCCATTTGCTTTGGCCTTAATTTCTCTCCCTTTGGCATTAAGCACCAAAACGGGATCATTGTTGGCCCTTTAACCCCATTGCCTCACCAAAATTGTCAATTAAAAGCAAAAAGGCAATAAGAGCGTAGATATGAACTTGGAGTTAATTACACTAATACGGGAGTGCAGTGGAAGTCTTTTCATGGTCCAAGTTCACCTTTCCCTTTCAATGCACCTTTGAGACTACATAAGGTATAATCAAACACAAGGGTTAGGCTCAAAGGGTCAAGTTGTAGCATGCCTCCCCCTAAATAAGTGCATCACTTGCAAATGGACTTGTGAGGTCCAGGGATCATATGTACAACTTGAGCACCACAAATGAACAAAAATGGATTTAAATGCATAAAGTAACATGATCAAAGGCATAGAACACATGTATGCTATAGATCAATCCAAGTTACGCGAATCTAAGGCATTTAGCTCACTACACAGCCTGCAACCTTTTCTCATCTAAAGGCTTGGTGAAGATATCGGCTAGCTGGTTCTCGGTGCTAACATGGTACACTTTGATATCTCCCTTTTGCTGGTGGTCTCTCAGAAAGTGATGCCGGATGTCTATGTGCTTAGTGCGGCTGTGTTCAACAGGATTATCTGCCATGTGGATTGCACTCTCATTGTCACATAGGATTGGGACTTTGCTCAGATTGTAGCCGAAGTCCCTAAGGGATTGCCTCATCCAAAGTAGTTGCGCGCAACACTGTCCTGCGGCAACATACTCGGCCTCAGCTGTGGATAGGGCAACGAATGTTTGTTTCTTTGAACTCCAAGACACTAGGGACCTTCCTAGGAATTGGCACGTCCCTGATGTACTCTTCCTATCAACCTTGCAACCAGCATAATCGGAGTTTGAATATCCAATTAAGTCAAAGGTAGACCCCTTTGGATACCAGATCCTGAAGCAAGGCGTAGCAACTAAATACCTAAGAATTCGCTTAACGGCCACAAGGTGACATTCCTTGGGGTCGGATTGAAATCTAGCACACATCCATACACTAAGCATAATGTCCGGTCTACTAGCACATAAATAAAGCAAGGAACCTATCATAGACCGGTATGCCTTTTGATCAATGGACTTACCTCCTTTGTTGAGGTCGACATGCCCGTCGGTTCCCATCGGGTCTTTGCGGGCTTTGCGTCCTTCATCCCAAACCTTTTGAGTGGGTCTTGAGTGTACTTCGTTTGGGACAGGAAGGTGCCATCCTTGAGTTGCTTCACTTGGAACCCAAGGAAGTAGGTCAACTCGCCCATCATCGACATCTCAAACTTTTGAGTCATCACCCTGCTAAACTCCTTACAAGACTTCTGGTTAGTAGAACCAAATATTATGTCATCGACAAAAATTTGGCACACAAAAAGATCACCATCGCAGTTCTTAGTGAAAAGAGTAGGATCGGCTTTCCCAACCCTGAAAGCATTAGCAATTAAGATATCTCTAAGGCATTCATACCATGCTCTTGGGGCTTGCTTAAGTCCATAGAGCGCCTTAGAGAGGTTAAAAACGTGGTCGGGATACCTGTCATCCTCAAAGCCAGGGGGTTGTTCCACGTATACCTCCTCCTTGATTGGGCCGTTGAGGAAAACGCTCTTCACGTCCATTTGAAACAACCTGAAAGAATGGTGAGCGGCATAGGCTAATAGAATGCGAATAGACTCTAGCCTAGCCACAGGAGCAAAAGTCTCCTCGAAATCCAAACCTGCGACTTGGGCATAACCTTTTGCCACAAGTCGAGCCTTGTTTCTTGTCACCACCCCATGCTCGTCTTGCTTGTTGCGGAACACCCACTTGGTTCCCACAACATTTTGCTTGGGACGTGGCACCAGGCTCCAAACTTCGTTCCTCTTGAAGTTGTTGAGCTCTTCCTGCATGGCCAACACCAGTCCGGATCTTGCAAGGCCTCTTCTACCCTGAAAGGCTCAATAGAAGAGACAAACGAGTAATGCTCACAAAAATTAGCTAGATGTGAGCGAGTTGTTACTCCCTTGCTTATGTCATCCAAAATCTGATCGACGGGGTGATGTCGTTGGATCGTCGCTCGGACTTGAGTTGGAGGGGCTAGTGGTGCTTCTTCCTCCAAAACTTGTTCTTCTTGTGCTCCCCCTTGATCACACGTCTCTTCTTGAGGAACCTGTCCATCATCTTGAGTTGGGAGATGCACCATTGTTGAGGAAGAAGGTTGATCTTGCTCTTGTTGTTCCTGTGGTCGCACATCTCCAATCGCCATGGTGCGTATTGCGGCTGTTGGAACATCATCTTCATCTAAGTCATCAAGATCAACTTGCTCTCTTGGAGAGCCATTAGTCTCATCAAATACAACGTCGCTAGAGACTTCAACCAAACCCGATGATTTGTTGAAGACCCTATATGCCTTTGTATTTGAGTCATATCCTAGTAAAAACCCTTCTACAGCTTTGGGAGCAAATTTAGAATGTCTACCTTTCTTCACCAAAATGTAGCATTTGCTCCCAAATACACGAAAGTAAGAAACATTGGGTTTGTTACCGGTAAGGAGTTCATAGGAGGTCTTCTTGAGGAGGCGATGCAGATATAGCCGGTTTATGGCGTGGCAAGCTGTATTCACAGCCTCCGACCAAAACCGCTCGGGCGTCTTGAACCCTCCAAGCATCGTCCTTGCCATGTCGATAAGCGTCCTGTTCTTCCTCTCTACCACACCATTTTGCTGTGGTGTGTAGGGAGCGGAGAACTTGTGTGTAACGCCCCGAATTTTGCAGTTGAATTTTTTCTTTTCTTTACTCGCCAAATTCGGGCGTTACCTTTTCTTTTTCTTTTTCCCCTCGCTAAACCTTGACCTTTTCCAAAGTTTTAGCGGGATTCGGTTTGGAATTCCCGTGTAAAGAAAAACCCTAAAATTGTTTTATGTTGTTTGATGCACCATGCCGAACTATGCATTCTTTGATTGTTTGAAAGTGCAAACGCGTTCATCTAGAAAGATCGGATTTCGAAAACAGGGAAATGATCTTTTCTTTTTCTTTCTCTCTCTTTCTCTCTCCTCTTTTTTCTCTCTCTCCCGCGCCGTGGGCCGACCCCGGCCGGCCCAGCCGCCCCTGGCGCCCCCTCTTGGGCCTTGGCAAGGCCCAGCCGCCCCCCTCTTTCCCTTTTCCCCAAACCCTCTCCCTCTCCCTCTCATTTTCTCTCTCTCCCTCCCTAGCGCCGCCCCTACCCGCCCCTGCCCTAAGCCGCGCCGCCCCCTGCCGCCGGCCGCCCCTCGCCGTCGTTCTCCAACGCCGGTGAGCCACCCCCCCTTCCTCTCTCCTCCCTCCCTCTCCCTTTTCCCCTTCTCTCCCTCCCCTCCTCTTTCCCCCGCCCCGCTGCCCTGGCCGCGCCCGGCCGCCTGGCCGCGCCGCCGGCCGCCTGGCCGCGCCCTGGCCGGCCCCGGCCGCGCCCAGCCGCGCCCAGCCCGACCCCCCCCCCCCCCGCGCCCGCCTGGCCGCCGGTTCAACCAGCCGACTCAGCCGCCTCGGCCCCCAGCTCGGCCGCCCTCCCCCGCGCGCCCGCCCAGCTCGGCCGCCCTGCCTAGGGCCGGTTCAACCGCCCTAGGGCCGGTTCAACCGCCCCCCCCCTCTGTTTTTTTTATTTATTTTTTATTTTATTTTATTTACTTTCTGTGATCATAATTACTTTATTTTAGGTAGACTGATCATTGTTCATGCTATGGAAATAGGAAGTTTAATTTAAAATTCCGTTATGCTGTTGATTCACGTAGTTAATTGTTTATCCCGTGCAATGTTGATCAACTAAAAATGATTAGGTTTCCATTAGTATATATATAACAGAATTCTTTTGTTAAGAACCAATTGTAACTAATCATTAGTGCATAAGATTTAACCCCCTGCGAGACCCTCTCCCGTTTCTTTCTAACCACAACAAATGCGATATCGAATGTCATACTTGATGCATATTCACTTTGTTTATTCCCTTGTATGGTGTACTGTTCTTTTGTATTAAATATGTGGATGGATGTATGTATGTTTGCGCTCGCATAGAGAACGATCCGGTCGAAGAGCCCGAGGAATTTGCAGGAGAAGCCCCTGAGCAGCAGTCGGTTGGTGGAGGCAAGTGTCCTTTGACCTATCTCTGTCCTATTCATTCTTTAATTCACCTCCCGCATTACACATTTATACCTAAGGATTGACTAGCTTTTGTTATCCATGTCCTTGTTTACCTATTTGGGTTGGATTATTACTGCTTAGTCTGATGCTATTGCTTAACTCTAATCAATGAACATGATGTGATTATCTATGATACGCTGTTTTCCCTTCTTATTTACGATCATACTTGTGGTATTTAAGGGGACTCGAGCGGTTTCTCGAGTGCCTCTCCGTAAGGACCTGTTCAATGGATGACCGCCCGGGAAAACAGTGCAACCATGAGGGTGGAATGGGACGCCCTTAGCTGAATAATTAGAGGAACCGGGGTGTAGATCACTTAGCCGTTGTGCCGTCAATGGGGCTCGGTGTATGCGGCTCGCTCTGCCAAGGTTGATTTGTCCCTTGGGGAGGAGTGCGGTACATTTAGGAAACCTAACGGGTGGCTACAGCCCCGGGGAATCTTTGTAAAGGCTTCGTAGTGAATCCCTAGCCATTCACCTTGGGAGTGAATAAGGGTCTTGCAAGCCCGGGCTAGAAAGGGAATCACGGCTTATGGGTAAAGTGCGCAACCTCTGCAGAGTGTTATGAAACTGATATATCAGCCGTGCTCGCGGTTATGAGCGGCCAAGGGAGCTCCAGAGATTAGTGATACTTGATCAGAGACATTTTGGTACAGGTGGCAATGAGATTGATGGTTCTGTTTATGATTATGGTATTGGTAAGCGGTATTCTTTCCGTTTGGAAAGGATACATTGGGCTAATAACTTGGGTTAATGTTAAAACCTAGCTTTCTACTAGTAAGTAATAACCTGACCAACTAAAAGCAACTGCTTGACTTATCCCCACATAAAGCTAGTCCACTACAGCCAAACGGGATGCTTGCTGAGTATGTTGATGTGTACTCACCCTTGCTCTACACACCAATCCCCCCCCCTCCAGGTTGTCAGCATTGCAACCACTGCTCAGGAGAAGATGAAGCTGTGGAAGGAGACTTCCAGGAGTTCCAAGACTATGACGAGTTCTAGGCGTGGGTTAGCGGCAACCCCCAGTCGGCTGCCTGTGAAGGCCGCGGTTATCTACGTTTCGTTTTCGCACTTTGATTTATTGTAAGAACTATATGGACGTCTCAGACGTATGATGTAATCGACTATTATTTCCCTTTTAATACTATTTGAGCACTGTGTGATGATGTCCATGTTATGTAACTGCTGTGTACGTGAATAACTGATCCTGGCACGTACATGGTTCGCATTCGGTTTACCTTCTAAAAACCGGGTGTGACATAAGTGGTATCAAAGCCGTGCTGACTGTAGGACCGCTAACCTAGAGTAGAATGGTCGTTCTAAGGACTATAGACCTCTGTCCCTGCCTTGACTTTGGTATCCCTTCAAAAGTTGGTCCTACTGACCAAATCTATATTCTACTATATATTACACCTTGCTGAAAATTTTGTTTTATTCTGATCCTTCATTTATTTATGATTCATTATTTGCTGGTCATATTAATTCTGTTCTCACCCTTTTGCTTGCGATGTCTTTTGTAGATGGCTCGACTTAGACACACTGCACGAAAGTCCGTCATCCCCTTCTTACCCTCCCGCCTTGCTGAGCGTCCGCTTCGCCGTCCCGTGGCCGGACAGTCCAGCCACTTGGAGAGACTGCACCACCGCCTGCATGAGGAGCAGGAACGTCGACGACAGGAGCAGCAGGGCTCTTCTTTCTCGCTCCAGCAGGAGATAGAGTCTGTGAGGAGCTGCTCCCCTGTGCTTCCCCTGGAGGCGCCCCCTGCACCACCACTGGGCGTCCCAGCTTCTGGAGTAGCTGCTGGAGGAGACCCAGACGACGGAGGTGGCGACGACAGCTCGAGCCATGACCTCGACCTCTCTAGCCATGAGCCGGAAGGATGGGTTGCTCGACCCATCACTCGCGACGCTGCTCGCGGGTGTCACTTCCACGACGCGCTCGACACCCTGCTACGTCGGGCACTTGACCGGCGTACTTGGTCCATCGAGTATCGCTGTGTGGTCTACCAGCATAGTCGCGGGGTCTACCCGGACCGCTGGGAGGCGACCTGTTTGGTGCGCCGTCCGGAGAACAGTCTCTAGGGCGCGGAGGCTTGCTCAGAGCACTATTCTATCTCTGAGCGGGACTCAGCTGAGGCAGCCATGCAGGATGCTGCACGGCGTGCGCTTTCGCACTACTGCTCGGTTCTCGGTGGGGTAGCTGACGGCCTCGACCTGAAGTATTACCCCCGCCGTCCATCTGGCAGCACAGGAGGCGTGATTGTTTCACCTGCTGGTGAGGACAATCCTAGGTTGAGCAGCACAGTCAACCTAGCCGCTGTGCTAAACACGGAGCTGGACCATGCATTAGACGAGCTGAGTAGGGCTCGTGCTGAGATCGCCCTGCTGCGGGCTGAGCGCGCGGAGCGTCGTCACTTGGATGATGGTTCCCCCGCTCCCGTTGGGACTCAGCACCCGTACCGCTCGCCTCGGCGTGGACTCCAGTCTTATGGCAATCCCGACTGCAAGACCAAGATAAATCTAGAACCATAGATCGTTAGAGTTGGATCTTGTAATTAATACGAAATATATATACATAGAAGCTTCAGTCTTAGCGTTAATCTCGGTCTTAGTTAGTCTTAGTTAGACAGGGTAGTTTGCTATATCCTGTGCATTTATGTTTGTCATGATGAACTATGTTTGGTTTGGATCTTTGTAATGACTGTCACCAGAGTGTGGGTATCCCCTGCATTTTGGCTTACTTATTATGTTAATGGAGTTAGTTATATAGTTGGGAAAACCTTTATTCTACTTTCCTCTTTATCTGAGAAGCCGTGTGGTCTGTGTTGGAGATCAGTGAAGATGCTCATCTGTTCAGTGCTGTTGGAGAATTCTATACTCTTTTCTTATGCTGCAAGATTTGCCAGATCAGTTCTGATGTGTGGTTGCGTTCTGCAGATGTCAGAGAACAGGCGCAGAGGAGGAAGGCGTGCTCAGCAGGAGCAAGCCGGTCAGCAAGATGAGGCGCCCCAGCAGCAGCAGCTGCCGCCCCCGCCCCCGATGTCGATCGAGCAGATGTTTCTGATGCAGACTCAGGCAGTTCAGGCCATCGGTCAGACTCTGGCCGCCATTCAGCAGCAGCAGCAGCAGGCTCCACCCCAGCCTCAGATGCCTCAGATGCCTAGAGACAAGCGTGCTGAATTCATGAGAGGTCATCCCCCAACGTTTGCTCACTCTTCTGACCCCATGGATGCTGAAGATTGGCTGCGCACTGTGGAGCGGGAGTTGCATACCGCTCAGTGTGATGACAGGGAGAAAGTCTTGTATGGTCCCCGTCTGTTGAGAGGAGCAGCCCAATCATGGTGGGAGTCTTACCTCGCCACTCATGCCAACCCCGATGCCATCACTTGGGAAGAGTTCAGAGGTAGCTTTCGTCAGTACCATGTGCCCGCAGGTCTGATGACAGTGAAGAAGGAGGAGTTCCTGGCCCTTAAGCAAGGGTCATCGTCCGTCAGTGAGTATCGAGACAGGTTTCTGCAGTTGTCTCGCTATGCTCCTGAGGATGTCAACACCGACGCCAAGCGACAATACCGTTTCTTGAGAGGCTTGGTTGACCCTCTGCAGTATCAGCTGATGAATCACACCTTCCCGACATTTCAGCACCTGATTGACAGAGCAATCATGACAGAAAGGAAGCGTAAGGAGATGGAAGATCGTAAGCGCAAGATCAGTGGACCCCAGCCTGGAAGCAGCAGCCGTCCTCGTTTCTCAGGCAATCAATCTCAGCAGTTCAGGCAGAACCAGCGTCCACCTCAGCAGCATCAGCAGCGTCAGCAGTATCAGCAGTTCCAAAGGCAGTATCCTCAGCATCAGTACCAGAACCGTCAGAGCAATCAGTCAGGAGGTCAGCTTCAGAGGCAGAATCAGCAGACACCTCGTCTTCCTGCCCCCGCACCTCAGCAGAGCAATCAGGCAGCACCAGCTCAGGTTGGGAACAGAGCATGTTTCCACTGTGGAGAGCAAGGCCATTGGGTAATGCAATGTCCGAAGAAGGCAGCCCAGCAGCAGTCAGGCCCCAATGCCCCAGCGAAGCAGAATGCGTCTCAGTCTGGAGCAGGCAATCGCCCTCAGCAGCGCTATAATCATGGAAGACTGAACCACTTGGAGGCTGAAGCAGTTCAGGAGACCCCCGGCATGACAGTAGGTATGTTCCCAGTCGATTCCCATATTGCAGAAGTGTTATTTGATACTGGAGCAACGCATTCTTTCATTACTGCATCATGGGTAGAAGCACATAATCTTTCAATTACTACCATGTCAACCCCCATTCAAATTGACTCAGCTGGTGGTAGAATTCGAGCCGATAGCATTTGTTTGAATGTAAGTGTGGAAGTAAGGGGGATAGCATTTCCCGCTAACCTTATAGTAATGGGTACTCAGGGAATAGATGTCATCCTAGGGATGAATTGGCTAGATAAGTATCAGGCAGTTATCAGTTGTGATAAGAGGACAATCAAGTTGGTGTCCCCACTAGGAGAGGAAGTGGTGACCGAGTTAGTCCCGCCTGAGCCAAAGAAAGGAAGTTGTTATCAGATGGCTGTCGATAGCAGTGAAGCAGACCCAATTGAGAGTATCAAGGTTGTGTCTGAATTCCCAGATGTGTTTCCAAAGGATTTACCAGGTATGCCACCAGAGCGGAAAGTTGAGTTTGCCATAGAGCTTCTTCCTGGAACCGCCCCTATCTTTAAGAGAGCTTACAGAATATCTGGACCAGAGTTGGTTGAGCTTAAGAAGCAGATTGATGAGCTGTCAGAGAAAGGTTACATCCGGCCAAGCACCTCGCCTTGGGCCGCCCCTGTCCTGTTTGTGGAGAAGAAAGATGGCACCAAGAGGATGTGTATCGATTATCGAGCTTTGAATGAAGTCACGATCAAGAACAAGTATCCCTTGCCCAGAATAGAAGATCTGTTCGACCAGTTGAGAGGAGCCAGTGTGTTCTCCAAGATTGATCTGAGGTCAGGTTATCATCAGCTCAGGATCCGACCTTCGGACATACCGAAGACGGCATTCATTACCAAGTATGGTTTGTATGAGTTCACAGTGATGTCTTTTGGTTTGACCAATGCACCAGCATTCTTCATGAACTTGATGAACAGTGTATTCATGGATTATCTCGATAAGTTTGTGGTGGTATTCATTGATGACATTCTGGTTTATTCTCAAAGCGAAGAAGAGCATGCAGATCATTTGAGGATGGTATTGCAGAGATTGCGAGAGCACCAGTTGTATGCAAAGTTGAGCAAGTGTGAGTTCTGGATCAGTGAAGTCCTGTTTTTGGGTCACATAATCAACAAAGAAGGATTGGCTGTGGATCCGAAGAAAGTGGCAGATATTTTGAACTGGAAAGCGCCAACGGATGCTCGAGGAATCAAGAGCTTCATTGGAATGGCCGGATATTATCGGCGATTCATTGAAGGGTTTTCGAAGATTGCGAAACCAATGACAGCGTTGCTAGGCAACAAGGTTGAGTTCAAGTGGACCCAGAAATGTCAAGAGGCCTTTGAAGCGCTGAAAGAGAAGTTGACAACAGCGCCTGTCCTAGTCTTGCCTGATGTGCACAAGCCCTTCTCTGTGTACTGTGATGCTTGTTACACAGGTTTGGGATGCGTGTTGATGCAAGAGGGAAGAGTTGTGGCTTACTCGTCCCGACAGCTGAAGGTTCATGAGAAGAATTACCCAATCCATGACCTAGAGTTGGCAGCAGTGGTTCACGCACTGAAGACATGGAGGCACTATCTGTATGGACAGAAATGCGATGTTTACACAGATCACAAGAGTCTGAAGTACATATTCACTCAGTCGGAATTGAATATGAGGCAGCGAAGATGGTTAGAGCTGATCAAAGACTATGAGTTGGAGATCCATTACCATCCAGGCAAAGCAAACGTAGTGGCAGATGCTTTGAGCAGAAAGAGTCAAGTCAATCTGATGGTCGCTCGTCCGATGCCTTATGAGTTGGCCAAAGAGTTTGACAGGTTGAGTCTCGGGTTTCTGAACAATTCGCGAGGAGTCACAGTTGAATTGGAACCTACCTTGGAGCGAGAAATCAAAGAAGCGCAGAAGAATGATGAGAAGATCAGTGAGATTCGGCGACTGATTCTAGATGGCAGAGGCAAAGATTTTCGAGAAGATGCAGAAGGCGTGATATGGTTCAAAGACCGCTTGTGTGTTCCCAATGTCCAGTCTATTCGGGAGTTGATTCTCAAGGAAGCTCACGAGACAGCTTATTCGATTCACCCTGGCAGTGAGAAGATGTATCAGGATCTGAAGAAGAAATTCTGGTGGTATGGAATGAAAAGGGAAATCGCAGAGCATGTGGCTATGTGCGATAGTTGTCGAAGAATTAAGGCAGAGCACCAGAGACTTGCTGGATTGTTGCAACCGTTGCAAATCCCTCAGTGGAAATGGGATGAGATCGGCATGGATTTCATAGTCGGATTGCCTCGCACTCGAGCCGGCTACGATTCTATTTGGGTAGTAGTGGACCGTTTGACCAAGTCAGCCCACTTCATACCTGTCAAGACCACCTACAACAGCGCAGTATTGGCAGAGTTGTATATGTCTCGGATCGTTTGTCTTCATGGTGTGCCAAAGAAGATAGTGTCAGACAGAGGAACGCAGTTCACCTCTCATTTCTGGCAGCAGTTGCATGAAGCCTTGGGCACGCATCTGAATTTCAGTTCAGCTTATCACCCGCAGATAGATGGTCAGACCGAAAGAACCAATCAAATTCTTGAAGATATGTTGAGAGCCTGTGCGTTGCAAGATCAGTCCGGATGGGATAAGCGATTGCCTTATGCAGAGTTTTCCTATAACAACAGTTACCAGGCCAGTTTGAAGATGTCACCATTTCAAGCGCTTTATGGAAGGAGTTGTAGAACCCCGTTGCAATGGGATCAGCCTGGAGAGAAGCAAGTGTTTGGGCCAGACATTTTGCTTGAAGCCGAAGAGAACATCAAGATGGTCCGAGAGAATCTGAAGATAGCGCAATCGAGGCAGCGAAGCTATGCAGACACAAGAAGAAGAGAGCTGAGTTTTGAAGTCGGAGACTTTGTCTATCTGAAAGTGTCACCGATCAGAGGAGTCAGAAGGTTCGGAATCAAAGGCAAGCTAGCACCCCGCTACATTGGTCCGTACCAAATCCTCTCAAAGCATGGAGAAGTGGCCTATCAGCTCAGTCTGCCAGAGAATTTGTCAGCTGTGCACGATGTCTTTCATGTGTCTCAGTTGAAGAAGTGCTTGCGTGTGCCAGAAGAGCAGTTGCCAGTGGAAGGTCTGGAAGTCCAGGAGGATTTGACCTATGTTGAGAAGCCAGCTCAGATCCTTGAGGTTGCAGATAGAGTCACCTGAAGGAAGACCATCAGAATGTGCAAAGTCAGATGGAGTCACCACTCTGAGGAAGAAGCAACCTGGGAGCGTGAAGATGATTTGATGGCCAAGTACCCAGAGCTCTTTGCTAGCCAGCCCTGAATCTCGAGGGCGAGATTCTTTTAAGGGGGATAGGTTTGTAACGCCCCGAATTTTGCAGTTGAATTTTTTCTTTTCTTTACTCGCCAAATTCGGGCGTTACCTTTTCTTTTTCTTTTTCCCCTCGCTAAACCTTGACCTTTTCCAAAGTTTTAGCGGGATTCGGTTTGGAATTCTCGTGTAAAGAAAAACCCTAAAATTGTTTTATGTTGTTTGATGCACCATGCCGAACTATGCATTCTTTGATTGTTTGAAAGTGCAAACGCGTTCATCTAGAAAGATCGGATTTCGAAAACAGGGAAATGATCTTTTCTTTTTCTTTCTCTCTCTTTCTCTCTCCTCTTTTTTCTCTCTCTCCCGCGCCGTGGGCCGACCCCGGCCGGCCCAGCCGCCCCTGGCGCCCCTCTTGGGCCTTGGCAAGGCCCAGCCGCCCCCCCCTCTTTCCCTTTTCCCCAAACCCTCTCCCTCTCCCTCTCATTTTCTCTCTCTCCCTCCCTAGCGCCGCCCCTACCCGCCCCTGCCCTAAGCCGCGCCGCCCCCTGCCGCCGGCCGCCCCTCGCCGTCGTTCTCCAACGCCGGTGAGCCGCCCCCCCTTCCTCTCTCCTCCCTCCCTCTCCCTTTTCCCCTTCTCTCCCTCCCCTCCTCTTTCCCCCGCCCGGCTGCCCTGGCCGCGCCCGGCCGCCTGGCCGCGCCCCCGGCCGCGCCCAGCTGCGCCCTGGCCCGCCCCCTGCTCGGCCCCAGCCGGCCGCTGGCCGCCCGCTCGGCCGCCCAGCCCGACCCCCCCCCCCCCCCCCCCCCCCGCGCCCGCCTGGCCGCCGGTTCAACCGGCCGGCTCAGCTGCCCCGGCCCCCAGCTCGGCCGCCCTCCCCCGCGCGCCCGCCCAGCTCGGCCGCCCTGCCTAGGGCCGGTTCAACCGCCCTAGGGCCGGTTCAACCGCCCCCCCTCTGTTTTTTTTATTTATTTTTTATTTTATTTTATTTACTTTCTGTGATCATAATTACTTTATTTTAGGTAGACTGATCATTGTTCATGCTATGGAAATAGGAAGTTTAATTTAAAATTCCGTTATGCTGTTGATTCACGTAGTTAATTGTTTATCCCGTGCAATGTTGATCAACTAAAAATGATTAGGTTTCCATTAGTATATATATAACAGAATTCTTTTGTTAAGAACCAATTGTAACTAATCATTAGTGCATAAGATTTAACCCCCTGCGAGACCCTCTCCCGTTTCTTTCTAACCACAACAAATGCGATATCGAATGTCATACTTGATGCATATTCACTTTGTTTATTCCCTTGTATGGTGTACTGTTCTTTTGTATTAAATATGTGGATGGATGTATGTATGTTTGCGCTCGCATAGAGAACGATCCGGTCGAAGAGCCCGAGGAATTTGCAGGAGAAGCCCCTGAGCAGCAGTCGGTTGGTGGAGGCAAGTGTCCTTTGACCTATCTCTGTCCTATTCATTCTTTAATTCACCTCCCGCATTACACATTTATACCTAAGGATTGACTAGCTTTTGTTATCCATGTCCTTGTTTACCTATTTGGGTTGGATTATTACTGCTTAGTCTGATGCTATTGCTCAACTCTAATCAATGAACATGATGTGATTATCTATGATACGCTGTTTTCCCTTCTTATTTACGATCATACTTGTGGTATTTAAGGGGACTCGAGCGGTTTCTCGAGTGCCTCTCCGTAAGGACCTGTTCAATGGATGACCGCCCGGGAAAACAGTGCAACCATGAGGGTGGAATGGGACGCCCTTAGCTGAATAATTAGAGGAACCGGGGTGTAGATCACTTAGCCGTTGTGCCGTCAATGGGGCTCGGTGTATGCGGCTCGCTCTGCCAAGGTTGATTTGTCCCTTGGGGAGGAGTGCGGTACATTTAGGAAACCTAACGGGTGACTACAGCCCCGGGGAATCTTTGTAAAGGCTTCGTAGTGAATCCCTAGCCATTCACCTTGGGAGTGAATAAGGGTCTTGCAAGCCCGGGCTAGAAAGGGAATCACGGCTTATGGGTAAAGTGCGCAACCTCTGCAGAGTGTTATGAAACTGATATATCAGCCGTGCTCGCGGTTATGAGCGGCCAAGGGAGCTCCAGAGATTAGTGATACTTGATTAGAGACATTTTGGTACAGGTGGCAATGAGATTGATGGTTCTGTTTATGATTATGGTATTGGTAAGCGGTATTCTTTCCGTTTGGAAAGGATACATTGGGCTAATAACTTGGGTTAATGTTAAAACCTGGCTTTCTACTAGTAAGTAATAACCTGACCAACTAAAAGCAACTGCTTGACTTATCCCCACATAAAGCTAGTCCACTACAGCCAAACGGGATGCTTGCTGAGTATGTTGATGTGTACTCACCCTTGCTCTACACACCAATCCCCCCCCCTCCAGGTTGTCAGCATTGCAACCACTGCTCAGGAGAAGATGAAGCTGTGGAAGGAGACTTCCAGGAGTTCCAAGACTATGACGAGTTCTAGGCGTGGGTTAGCGGCAACCCCCAGTCGGCTGCCTGTGAAGGCCGCGGTTATCTACGTTTCGTTTTCGCACTTTGATTTATTGTAAGAACTATATGGACGTCTCAGACGTATGATGTAATCGACTATTATTTCCCTTTTAATACTATTTGAGCACTGTGTGATGATGTCCATGTTATGTAACTGCTGTGTACGTGAATAACTGATCCTGGCACGTACATGGTTCGCATTCGGTTTACCTTCTAAAAACCGGATTCGGCTAAGTAACACTTGCCTACTTCCATGTTGTGGCGTCCCAATGGACGAGGGTTGCACTCAACCCCTTTCAAGTGATCCGATGATCAACTTGAATACCACAGTTTTTCCTTTCTTAGTCTTTCTCCCGTTTGCGAGGAATCTCAACAACTTGGAGCCTCTCGCCCTTACAATGATGATCACAAAAGAAAGCATGGAGTAAGGTTGGGATGAGCAACACACACAAGACACAAATGACAGCACACCCACGCACACAAGAGAAGACTTGAGCTCAAATGACAACACAGGGAGTCCTTGACTCGAATAGAGCTCAAATCTCAAACACAACGAAGCGAATGCGCGGGAACGAAGTCTGGATGCCTTAGGATGCTTAGTGAATGCTTGGGTAGCTCCTCCATGCGCCTAGGGGTCCCTTTTATAGCCCCAAGGCAGCTAGGAGCCGTTGGAGACCAACAAGGAAGGCCATCCTTGCCTTCTATCGAGTGGCGCACCGGACAGTCCGGAGCGCCACCGGACAGTCACTGTAGACGGTCCGGTGCCGATCTCCTTCCTTTTCTGGCGCAGGCGACCGTTGCAGCGCTGGGCCGGTTGGCACACCGGACACTGTCCGGTGCCCACCGGACAGTCCGGTGCCCCCCGCCGACCGTTGGAGCTGCCACGCGTTGCGTGAAGATTGCGCGACCGACCATTGGCGCAGGCGACCGTTGGCTCACCGGACAGTCCGGTGCACCACCAGACAGTCCGGTGAATTATAGCCATACGCCGCCAAACTTTCTCAAGAGTGGCCTTTTTATCGGAGTTCAGCCTGGCGCACCGGACACTGTCCGGTGCACCACCGGATAGTCCAGTGTGCCAGACTGAGCAGAGTTTTGGCTGCACCGAGCCAAGACTTTTTGCAATTCTTTTGTCAATGTTTCTAGTACTTAGACAAAATATGTTAGTACTCAAAACAATGTACTAAGTCTAGAAACGTACCTTGTTACATGATTTGCACTTCTTGCTTGTTTCGCACCTAACAACTTAAAGATTATGTGTTGGGCACTTAATCACCAAAACATTATAGAAATGGCCCAAAGGCACATTTCCCTTTCAAAAACATCCCAAGGGGAGAGAATGAGCATGCAGATTTATTAGCTAAATCAGCGGCACAGGGGCTCCCTTTGCCTTCGGAATTATTTTTGAAACAATAAAAGCACCTTCAGTCGAGCTCATGGAAAGAGCAATGTTCACAATCTCACCTGTACATAGTGAAGACTAGAGGACCGAAATAGTATCCTTTCTCTAGGGCAACTATTTTTCAGATGACGAAGCTTATAACAAGAGAATGAAAGCAAGGACAAGACCTTATGTAATAATAGAAGGGGAGTTATACAGGCATGGAGTTTGCTCCCCGTTGCTCAAATGCTTGTCTAGAACTGAAGGACATGAATTAATGAAGGAGATACATGCAGGCTTATGTGGAGCCCACATTGGGTCCAGACCTCTACTAGGAAAAGTTTTCAGACAAGGTTTTTACTGGCCGAGGGCAGCTTCGGATGCAGCAGATTTAGTTCGTAAATGTGAAAATTGCCAAAGATGTGCCAGAGACTAGAAACAACTCTCGTCTTTAACTCAACTAATATAACCAACATGGCCATTGCAAAGATGGGGGTTGGATTTGTTAGGGCCACTACCACCAGCACAAGGCAACCTGAAATACGTTGTTGTGGCAGTGGAATACTTTTCTAAGTGGATTGAAGCAAATCCTTTGGCTACAATAACTTCGGGCACAGTGCAAAAATTCTTCTGGCAGAACATAGTTTGTCGCTTCGGCATACCGAAGGCTATCACTGTTGATAATGGAACTCAATTTGATGCTAAAACTTTCAAAACTTTTTGTAGCCAAATTGGCACAAAAATACACTTTGCATCCGTGAGGCACCCGGAGTCAAATGGGTTGGTAGAAAGGGCAAATGGAATCATAATAACATGAATAATGAAGTCAATCTTCAATTAGCCGAAAGGGAAGTGGCCAGATGAATTAATAAAAGTGGTTAGGAGCCACAACACCACTGTATCAAGGTCAACAGGGTTTACTCCATTCAAGCTTCTGTTCGGTGACGAAGCAATAACACCGGAAGAAGCAAGAATGGGTTCAATAAGAACCTTAGCTTCGACAGAGGATGAAGCCGATTGCCAAGTAACAAAAGACACCATAGAAGGGACCAGACTTCAGGCCATAGAGCACATCAATAAATACTAGGCCGAAACAATAAAATGGCGTGACAGAAAAGTTCGATTGAAAAATATCAAGCCAGGTCATTTGGTGCTTAGAAGGATAGCTAACCCTGATACAGTGGGGAAGCTTCAGCTAAAATGGGAAGGCCCTTTTTTGGTGGTATCTTCGTCAAGACCCGGTTCTTACAGACTGAAGGATATGGATGGCAACGATATACCCAGGTCTTGGAATGCCGATGAGCTTCAGCGATATTATGTGTAATTGATGTAATTTTCTTATTTTCTTCTCCTATGGCACCCTTTTTCTTTCAGGAGGGGAGAAAGGTTTTTAATGGGGCCATAGGTTGTAATTTTCATTTTTTGTTTAGCCCTATACAATACAAGGGCCAAATTCCCCCAAGAATGTAACATGTAACATTAGAATCCACACCATCGAGTGCAAAAAGAACAAGGAGAAGCTCAAAAGTCATCCCTAAGGGGATGCAGAGCTAAAGTGTCACCTGGAGGGTGACGAAGCTACAAAAGTCGTTCCTAAGGGAGCGCAGAGTAAGTTCCGAAGCTCAAAAGTTGTTCCTAAGGGAATGCAGAGCTTAAATGCCACCGAAATAGAAGGTGAAGAAGCTCAAAAGTCGTTCCTAAGGGGTTGCAGAGCTTAAATGCCACCGAAATAGAAGGTGAAGAGACTCAAAAGTCGTTCCTAAGGGGATGCAGAGTCTGGGTGTGGTTTCGTGTGTGTTCGGGTCATACATTTGCATGTTCCATCACATCATTCTTTGCATTCATACAAACATTCATTAGACATTCATAGGATCATCATTATCATGACATGAAGCACATGCATTAATGGGAAAGTAAAAAGAAGCCTGTCTTTGGTGACAAAATGCTTCGTTGAATACGAAGATGCTTCGATGTGAACGAAAAGAAGGGATGGTGTTTTTCGCCTCTGGCTCAAAAATTGTAAGTGTGGGTTTCGTCCACAGCAAAGCAATTCACACATGGACGAAGAGGTAAAATTATATTACAAGGTATGGACAAATATGTAGAATGTTGTGTTCAACTCTCAATTACATTCTTTCACCAAATAATGCAAAGAGATCCCAAGTTTTCTGCAGGTAATTACAAAAAGATGCTCTAAGAGCCTTTAGCCCTTCAGAACAAGCTTCGACTCAGCAACCTTCGGCGCCACCATCCTGCAGACAGATGATGGTATAAGGTAACCGCAAATGTAATAAAGAAAAGCCAAGGCAAAAGACAGGTAAAAGTTTCATACTGAATTGAGCAGTTTCCGAGCTTCGTCTCCAGCTACCAAATTTGAGTGATAAATCTGTTTCCAATGCTACCCGGCTTCACCGGGAATATCAACTAAGTCTATTGATGTGAGGCTGAAGGTTGGTTTGTTAACTGTTTTAGCATGAGTACACCCGGCTTCAAAAATGCAGCAGCTATGTCACGAGAAGCTAACAAAGCACAGAAATCCGCGTGCCCAGTTATAACTTCATCAAGTGCTTCAACTTCGTTTTCAATGTGCTCGAAGGCTTTGGGGATATCTTCAGCCGAAGGAGCAATTTCTTCAGAACTAGCCCCAACCGAGTTGAATATTCCTTTTAGTCGGTTCACACAGCAGGTGGCAAAATTGGTGCACTTATTTCGAAGGTCTTTCAATGACTCCTGTAGCTTCGTATATTTCTCAGCTTCGGCTTCAGCTTTTGTTTGCAGTTCTTTTGTTTCCTGCTTGAAGTGCTTTAATTCTTTCTTTAAAATTGTTTGAGCATTATTAAGTTCCTCGTTTAATTTAGTATTTTGAGACTGTACTTCCGCGAGGGAGCCTTCAGCTGCTCACAGCAGAAAATCTTTCTCCTCTAGAGAAGCTTCAAGATCCTTTATCTTGTTCTCCAAGCCTTCAATTATAATCACGTTTTTCTTATCATCGTTATCCTGCTGCATTTTCAAAGCTTTGTTCAGCAGCATGCTCTGCAACAACAAGTCATGGTCAGAACATTTAATTTACCGCGAAGATAATAATAATAACAACCTAGTCAAAGGCCTCACCTCGAAGCTAGAATAAAATAAGCTACCGACAATATGTTGCCATCGGTAGCAGCCGATATCAGCCTCTAGCTTCAGAAAGCCAACACTCTTGGATAGAGTGTCGACTATCTTCGCCCTGGCGCGGTCGCGGATGCATCCTAGGATCTTCTCGTCAACCCCCCCCCCGAAGAGCAAAGCCCCAGGTTGATATCCGCAGGATACAACAAATTCCCGCAACTCTAACTTGTCCTCTTCAGACAATTCTTGGTCGTCCAGGTGCCGAAGATCGAAATATTTTTTGCCCTAAGGGCTAGCATCAATTTTCCTTTCTTTGCTTAGCACTGCGGCCATTTCTTCCTCTATAGTCACATCTTTAACCACATATGATATGAGCCTATCAATATCTGATGTTGTTGTTTTGGCTTCATCAGTGTTTCTGACTTCGGCAGCAGCATCAGCTTCGGCACCCGCAGCAGTCACTATTTTAGCCACTGAGGCTGAAGGCGGTGTTCCCTCGATGGCTTGCATCATGTTAACTATTCGTCGTTTCTTTTGCCCTTCAACCTTCTTCTTTGTAGCCAAAGGTTGTTCTTTCTTCTGTAAAAATTGTCAGTTCTGATCCTAGAGGACTTAGCAGCTTGAAGTGCAGGGAATCAGTCATTACCTTTAAAATCTCTGCTACTTCGACAGCAGAGGGCATTGAATGAGCTTCTTCTCCTGTCTCATCCACCTTCGGCTCAGCAGAGGGTGCCATGTCAAGCTTTCGCTTTTTAGAAATTGTCGCTTTTGGCTCAGGAGCTGATTTTGCTTTCTTCAAAATTTTCTCATCTTCCTTTACTAGCCGAGCAGCTTGCCTACTCAGGATGCTGACAATCCTTTTCCTTTTCACCCCTTCGGCCCCATTTTCAAGCCTTTCATAGTCTGGGTATTTGAAGTTTAATGCGTCCATCACCCGATTCAGCCTTCGTTTTGGCCGGGTGCCGGAGGCAGCAGTCATTAATTGGTCATCTTTCTTGGTGTAGTTGCCAAGAATTTCATTGCACATTGTTTCGATCATTTCTAGCCACTCTTTGCATGGCTTCTTGAATTGTTTCTCAAATTTAAATCGGTAAGGGAGCCGAACAAATTCATAATTTTTGCCCCCTCCTTCTTCTTAGGCATTCCCCAGCCACTAGAGGTCAGAAATATTCTATTTGCTAAGTACTCTTGCACCAGATCTCTAGTGCTGACCTCGGCTACTACCACTCTGAACTCTACTTCGACTACCTGGCATGGGGAGCCAAGCTGCATGTGGCAGAAGGGCCTTGTCATCCCGAAGCTCAAGTTCAATGGACTCATAACCATAGTCATTAGCTTCTCCCTTCTCTTCTCATCTACCTTTATGTAAAACCATTCGCTTTTCCAACCGGTCGGCCACTTGGTACGATAGCCGAGAACCGGGGCCTTCGTATCCTTCCGATACACAAAGTTGTAGCAGCCAAAGTTCTCATGAAGACCATCCGCTCTGGCCTTCATTTGATAGTGCAGCTCGTGCACCCGGCAGAAAGCTTCGGCATTGTGACTCATACCCTAACTTCGGAGGGCCCATATGTAGATACTAAGTCTAACAATTGCATTGGGTGTCAACTGATGAAAGTATATCTCAAAAATTTTCAAAACTTCTCCAATCATCTCATGCAGGGGGAAACGAAGTCCTGCGCTGAAGAAGCTTTTAAAGACTATGATTTCATCATCTTTTGGTTCTGGATTCACCTCTTCCCCAGCAAACCGGACAAGCTTGCTCTCGACCTCCCCAAAGTAGCCCAATTTCATCATCATAACCATGTCGTCTGCCGTCACAGTAGATTTACCAAATTCAATGTGGTTGGGTTTCATTGGGCTCAGAATAGTGTAGTCCTCTTCATCTTCGTTCTCACTTCCTCCTTCAGCTATGATCTGTTCAGCTTCAGCAATCGAGGTACCTTCGGCAACAGCCTCCTTTGGCACAACAAGACCCGATTGCCTCATCACTTCTGATATTGGAGCTGTTTTGGTCATTTCAGTCTCGTCCCCCTCATGAGACACCCTAGCGGTGGATCGTACTCTGGCCATTTTAATGTTTACGCTTTTTTATTACGAAGCTGATCTCAAGTGATGAAGCGTTTTCTCAAAAATGCAATACAGGAAGCTTTGGCTATGGCTAAAATTTTTAACAGCACAATAGTGTGATGGCAATGAATGTTGTAGTAACTCCTCACCAACCCGTCTGTTTATATAGTGCTGCAGGGGGAGAAGGCGAACCTCCATACCGCTCGCACTGGCTGAGCGGTGGACCGTCCGGCGTCCAGAATATTATAATCGTTTCTCGGCAACGAGCTCAAGGAAGGTGTTTTTCGGACCTTCGGCATTCTGAAGCCTTCGTGTTTTTCACAGATCGAGCTCGTTACGAAAAACTATCTAGCACCACGAAGGGGCTACTGTTGGGGGGTCTTCTTTCCCACCGAAGGTCTTCAAGACAAAAACACCTTCAGCAAAATACTACAAAGGTATACGCGACATGAAGATACAACCAGAAGATGATGCGGACAGGAGCCGAAGCTATGACTGAAGGAGCTTCGGCTTAGCATTATGATGAAGGTGAAAGACGATACCGACTTAAGGAGGAAAAGACTATCTAGTCCTTAATAGTTCACATTATGATTACAATTAGTTATCAGGGACATGAATGTAATTTTGTCTGGGTTGCGTCTCATGCCTATAAAGAGATGAACAGTACCCCTGTGCTGTTCACGCTGGATTATAATCACTCTTGCGTCATTCTTGCATCTGCACCTTCTGATAAGCCGAAGGTACCAATGTAATATAAATATTGTTGATATTTATTCATGTTTATAAAATGAGAATATAAATAACCTATTGATTCATAATTGTTATTTATATTATTTTGAATCTCATGTACTCTTATTTATATTTGTTCATTGAGATGATGAAGGTATGCCCTTCATGACCTTCGTATGGAGATCATTATATCCAAAAGGAGATAATGCTTCGAAGGACGAGGGTCTTTAATTATTGACAATTGTGTTGTCTTGTTCTTAATATGTAGCATTTGAGAACAAGGACCAACAGTAATTTATTACAAGAACGATAGAATTGTTGCTACAAATATGGGACCAAAATGCAAAAAAGGTAAGATTTGCATTTGGGTTCCAAAATCTTATGTAACTAACCTGACAGGACCCAATCTTGTAGGTTTATGCATCCTGTGGCTAAAGCTGGATCATTGATAGCGGATGCACAAACCACATGAGGAGGAGGAGAAGATGTTGACCTCCTACGTCAAGAATAAGGATTTTTATGACACGATTATCTTTAGAGATGGGAATCAAACCAAGGTAATGGGGATATGTAAAATAGTGATTACTACCGAGCATTCCATCTCTAATGTCTTTTTGGTAGAATCGCTTGGATATAATTTTCTTTCTGTCAGTCAGTTATGTCACATGGGATATATTATTTATTTACAAATGTTAATATAACTGTATTTAGAAGAAGTGATGGTTCGTTAGTATTTAATGGTGTATGTGACATCAAGCTTTATTTAGTAGATTTTACTAAAGAAAATGTCAATCTAGATGCATGTTTACTTGCTAAGACTAACATGGGCTTGCTTTGGCATCGCCGTCTAGCACATGATGGGATAAAGAACCTTCATAAGCTCCTAAAGGGAGAACATGTGTTAGGACTAACCATTGTCTGTTTTGAGAAAGACAGACTTTGTGCAGCGTATCAAGCAGGGAAATAGGTGGGAATAAGTCATCTAAGCAAGATAGTGATGACGACGTCAAGACCATTGGAGCTTCTCCATTTGGATCTCTTCGGGCCTGTTGCTTATCTTAGCATCGGGGGAAGTAAGTATGGGTCCTATTATTGTTGATGACTATTCCTGTTTCAATTGGATAGTCATTTTGTAGGATAAATCTAAAACCCAGGAAACACTCAAGCGCTTCCTAAGACGAGCTCAAAATGAGTTTGAGCTCAAAGTGAAGAAAATTAGGAGCGACAATGGAACTGAGTTTAAAATTCTTCAAGTGGAGGAATATCTTGAGGAGGAAGGCATCAAGCATGAGTTCTTTGCTCCCTACACTCCACAGCAAAATGGTGTAGTGGAGAGGAAGAACAAGACGCTCATTGATATGGCAAGGACGATGCTGAGAGAATACAAGACACCGGCACGGTTTTGGTCAGAAGCCATAAATATGTCCTGCCATGCCATAAACCGTCTCTATCTTCGTCGCCTCCTCAAGAAGACGACATATGAGTTCCTAACCTGTAACAAACCCAATGTTTCTTATTTCCCTGTATTTGGGAGCAAATTCTACATCTTGGTTAAGAAAGGTAGACACTCAAAGTTTGCTCCCAAGCCGTTGAAGGGTTTTTACTTGGTAATGATTCAAATACAAAGGCATATCGAGTCTTCAACAAATCTTCGGGTTTAGTTGAAGCCACTAGTGACTTTGTATTTGATGAGACTAATGGCTCTCCAAAAGAGCAAGTTGATCTTGATGACATAGATGAAAACGAGGTTCTAACGGCTGCAGTGAGGACTACGGCGAAAGGCGATGTGCGACCACAGGAACAACAAGTGCAACATCAACCTTCTTCCTGAATGATGGTGCAACCACAAACTCAAGATGATGAATGAGTACCTCCAGACGATAGCATGGATCAAGGGGAGCATAAGAACAAGAAGAAGAGGAGGAAGAAGTACCCCATGCACCTCCAACCCAAGTCTGCACCAATATTAAAAGGGATCGTCGATTGGATCAAATTCTTGGTAACATTAGCAAGTGAGTTACCATGTGTTCATGTATTGCTAATTTTTGTGAGCACTACTCTTTTGTTTCTTCTATCGAGCCTTTCTAGGTAGAAGAAGCCTTGTAGGATCCAGTCTGGGTGTTGGCCATGCAAGAGGAGCTAAACAACTTCAAGAGAAATGAAATATGGAGTTTGGTGCCACGTCCAAAGCAAAAATGTTGTGGGAACAAAGTGGGTGTTCCGCAACAAACAAGATGAGTACGGAGTGGTGACAAGAAACAAGGCAAGACTTATGGCAAAAGGTTATGCCCAAATCGCAGGTTTGGATTTTGAGGAGACTTTTGCTCCTATAGATAGGATTGAGTCAATTCAAATACTATTAGCCTATGCTGCTCATTATTCTTTTAAGCTCTATCAAATGGACATGAAGAGTGCCTTCCTCAATGGGCTAATCAAGGAGGAGGTATACGTGGAGCAACCCCCTGGTTTCGAGGATGACAGGTACCCCGACCATATGTATAAACTCTCTAAAGCGCTCTATGGACTTAAGCAAGCTCCAAGAGCATGGTATGAATGCCTTAGAGACTTCCTTATTTCTAATGCTTTCAAGGTTGGGAAATTGATCCTACTCTTTTCACTAAGACTTGCAATGGTGATTTGTTTATATGCAAAATATATGTCGATGACATAATATTTGGTTCTCTAATCAAAAGTCACGTGAGGAGTTTAGCAAGGTGATGACACAGAAATTAGAGATGTCCATGATGGGAGAATTGACTTACTTACTCGGATTTCAAGTGAAGCAACTTAAGGAAGGAACATTCCTCTCTCAAATGAAGTACACACAAGATATACTAAAGAAGTTTGGGAAGAAGAACGCAAAACCTGCTAAGATGCCAATGGGAACCGACAGACATTTGGACCCCAACATAGGAGGTAAGTCCGTAGATCAAAAGGTATACCAGTCTATGATAGGATCCTTGCTTTATCTTTGTGCAAGTAGATCAGATATTATGCTTTCTATTTGCATATGTGCTAGATTTCAATCTGATCCCAAGGAATGTCACCTTGTGGCTGTGAAGCGTATTCTTTGATATTTAGTTCATACGCCTTACATTGGGTTGTTGTATCCAAAGGGGTCTACTTGACTTGATTGGATACTCAGACTACGACTATGCCGGGTGCAAGGTTCATAGGAAGAGCACGTTAGGGACTTGTTAGTTTCTGGGAAGGTCCCTGTTGTTTTGGATTTCAAAGAAACAAACATATGTTGCCCTATCCACTATCGAGGCCGAGTATGTTGCTGCAGGTCAGTGTTGCGCGTAATTACTTTGGATGAGGTAAACCTTCGAGACTTTGGCTACAATCTAAGCAAAGTCCCTCCTATGTGATAATGAGAGTGCAATCCGCTTGGCGGATAATCCCATTAAACACAGCCGCACCAAGCACATAGACATCCAACATCACTTTCTGAGAGATCACCACCAAAGGGGAGATATCAATGTTTTTCATATTAGCACCGATCACCAGCTAGCCAATATCTTAACCAAACCGTTGGATGAGAAAAAAGGTTTTGTAAGCTGCGTATTGAGCTAAATGTCTTAGATTCATGGAACTTGGATTGATCTATAACATATACATGTTTTTATGTTTTTAATCATATTATTGGAGCTTAATTGTGTATTTTGGTATTCAAGTTGTAAAACATCATCCTCGGATGTAACACCCCGGGTTCCACAAACACCCCGGAATGCTACTGAACTACACTTCTGACATCTATATAAAATTTCGGCAGCATCTCCTTTGCAAAATTGCTAAAATGGGGGGGGGGCAACAGTGTATAAACATATACCATGACAAAAACGTACTAAGTATTATTAATCGGCTAGCAAAGGGAAGTTAAACATACGACATGAACTGAATTAACCAGTGCGCACAACTAGCTAAAAAAACAATCTTCCTTTGACAAAAGTTTCTAATTAAATCATGGCTGCGCCTGGGCAGCGTTATTATGAGAGTGAAAGTGGATGTGCTGCTACTCCCCTCATTCACAACATGTATCAAGTACCTGCATTGAGTAATGCAAGAGTGAGATGACACATCTCAGCAAGTAAAATAATATCAAACTTTTTAACCACATAAGAACATTGTTTTACCACCACTTGATTTCACAACCTTCTTATTACGAAGGTGCAGCATGTATACAACGTACAACACTCCTAGTTACCACACCTCGCAGGTAGAAACCACAATAGTAACATAGTAATGTCACACTTCATATATACCTCATGAGTGCAAATGTCTACAAATGCAAGGATGACTTCTGCCTTCATACCTCTAAGGATATGAAGCCGCATCGTACCCCTCCTCGGACAATGTACGATGCTAAAAATGTACCGGTACGGTCGGACCATAAGATCACGACATAACTTCAGAATGCAAGATGGATGATGCGATGTGCATGACATGCCTACAACACTTCATATAACGTGATTCAAAAAGATACTTCAACTTCATCCAAGATGGGAATCAACCACATATATCATTACCAAATCATGATCATCCACAATATTAGACAATTGAGAATTAATACTTTGGAACAAATAAACTTCATCATAGAATTCAATGATTAACATATTTAAAACTTATGCATACTCAATGACAGGGAATAGTATGCAAACCAAACGGTAGCAACCACCACTGTATTTACTTGCCTTCACCGGGAATTTGGAATGGTACTAAGTACGATCCGAAAGTCCACCACCTGTTTTTGACACACATCTTAGTGCACAAATTCATATAACAAACGCTAATAAACAACGCTGCACCTACGCACAATTCCAACCCGTCGCGAGCGACAACTCTCCCCATCACCACCAAATTGCAGCGGCGCTGCTTGATAATTTCATAACTTTAAAATTATAACAGCACTGATATCAATCAAAAACTCCGGAAGCATATACATAAAATTCCCCATCAGTTTTGTACACAATTTTCAATTAAATTCCAACATCTAATTAGCCCAACACAGTCCACAAGATAAACCCTGCAATCTGTTTTTGGCCCGCAACCTACCTGGATTCAAACAGCGATATCTACCAAAATATAACTCCAAATCGAGCGCATAAATACTCGTTGGAAAGATATGAGAAAGCTCTACATGATTATCATACATATTATCACCAATTACTCACGAAAAATCCCCAGAAACTGTCAATACTACTGTTGTTCGCCCACCTGCAAATCTGTTTTTTTGGACAGCAACATACCCGGATTCAAACAGCGATATCTACCAAAATATAACTCCGAATCGAGCGCATAAGTACTTGTTGGAAAAGTATGACAAACCTCTACATGATTATCATACTGATTATCACCAATTACCCACGAAAAATCCCCAGAAACTGTCAATACTACTGCTGTTCGCCCACCTGCAAATCTGTTTTTTTTGGACAGCAACATACCCGGATTCAAACAGCGATATCTACTAAAATATAACTCCGAATCGATTGCATAAGTACTCGTTGGAAAGGTATGACAAAGCTCTACATGATTCTCCCACTGATCCTCACTAATTACCTACGAAAAATTCCCAGAAATCACTAGAACTACTGCTGTTCGCGCACCCACTAAATTTCTGGACAGCACCTCTACTAATCCGCATACGTAACATCTATTCAATGGAATTGCAGCACAAATAAACAAGAGATAATCACAAAAATCACCTTGAATTCTCCCCCTTTCCTTCCTCCCTTCTTCCCTCCACGAAAACCAATTGGGGACTTACACCACGCGACGTAGATCCAAGCGGCAAGGAATGGCACCTTGGAGAGGAGGAGATGGGGGGGGGGAGGCGGCTAGGGTTAGGTGGTGTGGCTGCAAACACTTGGGAGGAGAGGGAGAGAGGGGTGGGGCAAGCAAGGAAGAGGGAAGGGGGGGGGCGGCTGCAACCAAAAAGGGGATTAGGGGGGAGGGGCGGCTAGGGTTAAGGGAAGGGACTAGTGGGCTAGATCGAGATCCACGGCCCAACTTGCTCTCACGTCTGCTCCCAACCCCAGCGCATGTCTCACAAGAATTCTACTATTTTACTGGTGAATGCTTCCTAAAACAAAGAAATCCAAAACCCCAACTACATAGATCACGAAAGAAAAGGAAAAAAGAAATTTAACTTCTTTTCAGAAAATTGGGTATCACATCGAACCTCACAAGTCTTTATGCAAATGATGCATATGTTTAGGGGAGAATATGCTACAACTTGACCCTTTGAGATTAATGTGTTTGCTTATGTGATTTTGAAGTAGTCTCAAAGGTGAGTTGAAAGGGAAATGGTGAACTTGGACAATGAAACAAGCTTCTAGTGCATAATGGTACCATTGTACTATGTTCACGTTTCCTTGGTGTTCATTGCCTACTTGCTCTTAATTCACAATTCTTTGGTGAGGCAATGAGATTTTTAGGTCACTAGTATCTCCATTTTGGTGCTTAATGCCAAACGGGGAGAAATTAAGGCCAAATCAACTAGATCTACCACCACTTGGCCACTTAAGAATTTCAAAAATTATTGTGTTCAGTACTTGTCTTTTGATCAAAACACTCTTAATGCAAAACTACTCTCTTGTGGGGGATAAATCTTTCTTATGGAAAAGGGGAGCTTTTGGCTTTTGATCAAAAGTATCCTTGAAAAAGGTCTTGATTTGAAAAATAAAGTGTTTTGACTTAGAAGTAAGAAAATGAATTTGTTTTGCGAAAATAAACCAAGTGGTGGCAAAATGATCCAAATATACCAAATCCTATACTTATTCTATTGATGGTTGATTTGATTTCAATTTGCAAAAGTTGGCTCATATTTGATTATGTTAATGGATGTTTAAATTGCTTTTGGTGTGTTGGCATAAATCACCAAAAATGGGGAGATTGAAAGGGAAATGTGCTCTTGGACCATTTCTAATTGTTTTGGTGATTAAATGCTCAACACATTACTATGATCTAACATCTCTTCCTATGAGCATGAGCACAGGTAATTGTGAAGCAAATTGACAAATATAGGAAAAAGCATCTTTGGGCTTCAAAGTGCGCATACTGCAAACATCTGTGGTCCAAAGTGATAAAGGTATGATTCTAGTACTTAATCAATTGTTTTAAGTACTAATTATGTTTGTCTAAGTGCTAGGGACCATATGAAGTCGAGCAAAAAAGGGGCAAAGAAGTTTGGCTAAGGTTGGCCAAACCTGAGCCAGACTAGGTCTCACCAGACAATCCGGTGTGCACCGGACAGCGTCCGGTGCCTAGGCTGGTCAGCGACTGAACATGCCACTCTCGGGAAAATCATTGGGCACACTAGCTAAAAATCACCGGATAGTCCGATATGCATCGGACATGTCCGTTACGCCAGGCGGCCAACGGTTCTGCCCCGTGCCAACGGTTGGCGCGTGATCGACGGTTAGCCACGTCAGCTCTGCAACAGTCGATAAGGACCACCTGACAGTCTGGTGTGCCAAGCAACAAAAGGTGAGCAATGGTCAGCTCAGCTGGTTAAGGAAACAAATCGTAGACTGTGCGGTGTCCAGTGTGCATCGAACAGTCCAGTGCACCTGCGGACAAAAGGCAACTAGGGCCATCCAAATGAAGCTTCAACAACCCTAGGTCCCTTAGGGATATAAAAGGACCCCCCTAGGTGCATGGAGCAGTTACCCAAGCACACTTTGAGCACACCACAACTCTGAACCTCTGCGACCATGCTATTGATTTGTTAGAAATAGATTTGTGTGTGTTCTTCAGTTGTGACTCTATTGTTTTGATTCGTGCGCTCTCTCTTATGCTTGTGTGTGAGTATTGTTGCTGCATTCTGCTCTTGTGTGCATCTCTACTCCCCTCCTTAATTCTGATTTGATTGTAATCATTTGTGTAAGGCGTGAGAAACTCCAATTTGTGGAGATTCCTCACAACGGGATATTGATATAAGGAAGACTGTTGTGGCAATCAAGTTTGATCTTTAGATCACTTGAGAGGGGTTGAGTGTAACCCTTGACCAAAGAAAATCACCACAACATGGAGTAGGCATTCGTCGAACCACAGTAAAAATCGTTGTGTCTCTTGTCCACTTTACTTATTGCGATTATAGTCTTCTTGAGTTCTATCTCACTTGCAATATTACTCCTAAGTTTAATACTCACCTTAAAGGAGCAATCAAGTGAAGAATTCTCCTTTTTTCTCTCTTCTCATCCTAACTTGGTTTTGAGAGCACCTAGAGGGGGGTGAATAGGTGATCTTGCAAAAACTCTAAACAACACAAACTTGGTTGATAATGAATGTTAGTGAAAGCTAAAACCAAGTTGGTATGAGTAGAGATGGAGAGATGAGACTCTTCACTTAATTGCTCCTTTGAAATGTGTATCAAACATAGGAGCAATAATACAAGTGAATATGAGAACTCAAGAAGATGATAATTGCAATAAAGTAAATGGACACAAGACACGATGATTTTATCCCATGGTTCGACCAATGCCTACTCCACATTGTGGTGACCTCCTTCGGTCAAGGGTTGCATTCAACCCCTCTCAAGTGATCCAAAGATCAAACTTGAGTACCACAATTATCTTCCTTATATCAATTACCGGTTGTGAGGAATCTCCACAAATTGGAGTCTCTCACGCCTTACACAAATATTTACAATCAAAACTGGAGTAAGGAGGGAGTAGAAACACACACAAGAAACAAGTCAAGAAGAGAACACAAGAATCAAAACGGTAGAGTCACAACTCAATAATGCGCTCAAATCTCTATTTAATGAATCAACAGCGTGGTCGCAGAGTCTTGGAGTTGTAGTCTGCTCAAAGTATGCTTGTATATCTTATCCATGCGCCTAGGGTGTCCTTTTATAGCCCTAAGAGACCAAGGAGTCGTTTGATCTTCATTTGGAAGGCCCTAGTTGCCTTCTGTCCATGGGTGCACTGGATTGTCCGGTGCACACCAAACACTGCACAATAGTTGATCTCCTTCCTTATTCAGTCAAGCCGACCATTGCTAACCGTTGATCACTTGGCACACCGGACAGTCTGGTGGAGCACCGGACAATCCAGTGTGACCTAGTGATCGTTGGCCAGGCTGACATGGCCGATGCTGATTGCGTGGTCGATCGTAAGAAGGCACGTAGCTGGCACACCGGACAGTCTGGTGCACATCGGATAGCTCGGTGAATTATAGTCACGACGCACCAGCAGATACCCGAGAGCGGCTTTTTTGCTGGCTGAACAGTCCGAGCACCGAACACTGCTTGGTGCACACCGGACAGTCCAGTGCTCCGAGACTAGCACAAGTTTGGCTACACTTAGCCAAACACCATTTCTCCGAAAATGGTTCCACTTGAGAAGTTTCCTAGCATTTAGATGACCATAGTTAGCAACTAAGACAATTTACTAAGTGCTAGAATCATACCTTGTTCCTTCAATGCAATAGGATTTACAATACACTCCTATATTTCTCAATTTGCCTTTCAAGTACCTGTGCTCATGCTCATATGTGGAGTTGTTAGTTCGTAATAGTGTGTTGAGCATCTAATCACCAAAGCAACTAGAAATGGCCCAAGGGCACATTTCCCTTTCAGGTTTTAGTACCCACTAACACTTTGGATAAACCAAGTTTGTGTTGTTTACAGTTAATTTCATAGGATCACCTATTCACCCCCCTTCTAGGTGCTCTCAGTCTTGCCATGGGAACTTGGGTTGACCAGCAGGGACTTGATCATAAGGATGTGGTCCTAGGACAAAGGAGGTAGCTGGTGACCACACACTCATCGCTTGGTTACTTGAGGCATTTAAGGCTGAAGGTAGACTTGGCCTTGGTTCTTGTGACTAAGGTTGGAAATATTGCAGGATGTAGGGTGAACAACATGAGGATGTACTAAACACCTCTTCTGACTATGAAGGTTGCGCGGCTGATGAAGCAAGCTCTTTCTGCTTGTTGATGGTATGATGACATGTTCTTGTAGTGTGGACTTTGTCCTCACCACAAAACAAGAAGAATGGTTTCCTTGGGGTGCACTGAATCTGCCACCAAAGTTTCGGCCTCCACTTCCTCCTCTCGGAGCAGGTGAATGAAACATGCTATGCGAAGGTTGCAACTGAGAGCTTGCCTATTGCTACCCTGACTAACCCTAAGACTGGGCTATCCTTTCGTCACCTTGTGGTGGGTTATGGATACTTTGGACATGTCTTGGGCGACACCTTCCTCTGAAGCCCCTGGTGACTTTGATGTATCTGTGGAATTCCTCCCTTCTTTGGTAGAAATCATTGTCAGCTCTTATGTACTCATCCATTTTTTGTAGTAGCTTTTCAAGGGAGTGAGGATGCTTCCTTGCAAAATACTAAGCAGCTGGTCCTGGCCTGAGCCCCTTGACCATGGCTTCGATGACGATGTCATCCTGAACTGCCGGAGCCTGAGCCCGAAGCTTGAGAAACCTTCAGACAAATGACTAAAGATACTCATCTGGCTCCTGGGTGCACTGAACTAAGGCTTGTGCAATGACGGGCTTGGACTGAAAACACTGGAAGCTGGTAAGAATCATTTCTTTGAGCTTCAACCACGAATTGACAATCCTTGGCCAAAGTGACAAGTACCAAGTCTGGGCCACACTTCGAATCGCCATGACTACTGAGTTTCCACCATATGATGATATGGTAGCCTCGTAGCTCATGAGAAACTATTTCGGGTTGGTCAGGTTATCGTAGATATGCAGTGTAGAGGCATGTATAGTGGTGGCCTTAGTGTAGCTTGTAATTCTAGTGTTAGCGGGGAAGCATCATCATAGAGGAAATCCGGGACATTGTATTCTTCATGACAAAGGTTGGCATGATAGAGTCCAACATAGTCTTGGTCCCTGTAGTTGTTCATGTTTTCGTGCGCTTCAATGTTGTGCATCTCTTCAGTTGCTTCGTCAATCTTCCTCTGAAGCTGTAACACCTCAAATCCATCAATTAAAATAATACATTACTAGTCCCTAAAGTTAGTAGAAGCAATTTTAATTTTAAATCAAGTGCTTGATTTCATTTATTTTGGGAGAATGATTTTTGTTTGCTAATAATTGATTGATGATTTTATTCATAGAATCCCTTTATTCGAAACCCAATTGATTAATATTTTGCACTTTGGTCTAAAAATAAAATATTTTAGTTATAAATATTATTGGAATATTTATTATGATTTCTAGGAAACATTTAAAATGTATTTAATTATATTTTTTAAATGGATAACTTATAAAAAAATATTTTGAAACCCTAGCCACATTGCCCATTTTGGCCCACTAGGCCCAACCGGCCATCCCAACTCCCTCCCCTCCTCTATTACACATGGGCCCCACCCGTGGCCCCTTCCCCTCCCCTCCCTCACTTCTAGGTGGGCCCGCCCCGGCCCCGCCCTTCTTCCTCACGCGGATGGGCACGCCCGCGCCCATTCAGCTGCCGCCACCGCGCCTACTAGCGCGCACTCGGTCGTATCGAGCCGCCCTGTGTTCGCGCCCTACCCCGGCCGCTTGTCTCCCTATGCACCGGACACCACTGAGACCTTTCTTCTCCTCTCCCCCACTTTCTCTTCTCTAGAAACCGCCGCCATTATGGCGTTAATGGCGCCACTGCCAGCTCTCCCTCTCCCCTTGCGATCTCTCTCCTCCCTTTTCCCTATTGAAAGTCGCCTAGAGGGGGGGTGAATAGGCGAAACCTGAAATTTACAAACTTTAAACATGCACTAAGGTCAGGGTTAGTGTTAGAATTAAATCGGAGTACATAAGATAATTCTCCTTGCTTAGAGTTGCTCAATCAATGCGGATAACGTTTGGGAGCAAACTCAAAACAATGTGAGCAAGGGAACTTTTAGAGAGAGGAAAGAAAGGGAAACAAATCAAGTGTAGATCAACACAAATGAACACGATGATTTGTTTACCAAGGTTCGGTTCCAAAGAACCTAGTCCCCGTTGAGGAGGCCACAAAGGCGAGGTCTATTCCAACCCTTTCCCTCTCTCGATCGGTCACACAGACCGGTCGAGGCTTCTCCTTAATCACTTTGGGTCACTAAGACCCTACTAGGATCACCACACACTTACGTGTCTCTTGCTAGCTTTACAAAGCACTTAGAGAATAAGAATGAGAAGGATAAAGTAATCCAAGCAACAAGAGCAACAAAAGAACACAAAACACTCTCTCTCAAGTCACTAAGGAATTGAGTTTATTTGGAGGCTTGGAGAGGATTTCATCTATTGATTGTGTCTTGGAGTGTAGTCTTTTGCTCTTGCAATGAATGTGAAGTTCAGAAAACTTGGATCGCTTGAATGGAAGTGGTTGGGGGTATTTATAGCCCCAACCACTATTCTAGTTGTTGCTATCGATGGTGCACCGGACATGGCACTGTTCAGTGTCCGGTGTGTGCCCCATCAGCTACCTGTTGGGGTTTCGAGCGGTTGACCATTGAAGTCCTTTGTCTTGTAGCTGCACCGGACAGTCCAGTGGCACACCAGACATGTCCGGTGCGTCCTGACATCGCTGTTCTGACTTCTGACTGTCCACTATTCACTTTTACAGTCGGCCGTTGCGCGCAGGTGACCGTTGCTCCGTTGGCTCACCGGTCACTGTCTGGTGCACAACGAATAGTCTGGTGAATTATAGCGGAGCACCTCTCAGAAAAACTGAGAGTGGCCAATTCGTTGGTGCCTAGACCTGGGCATCGGACAGTGTCCAGTGCGCCACTGGTAGCACCAATACTAGCCATTGCTCCAAACTTGTTTGAGTCCCCAACTTAATTTCTTTCTTGGTTTATGTTGAACCTTATGAACCTGAGATAAATGACATCTAAGCAAACTAGTTAGTCCACGTGGTTTGTGTTGGACGTCAAACACCAAAATCGATTATAGGAAATGTTTTAAGCTCATTTCCCTTTCAATCTCCCCCTTTTTGGTGATTGATGCCAACACAAACCAAAGCAAAATATAGAGTGTAAAAATGTAACTAGTTTGCAATTATGATATATATGCATAGGTTACTTAGATTTAAACCAATTGAAAGTCATTCTACATGTGTACGATTGCTTTCTTGTAGTTTGACATTTTGGATCACATTTGCACCACTTATCTTGTTTTTGCAAATCTTTTGTAAAAGTCCTTTCAAATTCTTTTGCAAATAGTCAAAGGTATAAGAATATGATTTCCAAAAAGCACTTTCAAGATTTTGAAAATTCTCCCCCTGTTTCAAATGATTTTCCTTTGACTAGATAAAAGCTCCCCTTGAAGAAGTTCTCTCCTTAGCTGTCAGGAGGGTTTTTGCAATTAAAATGATTTCTTCTTTTTGTGAGACAGATACCAGTTGAAATAATTTTTGAAATGAGTTGTGGTGCGGTCCTTTTGCTTTGGGCCTACAAATTCTCCCCCTTTGGCATTAATCGCCAAAAATGAAGAATCTTGAGAGCCCTTTGAATTCTCCCCCTTTGGGGCCTATTTTATCCCCCTTTTGGTAATTAAAGGTCATACTAATTGAGATTTTTATAAGTAAGGTAAAGGATAAATGATACCATCAGGGTTGGAGCAGAAGCCTTGCTTTTGCCGAATACTTCATTTCCCTTTCTTGGAATGCCCCTAATTTAAGACTAAACATAGAAGTACACTTGAAAGCACATTAGTCTTAGCCTTGGCACAAGAAGAATAAGAAATATGTATTTGTACCAAATGAAAGAGATATTATAAAAGGTATATAAATGAGCAAAGTGTGCAGTGTTTCAATCAAAGTTCTGAGAATCTAAGATGTTTAGCTCATTCCTAAGCTTGCTAAAAGTCTTTTCATCTAGTGGCTTGGTAAAGATATCGGCTAATTGGTTGTGGGTGCTAATATAAGCAATTTCAATATCCCCCTTTTGTTGGTGATCTCTCAAAAAGTGATACTATATGTCTATGTGCTTAGTGCGGCTGTGTTCAACGGGATTATCCGCCATGCGGATTGCACTCTCATTATCACATAGGAGAGGTATTTTGCTTAACTAGTAGCCATAGTCCCTAAGGGTTTGCCTCATCCAGAGTAATTGTGCACAACAATGTCCTGCAGCAATATACTCGGCTTCGGCGGTGGATAGAGCTACTGAGTTTTGTTTCTTTGAAGCCCAAGACACCAGGGATCTTCCCAGAAACTGACAAGTCCCTGATGTGCTCTTCCTGTCAATATTACATCCAGCATAATCGGCATCGGAATACCCAATTAAATCAAAGGTAGATCCCTTGGGGTACCAAATCCCAAACTTAGGAGTGAAGATTAAATATCTCATGATTATCTTCACGGCCCTAAGGTGAACTTCCTTAGGATTTGCCTGGAACCTTGCAGACATGCATACAGAAAGCATAATATCCGGTCGTGAAGCACATAAGTAGAGCAAAGATCCTATCATCGACTGTTGGGAACATGCTTCGTCGCCGAAGGTCCTGCAGAAAGGAACAGCTGTGGCTGAAGCTGCTCGTACATGACGATGACGGTATCATTCATGAAGCTTCGGGATTATAACATATCCGAAGATGAAGGGTCGAACCGACTTAAAGATAGAATGACCTTTTAGCCTGTAGGGGTCTGAGTCATTGTTGTAAACTTTTATGAAGGGCATGATTGTAATTCCTCACAGGCTGTGTCTTGTGCCTATAAATAGTGAACAGTATTCCTTTACTGTTCACGCATTCCTATAATTGCAAGAGCATCACTCGGGAATTATTGTCAAGGCGGAGGTATAAGCAAACCTTAAACATTGTATTCAAACATTTTAGATTCAGATAATAAATATGTGAATGATGCCATTTATCTCCAACATATTTATCTTTAATATTCTACATTTCACATCGTTTTATATTATTTTTGTTACCTTCGTAATATTATGTTGGTGACCATCGTCCGAAGTTCATTAAACCCTTGAGGAGATAATGCTTCAGCGGACGAAGGGTATTTAATATTTAACATCTTTGTGTTGCCTTGTTCTTGATTCCTAGCATTTGAGAACAAGTCCCCAACATTGGCGCCCACCTCCGGTCAACTCACTTCCACCTTTTTTGAGCTAATGGCTTCGTCCAACGATCAAGTTGGAGCTGCTTCGGCTCCGAAGCTGGTACTCCCCATAACAGGCGGTTCATGCTCAGAGCCAGCTAACAAGAAGCAGAAGAAGGAGGCACAAAGAAGGGTACAGCATGTCGGGGTGCAAGGACCCTTCATCAAGTCAAGATGGTCTCACATTCCAATTACCTTCTCTCAAGAAGATCTTCAACTCAAGGACTACCCACACAATGATGCTATGGTTATCTCTTGTGTGATCAAAGGATTTCTGGTCCATAATGTTTTGGTTGATACAGACAGTGCTGCAGACATCATATTTGCTAAGGCTTTTAGACAAATGCAAGAGCCCGAAGACAAGATCCATGATGCTACGCACCCTCTTTGTGGCTTTGAAGGGCGGCAAATTGTAGCACTTGGGAAGATTACCATGCCAGTAACCTTCGGATTTGTCAACAACACAAGGACTGAGCAAATTGTGTTTGACATTGTTGACATGGAGTATCCTTACAATGCTATCATTGGTCGTGGTACTCTCAATGCCTTCGAAGCAATTCTTCATCCAACTTACATTTGCATGAAGATACCTTCGGACCAAGGGCCCATTGCTATTCATGGAAGTCAGGAAGCTGCCAGAAGGGCCGAAGGAAACTGGACAGATTCAAAAGCAATCCATAACATAGATGGAGCTGAAGCTTGTGAGCAGTACAAGTTCAGAAGGGAAAAAGCTGCTTCGGCTGATCAGCCGAAGCCCATGCTCTTATGTGAGGATGTAGCAGAGCAGAAGGTACTACTGGGATCTCAATTGTCTGAAGAACAGGAGAAAACCTTGATAAGGTTTTTGTTCAACAATAAAGATGTCTTTGCTTGGTCAGCTAATGATCTTTGCGGAGTTAACAGGGATGTTATTGAACACTCCCTTAATGTTGATCCATCATTCAGACCCAGGAAGCAGAGGCTTCGGAAGATGTCTGATGATAAGGTTGAAGGTGCTCGGAATGAAGTGAAAAGACTCCTCAGTGCTGGAGTTATCAGAGAGGTAAATTACCCAGAATGGCTGGCTAACACTGTTATGGTAAAGAAGGCCAATGGTAAATGGAGGATGTGTATCGACTTTACTGATCTCAATAAGGCTTGTCCGAAGGATGAGTTTCCATTGCCGAGGATAGATTCCTTAGTTGATGCAGCAGCTTCATCAGAGTTCATGAGTCTGTTGGATTGTTATTCAGGCTATCATCAAATCTGGATGAAGAATGAGGATGAGCCGAAGACCAGCTTCATAACCCCTAGTGGAACATATTGTTACCTTCGAATGCCTGAAGGGCTTAAAAATGCTGGAGGAAGCTTCAGCAGAATGACAGCGAAGGTTCTCCATTCTCAGATAGGCAGGAACGTGCTAACTTATGTTGATGATATCATTGTGAAAAGCACGAAGCAAGATAATCACATTGCTGATCTGCAGGAGACCTTCGCAAATTTTAGACAGGCTGGTTTAAAGCTGAATCCAGAAAAATGTGTCTTCGAAGTGAAGAAGGGGAAATTTCTTGGTTGTCTAGTTTCAACAAAAGGAATTGAGGCTAATCCAAGCAAAATCGAAGCTATCCTTCGAATGGAACCACCAAGTACAAAGAAGGGGGCTCAAAGATTGACAGGAAGACTGGCATCTCTCAACAGATTCATATCTAGATCAGCAGAGAGAAATTTGCCATTTTTCGAAGCGCTGAAGTCAGCCGAAGTTTTTCAATGGGGACCAGTCCAGCAAAAAGCCTTCGAAGAGCTGAAGCAATATTTAATAGATCTAACAACACTAACTCCACCAACGCCAGGGGCTCCTTTGTTATTATATGTGGCAGCTTCGCACTCAGCGGTAAGTGCAGCACTTGTTCACGAGAAGCTGGAAGGCCAAGTCAAAAAGCAGGCCCCAATATACTTTGTATCCGAAGTTCTTAGTTTATCAAAGAAAAATTATACAGAATTGGAGAAGGTACTGTATGATGTTCTGATGGCCTCCAGGAAGCTTCGACATTATTTTCAAGCTTATAATATAATTGTTCCTTCTTCACAACCATTGAAGGATATTATGAGAAACTGAGAAGCTACTGGAAGGATCGGAAAATGGGTTGCAGAGCTCAATGAATTTTGTATTGATTATGTGCATAGATCTTCGATTCAGTCCCAAGCGTTGGCAGACTTCATTGCTGACTGGACGCCAGGGGCTCAGGAGGAAGAAATGAATAAGGATGCCGAAGCATGGACAGTGTTTTGCGATGGGTCTTGGGGAACCTTCAGAGCAGGAGCAGCTGCTGTGTTGGTTTCACCTTCCAAAGTCAAAACTTGTTATGCGGCAAGACTTGATTTTAGTTGCACAAACAATATTGCTGAGTACGAAGCTCTGCTCTTGGGTCTTCGAAAGTTAAAGGCAATGGGAATCAGAAGGGCCATTCTTAAAACTGATTCCCAAGTTATTTCTAGTCATATTGACAAAAGCTAAAAGGCAAGAGATTTGAAACTTGAAAAATATTTAGATACAGTCCGAAGGATTGAGGCTTCCTTTGAGGGATTCTTTGTTAAAAACATTCCTCGTGGAGAAAATGAATATGCTGATCTATTAGCCAAGTCAGCAGCACAGGGGCTGCCTTTACCTTTGGAAGTATTTTTCGAAACAATAAAAGCACCTTCGGTCGAGCTTCTTGAAAGAGCGGTCCTCAACATATCCCCTGTCTATAGTGAAGATTGGAGAACTGAAATCATCTCTTTCCTTCAGGGTAATTTTCTTTCAAATGACGAAGCTTATAACAGGAGGATAGAAGCAAGAGCTTGACCATATGTCATTATAGAAGGGGAATTATACAAGCGTGGGGTCTGTTCCCCATTGCTCAAGTGTTTATCCAGAGCCGAAGGCATAGAATTGATGAAGGAAATACATGCAGGCCTGTGTGGATCTCATATTGGATCTAGGCCTTTGTTGGGAAAAGTTTTTCGCCAAGGATTTTATTGGCCAAAAGCAGCTTCGGATGCAGCAGAACTAGTGCAAAAGTGTGAAGGTTGTCAGAAATGTGCAAGAGATCAAAAACAACCTTCATCTCTAACTCAGTTAATACAACCCACTTGGCCGTTGCAAAGGTGGGGCCTTGATTTGTTAGGTCTGCTACCACCAGCACAAGGAAATTTAAGATATGTTGTAGTGGCAGTGGAATATTTTTCTAAATGGATTGAGGCAAAGCCTTTAGCCATAATAACTTTGGGTACTGTCCAAAAGTTTTTCTGGCAAAATATTGTTTGTCGCTTCGGAGTGCCGAAGGCCATTACTGTGGACAATGGAACGCAGTTTGACTCCGAAGTTTTTAAAGAGTTTTGTGACCAAATTGGCACGAAGATCCATTTTGCGTCAGTTCGACATCCAGAATCAAATGGACTAGTCGAAAGAGCTAATGGGATCATAATGACAGGAATAATGAAGTCAATCTTCAATCAGCCCAGGGGAAAGTGGCCAGAAGAATTAATCAAAGTGGTGTGGAGCCATAACACAACAGCGTCAAGATCAACAGGCTTTACGCCATTCAAACTATTGTTTGGTGATGAAGCAATAACCCCGGAAGAAGCCAAAGCAGGATCAATAAGAACAATAGCTTCGGCAAAAGGCAAAGATGAAGCTGACTGCTCTGTGGAAAAAGATGCTATAGAGGGGATCAGGCTTCAAGCTGTGGAAAACAACAATAAATACCAAGCCGAAATAATAAAATGGCGTGATAGAAAGGTTCGATTGAAGAACATTAAGCCAGGACATTTGGTGCTTCGAAGAGTGGCCAACCCAGACACAGTAGGCAAACTACAGCTGAAGTGGGAAGGCCCTTTTTTGGTAGTATCTTCGTCAAGACCCGGTTCCTACAGATTAAAGGATATGGACGGCAACGACATCCCTAGATCGTGGAATGCGGATGAGCTTCGGCGATATTATGTTTAGCTTGATGTAATTTTTTCTATTCTTTTTTGTGGCACCCTTTTCCTTTCCAAAGGGGGAGAAAGGTTTTTAATGGGGCCACAACATGTAATTTCCCTTATTTCAATTCTATAAGAATGATATCCCCCAAAAATGTAAATGTAAATGCAAAGGAAAAAGAAAAGAAAACAGGGAGAAGCTCAAAAGTCGTTCCTAAGGGAATGCAGAGCTTACAGCGAAAAGTCAACGCTGATTCCGCCGAAAGTAGAAGGCGAAGAAGCTCCTAAGGGATGCTTACAGCGAAAAGTCAACGCTGATTCCGCTGAAAGTAAAAGGCGAAGAAGCTCCTAAGGGAGGCTTACAGCGAAAAGTCAACGCTGATACACCGAAAAATAAACAGTGAGGCCGAAAAGTAAACGGCAGAAAGATTTGAATCATTCCCAAGGGGATGAAGGTCTATGATTATGATTTTTGAATATATGTGTCCCGATATTCATCTGCACAATATATTACATCATGTCATTTGCATTTATAAACATTCATTTAGACATATAGAATCATCATCGTACCACACATAAAAGACAGATGCTTCGGCAATCAGGAAAAACTTTGTAGAAAGAGGAAGTTTTCATGCTTCGTTGTGTACGAAAAGAAGGGAAGGTGTTTTTCGCCTTCGGCTCAAAAGGAGAAGTTTCGTCCACAGCAAAGCAGATTGCACACGGATAAAGGAGACAGAATATATTACAAGGTATGTACAAATTTACATAAGTTTTTTCCATAATAATATTACAAAGATCCCTTTAGAATTTTTTATAGGAAAGTCTATTCTAGCAACTATCAAGCTTCAGCCTCGTCATACTTCAGCTTCGTCGTCCTGCACATATTAAGGAGCAGAATAAGAAAGGTGCAAATTTCAAGGAGAAGGTAAAAGTAACAAATATAAGTTTCTTACCGGCTTAAGGTGACTTCGAGCTTCGTCACCAGCCATCCTTCGCCCGCCATTTACCCAAATCTGGGTCATAAATCTATTCCCGATGCTTCGGGCTAGGCTCGGGATATCAATCAAGTCTACTGCTGACAAGCTAAAGTTTGGTCTATTAAAGATTTTCCCATGAGTGCAGCCGGCCTTCAGAAAAGCGGCAGCTGTGCCTCGAGAAGCTACCAGGGCGCAGAAATCGGCATGCCCCCCAATAACTTCGTCAAGAGCATCAACCTCGCCTTCAATATGTTCCAAGGTGCTGGGCAGGTTTTCGGCTGAAGGTGAAAACTTTTCAGAGCTGGCTCCGATAGAGTGAAATACGTCCTTCAGCCGCTGCACGCATCGGCTGCCGAAATTTAGACATTTCTCTTAGAGATCTTTCAATGATTCCTGCAAATTTGAGTTTTTCTCGAGCGCAGTCTTGAGACTTGCTTCAAGCTTCTCTTTTTCTTGCTCATATTTTTCCGACTTTTGAGTAGTTCATTCTTTAAACTGTCATTTTCGGCTTGGACCTCGGCCAAGGAGCCTTCCATAGACTGAATAATAAAGTCTTTATTTTCTAAAGCACCTTCGTGTTCTTTAGCCATAATTTCAAGATCTTGAATGGCGAAGTCCTTCTTCTTCAGAACAGCTTTGAAGTTTTCAACTTTTTCTTCTAAGTCTTTGATGATAGCCTTGTTCTTCTCCTCTTCAAGATCTTGTTGCATTTTCAGCACTTTACTTAATAATATACTCTGCCAAAACAACTTTCGTCAGAGAAAGACATAAAAAATAACAATAATAAAATAATAATAATATTTTTACCTTAAAATTCGCGTAAAGCAGGCTGCCAGCGACATGCTTTTTGAGAGGGTTCTAACAATTTTGGCCTTGGTACGATTCCGAAGGCATCTTAGCTTCCCTTCGTTGACCCCACCAAATAGCATATCTCCTGATTTATATCCGCAAGATATGGCATGTTTTTTCAACTCTTCTTTTTCGGCGTCTGTTAGCTCTTGTCCAAGCAAATCTTGAAAGTTAAAATCTCCTTCCTCCGAAATTTCACCAATTTGCTCTTTCCCCTTTTCAGTTGTCGTGTTCACCGCAGCCATAACAGCTTCTTCTTCAGCCATTTTCAGGAGTATATTGTCAATAACCTCAAGTGTGGTTTCTAGGTTCAACTCTTCGGTGGTCCCGGCTTCGGCCCCGGTAGCTTCGGCTTCAGCCCCAGTAGCTTCGGCTTCGCCGGTTTCAGCTTCAGTGGTTTTCACTCCGGTAGCTTCGGCTGCGGCGCCTTCGGCTTCGGTAGTCTCGGCAAAGGCCATTTTTGACGCCATCGCCGGTGGCGGCGTCTGATGGATCACATCTGTCACTTGAATGATTCTCCGTTTTTTCGGCTTCGCAGGACTTTCTGCTGCCGAAGTTTTTTTGTCCTTCTGAAAAAACTTTGTCAGTTCCGGTGCCAACGGACTTAGCTTGACAGGCGAAGATTCAGTCATTACCTTCAAAATTTCTTCTACCTCGGCAGCAGAAGGTGTCACAGACACTTCCTCATCTCGGACCAATCTCTCTGGTTCTGGAGATGCAGGCTTCGGAGATGCAGCTTTTCTCTTTCTTGGAGCAACTACTTTCGGTTCAAGCTTTTCTTTTTTTCTTTTCTGGTTGATCTTCGTCGTCTTTAGTTAAAGTGCTAGCCACTCGTTTTCTTTTCTGCCCTTCGACACCCTTGTCTAATCGCTCGTAGTCAGGGTATTCAAAGCCTATAGTATCAAGCACTCTGTTTAGCCTTCGTTTCGGCCGGGTGCCGAAGGCTACCGTCATCAATTGATCTTCTTTTTTAGAATAATTCCCAAGAATTTCAGTACTCATTACTTCGATTGTTTCGAGCCATTCTTGGCAGGGTTCTTTAAAATATTTCTTGAACTTGTAGTGGTAGGGCAGGCGGACAAGTTCCCCCTCTTTCTTCTCTTTCTCGAGCTTCGGCATAGCCCACTCCTTCATAGTTGGAAATATTTTGAACGACAGAAATTCCTGCACAAGATCTCTAGTGCCAATGTGCTCAGCAATAGTCCTGAATTCAGCCAACGCGATTTGAGTTGGACCTTCTGGTGACATATTGCAGTGGGGTCTGGTCTCTCCGAAGATCAATTCAAGCGGGCTCTGTACTAGCTTCTCCTTGTCATCGTCAACTTTGACGTAGAACCATTCCGATTTCTAGCCTGCCGGCCACTTGCTTCGGTAGCTGATCACAGGAAATTTTGTAGTCTTCCGATAGGCAAAATTATAACAACCAAAATTTTCATGTAACCCATCTTTTCTGGCCTTAGTTTGATAATGTAGCTCATGTACCCGGCAGAAACCTTCGGCAAATGGCTCCACCCCCTGGCTTCGGAGAGCCCAAATATAAACACTAAGTCTCACAATAACATTAGGAGTTAGTTGATGAAAATAGATACCAAACTTCTTCAGCACATCGGCAATCATCCTATTCAAAGGAAATCTCAAACCAGCTTTGAGGAAGCTCTTGAAAATCACTATTTCATCTTTCTGTGGCTTCGGGGTAGTTTCTTCTCCACCGAAACGAACCACCTTCTTCTCATCTTCGCTAAAGTAGCTCGATTTTACCATCTTTGGGAAATCAGCCTTGGAGATGGTTGACTTTCCGAAGTCCAGGTGGCTAGGCTTGCTTGGTATTGCGATATTGTGATCATCTTCAGAATCAGTCTCTTCAATATCTGCTTGTTCTGCTTCGGCAGCAGGAGTGTTCTCCGATGTCACCAACCCACTTCGCCTCATTGCTTCCGAAATAGGGACAGCTTCCGCAGCTTCGGCTTCGTCTCCTTCTCGCTTAGCCCTAGCAGTAGAGCGCACTCTGGCCATTTGATTTTGAATATCTTGAAGATTGCTCGGAAATTAATAACCTTTTTCCCGAAGCCCTTCTTGTGACGAAGCAGACGCTAAACTAGAGCTTCGTTCGAATGCGAAAGTCAAGCTTCGGATATGGTTAAAAATTTTGGCAGCAAAATAGTGCAATAGCAATGAATGCTGTGGTAACTTCACACCTACCCGTCTGTTTATATAGTGTTGCAGGAAAGAAGGTGAATCATCAGGATTTTTACACCAAGCAAACGGTTGCTCGCACCCGCTGAACGGTGGACCGCAAAAACCAGAATAGTGAACCCGCATGGTGGAATCGCTACGTGCTCGGAAACTGTATCGTTTCTCGACAACGAGCTCAGGGAAGGTGTTTTTCGGACCTTCGGCTTCCTGAAGCCTAAGAGACTTTTCACGGATCAAGCTCGTTACGAAAAACGATCTAGCACCGCGAAGGGGGCTACTGTTGGGAACATGCTTCGTCGCCGAAGGTCCTGCAGAAAGGAACAGCTGTGGCTGAAGCTGCTCGTACGTGACGACGAAGGTATCATTCATGAAGCTTCGGGATTATAACATATCCGAAGATGAAGGGTCGAACCGACTTAAAGATAGAATGACCTTTTAGCCTGTAGGGGTCTGAGTCATTGTTGTAAACTTTTATGAAGGGCATGATTGTAATTCCTCACAGGCTGTGTTCTGTGCCTATAAATAGTGAACAGTATTCCTTTACTGTTCACGCATTCCTGTAATTGCAAGAGCATCACTCGGGAATTATTGTCAAGGCAGAGGTATAATCAAACCTTAAACATTGTATTCAAACATTTTAGATTCAGATAATAAATATGTGAATGATGCCATTTATCTCCAACATATTTATCTTTAATATTCTACATTTCACATCGTTTTATATTATTTTTGTTACCTTCGTAATATTATGTTGGTGACCTTCGTCCAAAGTTCATTAAACCCTTGAGGAGATAATGCTTTAGCGGACGAAGGGTATTTAATATTTAACATCTTTGTGTTGCCTTGTTCTTGATTCCTAGCATTTGAGAACAAGTCCCCAACATCGACCAGTATACGTTTTGATCTATGGATTTACCTCCCGTGTCGAGGTCAAGATGCCCATTGGTTCCCATGGGTGTCTTGATGGGTTTTGCATTCTTCATTCCAAACTTCTTGAGTATGTCTTGAATGTACTTAGTTTGGCAGATGAAGGTGCCTTCTTGGAGTTGCTTGATTTGAAATCCAAGGAAATACTTCAACTCCCCCATCATAGACATCTCGAATTTATGTATCATAATCCTACTAAACTCTTCACAAGAGGACTTGTTAGTAGACCCAAATATAATATCATCAACATAAATTTGGCATATAAACAAGTCTTTGGCAATAGTTTTAGTGAAAAGAGTAGGGTCAATTTTTCCAACTTTGAAGCCATTAGTGATAAGGAAGTCTCGCAGGCCTTTATACCATGCTCTTGGGGCTTGCTTGAGCCCATAAAGCGCCTTTGAAAGCTTATAAACATGGTTAGGATACTCACTATCTTCAAAGTTGGGAGGTTGCTCAACATATACCTCTTCCTTGATAGGGCCATTGAGGAAGGCACTCTTCACGTCCATTTGATATAACTTAAAGCCATGGTAAGTAGCATAGGCATGTAATATACGAATTGACTCAAGCCTACCTACGGGTGCATAGATTTCATCGAAATCCAAACCTTTGACTTGTGAATTTCCCTTGGCAACAAGTCGGGCTTTGTTCCTAGTCACCACACCATGCTCATCTTGTTTGTTGCGGAATACCCACTTGGTACCTACAACATTTTGGTTAGGACATGGAACTAAATGCCATACCTCATTTCTCGTGAAATTGTTGAGCTCTTCTTGCATTGCCACCACCCAGTCCGGATCTCTAAGTGCATCCTCTATCATGTATGGCTCAATAGAAGACACAAAAGAGTAATGTTCACAAAAATGAACAACTCGAGATTGAGTGGTTACCCCCTTGTGAATGTCACCAAGTATGGAGTTGACGGGGCGATCTCTTTGAATTGCTTGGTGGACTCTTGGGTGTGGTGGTCTTTGATCCTGAATCTCTTGATCATCTTCATCTCCACCTTGATCAATGTCCTCCTCTTGAGGTGTCTCATCGTCTTTATCTTCATCCTCTTCTTATTGAGCCATGTCCTCATCTTGAGTTGGTGGAGATGCTTGTATGGAAGATGATGGTTGATCTTGTGCTTGTGAAGGCTCTTCGGATTCTTTTGGACACACATCCCCAATGGACATGTTCCTTAGCGCGACGCATGGAACCTCTTCATCATCTAGTTCATCAAGATCAACTTGCTCCACTTGGGAGCCATTAGTCTCATCAAACACAATGTCACAAGAAACTTCAACTAATCCAGTGGACTTGTTGAAGACTCTATATGCCCTTGTATTTGAGTCATAACCAAGTAAAAAGCCTTCTACTTCTTTAGGAGCAAATTTAGAATTTCTACCTCGCTTAATAAGAATAAAGCATTTCCTCCCAAAAACTCTAAAATAAGAAACATTGGGATTTTTACCAGTGAGGAGTTCATATGATGTTTTCTTGAGGATTCAGTGAAGGTACAGTTGGTTGATGGAGTAGCAAGCGATGTTAATCGCTTCCGCCCAAAACCGATCCGGAGTCTTATACTCGTCAAGCATGGTCCTTGCCATGTCTAATAGAGTTCTATTCTTCCTCTCCACTACACCATTTTGTTGAGGTGTGTAGGGAGAAGAGAACTCATGCTTGATGCCCTCTTCCTCAAGAAATCCTTCAAGTTGAGAGTTCTTGAACTCCGTTCCATTGTCGCTTCTGATCTTCTTGATCCTCAATCTGAACTCATTTTGAGCCTGTCTCAAGAATCTCTTTAAGGTCTCTTGGGTTTGAGATTTTTCCTGTAAAAAGAATACCCAAGTGAAGCGAGAATAGTCATCCACAATAACAAGACAATACTTACTCCCGCTGATGCTTATATAAGCGATCGAGCTGAATAGATCCATGTGGAGTAGCTCAAGCGGCTTGTCGGTCGTCATGATGTTCTTGTGTGGATGATGAACTCCAACTTGCTTCCCTGCTTGACATGCACTACAAATCCTGTCTTTCTCAAAATGAATATCCGTTAGTCCTAAAATGTGTTCTCCCTTTAAGAAGTTTGTTAAGATTCTTCATCCCAACATGGGCAAGTCGGCAATGCTAGAGCCAGTCCATGTTAGTCTTAGCAATTAAGCAAGTGTCTAGTTCAGCATTGTTATCATTAAAATCAACTAAGTATAGCTGACCATCTAACACTCCCTTAAAAGCTATTGAATCATCACTTCTTCTAAAGATAGTAACACCAATATTAGTAAAAAGACAGTTGTAATCCATTTTGCATAATTGAGAAACAGAAAGCAAGTTGTAATCTAAAGAATCTACAAGAAAAACATTAGAAATAGAATTGTCAGGGGTTATAGCAATTTTACCCAAACCTTTGACCAAACCTTGATTTCCGTCCCCGAATGTGATTGCTCTTTAGGGATCTTTATTTTTCTCATATGAGGAGAACATCCTTTTCTCCCCTCTCATGTGGTTTGTGCACCCGCTATCGATTATCCAACTTGACCCGCTAGATGCATAAACCTACAAAATAATTTTAGGCCTTGTTCTTATGTACCCAAATGGTCTTGGGTCCTTTGACATTAGAAACAATCACCTTGGTTACCCAAACACAGGTCATTGGACTTTTGTGATTGCCCCCAACATATTTGGCCACTATCTTGCCTGATTTGTTAGTTAGCACAAAAGATGCATCAAAAGTCTTAAATGAAATGCTATGTTCATTTGATGCATTTGCAATTTTCTTTTTAGGCATTTTGATATGAGTTGAATGCCTAGAGCTAGATGCCTCATTATCATACATGTAAGCATGATGAGAAACAGTATGAGGTTTTCTACCATAATTTTTCCTAATTTTGTGCTCAGGATAGTTCTCAGGATATAAAATGTAACCCTCTCTATCCTGAACCATGGGAGCCTTACCCTTAACAAAATTAGAGAATCTGTTCTTAGGGGTATTAAGCTTGATGTTGCTTTGGCTCCCTTGTTGGAAGCCAATGCCATCCTTAATGTCAGGGCGTCTCCCATTATAAAGTATGCTTCGAGCAAATATACATTTTTTTCATTTTCTAATTCATGCTCGGCAATTTTAGCATTTAATTTAGCTATGTGATCATTTTGTTCCTTAATCATAGCAATGTGATCATTCATAGCATCAACATTAACATCTCTACATATAATTCAAATGGTGACTTGCTCAACAGTAGATGTAGATGGTTTGCAAACATTCAATTCTTCAATCTTAGCAATCAAATTATCATTCTCAATTCTAAGACTAGAAATTGAATCATTGCACATACTAAGCTCTTTGTGTAAATTTTCACATTTTTCTACCTCTAGAGCATAAGCATTTTTCAATTTAACAAATTTCTTATTTTCCTTAACGAGCAAGTCCTCTTGGCATTCCAAGAGATCATCCTTCTCGTTAATGGATTCTATCAATTCATTTATATTTTTCTTTTGGTCCTTGGTAAGGTTAGCAAAAGGAGACGTTAAATCATCTTCATTATCACTAGAGCTACCCTCATCATCGGATGTAGTATATTTGGGGGTATCTCTAGAATGTACCTTCTTTTTATCATCCTTAGCCATTAGGCAATTGTGGCCGACGTTGTGGAAGAGAAGGCCTTTGTTGATGGCGATGTTGGTGGCGTCCTCGTCGGAGGAGGAGTCGGTGGAGCTCTCGTCAGAGTCCCATTCCCGTCCCATGTGCGCCTCGCCACCCTTCTTCTTGTAATATCTCTTCTTCTCAATCTTCTTCTTCCCTTTCTTGTCGTCGTCCCTGTCACTGTCACTTGTATATGGACATTTAGCAATAAAATGACCAGACTTACCACACCTATAGCAAACCCTCTTGGAGCGGGGTTTGCAGCCCTTCCCCTTCCTTTGCTTGAGGATTTGCCAGAAGCTCTTGATGATAAGAGCCATCTCCTCATTGTCAAGCTTGCACTATAGGAAACTAGTTAAAGAACGTGGGTGACAAACCGTCGAACTTAATGTAATAAGCCGTCAAACTTACCGTAAGAACGTGGGTTTACCGACGAATATAGCCGACGACGATTTTTGGACGAACTTAGAGAAGTAAGTTCGACGGCCCCATCGAACTTAACATTAAGAACATGAGTACCGTCAAACTTAACATTAAGAATGTGGGTACCGTTGAACTTAGCATTAAGAACGTGCATTTTTAGGTTCGACGGTTGCCGTCGAATTTTTTCCCATAAGTTCGACGGCACCCACGTTCTTACGGTTAAGTTCGACGGGGCCACGTGGCTGTCGAACTTATGTGTCCTGCGTGGGTCTGCAAGGACTGCACAATAAGTTCGACGGTACCCACGTTCTTAACATTAAGAACGTGGGTACCCACGTTCTTAACCCTTTTCCAGAAAAAATAAAAAATACAGAAATGAAAAATTAGACACACATAATATCACATGCAACACAGAATATCACATACAATACAGATTTCAAACACATTGATATATGTTCATATCACAAATTCACAGTCCAAATACATAAGTTCACAAGAATTGGAGATTGTACCAGTAGTAATACAACACACAGGAATTGAAGATGCATGCGTCCATCAATACCTCAAGACTCTGTTCTGAGCTAGACACTATCCACCTATCACTAAGAGAAACGTGTTAAGAATGGACACCCTAGCTCTAGGTGATGTCTGACTTCCAAAGACGACGTCCTTCATTCACTCCAGAGCTCAGTGGTCTCATGTTCCTTGAGAATACAACCACCCCCTTTTTTTGCTCTAGACTCCAAGGCTCCAATTTAGTAGTGTCAGTATGTAGCACCCAAAAATATCATTTTGGTTAATTTAAAAAATATATATTCTAAAGTAAAAATAGTTATGTTTTGAAACAAGTGGTTAAATAAAAGGTCCAATTATGAATGATTGTCGTAGTAAACTATGTAGAAATTAGTTTACAATCTATTAATAAAAAAATTATGCATTAGAAAATCTTTTCTATCAAAATGGATGAATATGAACTTTTGAATATACTTTTAATTTGACTACAAACAATGTGTGTACATGTTGCATAATTGGAGACATTCTTAAATAAATAAAGTATTTAATACAAAAATATAATTGCATTTCATGCTAAACTTTTGTATGTGCATTTGAACTCAAATCCTAAATTTGAATCTTAAGTGAAATTATAAATTCCAAATAGAATTCAAAAGAAAAAACTGAAAACTGAAAAAAAAGGGATGGGGCAGACCTACGCCTGGGCCCCAAAACACCCTGGTCGGCCCAACTCCCTTTCACGCCAGTCCACTCTCCTCATCCCTTTTCTTTTTCTTGGAGTCACTTATACGTGGGTCGCTGGTGTCAGTCGGACACCGCATTAGTGACCGGTGGGCTCCTCGTGCAGCCTCGCCATGCTGTGTGACCACGGTGCCGCGCTCGAGCTGACCGCGTGGGGCCCGCTGCACAGGGCTTCTCCTACCTCAAACCGAACGCGTAACAAACCTCCGCGAAATCAAGCTGGCCATGAACCTCGGAAAATTCGGTTGAATCCATCGCTATCCGCGCGCGGGACTACCTCCGATGTGTGCGCCACTGGGCTATAAAGTCGAATCCTGGGCACCCCCTTCCTCCCCTCTCATCTTAGCTTCTTAAACCGTCGCTGCGGGTCATCTGGGAGCAGGCCGCCATTGCCAGTCCACGTGGTGTGCCGCCGGGGGCCGCCACGTGACTGATCAAGGCTGCACCGTCGTTGTGGATCTGGGGTGCATAAGTACCGCCCGAAACTCGTCGTTGCCCAGCTCATTGAACCGAGGCACGGGGTCTCAGCCCTGCTGGGCAAGAATCGGGGTACCCTGGTGCGTTGTCTGCGCACGCGTTCCTTATCGGCGCTCGGAGGACGCATCCTGCAGCACAAATAGCCGCTTGCGCCATGGGAGGGAGCCCCTGCTTCATGTCAGCTTCGGTATGCTGCTCTCAAACAAATTGTTATGGTCCTGCGTGCATACAGAGCCATACGGGGTTAGGATTCGTGCGTGGGGGTGACTGATGGGGTGCTCGTCGGTGATGTCCACCGTGGGGCACTGTGCTGCCTTATCTGGCGCTTGGGGGAGGAAGACGAGTTTCAAGTCGTTAGATCGATGTTGGACGGCTGCGATTAGATGGGAGGATAACCTTTCGAGATATTAAATCATGACCGCAGATACGTGATCAGATGGCTGTGAGCGCACGATGGTTTATAATAACAACGATCTGATCCTAGCCGTAGATTCTCGATCCGATGGTCGTGGTGTTGTACCGGTTCGGCCGTGATTCAATCTAATCGGTGCCTTTCGTCCTTGATCGGACGGCTGTGATCGGTGCGTACCCCTTAGCCATGGCTATTTTCTAAAAGAGCCCCTCAGATTTTCCTAACTAACCCGCAATCCACACTAGGGAAATCCTGAGTCTGGGAAACATTTCGATTTAGCCCCTGCGCTTCTCTGAAATTGTGGCCGCAGCCCAGGGATTGATTAAATCAAGTAATTAAGTTAGGAAAATGATTTTTAGTTTAAAAATAAATCAAGAAACTTGTTTAATTCATATTAAATCCATTTTAACTTCAAATTAATTCATTCCAGTTGCATTAGACTTGTAATAATATTGTTTATCATTCAGAAACTTTATTTTGTTATGAAACCTAAACTGAAATTTTGTACTTAATCTCTTTTATACACCACTATTAAATCTTTAGAAAACCATCTCTCCTTAACTGTAACCCCGAATTTAGCGGTTCTTGAACCCACGATCTCGTAGCAACGCGTAGATTATTATCATACAGTTTGTTCTTATGTTTGGTGTAATGTTAATTTTGCCTATACCATGTTTGTCTATATTGCTATGTTTAGCGGTGAGGACACGTGTCATCTGAAGAGCAAGTTGGTACCTGGAATCTCAAGTCCCAGGCAAGTTGTGCCCTTGATCACTTCTTTTTACCCAGTCATGTTCTAATTAATCATAATGATCTGCATAGGTTAATTTTGATGGGACCCAATAGGTTACCCTAGTTTGACTATCTTTATACCTTGTTTACCACTAACTTTTTGGGTAGTACATGCTATTGCTTTATGTGGTTTTGGGTATAGAGATACATTTTATTCATGATTATCTTTTATTATCTGTTCATTATTTACTGTTCATGATAAGATCATTATGTTAATTTGTTGGAGACTTGTTCTCAAATGCTTCGGATTAAGAACAAGGCAACATAAAAAGTGTTAAATGATAAGGCCCTTCGTCCTTTGAAACATTATTTCCCTTCGGGATATAATGTGTTTCGGACGAAGGTCACAAACAACATATCTTCGTAAGCACAATAAATTATGACGAAGAACTTACATGCAACATAAAAAGCAATATAAACATTTAAATATTGTCACAACATCATTTCTATTTTATTATCATATAAAAATAGAAATGACTTCAGATTACAAGTGTACCTTCGGATTGTAGGAAGGCAAAAGTACAAGGATGACGGAAAGCAAATGCCAAGTCAGCGTGAACAGTACGGGAGTACTGTTCATCTATTTATAGGCGTGGGACGTAGCCCATGCAAAATTACATTCATGTCCATTACATTTGCTAATGACTTATGGGAATCTATTAAGGCCTGAGTAGTCTTTTCATCTTTAAGTTGGTTCCCCTTTCTGCTATCGCGACGAAGCTTTCTGCGCATAGCTTCGGCTGTGCACCATCCTTCGTACAGCTTGGTGGTCAGCTTCGTACAGCTTGGGCTTCGTTCTGACCGTACTCCATGTTCATGATCTGAGTCCGAAGATACCTGTTCATATAATTCACTTGGAAAATATTATCAAATCATGTTTTTGAGGACCTTCGGAGGACGAAGGCCCCCAACAGTAGCCCCTCGCAATATTAATTTGTTAGTGATAAATTCAGATTGCGATATGGACGAAGGCCTTAAGCCGAAGGTCCGAAAAAACACCTTCCCTTTGCTAGAATAGCAAAAGTCACTGACACCTGGGACCACACAGTTTCCGTCATATTGAGTGTATAAATAGGAGCCCGCCATATTTGATTTGGCACGCTCTCTTTGCCATCTGTTTTTCCTGCTTATAAAACTTTCTGCCCAAAAATATTTGTTTTCTTTCCTAGTTTTAAGCTTCGGAAGCGAGAAGTAGGATCTCCGAAGAGATGTCTGAGGAGAAGAAGGCTGTTGTCGAGATGAAGCTAAGTCTCTCTGAAGAGAAGAACCTGGGCTTTCTTGAGGCAATGTCGAAGACCAATACAGAAAAGATCACCAAAGAGATTTTAGAAGGTTTATCTGAAGATACTGGTGACAGCGACAGTTATGATGTAGAAAGCGGCGGGGGAGAGTCTGAAGATCGACCATGGCGGCCAAGTCACTCGGTTTTCGGGAAAACTACTATTAAGCAGAATCATATTGACAATATGAGGGGGAGATATTTTCGAGATATATCTATTGTGAGGGCTGATGCTGGAGAAAAGACTTCTCCCACCCCTGAAGAAGATGAGGTCGTGATCTTCCGAAGCTTTCTCAAGGCTGGGCTTCGGTTCCCCCTAAGCAGCTTTGTTGTCGAAGTCCTGAAGACATTTCAAATCTACCTTCATCAGATTACTCCCGAAGCTATCATAAGAATGGGAATCTTTGTCTGGGCTGTGAAAAGCCAAGGTTTAGAACCAAATGCTAAAAGCTTTTGCAAAATTCATGAGTTGGTATATGAGACGAAGCCCTGGGGGAAAGAACAATATCACAACAACTTTGGTTGTTACAGCTTCGGTGCCCGCTCCGGGTCAAGCTGCCCTGTGCCAACCTTTCGGAAGAGGTGGCCCGGGGCCTGGATGACAGAATGGTTCTATGTAAAGAATGACTTGACAGCGCAGGAAGATGTTAAGAGTATCATTATGCGCCCCATCTGGCAACGCTTCGGACTCCGAAAGCCGAAGGTTGAAATGGATGAAGCGGCCGAAGAATGCCAAAGAGCCTTCGGCGTAATCTGCTCTTTTATTGGGACAAGGGATCTGGTCCAAGAGCATATTGCCTTCAGGGTGTGGCCACTTGCAGGAAAGTGGGAAATGCCGAAGGAGACCATCAAAGAGTCTGACGAAGGTGGTCTAGTCAGACTAAAATACACATTCAAATACGGGGATAAGTTTGTTGAACCTGATGACGACTGGTTAAAAAGCATTAAAACATTAAGTGACGAACTGCTTGGGGTATATTCGAAGGCCGAGAACACTGCATTATCGGCGGCCTTCAGAGGCCGAAAGAAGAAGAGGCTCAACCGGGTATTTGATGCAATCGGGTTTGTTTACCCTGACTATCATTATCCGGTGCCGGGCCGCAAAAGAAAAAATACTTCTCCTACAACAGAAGTTGCCACAAGTGCTTCTAGTGAGCCAGCGCCGCAAAGAAAAAAGATGAAGGTGCTCACCCACCGGGCACGTTTTATTGAGCCGGCCACAGTGCCTGAATTTATCGGTAAAGTCTCCTTGGCTACTGAAAGTACAGAGCCAGCTCCAGTGCCGGAGATCGAAGAAAAAACTGAAGTACCTTCAGCAGAGAAAGCAGAAAAACCGAAAATTGAAGGACCAAAAATATTAGAAATCTTAAGTCCTTCAGCAAGTGTTGAAACAATAAAAAATCAAAAGGAGCCATCGGTAACCCCGAAAAGAAAAAGAATGGTGAACGTGCTAGATGTTCTGGAGACAATTAAGTCTTCAAGCATAACTCCAAAGAAGACTGTTGAACTTTCTGAAGTGTCTGCTGAAGCTTTAGATGCTGAAGCTTCGAAGCAACAACTTGAAGTTGAAGCCGGGACTTCAGAGCCCACCAAGGAACAACCCTTGGAAACCGAAGAAAAAATAAAAATGCCAGAGCCAACTTTGGTTGAAGAAATTGACACTGCTGCCCCCGAAGCTCCTTCCACCATATGCGATTACATTGTGCGACATGCTTCGGGAAAGAAATTATCTGAAGAAGAGATTTATGAAGCCAACCACTATGCCAAAGAATTAAAATATCCGAAGGGGGCACTAGTGTTCAATGGGACAAACGAAGATGACTTCCTATACTGTCTTCCTGACAACAAAGAATTATCTGTCTGCCGGGAGATGGCTAGGAGTATGGGGTTTCCGAAGCTTGAAGCTGGATTATGCGCTATGACGAAGGAGGATCTTGCGGATAGCCTTGCATATAATAGTCTGAAGGTGCGAGAATTGGGCATTTTGGAAACTTTATGATTCGAAATCTATTGTTTTATTCTTATACTAACTTTTTACATATAGGGATTAATACTAAGCAACGCGCTAAGAGCGCAAAAGAGTGCCGAAGACGAAAGCTATGAAATTGCCTTCAACAACCTTCGAACAGAGGTTATCAAGCTAAGGAACGAAGCCCTGGAAAAGGACAAGATTCTAGTTACATTAGTGGATAAAGTAAAGGAGAACGAAGCTGCGTCCAAAGCCCAAATTGCAGCTCAAAAGCACGAAATTGACGATCTTCGGAAGCAATTGGCCCGGGCGAAAGAAGAACGCATACTTGAAGAAACGAGGCGGGAATGCAGCGACTAATGGGCTAATCATTTGGAAGGAACCGTTGAAGAGCTTCGGTCTTCTAAGAAAAGGTGCTACGAAAAATGCATGGATTGTGTAAAGAAAATAAAAACCAGCTTCGCTAGTGTTGGCGCATTTTCGAGTGAAGAAGATTTTGTGAGAGGTAACCCAGAAGGGCCGATAGAATGGATCTGCCACGAAGCTGAAGCCTTCGAAGAAATTCTAAACAGTCGAGGAGACATTTGCGCCTTCTCGGGTGCCAGGGGGATTGCTTCTATACTAGAGAAAAAAGGCTGCGATCATGTTAAGGCTCTTGCACAATCCGAAGCCAGCTTATCTCCTGAAGATGTTAAAGACCCCTCGGCCGAAGCTAGCCAGGCTGGTGGAAAATTTTTCACCGACATCTGGGACAATGGTGGCCGAGAAATGGCCCGAGAAATCATTCAGAAAAGTGAGAAAGGCATTCACGACGCTAGAGAAGTAACTAAGGCCGCTGACAAAAGCTCAGAGCCCGAAGGGCAATTAGGTATTAGCTAATGGTTTTTATTGCGTTGTAATTTTTGATTTTAAACTTCGTTCACAATTTGTAATAGCAATGTGCCCGTATCATGTTCTCCTTCAGATCCTACTAAAGCGTCTCCGGGCCCTCACCCGAAAGGAGACGAAGAAATTAAAAAGATGGCTGAAGCTATCATGGATGAAGTTGTTAACCGACTCCTGAACGAAGCTGCCGAAGTTGTTTTGAGAGAAGATTAGGCACTTTTGTAAAGAATTCTTGAAATGAAACATGTGTGACATTTTGTAACCCTGTGATATATTTGTTTTTAATGACTCGATTCTTTACGATGCATGAAACTTTACATACGTACCGTTTTTGAGGCTTCGGCGAAAAAACACCTTCCCTTCTTTTCATGCTTCGTGAAGATAGAAAAACTTTTATACATCACGACAATGCTCATAGTGCTCTGATGAAGGATATCCAAGCTTCATGAAAATATTCTCCGAAGCTATATTCCAAAGATCAATATTGTGTCCCCTTGTGACTTAGCACGATTTTTACTTTCTCAAAGTATCCTTCCGAAGGTTGATACCGTGTCCCCTTCTTTTGCCATATGCAACATGATGTGTGATGCTTATGCTATGCAAAATGATGTGATGATGTTATGTTATGTAGATGACATTTGTTCCGAAGATACACACATATCCCTGTAAAACACAAAATATTTTTGTACCAGCGCTGACTTTTCGCTGTAAGCTCTGCATTCCCTTAGGAACGACTTTGGAGCTTCTTCGCCTTTTACTTAAGCGGTATCAGCGTTGACTTTTCGCTGTAAGCTCTGCATTCCCTTAGGAACGACTTTGGAGCTTCTTCGCCCTTTACTTAGGCGGTATCAGCGTTGACTTTTCGCTGTATGCTCTGCATTCCCTTTGGAACGACTTTGGAGCAGAAAACTTACACTGCGTTCCCTTTGGAACGACTTTTTGTGATTTCAACAAACTTACTCTGCGTTCCTTAGAACGACTTTTTGTTGCTTCGAAGGATTTTCGATAATTCGAAGGTCCTCCTTGTTATTGTAAATTTTTAAGCTTCAGCAACTTAAGCCTGAGAAAATACATTTTCCTTGGAGCAAGCAAAGAAACTTTTACATGAAAACTAAAAAATGTCCTTTATTACACAGAAAATAGAACTGAATGGAAAAAACTGGTAGGATATTTGTCAATATTTGTGCTTCGACTCTGGCACAGTGCTATTGACTGTGCGAGCTTCGGATTGTTCTCTGAGATCCCTTTGGTGTGGAGCATATTGGCTCCCTTCTGGCTGTTGGCCTTGTTGCAACGGTGGTGGAGGCGGAGGCTGTTGCCAGGAAGCTTGAGGTTGACTCGCCGAAGCAACAGAAACTGCAGGGTGGTTGCCTATGTATTCTGGGATGTAAGGCGGATGGTACGAAGCAGTATGCATGACCTGCTTCGGCTGAGCTTGTTGCGCTGCAGCTTCGGCTATCTCCTTTTGCTTCTGGATGGTAACATGGCACATCCTGGTGGTATGGCCCTTGTTTTCACCACAGAATAAGCAAAATACTCTCCTTGGTTGATCTCCAAATCTTCCGCCGAAGCCCCTGGCGCCTCTGCCTCTTGGAGCTGGTGGCCGGAAGAAACTTTGCTGTTGCCCCGAAGCCTGTGAGGAGCACTGCGGCCTGTTCTGCTGACTCCCCTTATCATCATTTTGAGTAGAGTTGTGGATGGACCTGACGTGCCTCGGATAGAATCTTCCTCTGAAGCCCCTGGTCATTTCAGAAAACCTGAAAGCCTCCTCCCTTCTTTGGCGAAAATCATTGTCGGCACGAATATACTCGTCCATCTTCTGGAGCAATTTCTCCAAAGTTTGAGGAGGCTTCCTAGCAAAGTATTGAGCTGAAGGTCCAGGCCGAAGTCCCTTGATCATGGCCTCAATGACAATTTCGTTGGGCACCGCTGGTGCCTGCGCCCTCAAACGCAAGAACCTTCTGACATACGCCTGAAGGTATTCTTCATGATCCTGAGTGCATTGGAACAGGGCCTGAGCAGTGACCGGCTTCGTCTGAAACCCTTGGAAGCTGGTTAACAACATGTCCTTCAGTTTTTGCCATGAAGTGATCGTTCCTGGTCGAAGGGAGGAATACCAGGTTTGAGCAACACTCCTGACAGCCATAACAAAAGACTTTGCCATGACTGCAGCATTGCCACCATACGAAGATACTGTTGCTTCGTAGCTCATCAAAAACTGCTTCGGGTCTGAGTGGCCATCGAATATGGGAAGCTGGGGCGGCTTATAGGACGGAGGCCAAGGGGTAGCCTGCAGCTCAGCGGACAAGGGAGAAGCATCATCGAAAACAAAATTTCCATGATGGAAATTGTCATACCAGTCATCTTCGTTGAAGAAACCCTCCTGATGAAGGTCCTTTTGTTGAGGCCTTCGGTTCTGCTCATCGTGAGTAAGATGGCGAACTTCTTCAGAAGCTTCGTCTATCTGCCTTTGCAGTTCAGCTAGCCTGGCCATCTTTTCCTTCTTCCTCTGCACCTGTTGATGAAGCATCTCCATATCTCTGATCTCTTGGTCTAGTTCATCCTCCTGAGGCGTCGGGCTGACAGCCTTCCTCTTCTGGCTTCGGGCCTCCCGAAGAGAGACAGTCTCCTGATTGTGGTCCAGCGGTTGGAGAGCTGCAGTACCAGCTGCTGAAGCTTTCTTCGGCGCCATAGCGAAGGTTGATGATCGCCGAGGGCGCTCAAAGACTCAAAGAGTGGAAGTGAGTTCACCGGAGGTGGGCGCCAATGTTGGAGACTTGTTCTCAAATGCTTCGGATTAAGAACAAGGCAACATAAAAGGTGTTAAATGATAAGGCCCTTCGTCCTTTGAAACATTATTTCCCTTCGGGATATAATGTGTTCCGGACGAAGGTCACAAACAACATATCTTCGTAAGCACAATAAATTATGACGAAGAACTTACATGCAACATAAAAAGCAATATAAACATTTAAATATTGTCACAACATCATTTCTATTTTATTATCATATAAAAATAGAAATGACTTCAGATTACAAGTGTACCTTCGGATTGTAGGAAGGCAAAAGTACAAGGATGACGGAAAGCAAATGCCAAGTCAGCGTGAACAGTACGGGAGTACTGTTCATCTATTTATAGGCGTGGGGCGTAGCCCATGCAAAATTACATTCATGTCCATTACATTTGCTAATGACTTATGGGAATCTATTAAGGCCTGAGTAGTCTTTTCATCTTTAAGTCGGTTCCCCTTTCTGCTATCGCGACGAAGCTTTCTGCGCATAGCTTCGGCTGTGCACCATCCTTCGTACAGCTTGGTGGTCAGCTTTGTACAGCTTGGGCTTCGTTCTGACCGTACTCCATGTTCATGATCTGAGTCCGAAGATACCTGTTCATATAATTCACTTGGAAAATATTGTCAAATCATGTTTTTGAGGACCTTCGGAGGACGAAGGCCCCCAACATAATTGGAACATGAAGAACCACCCTGGAAAACAGTGCTACCACAAGGGTTTATTGGGACGCTCTTGGCCAACTAACTAGGAAAGCTAGTGGAAGACTACCTTACCCGAAAGGGGCAAGGGCAGTAGGGGAGTGGTCAGTGTAGGGAGGTCCTCGGGTTGATTTTGCTGCGATAGCGGTCAAACGAGGGATTCCTGCATTGGAGCTTCCTATAAACTGTAGCGGGTTTTCTGAAGCTAGTGGATCTTTGTAAAGGCCTCGTAGTGTTACCCTGCCTCGCCTCCTCGGTAGAGGTGTATGGGATTGGCCGTCTCTTGGCAGATGGGTAACATGACTTGTGGGTAAAGATGCGCAACCTCTGCAGAGTGTAAAACTGGTATACTAGCCGTGCTCACGGTCATGAGCAGCTCGGACACTCACATGATTAATTTATGGAACTAAATTCAATTTGTCATATGCATTGCATCGCAGGTGTTGTTATTACTTCTGTTCTACTACTTAATTGGGTTGGTATTTACTTATACTTAGTAATTGCTAATAAAATTTTGACCAACTTTAAAAGCAATGCTCAGCTCTAACCATCTCCTTTGGTAAGCCTTACACTTCACGTGAGCTCACCTTTGGCGAGTTCATGCACATTATTCCCCACAACTTGTTGAGCTATGAACGTATGTGAGCTCACTCTTGCTGTCTCACACCCCCCACATGTCAATAACAGGTACAATAGGATGAGGCGCATGGAGGATGCTGCGATGTTTTCGTGAGAGGTCTAGGCCGTCATCTCCCAGTCAACTTTGGGTTGCTGGATTGTTGTTTCCGTATAATGTAATTATTTATTTATTTTGTACATAACTCCTATTATATAGTAAAGATGTGACATTCGATCATGTGCCACTATACATCATATGTGTGAGACTTGGTCCCAGCATACCTGGTGTTTATGTTCGCGCCCGGGTCTTGGTGCCCCTAAAACCCGGGTGTGACACAGTAGTAGCGCAGAATAACTCAAGTACCATGCATATAGAACAGTCCAGCACGTGACCCCAACCAAGCTCCCCAGCTGTGGTTTACATCAAATAGCCAAGGACTACACAAGCCATGGCTGCTTTCGGGCCAACAAGATGTCGTGAAGGGACTGTCTGCCATGCTCCACGCAAAGATTAGCTCGCCTATTTTGATGCTCCAGATGCGAACTGTGCAGTCCTCCCCACCTGGCAACAAATGAACATGTTTTCTGAAATGAGGATTTCATGCCCTCCCTTGAAATAATCTTGCTAACTTCACATATATGAACCAACTAGCACACAGACAATTCTGTAAATCAAAACTCAACCTATACAATATGTAATTCAACGTTAATCTATACTCCTTGGTGCGGCATTTAGAGCACCTTCTATGTCTGTAAAGGAAGACCAAAGTTCCTCAAACAAGTCAGATGATGAAACGGTATAATCGATTCTATCCAGAATGTATGAAGTGCTAATTAGCTACATTTGAGCAAAAGATTTCTTATCATGAATAACTGCTTGTGCACTATGCTTAATGCATTCAAGAATCAGTGTGTTGGTGAAGCTGAGCGCACGTCAGATCACACTTCTGCTGTCATCCATTTGGGCTCAAGCAACATCACCTAAAAATATACCTGCCAACTATGGAAAATAAATTTTGTTAGTGGGTGCAAAGGATCTTGCATCATAGATCATAGATAATCATGTTCAAGACTGCTGGCCACAAGCGTTTTGAGTTTGGCATAGATAGCAAAGTGTAATACATTTATGCCATGCATACCTCGATAATATAGATCATACCAAAACAAAAAGATTGAGATGGATAATATTCACTTGTGAAAGATTTCATGAACATCCCTTTTTCTCCAATCAACCATATATTTGAAATTATATAATATGAGAACAACACTTTTTTCTCTAATTAACCATAGATTTGAAATTATATAATCTGAGAAGCTCCACTTATTTACCACCTAAATGTGATATGAGAAACAATACTCACCCTTCAGATTCCCTCCAACATTCAGAAAGCATGCAGCACCACGGGTTAGGTATGAAGGGAGTTCAGCAAAGGGAATCCCTTTCAAGTTAGAGAGGAATGGAAGGAGTAGGAAAATAAAAAGTGCCTATATGGTGCAATAACAAAGACTTTCAGTGAGCAAAAGGAACAATTATTGAAAGAAGTGAATCTCTATTGTCTTGCCTGGAAACTAGAACCAAAAGAGTTGACTACAAATATATTAGGCCTCTTTCCCTATATAAACAGAAGATACCAAATTATAGTTCATGCTTTCAATATCAGAAAATTAATGACAACAAAAAACTGAGGTTTAAACGAACATCAACTATATAGCTGGATTAACATGAAAATCCCACCACAACTATTCCAATACACACCCGGCCACTGCTAGAATTACTCCAGTTGTAACAAGCAAGTAGCCAAGGGTACATTTGTATAACCCCCTTAAAGTTCTACATGAGACGAGCAGGTGTTGCAATGGTAAGGCATGCACAGGAAATAGACAAACCGTTCCACGGATGTAGGTACAGCCTAAACCTGATAAGATAATGTAAACTGGGGAGTAACAGCTTGAGAACAAGTTCGGAAAAAATAGCAACGAAGAGCACCAGATGCAAATGATGGAATTTACAAGTTGCTAGAGTCGGTACGAACTGTGCTGGATCATGTTAAGCTGCTACACAACACAGCAAACTGTGGGCGCCACAACCTATGGATCGCCTAGTGAATTTTAACTGCAAACATCATCAAGTTCCAACAATCTAGCCTACAAATTACCACGAGCACTCCATCAAAGCTGCAGATTCCCACCACAACACCCCCAACCAAAAAAACATGTATCCAACCATCACAGGATCGCGAAACGATAGAACAGACCAACCCCCGCCCGCCCCCAACAAAGCTTTGCTTATATAACCTAGAAAATTCAAGGAATCGATTGATTGATAGGTCCGCATGGGGTACCATCTACCAGTACCAGCCAAACAGCCGAAACCCTAGCACGACTAATAACATGACCTGAAGCCCGGATGAGGAGGGGGAATCAGGAATCGGAGGGACGAACCAAAGGGGTGCTCCAGCTTGAACAAGCTCCTCGCCATCGCTCCTACTCCTCTTAGTCTCTCGATCACTGGCGGAATAGAGAGCAGCTACCTGGAACAGAAAAAACAATCGGGTAGGGTCCTATGCCTCAGTCGCGACCGCGGCCGCGGCGCGGACGGGGAGCAAAGCACGGCGAGAAGACAGAGCGCTCGGTTGCCGCGGGAGACGGGGTGGAGCTGGCTCGCCGTGCGAGAGTGGGAGGAACGAGAGAAGGGGAGTGAGATCGTCTTTGGCGATGTGGCCGCCTTGTGCTGAGCACGGTGGAGGAGCGGTGGGTCTGGCGGCGGCGCGGCGGCCGCGGTTGGGCGTGATGGGCGCGGTTGGGCACGGGTCTGGCGGCGGCTCGACGGGCACGGTTGGGCACGGTGGTGGCGGCGCGCGAGGTGGAGGAGTGGTGGCGGAGGCGCGGCGAGCGCGGTGGCTGGTGGTGGCGCGGTGGAGTGCACGCGATACGTGCAGTGGGCTAGAAAGAAGAGAGTCGTGTGGGTGGGTTAGGGATTTAGGTTTCTAGGTTAAGTTCGACGGTGTCCACGTGGCCCATGAACTTAATATAAGAACGTGGGTACCCAAGTTCCTAATATGATAAGTTCGACGGTTTTAGCTAGGGCGCACAAATTTAAACTAAGAACCCACATTCTTCAACAAACCCATGAACTTAACTCAATTAAGAACGTCAGTACCCACGTTCTTAAATTAACCCACGAACATTTATTAGTTTCTTGTAGTGTTGGAGGCGTCGACTAGGAGTCTACTTGGTGTAGATTCTTCCTTTTTTTTCTTCCATTGCTTTGAATGCAACAGGTTGCACCTTGGGTGTGGAGGTGGCGCCTTGCTCCAAGTTGACAATATGTTTGGGGTCTTTGATCATAAGTTCAAAGCTCACAAACTTGCCAATTACTTCCTCGGAGGACATCTATTTCTATCTAGGATCTCTATGAATTAATTGAACTTGAGTAGGATTATGAAAAACAAGAGATCTGAGAATAACCTTGACCATTTCATGGTCATCCCATTTGGTGCTCCCGAGGTTGCGTACTTGGTTGACCATTGTTTTGAGCCGGTTGTACATTGCTTGTGGCTCCTCTCCTTTGTTGGGGACGAATCGACCGAGCTCTCCCTCCATGTGATATCCTGGCCCCTGGGATGGTGATTTCTTGGCCCAAGGCTTAATAGAATTAATAGAGTATCCATACCAACAAGATGCATCTTCTTTTTCGGAAGCCTATCTCGAAAGAACCTCCAAGTTAAGCGTGCTTGGCTTGGAGCAATTTGGGATGGGTGACCGACCGGGAAGTTTTCTTGGGTGCGCATGAGTGAGGACAAAGTGCGCACAAAATACCTATGTTGGTCTGTGGGGACAATATATGATCCTAGAGAGCTGCCAGGAGTAAGTACCGCCGGTCCAGGGAATGGATGGGGTGTTACAAGTGGTATCAGAGCCGACCCTCGCGGTTTCACGGGCGTGTGTGGGTTAGGGGGTTCGGGTATATGGCGCATGACACATGTGGGCCCAGAGTGGTCACATGACATGGCATATGATGACACTAGACATACAGACGTGGCCAAGAGGGGAGGTTCCTGGATTGGGGTTGACCGACGAGGACGTCGGTCTTCTAAGGGGGTGGATTGTGATATCCTGACCCCTAGGATGGTGATTTCCTGGCCCAAGGCTTAATAGAATTAATAGAGTATCCGTACCAACAAGATGCATCTTCTTTTGTGGAAGCCTATCTCAAAAGAACCTCCAAGTTAAGCGTGCTTGGCTTGGAGAAATTTGGGATGGGTGACTGACCGGGAAGTTTTCTCGGGTGCACATGAGTAAGGACAAAGTGCGCACAAAAGACCTATGTTGGTCTGTGGGGACAATATATGATCCTAGAGAGCTGCTAGGAGTAAGTACCGCCGGTCTAGGGATTGGACGGGGTGTTACACTCGATCGTCTCGCGCTTGGTGATTTTGGTCACCTCGTCCCTTTCATGCGCCGTCTTGAGGACGTCGCAAATTTCCTTGGCACTCTTCAACCCATGCACCTTGTTGTACTCCTCTCGACACAAGGAATCAAGGAGTATAGAAGTTGCTTGGGAATTAAAATGACTTATTTCGGCGGCCTCATCAGAGTCATAATCCTCATCGCCCACCTATGGCACCTGCGCTCCAAACTCGACAATATCCCATATGCTTTCTGAAAGCTCTCTTGTGGGTTTTGGTGTTTGGATGACAACCCAATTAAAGAACTAACAAGTGTGCTAAGTGTTGAACAGGTGCTTTATGCAAAGCTAATATGGTTCAACACAAGTAAACAAGTGTGATGGTCCAAAGACGGAATTATCTATAGATAATGGACATCACAAGAAAGATGGACATTGCTTAAGTGAGACTTGATATGCATAACTTGGAGACAACCGATCAAACCAAGGATGAAAGCAAGAAGAGCTTCGAGGTACCGAGTGCACGGGAGAAAGTCAAGGAGACCAGGAACCCAAAGCCAGGGGTGAAGAAGGAGACTTGTGGAATCAAGGTTGATCGAGTTAAGAAGAGTTATGGTACATCAAGGAACACTACATAAGGACATGACTTACAACCACTGAGGTAACGTCTACAATTATGTGGTGTAAGTCATAAGGCTCAAGACCAAGCTCAAAAAGTGAACAAGGTCAATAGAAGAAGAACCAATGTCAAAATCAGAACTGGAAGCAGCCCAAAAGAGCTAAGTGCACCTTGACCTTTAGTTTGGGTTGTTCCTATGTTTGGAGATATTCTATATGACCTTTGCAGGATGTTGGAGCTCAGAAACGTCAATCTAGATCAAGTTAAGCTAACTTGATGATTTATGAGTCCAACATCAATCTCAATCATGCCAAATGCTAAAGAAGTGAAAATCAGAGAGAAGGTATGTTTCTAGACTTAGTACATTAGTTTTTGTGTACTAATATATTTGTCTAAGTATTAGAAACAGAGAAAAGAAGAAAAGAAAAGAGATACAAAAGGCTTGGCTGTGTACAGCCAAGACTCAGCTCAGTCTGGCACACCGGACTGTCCGCTGGCGCACCGGACAGTGCCCGGTGCGCCAGGCTAAACTCCGGTGAACAATTCTCGGGAAAGTTTGGCGGCGTATGGCTATAATTCACCGGACTGTCCGGTGGTGCACCGGACTGTCCGGTGAGCCAACGGTCGAATGCGCCAACGGTCGGCAGCGCGATCAGCGGGCGACGCGTGGCTTGGGCCAACTGAAAGTTGGTGCACCGGACTATCCGGTGTGCACCAGACAGTGTCCGGTGAGCCAAGATGACCGTTGCTCCAACGGTCAGCTGAGCCCGATTTCAAAGGAGATCGTGCACCGGACATGCTACAGGACCTGTCCGGTGGTGCACCGGACTGTCCGGTGCGCCACCCGATAGAAAGCAAATATTGCCTTCCAAAAAGGGATTCCAACGGCTCCTAGGCCCCTTGGGTCTATAAAAGGGACTCCTAGGTGCCTCCAACAAGTGAACTAGAGCAGCCAACTATTGTATACATCACTCGGATCGATTCTCTCTCTCCCTCTCGTGTATATCTCTCTAGTTTGCGTAGAGGCAAAGCTATAAGCCTTGAGAGAGTGGAGAAATGCTGCTAAGAGCAAGAGCAAGGTCTTGAGCGTATCGTTACTCTACCGGAGTGCTGTCAAGAAGATTGTAAGCAGCTGCGACTTTGTTGTAACCAAACTCAACATAGTGGAAGGCTCTATCTGTCATACTGACAGATCTGAGCAAACGGAGGAAGGAGTTGAAATAGACTCCAAGCCCAGGTGTGGCTAACTCCAACGAGGACTAGGCAAGCATTTCAGGCTTGGCCGAACCTCAGGATAAATCCCTGCGTCTGTGTGCTCTGCTCTATGCTGTGTATTGATTCTCGGTCTTACTCACTCGTTACATCTGCCTTCAATACTTATTTGTGGTACAAGCGATATTTTAAGTGCAGGGTATTTCCAAGACAGGAACTTCTATTCCGCTACAACAAACTCGAAGGGTCCTTCATTCCGCTGCGATCCAGCCTTCGAGTAGAGTAAGAATTTAAGTGTTAAAGTGATAATTTTTATCCGCCTATTCACCCCCCCCCCCTCTAGGCGACATCCAGATCCTATTCCCGGGCAAAGGGAACTTTCAATTGGTATCGGAGCTAGGCCTCTCCAGTGTGGGCTTAGCCGTCCGGAGATGACGATGTCGTCACAAGAGGTAACTGTAGAACTTCTTTTAGGTGATGGTTCTAATTATAAATCTTGGTCTGTCTCTATATACAATGCCTTCATGCATATTGATCCTGATTTGAGACATATCTTTAGTAGAAGCATTTTTTTCTCTGATTTTAGTAGAGAACCTTCTAATGCTGAACTAAGATGTCTGTCTCTAAATCACCATGCTTGCAACATCTTAGTTGACTCACTTTCTAGAGGTGCCTATTTTGCCATCATGAGTAGTGATAGTGACTTATTTGTTGACGCTCATGATCTATGGACCAAAATTAAGTTGAAATTTTTTAAGTCCATATGCACTGCTTCTGCTCCCTCTATTGTTGGTAGTACTTACTTGTCCAAGGGAGAAGAACAAGAACGATGGACACCAAGCGATGGATCCACCTCACCGACAGGTTCATCTCCCACTAGTTACACATGTCTTGTTGCTAACGATAAGAGTGGAGATGAAAGCAATGATGAGGAAGAATATAAGGATGAGGAGTCTACATCATCACAAGGTACATTTTCCTGTTTTGCTTCCACTGATAATAATGATAGGGAAAATGAGACCGACGATGTAGAAGAAAAGGAGATTCACCGTTTCTACACCCATCTCAACAAAGAAGACAAAGAGCTCTTGGTTAGGCTGTTGAGAAGGAACAAGGAACAAGGCGAGACGCTTCTCAGGCTAGAGGAGACTCTCAAAACCAACGACAGCCTCGAGAAGATGACCAAAGAACATGAGGAGCTAAAGTGCTCTCATGATGATTTGGTCCATCGGTATGATTCAGTTTTAATTGAGCAAAGAAATAATGATGATAATTTATCTTGTGTTGCTCAACTTAAAATGGAAAATGCCATGCTTAGGAGTCAAGTAGAAATGATAAATTTAGAAAAACTTGCTCTAAGTGAAAAGTATGATATGTTGTCATATTCGCATAATAAACTAGTTGATGACCATATCATGCTTGATGTTGCTCATGAGGTTGTAATTACGAACTTAAATTCATGTGAACCTCATTCTTGCACAAGTGCACATTTAGATAATATATCACCATGTGCTAACCCCTGTCGCTCAAAAAGAAGCGAATGTTTGAATGAGCAACAAGTTGTAGGGACAAAAAGGAAATTGCTTAGGAACAAGAAACAAAGACAATTGAGAAGGAGACGCCATGCTCGACTTCCTCAAGATATTTACAAACATATGGTGAATAAGCTTGAGGAAGAAGGAACCGAAGCAGGGGTCAAACTCCTTGAGAGAGATGTTCCTAAAGCAATAAGTGAAGCAATCAACATGAGACAATAAAAAGGTAATGATGCAATTAGTCATGTTGTTTGCACTAATAATCTCTCTATGTCATCCAAAAGCAAAAAGAGAAGAGGAAAAAGGAGGTGCTTCAAGTGCAAGGAATTAGGTCACCTCATTGCTTCTTGTCCATACAAAGACAAGGATGAAGGGATGAGGAGATGTTTTGGATGCAATGAAAAGGACCACATGATCACTTCATGTCTGGTCATAAAGAATCAAGGACGTGCACTCTCCAAGATGACCCTCACCAAGGAAAATAATAAACAGCAAGTGTCATGTCGGGTCGAGCGACGTTTCTACTACATGTGTGGTGAGCATGGTCATCCACCTAAGGTATGTAATAAAGGTAAGGTTCCTAAGCAAGTAAATTTGTCTCAATCTTATTCGCTTAGGAGACCCAAATCATACACTTGTGCTAGATCAATAATGAGATCTCCTAGAACTAGCACAAAGGCGATTTGGGTACCAAAGGCTTTTTTGGATGATTGTTATGGACCCATCCCGAGATGGGTACCAAACTGTGCCAACTAGACCATGCAGGCACCTCGAGATGGACTGGAGACCATGGGAGAGCTTAAGACGGTTAATTCAAACTCTATGCTTAAGCTGTTAATTTTTTTTATTGTCTATTCATTGACCCAAGGTTGAATTATTGTGAAATACTAATCCCATGTTCATCTCAAGTGAAATAAGTGTAGAGGTCCTTAATCATTATTGGTGAATCAAGCAAAGGACCTTGATGAGAATCTACAACTTGCTCTCCAAAGGATGGTACCCGTGTATCTTAAGTACATCATTGATAATCAGTATTGCTCTTAAGTTGGATTGTTGTGCTACCTATCCTTAGAGTAGTTATGCTTTTGAGATTGCCTGTGTTATCAATGGTTCATAATGATGCTTGCTTAATCATTGTGTGTTCTATATGTTGTATCTTTTGAATCATTAAATGAGTATTTTTTCAATCGATACATTCACCATGATTAACTCTTTTTGTGTTAGTGGATAAACCTGTATCTTTTCATAAGACATGCTATATGGTTGTTAATGATTAACCTATGTGCAAGCTTGATATTTTGTTCAGTCCATGTTCACATGATTACCCTATTTTGTTACTGTGTGTATATCAAATCTATGTTGTGCCTCTAATGCACCTTGAGCTATGAGGTGCATGAGCAAAAGGAGCCCTAAATTGGTGACAACAAGTGCTTGCATGGCAATTCAGGAAAAGGCAAAGGTATGGAGAATAGAACTATGCAATTTCTTTGAAAATCTTGAAGGTTCGTTGATTGTGATCATAGCTATGTTCTTGCCTTTCAATTGGTAGTATCTTGGCTTAGGTGCCTTATGCCTTAAAATGTTGTTTTCTTTGGTGAACTTAAAATAAAGTAATTCTTAATCTTGGAATGTTTAGACATTGTGGTTTAAATGCATGATCTTGTCATCTTTCAATTGATGTATGTGTTGCAATGATCATCATGTGTAAAGCGTGCCTAGGTTGCTTGTAAAATGTTATATATCTTGAGGCATGTATTGTTTCCACTAGTCACAAGTTGTATTATGTCATCTATCCAATTGATATCTCTTTGTGATGAAATTGATAGACTATGTCTAGACAAAGATATGTTGTGATCCCCTCTAGTTATGAGGATGCTAGAATGTGCAAAGTGCAAGTCATTCAAATACTTGATGCACAACTTTAGGGGGAGCACACATAACTTGTGTCTTTTGAGACTAATTGTTTCTTGAGTAATCTTGTATAGTCTCAAGGTGGAAAAGGGAAGATGAGCAAGAAATGGAGCAATCAGGACTTGGGTACCTCCATAAGTCAAGTATTTGGTATCTTAAGTTGTGAGTAATTGCATATTTTTAGATTGCTCATGCTCTATAATATTTGGTGATACTAGATGCTTATCTTTAAATATCATGGAGCTATGACAGTAATGATTTTTCAATCGGTAGCCGTGGTAGTTTGCTTCAATTGATATCTTTTGGTAAACTATAACTTGTTCTAAGTCTGGTGTCTTAGCAACAAGAAAAGGTCAGGATAAAGGATCAGGCACAAGTGTGAAGGAGCTTCCTAGAGATTAAAACTCTCAAAGATGGAAAGTACATCACAACAGGGTAAAGGTACAAAAGGAAGTGTTGACCTTTTGCGTATCTATATTTTCCTCCAATGCTTGTGGTGCATATGTTTAATGTGTAAGGGGGAGTATTGTTAGTATGTTTTACCTGCTTAATACCCTGCTGTACCTTGACATCATCCTATGTTCTTGTTCGAATATGGTTTTGGTGTTTGATGTCAAAGGGGGAGAATTTTGTGCATTAAAGCTTAGGTTTCCTTGAGTTCCTTTGATCTTAAGGAAGGATGTGTTAGTTATTGATAATTCTTATCATATGGTATTAGTTAAGGAAGGATGTGTTAGTTATTGATAATTCTTATCATATGCTTCGTGTTGTATTATATGTGATTAGTGCTTCCGTTGACATGAATCAATTAGCATCTATTGTGTTTATCCTGTAATAGATATTCATGTGGTTATGGTGATAGATATTCATGTGGTTATGGTGCTTTAAAATTATTTTAAATTGGTATCCTAATTGTAAATAGTGGTAGGTTGTTATTCCTGTGGTATATCCACTCAATTGATTAAATATTTAACTCTGATTCTGTGCATATGTTTAATTATCGACAATGCATCCCATAGGTGCTAAGGTGTAGTAATGCTTCGAATTAGCCTAAGTATGTGCAATTTGGCATATAAGGCCAAAACTAAGATTTTGATGTAAGCACATATTTAGGGGAGCATTCTATAAACTTAGAATTCAAAGTTTGTGCTTTAAATCTTATTCTTATGTAAGCTTTAATTGTGTTGCCATCAATCACCAAAAAGGGGAAGATTGAAAGCTCTCTTGTGGGTTTTGGTGTTTGGATGACAACCCAATTAAAGAACTAACAAGTGTGCTAAGTGTTGAACAGGTGCTTTATGCAAAGCTAATATGGTTCAACACAAGTGAACAAGTGTGATGGTCCAAAGATGGAATTATCTATAGATAATGGACATCACAAGAAAGATTGACATTGCTTAAGTGAGACTTGATATGCATAACTTGGAGACAACCAATCAAACCAAGGATGAAAGCAAGAAGAGCTTCGAGGTACCAAGTGCACAGGAGAAAGTCAAGGAGACCAGGAACCCAAAGCCAGGGGTGAAGAAGGAGACTTGCGGAATCAAGGTTGATCGAGTTAAGAAGAGTTATGGTACATCAAGGAACACTACATAAGGACATGACTTACAACCACTGAGGTAACGTCTACAATTATGTAGTGTAAGTCATAAGGCTCAAGACCAAGCTCAAAAAGTGAACAAGGTCAATAGAAGAAGAACCAATGTCAAAATCAGAACTGGAAGCAGCCCAAAAGAGCTAAGTGCACCTTGACCTTTAGTTTGGGTTGTTCCTATGTTTGGAGATATTCTATATGACCTTTGCAGGATGTTGGAGCTCAGAAATGTCAATCTAGATCAAGTTAAGGGGACTTGATGATTTATGAGTCCAACATCAATCTCAATCATGCCAAATGCTAAAGAAGTGAAAATCAGAGAGAAGGTATGTTTCTAGACTTAGTACATTAGTTTTTGTGTACTAATATATTTGTCTAAGTATTAGAAACAGAGAAAAGAAGAAAAGAAAAGAGATGCAAAAGGCTTGGCTGTGTACAGCCAAGACTCAGCTCAGTTTGGCACACCGGACTGTCCGGTGGCGTGTCCGGTGCACCACCAGACAGTGTCCGGTGCGCCAGGCTGAACTCCGGTGAACAGGCTACTCTCGAGAAAGTTTGGCGGTGTATGGCTATAATTCATCGGACTGTCCGGTGGTGCACCGGACTGTCCGGTGAGCCAACGGTCGAATGCGCGATCAGCGGGCGACGCGTGGCTTGGGCCAACGGACAGTTGGTGCACCGGACTGTCCGGTGTGCACTGGACAGTGTCCGGTGAACCAAGATGACCGTTGCTCCAACGGTCAGGTGAGCCCAATTTCAAAGGAGATCGCGCACCGGACATGCTACAGGACCTGTCCGGTGGTGCACCGGACTGTCTGGTGCGCCACCCGACAGAAAGCAAATATTGCCTTCCAAAAAGGGATTCCAACGGCTCCTAGGCCCCTTGGGTCTATAAAAGGGACTCCTAGGCACCTCCAACAAGTGAACTAGAGCAGCCAACTATTGTATACATCACTCGGATCGATTCTCTCTCTCCCTCTCGTGTATATCTCTCTAGTTTGCGTAGAGGCAAAGCTATAAGCCTTGAGAGAGTGGAGAAGTGCTGCTTAGAGCTAGAGCAAGGTCTTGAGCGTATCGTTACTCTGCCGGAGTGCTGTCAAGAAGATTGTAAGCAGCCGCGGCTTTGTTGTAACCAAACTCAACATAGTGGAAGGCTCTATCTGTCATACTGACAGATCTGAGCAAACGGAGGAAGGAGTTGAAATAGACTCCAAGCCCAGGTGTGGCTAACTCCAACGAGGACTAGGCAAGCATTTCAGGCTTGGCCGAACCTCAGGATAAATCCCTGCATCTGTGTGGTCTGCTCTGTGTTGTGTATTGATTCTCGGTCTTACTCACTCGTTACATCTGCCTTCAATACTTATTTGTGGTACAAGCGATATTTGAAGTGTAGGGTGTTTCAAAGACAGGAACTTCTATTCCGCTGCAACCTACTCGAAGGGTCCTTCATTCCGCTGCGATCCAGCCTTCAAGTAGAGTAAGAATTTAAGTGTTAAAGTGATAATTTTTATTCGCCTTTTCACCCCCCCCCTCTAGGCGACATCCAGATCCTGTTCCCGGGCAAAGGGAACTTTCACTTTCGTGGAGTAAGGTTAGACGATGCCTCATTTTATCACTCCACATACAATAATCCTCACCATCAAAATATGGTGGTTTGCCTAGGGGTACGAAGAGTAAAGGAGTGCGTTTAGGAATGCGAGGATAGTGTAGAGGCATCTTACTATACTTCTTGCACTATTGGTGCTTCGAAGTGGTAGACTCGGCGCCGGATCTGGAAGGTGATGAAGAGTCGGTCATGTAGTAGACCTCCTTCTTCATTTTCTTTTTCTTCTTGTTACCCTTCTTATGTGACTTGATGGAGGAAGCGGATTCCTCCTTGTGCTTGTCACCGGCCTCCTTTGATGGAGTCCGTTCATCATTCTTCCTTCCTGAGCCTTCGAGCTTTTCGCCGGTGACTATCTCCCTCTTGGCGTGTTCTCATGAAATCACTTTGAGTTGTTAGATTCTTAATGAAGCACCGGGCTCTGATACCAATTGAAAGTCACCTAAAGGGGGGTGAATAGGGGAAACCTAAAATTTACAAACTTTAAACATGCACTAAGGTCGAGGTTAGCGTTAGAATTAAATCAGAGTATGAAAGATAATTATCCTTGCTTAGAGTGGCTCAATCAATGTGGATAAAGTTTGGGAGCAAACTCAAAACAATGTGAGCAAGGGAACTTTTAGAGAGAGGAAAGAAAGGGAAACAAATCAAGTGTTGATCAACACAAATGAACATGGTGATTTGTTTACCGAGGTTCGGTTCCAAAGAACATAGTCCTTGTTGAGGAGGCCACAAAGGCCAGGTCTATTCCAACCCTTTCCCTCTCTCGATCGGTCACACCGACCGGTCGAGGCTTCTCCTTAATTACTTTGGTCACTAAGACCCCGCAAGGATCACCACACACTTACGTATTGAAGCGCCCTAGATCCTCTGGGACTCAAATGTGATACAATTACTAGTCCTAGGAGGCTAGTAAACACATTTATACATCAGATGATTCCAGATTTGCTTAAACGAGACAAACCTATAAAGGTGGCGATCAACTTTAAGAGTTGGTCCACAACTCGGGACATATCATCAGAGTGGGGCTGAAGCAATCCGATATACGCAGTGAAGCAAATCAGCGGTCCAACAGCCACAGGCAAGGTTGGGAACAGTCGTAACTCTTACCCGATCTCCTTTTTTAGATTGAGTGACTACCCATACAGTCTCAAGTGGTTGTACTTATCATGAGTACAGGTAGTGAAGGATGACAAACCGGTCCTTTTGTGAGGGGACAATCCTTCTGCTCACACCTAAACCAGCTGAGCCATCACCTTAGGCCCTCCCCTAAACCAGGGAGTCCCTAATCATCCCTACTCAAAGGTGATAAGGCTGAAAACCCTTCATCATACACATTTTGAAAAGCATTTTCTTTTGAAAACTCACACCTTTCCTCAAATCATTTGTAACAAATATATCAGGGATTGATTGCGGCAAGCGGCTGGGTGGCCATAATAACTTGTCTCAAAATCATATCATGCATAAAATAACAGGCTGAGGGTTGTGGTTGAAAAATCATAGGTAATTTATGCATCAAAGGGATCCAGTGAGCTTGTCGTGCTTATCCGGCGAAAGGGGGGAGAGCTCGTGGAACTGGCTTCTAGCTCCACTGCCTGGTGTAGACTTGTAGATCTGGCCTCCACGAGACGGCACGAACGCTCTGATAACTATGCAACATGAACAAGCAAACATACAAACCAGCAAGTATACCAACAAATATTTAGTATAGTGGTCAGAATAGCGATATATTGATGGGTAGAGTCTTGAGTAGAATCTGTGTCATGTGGTGTTGAGATACTACTAGTGGTGGAGCGGAGGTGCTTACCAGGAGGGTGGACTGGAGGCGAAGCGACACTGTGCGTGTAGCCGGTGGAGCGGGGTAACTGAGTGGGTGGGGTGTTTGCCTTGGCTGAGGGTGTTGAGTGTGTGTGGAGGGGGAGAGGGTAGCTAGGTGTATTTATAGCTGGGTGTATGTGGTGTAGCACAGTGAAGTTCACTGTTGGTGAGAATAGTGACGAATGAATCGTCTGACTTAGTATGAACAAGAGAGTTATAGGCAGAATATGGGACAAGAGTATTTTGGGAGTTTTCTGGAACATGAACCATGCTTAAGGGATAACATAGTTGGATAGGGAATAGTTTGATAAGAATTTAGAAACAAGAATTATTGGAATCGGAGTTTGGAAGCCTGGTTCGAAGGAATCTCAAAGTTAAGCGTGCTCAACTTGGAGAAACCTAGGATGGGTGTCCAGATGGGAAGTTCCCTACTGGAAGGAAAATCACAGTCACCGGAGTTCGTATGACTGAAATATTGGTCTAGCAGGTCTTAGGTGGACTGGACAGCATGATGGATGAGTAGTTGAAATTTGGGGGTGATCGGATTAACGATGAATAGTAATACTGATGAATAGTAACAATTTGTAGAGCTCACCGTATGACACTAGAGGCATACGTATACCTATGAGCATGAAGAAAGTTATGAAGAAAATATTTATAGGGACTTGAAAAATGATTCTAAAGGTATTTCTCAAGAGGAATATACTTGGGGATATATCGGTGGAATATTTGGACAGTATTTCTGGAAAGAACTTGAAGGGGATTACTCGGGAAATATCTGGGTGGTATTTCTAGAAGAATTTGAGGGGGATCACTGGAGAAATATCTGGGCAGTATTTCTGAAAAGAATTTGGGGGTGATCGCTGGGGAAATATTTGTAGGATATTTTGAGGAGGATTTTGGAGAGAATATAGACCACTATAATTTATTTGTTGATATCAACTTGCAAACAAACATTTTGAAAAGAAATTTGAAATTCATTTTGAATTTAGAGGGAGTTTGAGAAATTTTCAAGATTTGAATTTTTGGGATGCTACACGTGTCTCTTGCTAGCTTTACAAAGAACTTAGAGAATAAGAATGAGAAGGAGAAAGCAATCCAAGCAACAAGAGCAACAAAAGAACACAAAACACCCTCTCTCAAGTTACTAAGGAATTGAGTTGATCTGGAAGCTTAGAGAGGATTTGATCTATTGATTGTGTCTTGGAGTGTAGTCTTTTGCTCTTGCAATGAATATGAAGTTCAGAAAACTTGGATCGCTTGAATGGAGGTGGTTGGGGTATTTATAGCCCCAACCACTATTCTAGCCGTTGTTGTCGATGAAGCACCGGACAGTCCGGTGGTGCACCGGACATGGCACTGTTCAGTGTTCGGTGCATGCCACGTCAGCTGCCTATTGGGGTTTGAAGCAGTTGATCGTTGAAGTCCTTTGTCTTGTAGCTACACCAAACAGTCCGGTGGCACACCGGACATGTCCGGTGCGTCTTGACATCGTTGTTCTGACTTCTGACTATCCAATGTTCACTTTTGCAGTCAACCGTTGCGCGCAGGTGACCGTTGCTCCGTTGGCTCACCAGGCACTGTCCGGTGTGCTGAATTATAGCGGAGCGCCTCTCAGAAAAACCGAGAGTGGCCAATTCGTTGGTGCCTTGACCTGGGCATCGTACAGTGTCTGGTGCACACCAGACAGTGTCTGGTGCGCCACTGGCAGCACCAATACTAGTCATTGCTCCAAACTTGTTTGAGTCCCCAACTTAATTTCTTTCTTGGTTTAGGTTGAACCTTATACACCTGAGATAAATGACATCTAAGAAAACTAGTTAGTCCACGTGGTTTGTGATGGACGTCAAACACCAAAATCGATCATAGGAAATGTTTTAAGCTCATTTCCCTTTCACCTATAAATTCTGGCACCGAGCCCCTTGCATTCGGTTTGCGTGCCTCTAAGCTTGTCCCATGCCCTCTCCTCTCTCTCACTCACTCTCGCCGTCGACCGAAGCCACACCGTCGACACCCTGCTTGCCCGCACGAAACCGCTCACCACCGGCGCCCTCTGCTCGCCGGAGCCGAAGTTCGTCGCCGGTCCCCTGCTCCCTCCCCATCGTCGTGGTCGTGCCTCCCCTGCTCGTCGTCTTTCCTATGCAAGAAACCAATGAGCAGGAGGTAGATGAAGCAAATTTTACATTCTACCCACTACAAGCTATGTTTAATTTCGTATAGATCCATACACCAGTTCTTCCATTGTAAAATATGTATTTCTAGCACAAGTTACATAGAATTTTGTATTATTACCTTTATGATTATGTGTTGGATGTGTTAAAATATTTCTTTCCCACTGTCTGTATTTCTGCAAATCAGTGTATATTATAATTGTTCTCATTATTTAGGTGTAGATTTGATATAACAAAAGATTAAAAGAATAGTAGACCACCTCTTCTTGAATCAAATATACTAGGAAAATCACTATATAGTTACTGTTCTCTACGATTTAGATTTACCAATAGGACTCATATATTCATGCGTAATATATGCATATTAGTTATTCACTAAGAGATAGTAAAGTTTTTGTGGACATTTGAACAATATAGTTGTAACCGTAGCCAACATAATTTAAATAATGGAGTTAAATTATCTATTTAATTTAGTCTCTTAATAATAAAGATATGTGACTTCTAAATAACAATGTAAGACTAGTATAATTTTCTTTTAGAAAGCAAGAATTTACGGAAATATGACTCGTGCTGTCCGGTAGAAATAAATAATTAGTAAATAATCTAATTCCATAGAGTTTGGTTTAGCGCTACATTTATGTTATAAATTTAGGTAGTATTCATATTCATAATTAATTTGTCACATAATCGTTTCTAATCTTTTCTAGGGAAATAGTTCAGTAAAATAAATATTATTCCATGTCATAAGTAAGTAGAATAATTATTAATGTATTCCAATTTATAATATAGTTACTAATGAAGTTTTATGAATGGGTGTTTCATTTTTCATGATTTGAATGATGTATGTCTTATTTGTGAAATGGTGTATGTTTATTTATTGCTATATGTTTCCTTTTTGTATGTGTTATGTGCGATTCCTTAGAAGCTAATTGTGTGGTAGAAGACCTGAACTCATTTGAGGAAGATCCACAGGACGATTTTGATCAAGGCAAGTGGATTCTCCCTCTGCATTTCTTATTGTACCCAAATAACACATTCAATAAGATTTACTTTTGGATATGTGCATAATTTTGATGAGTTTTGCCTAAAAAGGATTACCTAGAAATACCAACCTTATTCCTTGATTAACCTGGGACGAATACTATGCTTAGTAATTATGCTATTGGTCAACTTTATCATTATGATGTCACTCTTTTAAAGATATTATTTTTTCGGAGATGGAACTTAGACTATTGATGTTAATCCAATGATTACACAAGATCATTTTATATGGAACATGGAGCGACCACCCAGGAAAACAATAAAACCACGAGTGCTATCATGGCTCTGGCTTTGGTAAATAGCTTTATAGACTTAGTGCTTAGCAACCTTACCTGAAAGATGGGCAAGAGGGGGCAACAGTGGTTTGGTGGCAGCTCATGTTAACATGGGGTGGTAGTCTTGACAAAGGTACCTCGCTTAGAGGGTCACCAATACTGACCTGGAAACCGTAGCGAGTGGCTTTGTACTAAGGATATTTTGTGAAAGCCTCATAGTGGATCCCTAGCCATTCACCTTGGTAGTGTTTAAGGGTCCGTACAACCCAGGCTAGTGGGTATACACGGCTTGTGGGTAAAATTGTACCACCGCTGCAGAGTGTAAAACCAATACGTCAGTCGTGCTCATGGTTAAGAGCAACCTAGACCCTCACATGATAACTGAACTTAAAGATGGAGAATAAATTAGGATCTAGTGGTTTTAAGTGGTTTGCTTAAGTGGTTTCACTTAAGTACTTTTAATATATAATCATTGTGCTCATGATTTATTTTGGTTTTAGGATACACTTACAATCAACAAGTTAGGTGTTGTTAATAAAATATTGACCAACTAAAATACTTACCGCATAACCATAGCCAACCTTGTTAACCTTGCATAATTCCTCTCATTTGCTGAGCCCCCACAGTAAGTGAGCTCACCCCTTGCTAAATTTTTTATCAGAAGCTAATGAGGAAGACTTTGACGAAGATGTTGACGAGTATTGAGTCTAGTGACGCTCCGATCATCTTCCTGTGGCAGATTGTCCATGATATTTTCTTTTACGCCTTTATTGCATTCTCTTTTGATATATTACACTTGTGATGTCAATATATGTGTGGAAAATGGATCCTAGCACACATATGCTATGCATTTGGTTTTGCCCCTAAAACCGGGTGTGACAGAAGCTCTGAAAGACAAAGCATTTTCTCTTTGTGCCTCTCAACTTGCTAGTGGAAGAGTTCAAGGTTGTTGATCTCTTCATCAAGTTCCTCTTCTCGGGGTGATGGGCTAGTGGCCTTCTTCTAGTTCCTTGCTTCTATGATGAGAGCATCATTCTCTTGATTGAGATCGATGGGTGCAAGGATGCAGCCAGTTGTCGTTGCTTTCTTCGGTGGCATAGTATATGCTGATGTGGTCGTGGAATCACTGGAGGTGGGCACCAATGTTGGGTACTTGATTTCTCTAACACCCCGAGATGCTACTGGACTTCACTACCAACAGCCGAACACTAAAAAAATAAAATTTGGCAGCATCTCCTTTGTATTTATAAGCATCGCAGAAGCAAAAGAGATATATCAATACAAAATGAATCATACTAGTATGATATAATTCTCATCAAGGACGATTAACCACGAATGAACCAGCTTATGCCTACATCATACTTTAAAGTATGAACCTCAAAAGTCAATAACCCAAGCTAATTATTTGGTTCTTTAAACAATGTGTGCAACGTGCCGCTACTTCCCACTCCCCTTGATAAGCATCAAGCACCTGCATTGAGTAATGCAAGAGTGAGATGAAACATCTCAGCAAGCAAATAGTTTTGACGATATATTTAAACCACAAGTTGAATTAATCAACATTTTAAAGGAATCACAATTAAGATCAGAAATACTTGTAGATATAGAACTCAATAGTCCCAATATAACAAATACCATCTCATTTCCTCGAACAACCACAATAGGTTGTATAACACTTCCCTGCGTCAACAATATTTGCAAATATCACTTCAATGTATGCATAGGAATGCAATGTGTATGTCCTCTGCCTTCATACCTCTGAGGGTATAAAACCACATCATCTACAAATATCACTTCAATGAATGCATATGAATGCAATGCATATGTCCTCTGCCTTCATACCTCTGAGGGTATGAAGCCGCATCGTACCCCTCCTCGGGCAACGTACGATGCTAAGTTGTACCGGTACGGTCGGACCATAGGTCACGATAAAACTTCAGATGCAAATAAATCATGCAATGCATATGGCATGCTGCATTTATCAATATACTTCACTTCCTTCACATACAATACAAACCTCAAATAATACTTCATCTTCCTTTAGATGCAATACAAACCTCAAATAATACTTCATCTTCCTTCAGATACAATATAAACCTCAAATAATACTTCATCTTCCTTCAGGGGTGTGAATTATTCACATGGGTCATACTCGAACCATAATCATCATCAATATATGATTGAGCATCAATATAATACAATCAAGTAAAGCATCATCATAGTGTTCAATTATGAAAGAATTCAATAATTCTGAATATTAGTGTAGGCGATAAAAATAACAAGTCAAAATGGTAGCAACCACTGTTACATTCACTTGCCTTCATCGAAGAACAAAACATACTAGGCATGATCCAGAGTGTAGCCACTTGTTGTGGGGCATAAAACTTAGTGCAAATATTTCATAAACATTTGCCAACAATCAACAAATCGCTCCTACACTAGAAACCAAGACCCGGTGGAAAGACTCCCACCCTGAACCACATGCCAAACAGCAGCAGCGCTGTTTGTTAATTTTGTATATTTAAAATTATAACAGTGGTGATATCAAACAAATACTCTAGGATTATCTACAAAAAATACTCTACAACTTCGGTATTCAATGGATAATTAAATTTTGTCATCTATAAGTTCTAAAACATCCAACAAGATAACTGACTAGATCTGTTTCAGACAGCAGCATAGTTAACTTCAAAATTCGATATCTCCCAAACTGCTCAACCAAAAATTATGAAATTATGCTAGTAGTAACAACTTTTATCCCTCTACAAAAGTCTCTAGAGTTGGAAGAGCCAATTTGGCCATTTAGTAGATGAAACCCACCGGTGAACAGAACCACTCATTTTTGCCAGGCAAACAGGAACAACCACAGTAAAACAAACATAACTGGAGTTTCTAAATTCATATGAATACACTCTTTATAAATCTAGAAAGCTTATGAAATTATATACAACTTATCTTACTAACCAAAAGTTTAATTCTGTTGATTAAGTTGCCTAAATCTTAATAGAACAGATTCTGCATAGAATTATGAGACTGAAAAACTGTTATAATCAAACTGCAATTACTCTCTGATCTGATGTCCGATTAAGGTGTTCTTTGTGGCCATGGAAAGATATACAAATTATCTACGACTCATAGATATACTTTTATTTTTTTAGGCCGCTAAAACCACAGAAAACTATCATGAATAGTAACTATCGAATCTGCCATTCTGCAGAGACTAAATTCGAGATCAAAATCTAACCCCACAGCTAATCCAACCTCTAATCCTTTAATCCTCATGATCCAAAACCTCCAAAAACACTTAATTACAGGGAGAAACATGGATTCCATACTTACCTAGGGTTTCTCCTAGAAAATCTGCAAGAAGAGATGGGGATAGAACATCTCCTTGGTCCTCTCTTCCTCTTCAATCCAACTTGCTCCTTCTCTTATCGATCCTTGCTGCGTGGAGGAGATTTAGAGGGAGGAGGAAGTAGTGGAGAGGGTAGAGGGTGGCTGCAATGGGGAGGAGAGGGGGTGGCTCCAAGGAGGGGAGGGGAGGGGCGGCCAGGAAGGGGAAGGGGGCGACCACCTAGGGTTTTTGTGGGAGAAAAGAAACGACGCCTCAGATGACTTCTGATTTAGCATCCACCGACCCACAACCCTTTTCCACTTCCACGCACCGAAGATCAACTGTTGGTCAACATTTTTTTTCTAGGATATTACACTCTACCCCCCTTAAAAAGAATTCACCTTGAATTCGACCACTCCAAGCAAAGCATCCAAGGTACCCCATATAGCACCACCATTCAAAACATGGGTCCATTATTGGTCTTAATTAACACAAGAACTTCTACCTCGGACTAATTGTCTAAGGAAACTACACAACCTGACATCAAGCATGAAACAACATGCAATGAAGCTCAAAGCAAGTCATAGATGCAATCAACACTACAATTTCACACCATCAAATTTGGATGCAGATATACATCAACATCAATGTCTTAAAACGATACTCTTTTATAAAGGAGTAATATGCACTAGGCACAACCCTTACCAACTTCAACAATTCATTTTAATTCAATGGTGAAACATCCACACCAGATGAATGTATAAGAAGATCAAACACCTCACCTCAAAGCACCATGAAACAAGTAGTTCTATTGAAACAAAACTCCTAATCTTCCTAAACCTTGTTCTTGCCATCATGAAAAGATAATCATGTAATCTAACATTCTTTGCTCCCCACAAAAGGGAGAAAGTCTACAGAACTAATGGAGCAATAAAGCTGACAAGAAGCCAATAACATTCTGTGTGGCACAGTTTATCAAAGAAATGCCAAAAACTCCACAAAGAGCATTGACCGCACAACAACAACACAATACTTCCATAACCAATGTCACTATACTTCATCCAACAACTCAACTAAGAAAAATATCCAAACTAGTAAGTTTGACCTACACATAATATAAGTCTTCATCTACTGTAGTTCAGAAACTTACATTTCATTCTATCATACGATGCACTCAAAGTACCAGACATACAGGGTCAATAATAACTCCGTAATCCTTCACACATTTGACAAACATCTCAATCTGATGTAAAAACCACATCATTTAGAAATAGGTGACTAACACACACAACCAACTCTAGGCTAGGCAATGACTTCATTCAAACAAATAGATAAGTGGTCCAACAATGGCTCCACAAGCAAGCATTGGGAAGAGAACCATCAGATCCTCAACGTATTAATACATAATCAATGGATCAAGAAAATCAAAGATTTATTCTACAATTAGCATGACTAACATGCAACCACTTTAAACCACATCTAGGCTTTGTGGCTACTAAAAACACACGATAGAAGAGAGACATGTAAGCCAATCTAGCTATGTAAAGACTTCCCCTAAAATCCATATAAAAGTACCAATATTCATTTCTTTCAGAACTGATTTCTCGACGTAAACAATCATTCTTTGTAAAGATAGTTGGGGCTATCCACCAACCGCTCAACAACTTAAATTCAAATTGATGGTTACCTTGTAACCCAAAACACGCAATTCACACTCCTCTTAGAAACATCCTCAATCAAGCATATATAACAATATTACTGTAATAAAACTCAACCATGAAAAACATGGTGAAAACAACATAGGCATACTTGTATATCACAAGCATAATAACAACTTCAAACTCACAAAAGACCAGCGATATCAATCGCATTAATAAAACAATATAAAAATTTAGAAATAAATTATACCAGGCATTAAGTCATAAACTACTTACCACATCACTGTAAAGGAATAGGGAGGGGTGAAATTATTGTCATCTGCACTTCAAAGACATTAATATATATCAAAGATATTTGAACCCATGCCCTTCCTATATGTGCATGTGTGCAATTTCATGTTCAATTTACCTAGAATCTAAAGCCTAGGCTTTGATACCAACCGTAATACCCCGAGATCCACAAACACCCCGAGATGCTACTGGACTTCACTACCAACAGCCGAACACTAAGAAAATAAAATTTGGCAGCGTCTCCTTTGCATTTATAAGCATCGCAGAAGCAAAAGAGATATATCAATACAAAATGAATCATACTAGTATGATATAATTCTCATCAATGACGATTAACCACGAATGAACTAGCTTATGCCTACATCATACTTTAAAGTATGAACCTCAAAAGTCAATAACCCAAGCTAATTATTTGGTTCTTTAAACAATGTGTGCAACGTGCCGCTACTTCCCACTCCCCTTGATAAGCATCAAGCACCTGCATTGAGTAATATAAGAGTGAGATGAAACATCTCAGCAAGCAAATTGTTTTGACGAGATATTTAAACCACAAGTTGAATTAATCAACATTTTAAAGGAATCACAATTAAGATCAGAAATACTTGTAGATATAGAACTCAATAGTCCCAATATAACCAATACCATCTCATTTCCTTGAACAACCACAATAGGTTGTATAACACTTCCCTGCATCAACAATATCTGCAAATATCACTTCAATGTATGCATAGGAATGCAATGTGTATGTCCTCTGCCTTCATACCTCTGAGGGTATAAAACCATATCATCTGCAAATATCACTTCAATGAATGAATATGAATGCAATGCATATGTCCTCTGCCTTCATACCTTTGAGGGTATGAAGCCACATGGTACCCCTCCTCGGACAACATACAATGCTAAGTTGTATCGGTACGGTCGGACCATAGGTCACGACAAAACTTCAGATGCAAATGAATCATGCAATGCATATGACATACTGCATTTATCAATATACTTCATGTTGGGAACTTGTTCTCAAATGCTATGAATTAAGAACAAGGCAACACAAAATGTTAAATGTTAATGTCCTTCGTCCTTCGAAGCATTATTTCCTTTAGGATATAACGATCTTCAAACGAAGGTCATGAAGGGCATACCTTCATGAATATGACATGTATATGCAAAGGATGAAGCTTATGAAACATAGGAAAACAACATAAACAATTATATGATATCATAATATAAACATCTACTATTAAATAATCATGAGTACATGAAAGCAATATCAAATTACATTTGTACCTTGAGCTTGACAGAGGGCAAAGGTAAAAATGAGATGCGAAAGCGTGAACAGTACGGGGGTACTGTTCACCTATTTATAGGCACAGGGTGCATCCTGTGTGAATTTACATTCATGTCCTCTACAAATGATTACAATCATAACACATGTTATCATGGGCCGATTGGTCATTTCATCTTTAAGTCGGTGCATCTAGAAATACACTACGAAGCTCCCTGACTGGTAGCTTCGGCATTGTTCCTGTTCTGGCCTTCCAAAGGTGTTTCTTCTTACAGGACCTTCGGCGACGAAGCAGACCCCCAACACTTCACTTCCTTCACATACAATACAAACCTCAATTAATAGTTTATCTTCCTTCAGATACAATACAAACCTCAAATAATACTTCATCTTCCTTCAGGGGTGTGAATTAATCACATGGGTCATACTCGAACCATAATCATCATCAATATATGATTGAGAATCAATATAATACAATCAAGTAAAGCATCATCATAGAGTTCAATTATGAAAGAATTCAATAATTCTAAATATTAGAGTGTAGGCGACAAAAATAACAAGTCAAAACGGTAGCAACCACCGCTACATTCACTTGCCTTCATCGAAGAAGAAAAATGTACTAGGCATGATTCGGAGTATAGCCACCTGTTGTGGGGCATAAAACTTAGTACAAATATTTCATAAACATTTGCCAACAATCAACAAATCGCTCCTACACTTGAAACCAAGACCCGGTGGAAAGACTCCCACCGTGAACCACATGCCAAACAGCAGCAGCGCTATTTGTTAATTTTGTATATTTAAAATTATAACAGTGGTGATATCAAACAAATACTCTAGGAGTATCTACACAAAATACTCTACAATTTCGGTATTCAATGGCTAATTAATTTTTGTCATCTATAAGTTCTAAAACATCTGACAAGATAACTAACTGAATTTGTTTCCGACAGCAGCATAGATAGCTTCAAAATTCGATATCTCCCAAACTACTCAACCAAAAATTATTAAATTCTGCTGGAGTAAGAACTTTTATCCCTCTACAAAAGTCTCCATAGTTGGAAGAGCCAATTTGGCCATTTACTAGATGAAACCCACCAGTGAACAGAACCACTTATTTTTGCCAGGCAAACAGGAACAGCCACAGTAAAACAAACATAACTGGAGTTTCAAAATTCATATGAATACACTCTTTATCAATCTAGAAAGCTTATGAAATTATCTACAACTTCTCTTACTAACCGAAAGTTTAATTCTATTGATTGAGTTGCCTAAATCTTAAGAGAACAGATTCTGCACAGAATTATGAGACTGAAAAACTATTATAATCAAACTGCAATTACTCTCTGATCTGATATCCGATTGAGGTGTTCTTTGCGGCCATGGAAAGATATACAAATTATCTACGACTCATAGATAGTCTTTTTATTTTTTGAGGCCACTAAAACCACGGAAAACTGGCATGAACAGAAACTGTCGAATCTGCCATTCTACAGAGACTAAATTCGAGATCAAAATCTAACCCCACATCTAATCCAACCTCTAATCCCCATGATCCAAAATCTCCAAAAACAATTAATTACAGGGAGGAACATGGATCCCATCCTTACCTAGGGTTTCCCCAAGAAAATCTGCAAAAAGAGATGGGGATAGAACATCTCCTTGGTCCCTCTCCCTCTTCAATCCAACTTGCTCCTTCTCTTCTCGATCCTTGCTGCAAGGAGGAGATTTAGAGGGAGGAGGAATTAGTGGAGAGGGTAGAGGGCGACTGCAATGGGGAGGGAGGGGGTGACTCCAGGGAGGGGAGGGGCGGCCAGGAAGGGGAAAGGGGGGCGGCCACCTAGGGTTTTGTGGGAGAAAAGAAACGATGCCTTAGATGGCTTCTAACTTAGCATCCAATGGCCCACAACCCTTTCCCACATCCACGCATCGAAGATCAACTTTTGGTCAACATTTTTTTCTGGGATATTACAATTTCAATCCCCTGAAGGCGTTGAGAATCAAGGCAACACAAGTTAGGAAAGGTCACCTTCGTCCTGGTCTTAACACTTTTTAGAGTGTTAATATGAAGGATGAAGGTCTTTAGATAGGAATGTTAATAGAAATGACATGTAATGGAAATACATAGTACAATGATCTATGAGAACTTATCTCCTTTGTCTTAACATTTTCATTGTCTCTCATTGCACCAAACAAATTTACAAGTGTACCTAGCTCCTTGATAGAGGGAGGTATGAAGATTCTTCGAAGGCTAAGAGATACAAAGATATGGCCCTTGAAAAAGGTACTTTATATATGGCACTGTTCATCTATTTATAGGGGAGATGAACCACCTTTATATAGATTTACAAAAATGTCTATCGAGGATTTATACATACTGCTTACAAACGGAATTAGGGAAATAGCATATTTTTTCTGTCCTTCGGTTATGCGGACTCTTGCCTTCTTTGTTTAGCAGCTTCCCCTTTAAGTTGCTTCTGAAGTTGTCGACTTCGACTATTGTCGTCATCGATTGCGCACAGATGAAGGTTTTCTCCTCGTAGCTTCGGCTGACAGACACCATCGCTTAACCATTATTGAATGCCTAAGATAGTCGAAGACCTGCTTCGTGTGGTTTTCTTTGTACTCCTGAAACACACTTAAATATGAAATATAGATATTTTGAGGACCTTCGGCGATGTAGGCCCCCAACAGATGGCGTTAGGAGGGCTACATCACTCAAGAGCAACAAGCCGAGTCCCCTCATTAGAATACGGGGTTCTTACTATAAAGTTGAGAGCACCTAGAGGGGGTGAATAGGTGATCCTGCAAATAATAACTCTAAACAAGGCAAACTTAGTTTATAACAAATGTTAGTAGAAGCCAAAACCAAGTTGTGATGAATAGAGGTGGAGAGGAGAAGAGAACTCTTCACTTGATTGTTCCTTTAAAATATGCATTAAACTTTAGGAACAATAACACAAGTGAAAATGTGAGAACTCTTTGGAAGAAAACAATCACAATAAAGAAATGCACAAGAGACACGACGATTTTATCCCGTGGTTCGGCCAGTGCCTACTCCACGTTGTGGTGACCTCCTTCGATCAAGGGTTGCACTCAACCCCTCTCAAATCATCCAAAGATCAAACTTGAGTACCATGGTTTTCTTCCTTATATTGAGGTTTTACCTTTGTGAGGAATCTCCATACATTGGAGTCTCTCATGCCTTACACAATTTTTATCTCAATCAAAACACAAGAGTAGGGAGGAGTAGCAACACACACAAGAACTCAAATCATAGCAACACACGCACACGAGTCAAGAAGAGAACACAAGAAGTAGCACAGCGGAGTTACAACTCAAAAACGTGCTCAAATCTCTATCTAGCAAAGTAGCAGCGTGGTCGCAAGGTCTCAATGTTGTAGCGTATTCAAAGAATGCTTGGGTATTGTTTCTATGCGCCTAGGGGGTCCTTTTATAGCCCCAAGGACCAAAAGAGTCGTTTAATCTTCATTTGGAAGACACTGATTGCCTTCTATCCATGGGCACACTGGACTGTCTAGTGCATACCGAACAGTGAACAGTACACGATTTATTTCCTTCTTTGGCGAAGTCGACAGTTGCCAGCCGTTGGCCCCATGGCACACCAAACAGTTCGATGGCGCATTGGACAGTCCGGTGCACCTTGGTGACCGTTAGCTCGGCTAACGTGGCAACCACTGATCGCGCGACCGAACATTGGCCAGGCGCGCGACTGATACACTGGACAATCTGGTGCACACTAGACAGCCTGGTGAATTATAGCCGTGGTGCCTCAGCGAATTCCTGAGAGCGGCCTGTTCACTGGCTGACCAGCCTGTGCACTGGACACTATCCGGTGCACACCGGACAGCCCGGTGCTCCCCAGACTGGTGCAAGTTTGGCCAAACTTATCCGAACTTCTCCGTTCCAATTTGTCTCGACTTGAGAAGTTTCCTAGCTCTTAAATGAGCATAATTAGAACAAAAACCATTAACTAAGTGCTAGTTTAATGCGTTTGTTTCTCCATTCTACTAGGATTTGCAATGTACTCATACATTTCACAATTTGCCTTTCTTTATCCCTGTGCTCATACTCATAGTTGGCACGTTATGATCCAAAACACTTAGAAATGGCACATTTCCCATTCAAAAGTCCACCCTTGAGCTATAAAAGGGCAAGACAACCTTCTTTCTACACACAAGCACACCGGCTATAAGGCACTCCAAGCAATACTATGATCAGCACTACACTGGAGTAGGGCGCGAGCCTAAACCAGTATAACCAATTGTCTCAAATCCAACGTAGAGTCCCTATGATTTACCATTCGAAGTGAGTCCATGCTAGCATCCCTGTTGAACACAAATCTCATTATTCCCCGGTTTCCAAAACCACGATAGAAAGCAAGGATTAATGCAATGAACACAAGCAATTTGTTTCCTAAGGATCGGTTCCAACGAACCTACTCCCCATTGAGGAGTCCACGTAGGACGGGTCTCTTTCAACCCTTTCCCTCTCTCAAATGGTCACATGGACCTGATGAGTGCTTCTTCTTAATCTCGAGGGTCACTTAGACCCGCAAGGATCACCACACACTTAGGTGTCTTTTGCTAGCTTTACAATTCAATGACAATTTAGAAGGTCAGGAAGAAAACACGATTAAGAAAACCAAGCAACAAGAAAACACAAGGTCACACCCTCCTAGACTCTCTCCAAGGCACTATTCACTAAGAGATTACAAATCACAGTTATGGAACTTGGAGGAATTTTGAGGCTTTTTGAGTGTGGCTTGAAGTAAAGACTTGTTCTTGCAATGAATGAAAGTTGTGCAAGATTGGATGTCATTGAATGGGGTGGTTGGGTTGTATAAATCCACCAACCACCTCCTAGCTGTTACTTCAATTCAGCCAACCGCGGATGATCCTTGCTCCTGGTCTAGACGGTCTGCCCTACAAGATCAATGGCTAGATCGCAACGGTCAGTTATAACAGCTATATCAACGACTATAATTGGACTAAATGTGTCGTCAGATGTTAGATTAAGTCTATCGCGGATGGTTAGGTCGTGCCTCTAGGTGGTCTGTGTGGGCGTTATAATTCATTTTACCAAACCCGACACCTTTGGGTTTGTCTGATTTACAACGGGCGGCCGATCCGTGCATGAGTCCAGAAGGTCCGCGCATGGTGCCAGACGGTACTTGTCTTTCCTTCGGACGGTCTGTAGAAGAAATGTGCATTTGGCATAGTTCCTATCCAAAATGCATTGAGGTGTCGCGGATCATGGACCAAGTTCCTATTCGAAATGGCATAGTTCCTATCCAAAATGCATTGAGGTGTCGTGGATCATGGACCAAGTTCCTATTCGAAATGGCATAGTTCCTGTCTGAAATATGCAGTTGGCCGAGTTCCTGTCTGAAATGCATCGAGCTTGGCATCAGATACTAGATATGCTCCACTAAATTATTTTGGAGCTGATCATGGACCAGACTAACATGGATTGGTGTCTCATGTTGAAGGATAACTAAAATCTCGGGGTGCTTCGTTGGTGCTGTAACATAGGACTCCACTATCTTGCAGTTGTCCACATCGTATCCTCCATTGTGCTCATCCTCAATGATTATGTGCGGAATGATACATACACATATGATCACACGAGTACTTGATGGAAAAAGAACGACATGAGCTAGCGAGAATATGGAAGCGAGCATTGAGGACCCTAAATGCTCTCTCTACATCCTTCCACATGCCTTCCTAGCATGCATTTAATGTTCGTTGCTTTAGTGTGTAAGAGGAAAATGGTTTTCACAAGCATTGACTATCGGAGGTAGATATCATTGGTGAGGTAGTACCTTTGATTGTACTCATGTCCATTCGTCGTGAATTTCACATATGGTGCTTCTCCCTTGAGCATGTTAGTGAACAATGACGATTGATTTAAACACGTTGACGTTGTTGTTCAATCTTGCTACTCTAAAAAGCATGCCAAACTCACAAGTTATATGAGGCAACCACCTCGATCATGATGGTCGGGTATATAATGTGTCTCTAGTAAACTGCCCTTTTCCATCAAATGGTATAGTTCCTCCACTTTCAAAGCATGTAATTTATACTCCCTATCATAACATAACATGAAACCCTCTCTTCTCTCCCTTAGCTAAAAGTTGCATAAGGTTATCAACAATGGGACAACAACCATACTCTTTGCCAAAACATGAAATAACACCCCTACAAAAATATGTGAGACACTCTAAGGCCAAGATCCCAATTTTGATGCAATCATGAATGAAGTCAGTAACCCTAACATAGAAGAGCATGTAGAGGGAAACAATGCATCTTTGGTGGAGGGGGAGAAACCACTATGGTTGAGTGTAACAGTTACAAGAGTGAAATATAGGGAAATCTAACCTCTCCAAAATTTGAAGAAAGAGACTCCTCCATATGCAGTACCTTCAACGAAAGTAAAGCAAAGGGTAGACGCATGGGTCGTTAACTTAGTCTTGTATCAGTCGGTTGTGGGAGACTTCACAATCCCGATCAATGTAGCTTCCCTGTTGTGTCCTTTGCCTCCTTCTCGTTGAAGACCTAGAGGCAACCTTCATCTCCTATCCATCATAGTTTGATGTAGCATATCGAGTACTTCATCTTCGATCATCTCAATGTAGGATCCCGAGGAAGACATGATGACAGTGGTTTGATAAACTAGAAGGAGAGTGAGAGGAGTGAAACAAGATATGATAGGAGCAGATTAAAGAATAAGGGGTGTAAATGGACCAAAACACTATGCTCTATTTATAGAACGAATGCTAGTTTTTTAAGTTTTTAGACTTTAAAATGGTGTGAATAAATCAGAACGTGACACATGGTTAAAGGTGGTTGACGTTAACCGTTTCTCCAACGCGATCGACATAGATCGATCTAACTTTATCATGATCTTTATCGTGATCGATAACAATGAGTTGGTAGGTCTACTAATCAATATTAAAGTCGGATCATTCATTACCGATGTCCGGCTAACCCACGTCTTTGGTCTAAGTCGGCTGACGTTGAAACACGTCTTAGGGTCTATTTAGTTGAGTTGTAGATAAATGAAAATCTTATTCGAGCTATGAGCTGTGAGAAAACTGTTGTGAGCTGGTAATTGCGAAAAAATTAAAATTTGTTTGGTGAAACAACCGTTGACTATAAATTTTATAAGACATGATACCTTGCAACATGGATAATAGAAATCTAGACAATCTTGGATAGAAGATGATTCTGAATTGAACTAGAGAATTATATAGATTTTGAAGAATCTATTCTACTATTGTACTCATTTGGTTAGGATTCTAAAATTTTGGCGGCATATCTGGTTCAAGAAGATGAACCAAACACAACCTCATAACGCGTGAAAATTCTGTTTTCTATTCGACCAGCTCTTAAAGAACCCTTAAATATGATAATGCCTAGCATAGCGAGGGTATCTTTAGAAGTATGATCCATTCATCAAGGTCTCCCATGCAAAAAGAACGACACTCCTCTCTCGTCTCACACTAGCACAAATAAAAAATCAAGGAAAATGAAAAAACTACCACCTTAGGACTTATTCGGTTTTACCACAATCCATGAGGGATTGAGGGGATTGTAATACCTAGTAAGTTAAAATATCTTGCAATCCGTATCAATCCACTCAAATTCATATGGATTAAAAATAACCGAACAAGGTCTTATAAAAAAGTCCCCAACAAACCATCAATGCACATTTTTTTATAACTTTTTTCTCCCAAAGAAAAACCACCCACTTTCACATCCCTAGCTATTCCTTCCCTCTTTCCCGATCTCACTGGCAGGCACTGCCTCCATCATCCTCAGAGAGAGAGAGAGAGAGAGAGAGAGCAGCCGGAGGCAGTTCGCCCGCATGTATCCCGCTGCTGCAGAGATCACGCCCAGCTTCTGCGCCTGGCCGCCTGCAGCTCCAGCAGTAGCAGCACCAGGGGCTGCAGTGGAAACGACCGCTGCTAGTTCCCCTTCTCCCCATGATCTCTACCCTTTCCCCTACTTTTTCTCGTTCTTGCTTGCCCCTTTTCCTTCTGCGCTAGCTGCCGCTTCTTCGCCTTCCTGGAGCTTCCCGCATCCACACATACCTCTAAAGAACCAGACAAATAAACGACACAGAACCGTCGGAGTCGTCTTCTACTACTGTCTCCAGTATATGGGTTTGTTGTGCACAGGTGCACGTAGATAGGTAGAACCGTAGAAGGCAGATTATCGCTCGAGGCAGCAGCTTGGTTGCTGGGGCACGCTATCGAGCTCCAGGCAAGAAGATTATTGCAGGAAGGCGCGGCAAGCATGGAGGATCTGTACAGCATCCACCCGGGGATCTCACGCGTCGGGGGCGCCGCCACGGCGGCCAGCGAGGTGTCCGGGGTCGCCGGCGGACCAGGCTCGCCCCCTCCCCCGCCGTCGCTGCCCCCTCCGCCGCCGGCGGCGGATCTGACGGAGCTGGTCAAGGCGCAGATCGCCGGGCACCCGCGCTACCCTTCCCTCCTCTCCGCCTACATCGAGTGCCGGAAGGTACCTCGCCGTCGCATCGTGCGGCCGGCTAGCTAGCTAGCTCGCTCGATCGCCGAGAATAGTTGCGGAAAGATTGCGCCTTGACGACGCGCTCGCCCGCATGGTTTGGTTTCTTGATTTGGCGTGGCAGGTGGGCGCGCCGCCGGAGGTGGCCACGCTGCTGGAGGAGATCGGCCGGGAGAGGTGCGCCGCCGCCTCTGCCGGCGGGGAGGTCGGCCTAGACCCCGAGCTCGACGAGTTCATGGTACGCACGCCACGGCCCCGCACGCACTAAACCCGTTCTGATTCTTGCGTCGTTATTACATGTGACCGTGGCGACGACGGCGCGGCGCACAGGAGGCGTACTGCCGGGTGCTGGAGCGGTATAAGGAGGAGCTATCGCGGCCATTCGACGAGGCAGCGTCCTTCCTCAGCAGCGTCCGGACGCAGCTCAGCTCCCTCTGCGGCGCCGCCGCCTCGCTCTCAGGTAACTACCATCCTCCGCTCACATGCGTGCATCTCTCCGGCCGGCTCCTCCATCCACAGGTGTGCGACGACAACCTGGCCATGCCATCGCCATTGCGGGCATGGGCATGCACCCGTGCATCAGTGCATTATTGCTGCTCTTGTGTGAAGCAAAGGAAGCTAGCGTGTGCGTGTGCGAATATAGGGGCCGGCCGGCCGGGGCGAGGATGGCTGCTTCTAGCTTTGATGAATGCGTGCGCGTGTTCTTGTGTGGTCAAATCGTGTCCATGCAAATGGGGTGCAGGGGTGTCAGACGCCGGGGTCAGATGAGTAAAGTTCTGGGCGTGTGCTAACTTGCTCGTGTAGGGTTTATCCAAGGTTCCTGTGCATCATGGTCCATGGCTTTGCCTTTGCTTGCTACCTCTTTCTTTCTCTCACCTTCTCCTCCTCTCTCTAGTAGATGATAGAGAGAGAGAAGAGCATGGAGGTACCAGCTGCTGCTGCTCGTAGACTTCCGTAGGCTGCCTCGATCTGACGACTGATGGAACTTGAGGTAGCTGCGCGCTGATGGGCAGTGACACTGCTTGGATGCCTTTGGGAAAAGAGAATCTTGCTCGTGCATGCTAGGATTTCTAGCTATTATAGTTACTGGTGCCAGTGGCCAGTGATGAATTTTGTTTGTTGTTGTGGGGGCAACTCTAGATATTGGGCTGGATTCTGGCGTGGCTTTCCTCAAAAAAAAAATCATGTGATTTTCTAGTGATATATATGATCTACCTCTCCAATGATTTTGTTGTGGTAACCAATGATTAATGACATTTTGGCTTCTCTGTTTTCTACAATCTTCTTGTTTCTTGTTTTTTTTGTTATTTTCTGTGATTCAAGATAAGGCTTTATTGTTGACACAGTTAGTAAGATTAAGATCCATTGTTACTTGCTAATATACATCTGCTTAAACATATCATGCATAAGAGCAAGTTTCGGTGCTAATGCAGCTAAAATGAACATATCATAAAAGCAAATTTCGATGTTAATGCAGCTTAAATAAACACACCATAAGAGCAAGTTTAAGTTTGCTTCTATCTAAGCCAACGGGATGGAGATACACAATTTTATTTAGCTGTTCCATGAACATTGTGACATCTGGCCATCATGAGCAGGTGAATTTGCAGTGGCAAACGCCCATGGGCTTTTGGAAACTTCACATGTTGAATAAAGTCAAAAGGACAGCCATTGGTAACTATGGAAGCATGTGAAACCTGTTAATACTACAGCCTAACAAACAGTAGCACAATTCTGTACAGAACAGTTTGTGTTTATTTTCTTGCCATTTAATTCCAATGTATTTAGGCAATGCCAAGTACAGTCATGCATGCAGGTTACTGCAAAGGGGTATGAAACATTGTCATACTGATGACCACAGTAAACGTATCCCCTGTTTTACTCAGAGGGGTTGTGATTTTATACGGAAACTCTGACAATTTGATCAGGCCAATAGGAGTATGCTCGCATGTTTATGCAAAATGATTGTAAGGAGAGTCTGGCAATGAGCAGCATGCATATAATTAATATTTGGCAGTGACAAGCTACTGAGATAAATTGTTATAATGATCTTGAAATTATGCTATCACGGTTTTGTGCAGCAATATATTATCCGACTACTAATCCCGAAACGACAAGTTCATTCAACATCGCATTAGTTTGTGAGTAAAACTATAAACTCTTATAATCTTTGGTCAATGCCTCAATTCAGCTATATGCACATCTGTAATGGATTAGTTTTTTTTTTTTTGCTAAATGCAGGCACAGAGTAGCATGCATGCATGTATTCAGTCATTTACTTCGCTATACGAGTTCAACAATTTGTTATGGTCTTAAGCAAACAAGATTAATTGTCTTAATAGAATGCATCTAGATGACAACTCCAATGTTAGCTATTATAAGTTATTGCTATAGCAATGAGCTAGGATCCTTGTGATGTTTATTGCAATCTAGTTTTTGAATGTATGTGTTTAACATGTGTGCCTTTTCTTCTCTTTTTGTTTATTTCTCGATCTTTCAATGGAAATTTTCTAACCTTTTGTGTTATGAGAACAATATGTTTTTCTTCATTGGGAAATTAAAGAACGATAGGGTTTTCTCAAATCTTTTATTTTTTAATATCCTGTGATTCCTAAGGGGGTGAAAACAGAAATAACTGTGGGGCAAACTTGTCCTAATAACAGGATTGGTCTATCTTGCTATCAAGCCTTAATATGATAAGTGCTTTAGGTTATCTGTTTATAGGATCAATGATCAAATAAGTGCTGCCCTCATGTGCCAACTGTGAAACCCTTCATGCATCCCATGGCACATCAATATCTCCGGTGAGCTGGATGATCCAGTAAGTAATGAGTGACCCTTTGTCGGCAATGTTGCAGTGTTACAGTGTATGGTAGTACAAATGAGACACAGACTCCACACTAAGCTTGATTATCGTTGTCCTCGCAATAAATGAGTGTATGTATTGCCTGCTTAAGCACCATTGGACTGGTGAAGAACAGAATGATGGATGCTCTTGTATGGGAAAGGAGGACTGGCCCACGCATAGGCGATGGTGCCACTATATATGAGTAGGGCATGGGGTTCAGGAATTTTCTCGGTCTGCATGAGTGGTCTTCTACCTCAACCAGAATGCTTGGGGTGGGGGGGTGTATCTCCCCAGATCGAAATTCTGGCCTGGCTGTGTTAGAGATGTACACATGGTTATGGCCGACACTGATAATTATTTTTGTGTACTACTTTTCTGTGCTGGTGCTTTAATTCCCTAATAACTCTTATAACATGTTAGTGCTGAAGGAATACTCGAATTTAAGCAACATTATGCTTGTATAATATGAAATGGTAACAAACATGCAATTTTCATGCACAGTAAAGCAAATGAAGGCAATTATTCCTGTATCTATATTAGCAGGCAACAATAGAAATGCAATTTTCTCTCTAGCTCAGGAAAAAAACCTTTTTTTTGGGGGGGGGGGGGTCCTGGATATGATTTGTTTATGTATTACTGGCATTTTAGTTTACTGTAACCAAAACCATCATCAGAAGAACATAACTTCAGATTAAGGGGGTATTTGGTTCCCACCTCCTAAAATAGGTCTTTCCAATAGAATTTCTAGGTACTAAAGTTTAGGAGGTTGACTGAAGGAACCAAACACCCCCTAAACAATTGGTTGCTTTTCATCTTGAAGTAATTCATTGAGTGGTTCCATTCATGCAGATAGGTACTACTGGGACCCATATGACTATGGATGATTTAGCACAGAATGTTCCTTGCAATAAGTACTGGCGTCGATATCTAGCTAGCTGTGTATAATCTTTGCACCGGCTCAGTTAATCTTCTGTTTCAGCAAAAAATTGTAGGGATCTTTTGTTAAATTGATTTACCTAGGGTCCTGCTACAAGAGATCGCCACATTTTATTGCTACGGAAGTCCAGATGTGTCTGTCTGTTTGGTGGCCATGGATATGGTTCGGTTTTTACTGCTGTAAAAAGGGACTGGGGAAAAAAATGCAAACTGACTTGGATTTTTTGTTCTGTTTTGCATGAAGATGAAATGGTAGGGTCGTCGGAGGAGGACGAAGCATGCTCGGGAGGAGACACGGAGGCGACGGAGCCGGGGCAGCAGGAGCACAGCTCCCGCCTGGCGGACCGTGAGCTGAAGGAGATGCTGCTGAAGAAGTACAGCGGGTGCCTGAGCCGGCTGCGGTCCGAGTTCCTGAAGAAGAGGAAGAAAGGGAAGCTGCCCAAGGACGCGCGGTCGGCGCTCATGGACTGGTGGAACACGCACTACCGCTGGCCGTACCCTACGGTAACCATGCATGCATCCTGGCAAACACGCAGCAGCAGCATCGCTCGCTGGAATGGCAGATCTGTGACCAGCATTGGCCGGCGGTGCAGGAGGAGGACAAGGTGAGGCTGGCGGCGGCGACTGGGCTGGACCCGAAGCAGATCAAACAACTGGTTCATCAACCAGCGGAAGCGGCACTGGAAGCCGTCCGAGGACATGCGGTTCGCGCTCATGGAGGGCGTCACCGGCGGCGGGCCCTCGTCCGGGACAACGCTCTACTTCGACACGGGCACCATCGGGCCGTGACCACCACACTACCAGCTTGGGCAACGCAAAGTGCATACGTTTTTCTTTGTGTATATGGGCCACAACGTGTCGGTAGGTACACTCAGCATACTGGAGCTGCTGTCCAGTTCAGTCCAGTGCATATGGCCTCGTAAAGGACTCTGTACCATGATGATGTAATGCTAACTCCAACCCCCTCTCACAAATTTCTCTTTTTCGTATTTTATATTTCATATTTAAATATCTTTTGTCCCAGTTTGCCTTCTCTTCATTCTTCAACAGTTCTCCCCGTTCAGCTCTTCCTTTTTACTCTTTTAACCGAGCTACTTTTCTACATCAAATTTTAGAGTTTCAAAAATTATATAATATTTATAGTACCGTAATATAGATTGTTATTAGGTAATTAACTTAAAGATGCTTAATTTTTTAGTTAAAACACTGATTAATGAAATAGGAGATCACAATTTTAGTCTTACATAGGGTGAGATCTTTCTTAAAAATGCTTAATTTTATAGTTAAAACACTGATTAATGAAATAGGAGATCACAACTTTACTCTTACGTAGGGTGAGATCTTTCTGTCACCCTGCATGTAGGAAGCGGATATAGGGGTGACAATAGGCTTTAAATTTTATACTATAAAATTTAATGGTTGGATTATAATTGTACTTTATTTTTATTTATTTTTAAACTAAAATATTTAGGATCTTATTATTTTTATGAAGAAATATTTAGATCGCGACCTATTACCATGCCTAAGCGACACCCTTAAGCGGACATGGAGAGTCGTAGAGGCTTGTTCGGATGCGTGAGGATCAAAGCGGATCGATAAAGATTAAATTATTTCTATTCAATTTTGATCCCTAAGGCTTTCTCCAACCATTTCTTCTCACAAATCCACACATTCGTACTTTCTATTCATATTTAAATACTTTTCCCTTAACTATTCTTCTCCCTATTTCATATCCACTCTAACCATCTCCCTATCAGCTCTATTTTACTCTTTAACTGAGTTATTTAACTTTTTACCGTTAGTTTGTAGAGTTTTTAAAAAAATATTACCATATTTTTAGTACCATAATACATTTTGTTATCAGGTAATTATACTAAAAGTGGATTTATTTCGCAATTAAAACACAATTATCGAAATTAGAGAACTCACGCGAGGGGGATTTTCTTCTCTCCCCCACCGAGAGTGCGCCTCAGGGAGTGCCGTTGGGTGCTCGTTCACCGTATTTGTAGTACACGGACGTGAGTGGAGTAAGAAGTCAAGGGAATGGTTGGAGCCAGGCTAAGGAGTAAGGACAAGCCTGAGGATGGCTCCAACGCCTCCCCTTGACACAATAATCCGGTGAAAAGTTTTTCCTCCCACTGTCCAACGTCTCTTATGCCTCGTTCTCTCTCACCCCTCCACCCTCCCACGTATCCCTGGTGTCGTCGTCACTCTTCCTGTCGGATTCAGTGGCACAAACACCATCGTCACGGCGTACGGCGTGCGCTTCAAACACGATGGTAAACAACCTATTATTCATCGGAAGCTGCTCCATCCACGAAATGCGGCGCCCAATGGCCCTACCTCGCTCGCCAACGGGCTACTTTCCTATACATCCATGATCCAATTGTGCTTAAAACAAATTGCATAACTCTTTTACTGGTTTAATACATTGTATTGTTTGTACACAAACAATTTCTTTGATAAACAAACATAAAAGTTTGTAAACGTGTTCAATAGTTGGTGCCTTTTTTGGGCGCTAATCACTGGGTGAGAACCGGCGGCGGAGCTCTCTACACAGGTGCGGATGGTCCGCGGCCAGGGGCCGGACGGTCTGCGACCTGGCGTAGGGCTAGGGTTCCCCGCCTGACGTGCCGGACGGTCCGTGCGTGCGCAGGGGCGACAAAGGGCGCCGGCGGCGCCTGGATCTCGCTCCAGGAAGGGACCCCGTCGGGAGGAGAGATCCTAGGTGTCGTCTAGGCTCGGCAGGCCGACCTAGACTCCTCTAATCGACGTAGAGTCGAAGAGAAGCGAGGAATTTAGGGATTGGAAGACTAACCTAGAACTAGACTAGAACTACTCCTAATGCATAAGGTAAAAACGAGAAATAAACTTGATTTGATCGATTGTTGGGGGTTTCAATCGGCCGTAAGCCCTTCATCTATATAAAGGGGAGGTCTGGATCCGCTTCAAACTGTTTCCCGAGTTAATCCTGTGGTTTTAGGTAACAAATCCCGCGAGAAACTAGGAACCCTAACTATCTCTGCGCACGCGCGAACCATCTGCGCCACCACCGCGGACCGTCTGGCCTCATGGCTGGACCGTCCGCGAGCTTCTTTTGGCTTCCAACATATGTCCCCCTGCCTTTTGGTGAAGGTTGACAAACCAAAAGCATATGAACTAAACCTGATGTAAGTCATCGGCTTTTCAAAATGGAGGTCATTCAATAAAGCACCAATGTATAAGGCCGTTTCGGATTGTATCTTGCTCGGCCATGACCATTTGATCAATGGATCAAAAGGAATATAATGGAGGTGCCCCTAGTCTGGATAGACAAAGGGACTATACATGTGCGGGTGGAAAGTACCATGGATTCATCATCGTACCATTCCATATTTGAACAGGATAATATACCGACAATGAATAAACGGGTGGAAAGTACCCTGGTCTCATAGGATGAATAGGCAATGCTTGTTGTGTCGCCTTTTGGGCCGTTTTGTTCGGCCGTTTCATTTTAGCAGGTGACCGGGGTTTCTTCGTTGACCGATCACATGGAATAGTCTTCTTGCTAGCATTTTTGGCTAGCAATTGATCGAAAGTAGGGCCGGCTTTTACTAGCCGACCATGCGCGTCATGTTGATTTGCCCTCACGTCTCTTTCCTTGCTTTGTGTGGACGCTGACGCCTCTGGCCATGGGCGGACTGTCTGGCTGAGCCAAACGGGACCGTCTTTATGAGCGCCGGACTGCCCGCACGTAGGTGCCGGACCATCCGCGATGCTCAGGTCAGGTTGTCGTGCTCGACTCCTTAATTGTGTCTGCCCCTCGGCGCTTCCGAATTTGTTAGTCTTATTGTCCAGAGCTTTTCGAGCATCCTCCTTCTGCGATATATTTGACGTGCAAGGATCGTCAATGATGATGTCTTTGCTTTTGCTTTTATCGGCCATTTCGGGTTGAACTAAGAGCTTTTCACATGTGACATCTATTGTATTAACAGGAAATGGTTGTGTGTCCACTTGCATTTCTTGAAAAGCCAACCAGCCCTCATTTATGGCCGATTGTACCTATCGGGTACCGTAATTAGGGGTACCCCCAATAGCTAGAAAACATCTTCAAGATAGACCGTAAAGGCTGGTAAGCACGACACAAAGTTAAAGCCTCGTCTGCCTAGGGACGCAATCTCGTCTCGCCCGAGCCCGGCCTCGGGCAAGAACAGTAGTCTCGGACGGATTCACGCCTCGCCCGAGGCCCCCCCTCAGGCAGCGGGCGCACCCCTGGCTCGTCCGAGGCTAAGCTCGGGCAAACTTTGTCGTATAGCAACCTCGGCCAAATCGCCTTACCGCCCGACCGTATCACATGCGCTTCAATGCAGGGATCACGTGATAACTTATCCTAACACGCGCGCCTCAGTTGGCAAGGTCGAAGTGACCGCAGTCACTTCGCCCCTTTAACTGATCGTTCTGACAGGAAAACAACACTATTCACCCCGTTCCGACTACTGTGCCAACCACCAGGGTAAGACTAACAAACAGTAAGTCACGGCCACTCCCGAATTCAGCCTCGGGTTGCAACAGGGAGCTCCGCCTCGCCCGACCCCAGGCCTCGGCCCTCTGCCTCGGCCTCGGGAGAAGGTCTCCGCCTCGCCCGTCCCCAGGTCTCGACCTCAGCCTCGACCTCAGGAGGAAGTCTCCGCCTCGCCCGACCCTAAGTCTCGGCCTCGGGAGGAGTCACAACCTCGCCCGACCTCGGCCTCGGCCTTGGGAGGAGTCACCGCCTCGCCCGACCTCTGCTTTAGACCCGACTACGCTACAGGGGATACATCATTACCCTACCTCTAGCTAGCCGCCTTAGGCTACGAAGGAACAAGACCGAAGTCACATCTAGATTACTCCGACCACAGGTAATGATGGTTCCCCGCATTGCGTCCATGACGTCAATAGTCCACAAGCTCTCTACGAAGGCAAAGAAACGTCAGCAGGACCAGGACCGCACCGCAAGCTACGCTTCATACAGGGCTCAAGCACTTCTTCGCCGGACACGTTAGCACATAGCTACACCCCCATATGTACAGCTGGACCATCCCCTTGTGTCTATAAAGGGGATTGCCCAGGGCCTTCTCAGGGGGAGGGGGGAGAAAGACATGGGCAGCAAGGACAACGGAGACGGACTCACTCAAACATCGAGCTCCACTCCGCAAACACTAGACTCCTCACGAGGCCTAGGACCCGTTCCCTCTCTCGCGAAACTTGTAACCCCTACCTACAAGCACCCTCGGTGCAAGATAATATAAGCCTCATCCCTCCTCTTGTGTTCCATCTTGCATCAACCCATCTGACAGGGGCACGCGGCACAAAATTCACTAGTCGGTCCAGTTGAGGGTCCCCTGACTAGTGAATTTTGTGTCGCGTGCCCCTGTTCAGATGGGTTGATGCAAGATGGAATACAAGAGGAGGGATGAGGCTTATATTATCTTGCACTGGGGGTGCTTGCAGTAGGGGTTACAAGCTTCGCGAGAGAGGGAACGGGTCCTAGGCCTCCTGAGAAGTCACCGCCTCGCCCGACCTCGGCTTCGGACCGACTACGCTACAGGGGATACATCATTACCCTACCTCTAGCTAGCCGCCTCAGGCTACAAAGAACAAGACCGGAGTCACATCTAGATTACTCCGGCCACAGGTAATGATGGTTCCCCGCCATGCATCCATGACGCCAATAGTCCATAAGCTCTCTACGAAGGCAAAGAAACGTCAGCAGGACCAGGACCGCACCGCCAGCTACGCTTCATACAGGGCTCAAGCACTTCTTCGCCGGACCACGTTAGCACATAGCTACACCCCCCATATGTATAGCTGGACCATCCCCTTGTGTCTATAAAAGGGGATGCCCAGGGCCTTCTCAGGGGGAGGGGAGAAAGACATGGGCAGCAAGGACAACTGAGACGGACTCAACTCAAACATCGAGCTCCACTCCGCAGACCACTAGACTCCTCAGGAGGCCTAGGGACCGTTCCCTCTCTCGCGAAGCTTGTAACCCCTACTGCAAGCACCTCGGTGCAAGATAATATAAGCCTCATCCCTCCTCTTGTGTTCCATCTTGCATCAAACCCATCTAAGACAGGGGCACGCGGCACAAAAATCACTAGTCGGTCCGGTTGAGGGTCTCCCCGAGTCCGAAACGCTGACAGTTTGCACGCCAGGTAGGGGCCACTGCGTGTTGACAATACTTTTCCCGTTGAGTTCCAGATGGACAATCTTCAGCAGCCTCTTCAGCCTGGGACGGTGCTCCGCTTTGGGAGTCTCGATGTCATGTCCACCGACGGCAGCTACGACATTATACTACCACCCCGCAGCACGACAACAACGATGGTCATCGGCTCGCCCGGTGGAGGCGAACTCGACGACGGCGACATCTTCCCGTGGCGGAAGAGGAACACCGAGTCAACCCCGTCACCTCCTCGCCGGAGGAGGCGGAGACGGGGCAACCATGGCCAGGAAGGAGGTAGCACCTCGACGGTGAGAGCACCTAGAGGGGGGGGGGTGAATAGGTGATCCTGTAACACTTCAAAAACTTAAGCCACAAAACTTGGTTACTCGTTAGCACAGTAATTTGCCAAGTGGCTAGAGAAGGATCTCAACACAACACAATAACCAAGAGATATCAATCACAGAGATGGCACAGTGGTTATCCCATGGTTCGGCCAAGACCAACGCTTGCCTACTCCATGTTGTGGCGTCCCAACGGACGAGGGTTGCAATCAACCCCTCTCAAGCGGTCCAAAGACCAACTTGAATACCACGGTGTTGCTTTGCTTCTCTTAATCCCGTTTGCGAGGAATCTCCACAGCTTGGAGCCTCTCGCCCTTACACAAGATGTTCACGAAGAATCACAGAGCAAGGGAGGGATTAGCAACTCACACACGACACAAAGATCACAGCGAATACGCACACGCAAAACCCAGACTTGAGCTCAAGAGACTAGCACACTAGAACAGAGCTCAAATCACTAAAATGTCGAACAAGTGCGCAAGAGTGAAGTGTGAGTGATCAATGATGCTCAAAGGATGCTTGGTGTCCTCCTCCATGCGCCTAGGGGTCCCTTTTATAGCCCCAAGGCAGCTAGGAGCCGTTGAGCACAAATTTGGAAAGCCATTCTTGCCTTCTGTCATCGGGGGCACCGGACAGTCCGGTGCACACCGGACACTGTCCGGTGCCCGATTTCCTTCCTTAAATAGCGAAGCCGACCGTTGGCAGCCTGAGAGCCGTTGGCGCACCGGACATGTCTGGTGCCGTCTTCTAGCCGTTGGCTCGACCACGTGTCCCGCGCAGATTGCGCGGCCGACCGTTGGCCCGGCCGACCGTTGGCTCACCGGACAGTCCGGTGCACACCGGACAGTCCGGTGAATTTTAGCCGTACGTCGCCGGTGAATTCCCGAGAGCAGCCACTTCGCTCGAGCCAGCCTGGCGCACCGGACACTGTCCGGTGCTTGCAGACTCAGCAGATTCTTGGCTGCTCGAGCCAAGACATTTCCAATTGGATTTTTCCTGTTTCCAGCACTTAGACACAATACATTAGTCCATAAAACAATGTACTAAGTCTGAGAAACATACCTTAATTCTTGATTTGTACTTTGTCCACCTTTTTACACTTAGGCACTTGTGTTGGACACTAAATCACCAAAATACTTAGAAATGGCCCAAGGGCACATTTCCCTTTCAATCTCCCCTTTTTGGTGATTTATGCCAACACAACATAAAGCAAGTAGAACAAGTACAAAATCAAATCAAATAAGAACTCAAAATTGTTTTGATTCAATTTTGACATATATGGATCACTCTATGCCACCACTTGGTTTGTTTTTGCAAATCAAACTCAAATTTCTATCTCTAAGTCAAACACACATGTTAAGACATAAAGAGAGTCATTCTAAGAGAAATTGATTTAAGATTTCAAAAACTCCCCTTTTTCCCATAATCAATACTTCTCCCCACAAGAAGCCAACTTTTGACAAGAGAGACAACAAAAGAGTTTTGACAAACCAAAGCTCTATTCTACTATTTTCAAAATCTCTCAAGCGGTAGCTGATCCATTTATCGCTTTGGCCTTTATTTTCTCCCCCTTTGGCATCAAGCACCAAAACGGGATCAATCTTGGCCCTTTAACCCCATTGCCTCACCAAAATCTTCAACTAAGAGCAAATAGGCAATAAGAGTATAACGATGAACTTGGAAGAGTTACTCTTTTCATCGGAGTGCAGTGGAAGTCTCGCATGGTCCAAGTCCACCTTTTCCCTTTCAATTTTCCTTGGAGACTAAAACAACCAAACTCAAGTACATGGTTAGCCACAAAGGGTCAAGTTGTAGCACAGCTCCCCCTAAATATGTGCATCACTTGCAAACAGGACTTGTGAGGTCCAGGGAGTGTTTGTACAACTTGAGCACCACAATAAGCAACAATATGCAGAATGAACATAATCAAAAGCATAAACACATGTATGCTACATTTCAATCCAAGTTCCGCGAATCTAAGATATTGAGCTCACTACGCAGCCTGCAAAAGGTCTTCTCATCTAGAGGCTTGGTAAAGATATCGGCTAGCCGGTTTCTCGGTGCTAACATGAAACACTTCGATATCCCCCTTTTGCTGGTGGTCTCTCAAAAAGTGATGCCGGATGTCAATGTGCTTTGTGCGGCTGTGCTCAACAGGATTTCCGCTATTCGAATAGCACTCTCATTATCACATAGGAGTGGGACTTTGCTCAGATTGTAGCCAAAGTCCCTGAGGGTTTGCCTCATCCAAAGTAGTTGCGTGCAACATTGTCCTGCGGCAACGTACTCGGCCTCAGCGGTGGATAGGGCAACGAAGGTTTGTTTCTTAGAGTTCCATGACACCAGGGACCTTCCTAAGAATTGGCACGTCCCCGATGTACTCCTATCGACCTTACATCCAGCATAGTCAGAATCTGAGTACCCAATCAAGTCAAGTTAGACCCCTTTGGATACCAGATCCCGAAGCAAGGCGTAGCGACTAAATATCGAAGAATTCGCTTCACAACCACTAAGTGACACTCCTTCGGATCGATTGAAATCTAGCACACATGCATATGCTAAGCATAATATCCGGTCTACTAGCACATAAATAAAGCAAAGAACCTATCATGGACCGGTATGCTTTTTGATCACTGGACTTACCTCCTTTGTTGAGGTCGGTGTGTCCGTCGGTTCCCATCGGCGTCTTTGCGGGCTTGGCGTCCTTCATCCCAAACCTCTTTAGCAAATCTTGTGTGTACTTCGTTTGGGAGATGAAGGTGCCATCCTTGAGTTGCTTCACTTGGAACCCAAGGAAGTAGGTCAACTCGCCCATCATCGACATCTCGAATTTCTGCGTCATCACCCTGCTAAACTCTTCACAAGACTTTTGGTTAGTAGAACCAAATATTATGTCGTCGACATAAATTTGGCACACAAAAGATCACCATCGCAAGTCTTAGTAAAAAGAGTTGGATCGGCTTTCCCAACCTTGAAAGCATTAGCAATTAAAAGTCTCTAAGGCATTCATACCATGCTCTTGGGGGCTTGCTTAAGTCCATAGAGCGCCTTAGAGAGCTTACACACGTGGTCGGGGTACCGTTCATCCTCGAAGCCAGGGGGCTGCTCCACGTACACCTCCTCCTTGATCGGCCCGTTGAGGAAAGCGCTCTTCATATCATTTGGTACAACCTGAAAGAATGGTGAGTGGCATATGCTAGCAAGATACAAATTGATTCTAGCCTAGCCACAGGAGCAAAAGTCTCCTCAAAGTCCAAACCTGCGACTTGGGCATAACCTTTTGCCACAAGTCGAGCCTTGTTCCTCGTCACCACCCCATGCTCGTCCTATTTGTTGCGGAACACCCACTTGGTTGCCACAACATTTTGCTTGGGACGAGGCACCAGTGTCCAAACTTTGTTGCGCTTGAAGTTGTTGAGTTCCTCCTGCATGGCCAACACCCAGTCTAGATCTAGCAAGGCCTCTTCTACCCTGAAAGGCTCAATAGAAGAGACAAAAGAGTAATGCTCACAAAAATTAACTAATCTTGAGCGAGTAGTTACTCCCTTGCTAATATCACCCAATATCTGGTCGACGGGATGATCCCTTTGAATTGTCGCTCGAACTTGGGTTGGAGGTGCCTGAGGTGCTTCTTCCTCTTGAACATCCTGTGCTCCCCCTTGATCATGTGCCTCCACTTGAGGTACCTGTTCGTCATCTTGGGTTGGGGGATGCACCATAGTTGAGGAAGACGGTTGATCTTGCTCCAAATGTTCCTGAGGCCGTACATCTCCAATTGCCATGGTGCGTATCGCGGCCGTTGGAACGTCTTCTTCATCTACATCATCAAGATCAACAACTTGCTCTCTTGGAGAGCCATTAGTCTCATCAAATACAACGTCGCTAGAGACTTCAACCAAACCCGATGATTTGTTGAAGACCCTATACGCCTTTGTATTTGAATCATAACCTAATAAAAACCCTTCTACGGCTTTGGGAGCAAATTTGGAATTCCTACCCTTCTTCACTAGAATGTAGCATTTACTCCCAAAAACACGAAATACGATACATTAGGTTTGTTACCGGTTAGCAGCTCATACGACGTCTTCTTGAGGAGGCGGTGAAGGTAGACCCTGTTGATGGCGTGGCAAGCCGTGTTCACGGCTTCCGACCAAAAGCACTTGGGGGTCTTGAATTCTCCAAGCATAGTCCTCGCCATATCTATGAGCGTCCTTCTTCCTCTGTAACACCCTAAATCTCATTTTGGGAATATAGTAAAAATTTTCAAAGATCTTGTATTAGAATTTTTCTTTTTCTCTCTCTTTAGAACTCTCATAACATTTGAGGACTCATCTCCCTATTTAAAAGCAATTACTTAAGTGAATAAAATAATAAATAGAACCATATTTGGCACTCAAGATGGAGTTTTAATTATATGTGCATTTAAAATAATAATAAAATATAATAATGGAATTGAGAATTTGAATTTAACCAAGTTGCACTTTGGGGTTTTAGGATAATATGTAAAAGATAAAAGAGAAGGGAGAACTAAGAAAAATACTACATAAAATAAAATAAAAATCAGAGTAAACATCTTTCACATTTATATTATTAAATTATACCTTTCAAACTGAGGACAAGTTATTCACAAAGTTTGAATTTAAACTTGAATTCAAATTGGATTTGAAAATGGAGAAAAGAAAATAGAAATAAAAAAAAAAAGATTAAAAACCTTACTTGGGCCAACAACCTCCATTTCGGCCCACTTAAACTTCAGCGCGCAGCCCAACCTGGAATTGGCGCCGACATTGGGACCCCACCTGTCGGTCCCTCGCGCTCGCGCCTCCACTGATTACCGGGTCCCGCGTGTCAGCCGTGTTTTCCTCGCATCCGCGTCGCACGCGCGCACTGACGGGCGGGTCCGCGCGTCATACACCTCGTCCCCGCTTCCTGCGCATGACCGTGTCTCTCTGCGCGTGGGACCCACTTGTCGGGTTCGTCCTCTTCGATCGACCGAAACAACCTCCGCGCGATCGCTGGCGGACTCCGCGCTCGGGCGCGTAATCGGCGCTTCCGTTGCGCCCTGGACTATAAAAGAAGACCGCCGTGATCCCCCACCCTCATCTCATCCAATTGTACCCACCTCCGAGCACCAACACCGTCGCCGCCGTGAGCTCGTAGGGCCGTAGTGACCCGTCGCCGTCGACTCCGCTCTATATCGCCGTCGGGCGGCCCGTGGGTGGCCGGTTGTGTTCGCCGAACCACGGGGAAACTATACGCGTGCTCGGACCGTGAAGATAGGCTTCCGGTCGGCGTGAATTGCTCGCCGGACTTCGAATTCGCCACGGATCCGCACTCCTTCGTGGGCAGCTTCTCTCCGATCATCGCCGTGGGTAAGTCGCCTGCCCATTTAATCACCATGGTCCCAGCATTTTGCGCGCTTAGGATCGAAGTTTAGAACCCGGACGCGCGGGTCGGTCACCTCGCCGGTGATGGCGCCGCCGCGGAAGAGAAACGCCGCCGCGCGGCTCTGTTGGATTGGTGAAGACGCGTTCGCGGCCGTCGATCGGGGCGTGGGCGGTTGAGATTAGATCGGGGCGTACCCTTCGTGGCTTTGACCCGGGCCGTCGGATCCAATCGGACGGATCTGGGCGGATCCGGGGTATTTAAATCTACGCCGTTGATTTCCAATCCGACGCATAGCAGCGCATACCGGTTCGATTAAAACGCGATCTAATCTGGACCGTCTGAGTTAGATCGGGCGGTTGAGACTTCATGATACCCTTCGGCCAGGGTTTTTTGTTAAAGAGACCCTGGGGATTTCTGGAATCAACCCGCCATCCCGTGTTACTGTTTCCTGAGTCTGGGAATTCTTGCGCCGAGCCCCCTGTGCTTCTGTTTAATTGAGGCCCAGTCCAGTGATTGATTAAATTGAACAAATAAATAGGAATAGATTTTTAATATGAAAATAATTGCTAAAACTTAGATAATTCATAGAAAATCCATTTAGCTCCAAATTGAACCATTCCAGTTTCTAAAATTTTGTAATAATATTCTTCATCACTTAGAGCCTCTGTTTTGTCATGAAAACAATTAGAAATTTAATCTCTCACTTAATCCATTTTAAACACATAAAACCTTTGAAATTCATAACTTAAAATCCACAACTCCAAAATTAATAATTCTTTTTCCTGTGATCTTATTTTAATATGTAGATTATTAATATGTATTTTGCATATATGTTTGGTGTAATTTTGCCTATGCCCTGTATGTTTGTATTGCTACGACTAGCAGTGAGGACACGAGTCACCTGAAGATCATCCTGGTACCTGGAATCTCAAGGCCCAGGCAAGTTGTGCCCTTGATCACTTCTTTTTACCCAGCCATGTTCTAATTAATCATAATGATCTGCATAGGTTAATTGATGGGACCCAACAGGTTACCTAGTTTGTCTATCTTTATACCTTGTTTACCACTGATCTTTCTGGTAGTACTTGCTAGTGCTATATGTGGTTTTGGGTATGGAGATACACTATTCATGATTACACTTTTTGTTATCAGTTGTTATTTAATGTTCATGTTAAGATCATTATGTTAATTGGAACATGGAGCGACCACCCGGGAAAACAGTGCTACCACAAGGGTGGTATGGGACGCCCTTGGCTGATTAATTAGGAAAGCTAGTGGAAGACTACCTTACCCGAAAGGGGCAAGGGCAGTAGGGGAGAGGTCAGTGTAGGGAGGCCCTCGGGGAGGATTTTGCTGCGATGGCGGTCCTGCAAGGGATTCCTGCACTGGATCTTCCTATAAACTGTAGCGGGTTTTCTGAAGCTAGTGGAACTTTGTAAAGGCCTCGTAGTGTTACCCTGCCTCGCCTCCTCGTAGAGGTGTATGGGAAGTCGCGATCCCTTGGCAGATGGGTAACATGACTTGGGTAAAGATGCGCAACCTCTGCAGAGTGTAAAACTGGTATACTAGCCGTGCTCACGGTCAAGAGCAGCTCGGACCCTCACATGATTAAATGATGGAACTAAATTCAATTTGTCATATGCATTGCATCGCAGGTGATGTTGTTACTTTTGTTCTACTTCTTAATTGGGTTTGGTATTTACTTATACTTAGTAACTGCTAATAAAATTTTGACCAACTTTAAAAGCAATTGCTCAGCTCTAACCATCTTCTTTGGTAAGCCTTACACTTCACGTGAGCTCCCACCTTTGGCGAGTTCATGCACATTATTCCCCACAACTTGTTGAGCGATGAACGTATGTGAGCTCACTCTTGCTGTCTCACATACACCACAGGTCAAGAGCAGGTACCACAGGATGATGCTCATGGAGGATGCCGTGATGTGTTCGTGAGAGGTCTAGGCCGTCGTCTCCCAGTCAACTTTGGGATGCTGGACCGTTGTCTCCTTATAATGTAATTATTTATTTTGTATAGAACTCCTGTTATATATAAAGTTGTGACATTCGATCCTGTGCCACTATACATCATATGTATGAGACTTGGTCCCAGCATACCTGATGTTTATGTTAACCCCGGGTTTGGACCCCTAAAATCCGGTGTTACAGAAGTGGTATCAGAGGAATGTTGACTGTAGGACGAAACCTAGATAGAACTGGACAACCATTATCTACTTACCCTTGCTACTCTGATTCTTTTCTAAACTTCTCTTAATCTTTTTCCGCTTCACTCTGATTATTCTTATCTCTTCTTTCTAAAGACAAATGTGGATTTCACACTTTGAAAACCTATGACTGAAGTGACCTTTAGGAATAGGAGACCTAATCCTAGGAACAAAAAAAAAACAAAACTATTTTTATGAGTGTCTATGTATTTGAATGTTTGTTCTTATGACATCTGTCTGATTTGGATCTTTGATTGAGTGTGATGGGTTGTGGAGTAATGTCCACAACTACATCTGCATATACATCTAGGTATAAAAAGATAGCATTTGTAAAATAACTAGACAGCCTA